>CM053572.1:98592276-98678354 GCA_028646485.1 Cryptoprocta ferox | reverse complement strand
AAATGGCCATCAACTGATGAATGGATTAGGAAGATGTGGTTCATCTACACAATGGAATACTACATGGCCATGAGAAAGAATGAAATCTGGCCATTCGTAGCAAAGTGGGTGGACCTCGAGGGTGTCATGCTAAGCGAAATAAGTCAGGCGGAGAAGGACAGTACCATATGTTTGCACTCATAGGTCTAACAGGAGAAACCCAACAGAGGACCATGGGGAGGGGAAGGAGGAAAAAGAGTAAGGGAGAGGGAGGGAGACAAAGCACGAGAGACTCTTGAATACTGAAAACAAACTGAGGGGGGAAGGGGGAGGGAGAAAGGGGAAGAGGGTAATGGTCATGGTGGAGGTCACTTGTGGGGAAGAGCACTGGGTGTTATATGGAAACCAACCTGACAATAAACTATAAAGTTAAAAAAAAAAAAAAAAGCAGTGCCAGAAGCCAGGAAGGATAATTTACAATAGAAATACTCCCAGGGATGGGGTGCCTGAGTGGCTCAGTCATTTAAGCAGCTGCCCTTGGGTCATGATCTCATGGTTTGTGGGTTCGAGCCCAGGATTGGGCTTTCTGCTATCCACGTGGAGGCCACTTCAGATCATCTGTACCCCATTTCTCTCTGTCCCTCCACAACTTGTCGTGCCTCTCTCTCTCTCTCTCTCTCAAAAATAAATTAATTAATAAAAAAAAGAAAAGAAAAAAAAAGAAATGCTCCCAGGGAGCAGAATGGAAGCCTCATGAAGGAACATCTAGGAACAAACTAATGTGAGGCCAGGGGGCTTTGGAATTGCTTTCAACCAGCAGCTATTATATAACTCCAATTCTTTTCCAGTATAAATGGAACAATTATTAAAATGATCATGATTCTCCTTTCATCATTGTATGTGGCATACTTAAATGTAGAGGATTTTTTTTAAGTCAGAAAAACAGAATCAAGAAGAATTACAATCTTCAGTTTCCAGCAGAGTTATGGATAGACTCTAGGAGGCCCAGCCCCTCAAAACAACTAGATTTCACATAAAGCATATGTTTAATTTTATTCCTAGACTCACAGAGGCAAGAGTAATTCACAAAGAGAAGGCAACACACATGTGTACTCCCCTTAAAAAAATGAGCTCAAACTAAAGCCATGAGCAGGAAGCACATAAGAACAGTATGGTTACACTAGGGTGAGGTGTTTTACACAGTGTTTCAGTTGTAAGACCAGACCTTATGTTAATAGCAATTTGGGGTTGAAGATAAATCTGAATTTCATCAAATATGCTAAGGAGTCTGAAATGAACTCAAGGGGTCCCTATAGTGGTAGTGCTCCCTTTCGTTGCATAAGGAAAACAATTGCAAGTCATCTCTGGATGCACTTGTCTTCAATTGAAAACCAGCCTCATACGCTCTTTTAACCAAAGGTTACCAGACATACAAGGAAATGAACCACCATGAGGGAGAGTCAGCAGAAAAAGAACCAACAGATTTAGACTCTTCTTTCCCTAAGGACTTGAGAAATTAGAATCAGAATGAGAATTTAAAATGCCAGTTTATGAAATTATTTAAAAAATAAGAAATGGAATCAGAAGACTACTAAAAATAAACTGGTAGTTTTCAAAATGAACCAAATAACTCTTAGAAAAAATACATAGAATACATATTTTTATATAAATAATATATATTTATTACATATTATCATCAATGGGTGGAACAAATGGAGATTAAACCTCTCTAATGAGAAAATTTGTTGGTTGGAAGGTAGATCTAAAGTAATTTCTCAGAATGCAACACAGAAAGACAGAAATGAAAATTCCCAAAATAGAGGCTTGCATAATTAAAAAAAGAATAAAAATTCTAAACAAAGTATTAAAAAGTTAATTTTATCACATAATCAACCATGTCTATATGAATGCAGGAATTGTTTAATAGATCAACAGAGGGGGAAAATGATCTTAACATATACAGAAAAAATATACATATCAATATTTATAAAACCAATCAGCAAAATAAGAATAAAAATTCCTTATTCTGGTAAAAGGCATGCATCAAAAACTTCTAATAAATATTACCTTATAGTGAAAGGATAAGACACTTTGCTTTAAAGTCAGGAGTAAAATTCATCTTTGTTTCTATTTTTTATTAAACTAGAAATTCTACCTGGAAAAGCAAGGCAAAAAGTAAAATCAAAGGTGTACTCTGTCTGTTGAAATGACCAAGAAGCAAAGACTTCTCACTAGCAACAGACACACCTAACACTCAGGTATTGGTTTCTAACACCATTCTTCATTGAAAGAAACATGGGTTCCTAAGAGAAATGACCACCTGTATGATTCCATAGTTTAGGCCAGTTTGGGACAAGATGTGCCTTGTCCAATATTTTGGAATATTCCAAAAAGTTAGGAGGCACTTAAAAAGTGACAAGGGCTTTTACAAGGACACAGGAACCAGCTTTAGACACCAAAAGAATTTAGGCAGTAATGAATTAGAACCCCCTGAGAGAAAAATATAAGGATTCATGAGTTCATACCTATAATAAGTAGACAGGTAAATAAAGCAGAATTTGTAATAAAATGCTAAGGGCTGACTGGTGAATATGGAAGCCATGCTGGAGTTAGAAAATTAGCATTTTGCAACTATCCTAATAAAGATCGGATCAGTCAAGAAGTATCAATAAATGTTAAATCTGTAGGGAAATTCTGATGAGGAACAGGATATTTACATGGTTTTTATTAGTTGCAAGGGAATAACATAATGAATAGTACAACACAGAAATCAGACAGCCCCTTAATTGGGTGATCAAAATTAACGTTACCAAAGGACACATGAGTATCAGGTGCTGCCAGATTTCATACCCTCAGAAAGATATATTGCTTATGCAGTGTTCTGGCCAAGAATGTGCACCCCAAATGCAATCACAGGGAACCATCAGGAAAACCCAAACTGGGAAACATTCTCTTAAAAAGGTGTAGAGTAGGTAGGGGTGGGGAAGGTGGATCTGGTGTCAGGGAGAAGAACCTAAATTCAATGTGGTATCCTGCATTGGATCTTGAAACACACACACACACACACACACACACACACACACACACACACACACACAAAGTCAGTGGAAAAACTGGTGAATCTGATTAAAGTCTGAGGTTAATAGTATCATATCAATGTTAATTTTTCAGTTTTGACAAACATACCATAGTTATAGAAGATATAAACATCAGGGGAAGTTTGGTCAAGTATATATGGGAACTCTGTACTAACTTCACAACTACTCTGTAAATGTAAAATTACAAAATAAAAAGTTGTAAGAAAAAACAATGACAAAAAAGGGCTGTAGTTTTCAAAAATGCCTATGTTTTGAAAGGCAAAGGAAGGCTATGGAAATATTTCAGATTTTTTTAAAGCTAAGGAGACAGGACAACTAAATATAATATCTGACCCTAGATCATATCCTGTATTGGTGGATAAAATTGCTATAAAAGATATTGAGTCAACTGACAAAATTGGAATATGAATTTTAAAGTATGGTATCATGTTAAATTCACTGATGTTGAGAATTATATTGTGGTCATGTAAGAGAATATATTCTTCAGAAATCTCACTGAAGTATACAGGGAAAATGGGGAGGCATACACAAATGGTAAAGCAAAGAGAGTAAGAGGTTAACAACCTCTTATGCAATTCTCATACTAACTTGCCAGAATTAACAAGGTTGCCCTCAGTTCAGACACCATCCATAAACTCTGGAGTCCCAGACCTCCTGAACTCTGCACAACTGCTTATAAATTCAGGGTTTCCCACTAGCACTTCATGTTTGATAATCTACCAAAACAACTCACAGAACTCAGGAAAACTCTATACTTATAATTACAATTTTATTATAAAGGATGCACGTTAGGACAGCCAAATGAAGAGATGCATAGGGAGAAGTCTGGGAGGGAACCAAATGTGAAGTTTCATGCTCTTAAGACATGTCACCTTGTCAGTATTGAATTATAATTACAATCAGGGAGGCTCTCTGAGCCAGAGTTTTTTTTTTTTTTTGGTATCATTACAAAGACAATTGATTGAATCTTTAACCACATGATTGACCTCAATCTCCAGCCTTCTTCCCATACCCCCATTGCAGTCAGGCTGATATTATCTAACTTAAAGCCTCCTCTAAAATCACATGGTTGGTGTTTGTGGCCTGGCCAGCCCGAATCCAGACTCATTATCTTTAGTTTGAACTCAGGAATGGTCCAATGAATAATAAAGACACTCCTGTCTCTCAGAAAATGCCAAGGATTTTAAGGTCACTTCCTAGGAACTAGGGACAAAGGCCAGCCAAATTCTTTTTCTTATTCCAGTTTTACTGAGATATAATTAGCATACAACATGTGTAAGTTTAAAGTGTACAATGTGATGATTTGATGCATATATATATATATACACATATATTGCAAAATACTTGGCAAAATAAGTTTAGCTAACATATCCTTCACCTCACGTTTGCTATATCTCTGTTGTTATGTTGAGAACATTTAAAATTTATTCTCATGGCCATTTTCAAATATATGGTATAGTATTGTTCATTATAGTCACATTATACAGTATAGTCCATGAACTTTATTCATCTTTAAGTGAAAAGTTAAACACTTAAATTGGTACACTTTGACCAACATCTTTCCCCACCCTTCAGCCCTCGGTGATCACCAATCTACAATCTGTTTCTATGAGTTCAATGTTTTCAGATTCCACGTATAAGTAATAACTTAGCATAGTGCCCTCAAGATGCATTCATGTTGTCACAAATGGCAACATTTCCTTCTTTTTTATGACTGAATATTCCATTGTGTATGTGTGTGTCCAATTATTGATGGACATTTAGGTTGTTTCCATATCTTATCTATTTTGAATGCAATGAACACAGGAACGCAGATAGCTTTTTTCTTAATGTTTTATTTAAATTCCAGTTACTTAACAGTATGTTTGTTTCAGGTATATAATGAATGATTCAACACTTCCGTACAACATCTCATGGTCACCACGTGTGGACTTCTTAATCCCCATCGCCTATTTAACCCATCGCCTACCCACCTTCCTTCCGGTAACCATCAGTTTGTTCCCATAGCTGAGTCTGTTTCTTGGTTTGCCTCTTTTTATCCTCTTGCTCATTCACTTTTGTTTCTTAAATTCCACATATGAGTAAAATCATATGGTATTTGTTTTTCTCTGACTTATTTCACCTAGCATAATACTCTCTAGCTCCAACCATGTCATTGTAAATGGCAAGATTTCATTCCTTTTATGGCTGTATAATATTCCATTGTGCATATATATGAGTATATATGTAGGTATTATATGTGTATACACATTGTATATATGTATATAATGTTATATACATGTGTATAATATGAATATGTATAATCTATATATACATCACTCTTTAACCATTCATCAGTTGACAGACACTTGGACTGTTTCCATAATTTGGCTATTGTAGATAATCCTGTTATAAACATCGGGATGCATGGATCCCTTTGAGTTAGTATCTTTGTATTCCTTGGATAAATACCCAGTAGTGCTATTGCTGGGTCCTAAGTAGTTCAATTTTTAATTTTTTGAGAAACCTCCATACTGTGCAGTCACAGTGGCTGTAACCAATCTGCATTTCCACCAACAGCACAGGAGGGTTCCCCTATCTCCACATCCTTGTCAATACCTGCTTTTTCTTGTGTTGTTGATTTTCACCATTCTGACGGGTGTTAAATGATACCTCATTGTAGTTTTGCAGATAGCTCTTTTAGATAGCAATTTCATTTCCTTTAGATACATACCCAGAAGTGGGATTGCTCTGTCACATGGTAGGTTCTATTTTTAATTTTTTGAGGAATCTCCATACTGTTTTCCATCATGGCTATACCAGCTTACATTCCCACCAGCAGAGCATAAGGGCTCCTTTTCTCCATGCTCACCAGCATGTATCTCATCTTTTTCATTATAGTCATTCTAATGGTATGAGGTGATAGTTTATTGTAGTTTTGATTTGCATTTTCCTTCAAATGATAATTACTGAAATTGAGCAACTTTTCATGGACTCATTGGTCATTTGTAGGTCTTCAATGGAAAAACGTCTATTTAAGTCATTTGCCCATTTTCAAATTATTCATTTTTTTGCTATTTGAATTCCTTATATATTTTGAATATTAACCCCTTATTAAATATGTGGTTTGCAAATATTTTCTTCCATTTCCTTTTGTTGATCCTTCCTTCCTCCTTTCCTTCCTGTTGTTTCTTTTGCTAGTACAAGTTTTTAGGTTGACACAGTCTCACTTGTTGATTTTTGCTTTTGTCAGTTGTGCCTTTAGTGTCATATCCAAAAAACTTTTGCCAAGACGAGGTCAGGGACATTTTTCTATTTTCCTCTAGGGGGTCTTCTGGTTTCAGTCTTAGGTTTACGTTTTTAATCTGTTTTACGTTAATTTTTGTGAGTGGCTTTACACAGGGGTTCAATTTTATTTTCTTTCATGTGAATATCCAAGTTTCCCCAACACCATTTATTGAAGACACTATCCTGTCCCCATTGTAAATTCTTGCCTCCTTTGTGAAAAATTAGTTGACTATATATGTGTGAGTTTATTTCTGGGCTCTCAATTCTGTTCCACTGGTTTATTCGTTTTCATGCCAACACCATACCGTTTGGCCACTATAGTTTTGTGGTATGGTTTGAAGTCAGGAAGCATGATGCCTCTAGCTTTGCTGTTTCTCATAAAGTTTCTTTCACAAGGTTGCTTTGGGTTTTGGGAATTTCATAAGAATTTTAGGATTGTTTTTTAAATTCCTTAAAAATGCCATTAGAAATTTGGCAGGAACTACATAGACTCTACAGCTCATAGGTAGAATGAACATTTTAACAATATTAACTCTTCTAATCCATGAACATGGGATCTTTCCATTTTTCTGTGTCATCCATTTCTTTCACTGACGTCTTAGTCTGCAGATCTTTCACTTCCTTGGTTAAATTTATTCCTAAATGTGCTATTGTTTCTGATGCTACTGTAAATGGGGTTAAGTTTCTTTTTCAGATAGTTCATTGTTAGCATATAAAAATGTACCTGATTTTTGTATCTTAGAACTTTACTGAATGCATTTATTAGTTCTAAGAGGTTTTTGGTGAAGTCTCTAGGATTTTTCCATATACAAGATCATGTCATCAGCATGTCACCTTGCTCTGGCTAGAACTTCCAATATTATGTTTAATAGGAGTGGTGAGAGGCATCCTTGCCTTGTTCCTCCTGATCTTAGAGGAAATGCTTTCAAGCTTTCATCATTGAGTATGAAGTTAGCTGTGGATTTTTCATATGTAGCCTTTATTAGGTTGAGGTATATTCCTTCTATACTGATTTGTTATGAGTTTTTATGATGAAACAATGTTGAATTTAATCAATTGTTTTTTCTGCATCTATTGAGACAACCTAGGATTTTAATTTCATTTTATTAATAAAGTATATCACATTTATTGATTTGCATATTTTGAACTATCCTTACATCCCAGAAATAAATTGCATTTGATAATGGTGTATAATCCTTTTAATTGGCTGTTGAACTAGGTTTGCTAGTATCAAGATTTTTTGTGTCTATATTTATCAGGGATATTGGGCTGTACTTTTCTTTTTTTGTAATGTCCTAAGCTGGCTTTGGTATCAGGAGAATGCTGTCCTCTTAAAATGAATTTGGGAGTTCTCCAATTTTTTGGAAGAGTTTGAAATGAACTGGTATTAATTCTTTCTTAAATGTTTGGTAGAATTAACCCATGAAGTCATGTGCCCCTGTGCTTCATTGTGTTGGGAACCTTTTGATTTCTCATTCAATCTCCTTACTAGATTGGTCTATTAAGATTTTCTATTTCTTCATGCTTCAGTCTTGGTAGGTTATACTTTTCTAGGAATGTATCCATTTCTTCTTGGTGGTCCAATCTGTCATCACAATTATTCACAGTGGTCTATTATGATCCTTTATATTTGTGTTATCAGTTGTAATGTCTCCTATTTCATTTATGTTTTTCTTGATAAGCCTAGCTAAAGTTTTATCAATTTAATCTTAAAAAAAGACAACTTATAATTTTTTGATTTTTTCTCTTGTGTTTTCATTCTCTATTTCTGCTCTGATCTTTGTTATCTCCTTCCTTCTGCCAACTTTGAGCTCAGTTGATACTTCTTGGGGTGTGAAGAAAGGTTGCTTATTTTCACTCTTTTTCTTTTAATTTAGGCTTTTATTACTATAAACTTCTTTCTTAAATGAATAGCAGTGCTTTTCCTGCATCCCACAAGTTTTGGTATGTTGTGTTTCCATCTTTGTTTCAAGATATTTTTATGTTTCTTTTGATTGTATCTTTGACCTATTGGTTTTTCAGGAGTGCACTGTGTACTTTCCACATATTTGTGATTTTCCAGGTTTTCTGTAATTTTTAGTTTCATATCATTGTGGTGGCAAAAGGTACCTGGTATGGTTTCAAGTATCTTTTTAAATTTGCTAAGACTTGTTTGTGACCCAAAATATGATCTCTCCTAGAGAATGTTCCATGTGTGCTTGAGAAGAATGAATATTCTACTGTTAGATGGAATGTTCTGTATAGGTCTCTCAGATCCATTTGGTCTAAAGTATGCTTCAAGTCCATGATTTCCTGATTTTTCTGACAGATCTACCCACTGTCAAAAATACAGTACTGAAGTCCCCTAAAATTTTGTCACCTTTTTCTCCCTTCTTATCAGTTAGTATTTAATATATTTAAGTGCTCTGATTTGGGTTCATATGTATTTACAACCATTATATTCTCTCGATAAATTGAATTGGGTGTTTTTTTTAACCCATTCAGTCACTCTATGACTTCTGATTAGAGGATATATAATCCACTTATCTCTGAAGAAATTATTGATAGGTAAGGGACTTAATATTGTCATTATTTTCTAGCTGTTGTATTCCTTTTGTTCCTTTCTTCTTCTCATGCTGTCTTCCTTTGTGAATTGATGATTTTCCATGGTAGTATACTTTGATTGCCTTTCTCTTTATCTTGGGTGTATTTATTATAGGTTCATGTTGTGTGGTTACCCTGAGGCTTACTTAAAACACCTTATAGATATAATAGTCTACCCTAAGTTGAAAACCTTGGCCACATACAAAAACTGTATTCTTTAACACTTCTCCCATTTTTTTAATGTCACAATTTCTATCTTTATATTGTATATCCAGTAACAAGTTGTTGTATCTATAGCTGTTATTAATACATTTATCCTTTAACCTTTATACTAGAGTCATGTGGTTAACACATTACAGTATTAGAGTTTTCTGATTCTGACTACATGCTCATCTTTACCAGTGTGTTGTATATTTTTATATGTTTTCATGTTACTTATTAACATCTTTTTGTTTCAGTTTGAAAACTCCTTTCACTGTTTCTTGTAAGGCAAGTCTAGAGGTGATGGTTCCCTCAGTTTTTGAAGGACAATTTTGCCAGGTAAAGTATCTTGATTGGCAGGTTTTTTTTTTTCTTTTAGCACTTTGAATATACCATTCCCCTCTCACCAGGCCTTAAAGTTTTCTGCTAGCAATCCCGATAGTCTTATCAGCCAAATTCTTTGTTATACACTGTACATAAGCATACTTATACTATTTTTAGTTTGCAGCTTTTCTGTAAATTTTAAAAAGAAAATGTTAATATGTATACTACATATATATACCATATATATACACAATATACTATATAGTATATATATTATATGTATTATAAAGATGTCTAGGAAGAAATAACATTCACAGGTAATGTATTGTTTATATATACATTTTTTAAAATAAACTATAAAACATTAAAGACTTTAATTCATATATATATACATACATATATGCACATATTTATGCATAAATACTATAAACATGATATATATTATCAAGATCAGTTCTCCTCCAAATTGTCCATGCATGGCTATTCTTAATGTTCTAGTTGCTATTGTTGCTTTTAAAAAGTGTGTGTATGTGTGTGCGCTTGTATAAATGGACAAGCTGAATCTTAAATTTATATCAAGAAGCAATGAACCAAGTATAACCAAAAAGAATAAAAAGACTATCCCTACCAGGTATCAGGACTTACAGTTAATCCATGTTAATAAACACAATGTATAATTTGGTTCAGGGACAGAGAAAATGTTAGTAATTATTGTAAACAAATAAATGCTTTGGCTGCAAATAAGGTGACTCAAATGGCTTAACTGATTTAATAGAAAATCCAAAAGCAGAGTTACTTTTAGGGTTGATTAACTTTGTAGTTTGACAGCATCATCAAAAAACCAAGTTTGTTCTCTATTTCCATTTTGCCATTCTCAGTGTGGTGCCTTCGCTCCTCAGGCTGGTGCCCTTCATAGCCACAAGATGACTGCTGCAGCTCCAGGCATCACATCAAGATACAGTCATGACAGAAACAGAAAGGATAAATATCTTCTAAGTTAGGAAACCTTTCTAAAATTCCCCGAACAAGTTTTCCCTCATGCCTTCATGGCCACTGTTACATTATTTGCTCAATTCCCAAACCAAATATACTTCTTCCTAAATCAAACACTGACAAGGGATTGAGGTCAGCATGATTGTCTTAGACATGTAATTTTAGGTAGAATGCATGTTGAAATGTCAACCATCAAGACAATAATGCTATTTCTGGTTGATAAGAAAAGACTTTTGATGTTATTCTTTAAACTTTTCTCCCCCCAAACTAAAAAGCTAAATTAATCCATCACTAAATTAAACTCAGATGTCCTACTTAAAAATCATCATATTCAATCCTCTCTTTACATAGATATAGACAGTTGAAAAACTAATACTTGTTGAGTTTATACTGAATACCAGACACTGTGCTAAGTACACCATCAAATTCAATCCTCACAACCCCCTTTCAGTCTCAGTAATTCTCATCCTATGAATGAAGAAACTAAGCCCAGGGAAGAAAAAGGATGTGTGGAGTCACCTGTTGACTAAGTGGTAGATCTAAAACTATACACTGACCTTTGAATGAGTGCCCTTTCTTTAACCCAGAGCTTGTTCTCTACCCATATTATATAGGGAGAAATTATGACTTGAAATATAGATTTGTGTACTGGCAAGAGTTGTCAAATATTTCCTGAGAATAAGGTTTTCTTCTCCATAAACTCGAAGAATAAAGAATAAGAATTCTTGGGATCTACTCTCAACCATCAGACGATGTGTTGGAGCAAGGTGGTGGATTGCTTCATAGGAAATAGCTCAATCTGTCAAACCAACCTGAAAGAATTTAAGAAACACAGAAAGTCTGTGTGTAAGAAAAACATTCCTGTGTCTCTCCCTTACTCTCCTGCTACCTCCGCACTCAAACAATAGTTTGAACACCAGATGGATGGGTTTTCCACACATCAAACCATTCTCTGTGACACCAGCTGTGTCCTATAATACAATTCAATTTTAATGCTAACTGAAGTTAACAGACTCCAAGGTCAAGGATTGGTCCCTAGAGACTCTCTCACTTCAGATGCCAATCTAAATTAATACATCCCAGGTTACCCACAACTTTGGTCTGACTTGGCTACAAATCAGAGGTTCCCATGACTACTCCCCCACCTTAGATTCCATTATTTGTTAGAACAGCTCAGAGAACTCAGGGAAAACTTCCCGGCATTTCCTGGTTTATCATATAATAAAGAATATGATAAAGGTTACTGATGAACAGTGAGATGAAGAAATATATAGAGCAAGATCCAGAAGGGTCCTAAGCACAGAAGCTTCTGTCCCTGTGGGGTGGGGTGTGCCACCCTCCAACATGTAGATGTGTTTACCAACCCAGAAGCTCCCTGAACCTGTACTGTTGGGATTTTTATGAAAGATTTCTCATGGAGGCACAATCAGTTATCAACTCCATTTCAAACCCCTCTTTCCTTCCTGGAGAAAGGAGGTTAGGGCTGAAAATTCCAAGCTTCAAATTCTGGCTTGATCTTTCTGGTAACCAGACCCCATTTGGGAGCATAGTCACCTCCTTAGAACAAAAGACTCTGCTACCGATCAGGAAGTTACAAGACCATAGGAGCCCTATGTCAGAAACCTGGGTCAAAGACCAGATATTAGAACAAATGACACTCCTAGTGATCTTCTCACTTACGAGATTCTAAGTGTTTTAGCAGATCTGCATCACAACTAGGGTAAAAGACTAAATGTTAGCACCAAAGGTTCTCATAGCACCCCTGTTTATAAGGGTTTGGGGAGCTCTGTGTTAGGAACTGTAGGCAAAGACCTCTATACATATAGTTATTATTACTGTTATCTTATAGTTTGGCATCCCCATTGTCCCCATTCATGCAAATCAAGTTCCATAAACATTGGGACACTTCGGCTTCCTTAAAGGGTGGGTGCATTGGGATGTCAACAATCCAAGGTGACAGGGCCAGGTGATGAAGGGCAGAGCAGCAGTGTGGCAGGGAAAAACTTGAAGGAAAAAAGACCAACCTCGTGGCTCAGGCGGAAACTGAACAGCCCTGTGCCACAGAGGATTGCCAGGCCCGTGGTGCAGGTGTGATGGATAGGCCCCTCTGAGGCTGCCTGTGATTGAAGCCAGATTGTCAAAAATAGACAGTAAACCAGGAGAGAGAAGCAAGAAGTTAGATGGTGCTGTCAACTTGCCAGGGAATAGGAGGCAAAGAGTATGAATTTGCATGAAGAATGAGGAGAAAAAGGGGGTGAGGTGGTGGATGGGCTTTTTAAGCTCCAAGAACACCTGTGAGAAAATCTGGGCCATCTGATATCCTAACAATGATGAGTTTGCAAAAAGGCCATCTCATCACCTCTCAGGAAAGGAGGTTCTCTGCTGATCTGCAACCCAAGTGGAACAAGCTGAGGGCCCCCACCCTCTAGTAAACCCGGAAGACTCCAAAGTGATGCTGTGGAAGACCAGAGGGTCCCAAAGAGGTCTCATTAGGACCTGAACAACAGTGGACCAGCCAGAATTGTTGGCCAGTCCACCCCCATTCCACCCAGGAAGGAAAGGATGCATTCAGGGCCATTAGGAAGGCTTGGCTCTATTTTAGAGCCACAGCTAGTGATTCCTGAGAACGATGGGGCAGCAGCTTCATTAATTTCATCTTAAATTTTATCGTAGAAGGACAAGCCTGTTAGTCTGCAGCAGACCAAGAAATCCAAAAACCCCAGGGAAAAACTAGCAAGTCACATTCATGATGTGCTCTACAAAGTCCTAGGCATTCTGTGAAAATGTTTCAGGAATACAAGTGGTGGGCAGTGGGGGTAAACAACAGGCAGGGCTCCACACGGAACAGATTCCCTTGCATGGGTGTCAAGTGACAGGTAACATTTATCGAGGATTTCCATATGCCAGGCACTGTGTTGGGCATTTGGCATGTGCTCTCCCCTATTATGCAGAAGAGGAAACAAAGCACAGGGAGGTTAAGTAACTGGTGCAGAGTCACACAGCTAGCAATTGACTGTGGTGGGATTTGAACCAAGCTCATCCCCACTGTGTTATATGGAGGTCCTCTGTAAGACTTCCTGGAATGGAAGGGTTTTACACACACACACACACACACACACACACACGAACATTTAAGACGGACCTTAAGACAGACAGTCTGAGGTTTATCAAAATCTTGGATGGCAGGTCTGAAGACATGAGAATCACAGCTGCTCTGTAGTTTACTCTGCCATCTATGAAAATGAGGAGAATGTTAAATATTGACCTCTTGGGGTTCAGGCAGGCTTTGTGAGTTTTAAGGATTTAATGTCCAAAAAGCACCTCCTACAGTTAAATCAGGCACCTTACTGTAACCCACCCCTTCCAAGACAGCAGGCTTTTCCTCTTTCTCACACCCAGAGCTAAGGAAGGAGCTGAAGCCAATCCAAGGCTTTAGCCAGACAGTTGCTGTGAAGATCAGTGTGGAGAAAAGGGAAGGAGAGAAACAGACAGACAGTGGGCTGGCGGGGTGGGGGTGGGGTTGGAGTGGGGGGGTGAAGATGTTGGAGAAAACTCAGTAAACACAGGAGATGGACAAATAGAGGTTGTCTTTTATGCTAAAGAAGGAAACAGTTTGTCTTCTCAAGAGTTGGTGTGTTTTTATGAGACCTTTCAAAGACGGCCCTGCTTTTTCTAGCCTGCCTGTAAGAAGACTCCGTTAAATTTTATGCTTGATTTCAATCTATTTCCTTAGCTTAGAATTTTGGCGAGCAGCTTTGCCCTGACAATAAAATAAAAAACTATCCAAAAGGAGGGAACTGTGCCTTGTTATGATCTGGCTTCATATCCTTTTTGGGGAAGTGGGCAGAAGGTAATAAATTGTTATGCTAACATGGAAGAGAGTACTCCCTGGCCCAAGAAACAGGTGCTAAAAAAGATGCGGTCCTTGCTCACCCAGGATTTGCTCAGAAACCATTCCCACTGCAGGCAACAATCTGAGAAAAATAAAATTAAATACAAAAATTTTAAAAAGCAACTTATGAAGTGTTTAAAAATTTTAAATTAACTTAAAATGTTTGTAACACAGAAAGATTCTGAAATAAACATGGAAATATTAGCATCTGGGGGTAGGCACATGGCTCTTTTTCTGTGTATTTGAAATATATCCTACTCTTGAAAATAAACTCAAATTGCTGAGAGAGAAGACCAGCTGGCATGAGAATTAGAAGCTCCGGACAGTCTGGTTTTTGTGATATAAACAGCTCATAATTTGAATCTGAAGTCAAGTGAGATTAAGGTAAGGAACAAAACCCTGAACAATCAGAAGACTGCAGATTAAATCATCTACAGACATTTATAGAACTCTACTGTATACCTGGGACTTTTCCAGGACTTTAGGACAAAATGTTGAATAGAATAGATATATTCCCTAACTCTGAGCTTCCAGTCTACTAGAAGACCAGATGAGAAGCAAATGAGTGAAAAATTACACATTGTCGTAAGTGTTCTGGGAAAAAAAAAAAAAAGGGCAAGTAGTGTTGAGATAGACAATGGTGAAGGGCTTTGCCAAATTAGACAAAGTGATTACATATGGCCTCTATGAGCAAGTTTTATTTAGCTAAGAACCAAAGGAAAAGGAACAAGAGAAGAGTAACCCATAATGAAGATCCTGGTTATGTACATGCCCTAAAAGCAGGATTGTGTTATTTAAAACTCAGGGACAGAAGATGACCAGAGTGGTTGGTGTACATCCTTGAGGAGGTAGAGGAGGAGAGATAGTCAGAGGCCAGAGCAGAATAACTTTGGACACTTGGGAAGGGGTTGGCCTTTTATTGAAAACAAATATGGCAGCCACTGCATGTCTTAATTACAAAGGAGTAATGTGTTCTGAATATACCTTGAAAAAGATCACTCTGGCTGCTATTGTGAAGAATTGGCTTGGAGATTGGTAAGAGTAAAGTAGAGAGAGAAGGGAGAACAGGGATTATCTAGTTGTAGCCTGCAAGCCAATTTTGGTGCACTGCACTACCTTTTTTTTGTAAATAAAGTTTCATTGCAACACTACATGCTCATTTATTTACATATAGTCTATGGCTGCTCTCACACCACAACAGCAGAATTCAGTGGTTGAGACAGAGGCTGTATGGTCCACAAATCCAAAAATATTTACCATCTGGCCCTTTGCAGGAAAAATGTGCTGACCCTTGAGTTTGAAGGTTGTGGCACTAGCCTCCATACTATATGATGGTGGCCAATCACCTTTAATCCAACAAGAATTATTGAACATCTCCTATGTGCTCAGGAGAAAGATGGGAAACTTATAAATACTGTGTAATACCAGGTGTCCTCTTCCATAACTTTTCATCCCATTAGATCTGTCCCCTCATTTACCCTTACATAATCCTACTCTTTCAATGCCTCCACCTTTCGCTTCTGAACCTTCAAATTTTGTTCAAGTACTGTACCTTCCATAAAGCTTTCCCTGGCTTATATCGTACTCTGTGCTTTTGAACTCCAGCCATAAGTATCTCCTAGGTTATGTACTCATCCTTTGATTATACTTTGTATACTTAAGGCTTTGGGTGACAAGAACATTTTCCCCATGGTTATGAAAACATGAACTATGCCCAACTTGTCCCCTAACCTCTGAGGTGCCACTCAAGCCTCTCAGCCAAGGAGAGAAGAACCCTAGTTGCAAGGGGACAGCAGTTGGTTCAGGGATAGAACATGACACTAACATAAACTTTCCTCCAGGGACATCTGCTGGAACCAGTGAAAATGATCATCTCTTATCTTGTTATCATGATACTAAAAGGCTCTAAGTCTAGGATTACCAATACCCCTACCAAATGTGCATAGTTAGACATACACAAACACCCATCTTCAGTAAGGGGAGAGGCAGTGTTGAGACAAACAGAGTGGGGAGTCGTGATGGTTTTTCCTGAGCCCTGCATCTTGTGACACCTCTCATTCTTACTCATTACAAACCAATAAATCCTTATTATTTAAGCTTATTGAATTTCTGCTACTTACAAGTCTCACCTACAATCAGACTTTGCTAAGAAGGAAAGTCTAGGGACTGTCTAGTAAAATACCAGGATACTCCGCCTACCATTAACTCTGGGGCTGGTTTGGCCATCAACTTGCTGTGTGATCTCAGATAAGTCTTTGATTCCTTCAAGTTTCCCACCTATAAAATGAGGAAATCGGGCTTTCTGAATAACCATTCCCATGCTGATTCCTGAGTTTTATCTGCCAAAATCCTCTAGGAAAATGAGCATTTCTATCCCATTACTTTAGGACCAATAGTCACTGGCAACAAGGACAGAAGAGCTTGCCTGCATATCATCTGTCTCAGATGCCTCCTCACGCTCATGCACACCAGATCCATCAATATTGCAGGAAGGTGAACAAGGACAGAGCCTCAGGACTCTATGTTCTCATGGTATTTTCAGTGGAATTCATGAGCCTCTTTTAATGCATTTGCTTCCTCAAGGTGTGCTTCAGACAAGCCCACATGATCAATGATCAAGTGATGCCCAGTCACTTTGTCAGAGTTTGGTAAACCAACAGGTTTGGAGTTGCATTTTAATAACACCTCTCTCTTATAATCCAGTTTTTATTTCTGCACAAGAAATTTGAACACAGAAAATAGATTGATTCAAAAGTTTAACACAGGAACAAAGCTAAGGTCCCAAGTTTGTATACTTTTTAGTCAAAAATATTTAGAGCAGTAAATATAATGTTGTCGGAATACCAATTTAAAGCTAATAACCATCAGGGGAAAATGATAAATAAATGCACAAATCTCAAAGAAAAATGTGGTAGCGGCAAAGAGTTTTCCTTTTCATGTTTTCAGCAGTGTTATTAGAACACTAATTAGGAGTCAATTACCATTTAATTTATCTACAATATCCAATTATGATTTTGCTGTCCAAATGTTCCTGCATATCACATTGGCCATTTAAAATTAAAGTTTTAGGGGCTCCTGAATGGCTTAGTTGATTAAGTGTCCGACTTCTGCTCAGGTCATGATCTCACGGTTCAGGAGTTCGAGCTGGAGCTGACCACTCAGAGCCTGAAGCCTGCTTCAAGATTCTGTGTCTCCCTCCCCCTCTCTCTGCCCCTCCCCCACTCATGCACTGTCTGTCTCTCTCTCAAAAATAAATATTTTAAAAAATTAAATACCTTTAAAAAAATAAAAGCTATAATTTTGCCCTTCTCCTTCCCCCATCACCAATAGAGGGTCAATTTTGAAATACAAGTTCCAAAATCCCCAGGGAAACTAGAGAGGGTCAATTTTGAAATACAAGTTCCAAAATCCCCAGGGAAACTAGAGAAGTTGGGTGAGTCCTATAAAAATACTGGCAGCTAAGCACATGGATGCCCTCTTTATCTCGCCTCCATTTGTAAAGCTGAGAGCTATTCAAAGTGTTTATCCAAATCCATTCTTCAACAAATGTTTGTTGCAAACAAGTAAAAGGTATACAGAAATACTGTTAGCAGGGAAGGGGCGGGGGGAGAAACACCACTTTTGTGACTGAAAAAAAGACCCTAAAAATGCAATTATCTGGCATGCCTTAAAGCTAGTCATAACTATTTTAAATTACTTTGTATATAAATATCAGTTATCCCAAATGGGAAAATGTAAAACCCAAGAGGAAATGCCTAGAAATGATGGCGTTATAAATCTGGTATTATAGTTGGCAAAGTTATACAGTACAGAGAGGCCTAACTCCCTTCCCCACACCCCAACTCACCTTCAATTCTTTCCTGTGAAGTATATTTGGTAATAAAGGTAAGACTTTCTGAGAGTGGAGGGTGGGAAATAACTTGGAAGCAAGTCAAAATAATGGCATCAGACAAAAACCACTAAGACTGGTCTTCAAATCCATTATTTGCCCTCTGGGGATGAGAAGCTCTCAGGAAAAGGTATTTGTAAATATTCTACTAGTATATATTTGTTTTTATTTTCTTATATAGAGAGAAATCACGCACAAGTGGAGGAGAGGCAGTGGGAGAGAGAGAAAAAGTATCCCAAGCAGGCTCCATGCTCAGCACAGAGCCAGACTCAGGGCTCAAACTCATGAACAGTAAGATCATTACCAGAGTTGAAATCAAGAGTCATATGCTTAACTGACTGAGCCACCCAGGTGCCCCATTTATTGGTATATATTTAGTTTGCTTAAACATAGTGTTGCATCTCAGTCTTTGCCACCATTTCATTCTTCTCCCAAGACCTCACCTTCATCCTCAAGAGGTCCCAATCAGAAAATATTCAGGGACAAGGTTATTGTCTTGCTGCAAACTGCAGATGGTAAAGAAGCAATAGATCTTATTTTTAAAATCTTGACACAATATGGACAGCAGAGTTTTCAAAGCGAAAGTGAATAAACTTTGATCATTTTGGCTCCAATATTCTTTGGCCAGTAAAGGAGAATCTAAAACCCTCTGATCCTAAATAGTTAAAATCCTCAAGCAATAGAAATACACACACACACACACTCACACACACACACACACACACACACACACACGGGCTGATTGTTGAAATAAATCTTAAGGGCAAAGACATTTTGGAAGAATGTTCATCAAAAATGTTGCAGATGAAAAAGGCAAGAACCTAACAGATATTCTTTCCTTAACCAAACATACTTCTCAAAACCCTTTTTGATGAGGTCTTATTCTTGGGCCTTGTTTTCAAATACAAGAATCCCCTACCCTCAGAGGAGAAGTGATCATCTGACCAAATTCCTCATCCCTCCCCATCCCCAGGTAAACCAGATCACTCTAGCCCACCTTCAGCATTGACTCAGCCAGAAACTTCCCATTTGTAATTTCCCATCCACTGACCCCCCCCCCCTTCTTCTCCTTGGTGTTAATCTCCACTTGTTCATGTTATATTTGGAATTGAGCCCAGTTCTGTACTGCTCTATTCCCCTATTGCAATAGTTCCTGAGTAAATCTGTTTTTTAACACTTTTACTACCGTTCAGCTCTGGTTTGCCTTGAAAAAAATCACAGAAGTACAACAAATAATAAAAAGTGTCCATGGGAGGGCATTTCTGGGGTGAATTGTAGGTTTGTGAGCACCTCCTATCTTTTGTGGGTTTTTTGGTTTTGCACCAATTGACCTTTAGTATTCAGGAGAGGCATGAATGCAGATGTGTCTTTTTGTTTTAAACTGTTAGCTCAGAAATTGTCTCCTTCTAACTCTCTCTTCCACAAACATGGGTGATGGCTATACGAATTTGGGGTTGTCTGTGGCTCCTATGCACCAAGCCCTAAAAGTGATTTTGTAATCAGAAAGGGAGCCAAACTGGAAAAAAAAATGATCATCCTGAGTAACTGATCTAAAAAGAAAAGGGGAAGGGGGGTGATGGTCATGGTGGAGGTCACTTGTGGGGAAGAGCACTGGGTGTTATATGGAAACCAACCTGACAATAAACTATAAAGTGTATAAAAATAAATAAAAGAAAATAAAAGAAAAAAATAAAATAAAGAGAGATTTTCAAGGTGGTCAGGTCACTTTGAGCCTAATTAGTTCAACTTTTTTCCTTCGGCCTACAGTCTTCAGTGATTAGTGAAGTTCTGAATGTTGCCCTAATTACACTTTGTCTTCTTCATCTTGGCAATTACTAAGAGGAGAAACAAACATTTGGAAATAGTTTTAACAACAAAATCCGGGAGAGTTATTTGTGATTTGAGAATGGGTCAAGGAAAAATGAAAAATTTGATGATGTAGGAAACGCAGTTACCCCAGAAAATACCAATCTCCATACATCCTATTCTGTTTTATTAGTGATGTGGAGGTTGTTTTTGAAATTGTCTTACAGGATAAAAAGTAGTGATGTAAACTGGAAAGGCAGTAGCAAAGATCTGGATTACAGCCTCTATTCTATTTGGGCAGAACAGAGGGCACTCATAGGAAACGGTAGGAGCTACATGTGGAAAGGGAGGTGGGGAGCCACGGGGGATGTACAGCCCACAGAACCCACTAAATGCCCAGCCAACCACTGGCAATGGCATCCTCTGGGCAAGGTGAGCCAAAGATTTTGAAGAAAGGGAAGTCCTTGATTGGAATTGTGATTTAGGAGGCTCCCAGGAAGCACTGGTCCTTGATGAATGGACAGCGGAAAAGCGCCCTAGGCAGAGAAACCAGTTAGGAGGCTACTGTGACCGTGCAGACAGAGGATATGAAAGCCCAAAGTGGACAAGGCAGTAGTGATGGGAGATGATGGGTACCAGGAAGCAAGGAGAAGCAAGACAACAAGATACTCGGTTTGGAACATGCTGGCTTCTGGGAATGGCATTTGGAGCAGAGCTGTTTGAAACAGCAGGACATGAGGGCGAAAATGGATTACCAGTGATCAGAAATACAGAACCAGAGAGTCAGAAGCAGCTAAAATTCATCGAGTTTCTGCCAGGTGCCAGACCCCGTGAACTCTATAGGAGGTATTGAAACAGCAAATTTGTCTATACAGCTAAACATATGCAACATGCTGCAAAAACAAACTAAAAACACAAATGGATCTTAGGAGCAGCCCTGCTCAGTCAGCCAGGCTTGCAAATGGTTTTACACATGCCTCCCCACTTGGTTATTTCTTTCCCCGCCCACTCAGGTTCCTCAGCAACAGGCTCTGGCCAGTTGCTGGGTTAATCCAGTAACTCATGGCATCTATCCCAAGGTGAGAGTATTGTTAGCTCATAAATGCTGCAGTTGGAACAGGGTGCCAACTCACCCTGACCCCAAGACAGGTTTGTATTCTGCCACTTCCTTTCCACACATCTCCGAGAACTTGAACAAGAGTACATTCCTCTGCCTTGGTAATAGCCTTCTTAAATTATCCCCCATTGTCACGGCCCCCAATCTGGGAGAAAGGTCTTCCTCTCAGTAAAGATTTCTAGAATACTCAAGTAGACTTCAACATTCGGGCCTGTTTCACTCACTCATCTGGCTTCAGGGAACCAGGCAATTTCTTCCCTTTGTCCCACTCCCTATGTAGTAAAACTGCAATTTAAAAATAGTGGGAAACATCCTCAATGCCCATCAATATGTGACTGGTTAATAAATTATGGATCCTCCATGCAGCTGAGCATCATCTGAGACACTTAAAAATTCAACAGAACTTGGGGCACTTGGGTGGCTCAGTCAGTTGAGTGTCCGACTCCTGATTTTGGCTCAGGTCATGATCTCATGGTGGGTGAGTTCAAGCCCCACTTTGGGCTCTGTGCTGACAGTGCAGAGCCTGCTTGGAATTCTCTCCCTCTTCTTCTCTCCCTCTGTGCCACTCCCCACCAAAATAAACAAACTTAAAATTGTTCAATAAAACATCTATTTATGCTGCTGTGGAACAATCCCCACACTCTCCGTTAAATGAAGAAAAATTCAAATCACGTACTTTATCACCATTTGAGCCAGGAAAGGGGCTCTAATTTGTATCAATTAGCTCTGGTATAGAAGGAGCTCAGTGGGTTTGTACCCAAAAAACTGAGCCCCGAGTGCAGCAGGGTGTAGCCTTTTATGCAATTTCTACTCCTTTGTTGCCCATATATGGTGACACATATGGTCTGATTGGACACAGTCCAAGTTACAGAGTCATGTCAGAACTATGCATTCCTATATAGGAGTTGATTGGACCACCTTGCCTTCCTGTGCTCTGAGGGCCTCCATCACATTCCTTAGGGAGGGATTCTACCTCTACCACGCTGGTCAAACACTGTTTTTAAGTTACAAGCAGTCAATCTCAGAATGTATACCCATAGGTTTGTCCCAGTAGTGGGTGAGTCAGGGGAAAACAAATTTACAATGAAATGACTCTATTCACTACTTGACTTCTTCTATCCTATGGAAATTGGTATAAACAAGTTTTCTGTTAATGTCTTGTTACCAGGATACCATTTTTCCAATTACTCACAAGGAGCAGAGATTATTAACCCTGTGATTTTATTCCAGCAGGACTGTTCAAAATTGTACTTCCTGCCATCCGCAGAGGTTAAACAATGAATTATGAATGGCACAATGATAATGAAATTCTCAGAATGAACTTTTGTAAGCTTAAAATAGGTTTTCTTGGTAGGGTGGAAAGGGACAAAGAGAGGAAAGGCAAGTATTAATAGTGTGAAGATCTGATGTACTCAATTTGATTTTATAAAGCAGCAAGAAAGTCCCCAGAGCCTCTTCAGAATTTTCCCCAAGTCCATTCAACAAACATTAAGCCACAGTTGTGGGAGATTTCAGAATTAAATGCCATAGGAACCAACTGCAATGGTGCCTGCTGCCGTGTTACCTTTGGAAGAGCCTCTTTGGAATTTCCACCAAAACAGGGTTTGTTGCCAAACTCTGACCTCAGCAGCTTTCCCTGGACAGAATGGGAATCAGTCTGGAAACGCCAACCCTGCGCCATTTTCCCTTATATTGGGTTCACAGGAGATCTGTGAGGCCCGCAGGTGAGCCCACCAGGTGCAGATCATTGCGAGGCAAAGGGTGGTGCAGCCAGTCCTAGGAGTGACTGAAGTCTGAGACTGGGCTCTCGTTGCAGCCCCGCCACATGGGCAAGCCAAAGAAAAGCCATAGGAGCCCCTGAGAGCCTGTTAAAAAAGGCTGAATCCTGGGCCCTACCCCAGATCTTCAGAACCTGCAATTTAACAAGATTCCCAGGTTATTCATATGCACAATTGAGTAGCACTAGTATTATGAGGTAATGAGAAATACTTGCTACATTGAATACAAAGTAGCAGAGAAAAAAAATCCCTCCGTTTTCAGCCTAGACTTGCAAATTATTCAAAACTTATTATTTTCTCAAATTTTGGCATGGCACTGATGGCCTTGCAGAGAACCATGCATGGCCTCCCTAGTTTACTCTGCGCCAAGGGGTAAAAGGTGTAATAAGACTGCAGTGAAGTTTCTGTTCTAGGTTGAATTGCTAATTTGTTTTGATCTCAGGCAAGTTCACTGCCCTTTCTGCCTCTCATTTTCCCCACACGTGACATGAAGACTTTAGAAGGCGACCATCTTCTCAGCCCCCTCCTGGGCAGTGACAGTCTATAGTTCTATCCATGACAAGAAGTGTCCGCTGTGAAGTCTTCAGATCACAGAGAAAAATGTCCTTCAATTTCTCCCTTTCATTGACCCCTAGATTAGACAAGGGCCTCTTGCCAGAGCCTGTTGTGATCTTTTAGGCTTTCTTGGTTGTGCCTAGCAGCCTGTCAGTCTGCCAGAACTCAGATTTACCTTGAGGCCAGCCTCTAGGGGGTTCCTCTTAGTCACTCAAAGACACAGATGTATAGAAGTCTAAGCTTCTCTCAGGACAAAAGACTTCTTCACAAAAGGAAGGATAACATATATACAGAGAGAGAAAAAGAGAGTTTATGAAGATGAGTAGTTTAGCTTCTTTGGTATTTGCTATGTAGTGATAACTAAGATCAATTTAGCACAAACTACATAAGCACAGCTGATTATCCTTAACACAGAATCCCAGGGTAAATACCCTTAAAGATCAAGCATCCTAAATTATATTTAAATATTCCCTTTACAATACAATGACAAACACATCTCTCAGTCTCTGTTTAAATGTCCCTATTTTAAGGAAAACTAATGACCTCCAAGGCAACCCATACCATTCCACCTGCTTTCTTCTAGAAGTTTCCCTACCTTATGGATTATAGACCTGACTTCTGGTCACTCTGCCTACTGGGACTATATTTCCTCATAATGCTCCATAACCCCTCTTCTTCCTTCCAGCTACTGTTCTCTAAGCATCCCCAGTTCCTCCCAAGACATTGTTCCAAATCTCCTTAGTAGGTTCATGTGGCTTTTAATGAGCAGCACCTGAACTTAAAATCTATTTTGGACGTGGAAGAGCAGGACTCATTGTGGCTGTGTTACTGGCTCTCTTTTTCAGGAAGGAAGTGAAAAGGTGGCATGACATGGCAGGATGATTTATTGAGATACGATTTATGTTTTGTTCTTCCTATTTGTCTCACTGTGCTACCCAGACCAGGTAGTGGGACTTTTGTGCTCCCGTACTTATGGGGAGGTTTGTGTTGCAAAGTTCAGAACAGCAGTTGCTCTCAGAACACTCTTGGCTTTTGTTTTCCAGGATCTTTTTTTTTAAGTTTATTTTTTTTGAGAGAGACAGAGAGAGTGAGCGGGGAAGGGACAGGGAGAGAGGGAGACAGAGGATCTGCGGCGGGCTGCATGCTGACAGCAGAGATGTAGGACTCGAACTCATGAACTGCGAGATCATGACCTGAGCCAAAATGAGACGCTTAACCGACTAAACCACTCAGGTGTCCCTGTTTTCCAGGATCTTATACTCTTGGATAGACATGGAGAGCAGAGAGAGGGGAGTGCCCTTGAAGCAGAAAGTTTGAAGCAAAAGATAAAAAAGAGCAGATGCTCCAAGAATGAAAAGGTGATGGAAATAATCCATAGAGTAGTGGAGACCCTTGCCAGTGTGGTGTTTAAGAGATGTGGCATCCCATGCAGATAGTCATATTAAATTTTCAGTAACCATGAGATATATTGCTTAGGATATGGTTTAAATGCTTAAGTTCCAGGGTCAGAACATCTAGGTTTAAACCTGACTCTGTCTAACTCTGGGCAAGTTTGTTACCCTGCTAACATTTCAGTTTCTTTATTTATAAAATGGGGATAAAAATAGTAGCTAGTTTGTAGGGTTTTGAGAAAATTAAATAATATAATCCATTTACTGCTCCTAGCAATGAGCGTGGTGCATTCTAAGTGTTAACTATTATACATTGATGAAGTTGAGGTGAAAACTTTTGACAAAATTAAACACATCATAAAAATGTAAGTCATCACTATTAAGTACTTGGCATTTCAGTTGACTTGAAAAGAAATTTCACCATTTCTTAAAATAAATTAAACATCTGGATCTAAACTCATAGAATTATAACAACAAAAGGAGAGGAAACATTTATATCTACAGATGGGGAGTATCAGTTTTTTGGGCCTAAAAATAACTCAACGTTGTCATATAACTCAGATCCTGTTCCATAAATAATCATGGGAAGATTAAGTGATGGAGCATTAAAGTACAGTACTCAGAACTTCTTTACATATACATCTGAATACGAACATCTTTAAAATTAAATAGTTTTCCTTCATCTGCCAGGCAGATGATACAAAGGTCTAATCAATAATTCATCCTGGCAAAGAAACTCATTACTCAGCCAAGGCTATGACGAAAATCCTGTCAGGAAGTCTTGTTTTGACTAAATAAGACATCTTAATTTAGTGCAAAGTGAATAATCCAACTCTAAATCTTTCATTCTAGGATTCAACATTATGCATTTATCCATTAAATATGCATCCCAGGCCTGGACATGTATTAACTTCTTTATTGCTTGGCCCTGAGGGATGGCCAACCCAGTGGTTTTGTTTTTATTCTCTTTGAAGCTACCAGGTCTCCTGGGCAGAGCAAAAGCCAATCAAAGGAGACTTTTGGAGAAACCAAGAACTTAGAGTTGGAAGTCCTCAAAGGTAATCTTCCATGTATTCTGGTGTCCCCTCCATAACGACTCTGAAGGCTGGTCATCCTCTTCTGCATAAATACTACCGTTAATGAGGAGTTTACTACCCATTTGAGTAAATGGGTAAAACTCTTCACATTTCAATAGCAGAAAGCCTAAATCAAACTAGCTTAAGCAAAATGGCAATTTATTTTCTCATATCATACAGCATGAACAGTCTTTTAGTTCATGCTAAACTTTTAGCTTTTACTTTTAGGTTTATACTTTTAGTCTTGGCATGATCAAGACTCAACCAATTTCACCAAGGTTTGTTTTTTATTATTTTATCTGAGTTCCACTTCCTCTTGAATAGTCTCCCCTTGTGGTGGCACAAGAGTGGCAGCAACCTCCTATTCTCTCCATAGTCAGCAGGAAGAGATCAACATCCCACATAACTGAAACAAAAGTCTTAGAATTGTATCTTTTTGGCTCCAATTCGTGTCATTTGGGTCTTTTGCCCATCCCTGACCTACTCATTATTGTGGGGAATAAGGTGAGGCAGTGCTCTGATTCCCCAGGCTCAGTTTACATGCCATGGTTGGATAGGGGATGAGTCAGGTGCAAGGGAACTACAAAGAATGAAAAGGCAAAAGAGAAACATCGAAGAAATCAGTCCAAAAGGAAAAACAGAACAAATGAATGCTAGGCAACCAAAATCCTACTCACCACACTACTCTAAATTATTCTGGTAAAGCATTCCTTTGCTTAGATAGAAAATGATTTTTGGAATTTAAAATTCTCAGTCCTAAATCTGCCTTCTGAACTAACATAGAACAAGACTACTTCCTCTTTCTAGTGGCAGTTCTTCAACCATTTGTAAACAGACATCAAATCTCCCTTGGTCTGTTCTCCAGGTTAAATGTACATACCAGGAAGTAGATTTTGGGATTGGAAATAAATCAGTGCATGCTATTCAGTAGATACTAATCTTATTAACACTTATAAGACACTAAATCTTATTTTGGAACTAAATATATATTTGTTGTATTCATCTTTGTTTCAAAGAAATTGGTTTTATTAATAAATTTGATAATTAGCATTGGCAAGGCTATTGGGGTAATAGACATTTTCAAGAACAATTGGTTCTGACAACGTTGATTAGGTAATTTAGACTAACCATTGATGACACAAAAGCCTCAACAAAATATTTTTCAATGTTCTTTAAAATGTTAAAGGGCTAACAAAATAATGAAAAATCACTAGGACTAAAACCAAAGAATATGCTAAATCAGAAAGGTAAGTCTAGAACTCAGAGTTGCTTTTGTTTTGAAAATGTTTTCTGACATGGAACGAATATCTGCAATGTTGAATTGTAGTTTTACTGTCTCGTGAAGTTAGATGAAAAGTGTCAAGGTTTAGGGTTTCCTTGGTCGTTCGGTCGGTTAAGTGTCTGACTCTTGATTTTAACTCAAGTCATGATCTCCTAGTTTCATGAGTTCAAGCTCCACATCAGGCTCTGTGCTGGCAGCACAAAGTCTGCTTGGAATTCTCTCCCTCCCTCCCTCTCTGCCCCACCCCCATTCACACTGTCTTTGGCACAAAATAAATAAATAAACCTAAAAAAATTTTTTTAAGTGTCATAGTTTAGAACTCACAAAGTTAGGGACTTTGATGAACCAGTACTCAGCATTAGCTAAGTCAAAAAGGCCCATACCCTCAGGTTAAAGGTGAACTAGTAGTAACTCTGGTTCCTCATGATCTTGCAACCTGACTTCAAGTCATATAAGTAATCCATGGAACTGTGAGCAGTAAACTTGAGTTATGGTCGTCCTAGACTGATGACACACAAAAGTACCTGGCAGAAGCAAATGCAAGTTCTTTCTGGAGTAAATCACATTATGCTGAAACTCAAATTATTCCTGCAAATAATTTTCAAATGCAACAACCTTTATACAATCAAGATAGCCAGGTACATAAGAAATTAAGACACCAGGAGTAAGAACATGCAGAGACAAAGGACAACAGAAACAGAGCCAAAAAGACCCCAAGAGTGGAATTTTCAGACAATCATACTTAGTATTTTCAAAGAGATAAAGTTAAACTGAGTTTCAAGTCCATTCAATGGAGAAAAGGAGTATCTCTTCAACAAATGGTGCCAGCAAAACTGGTTTTCTACATTAAAAAAAAAATAAACTTGGACTCCCTACCTCACATCATAAACAAGTCAAAATGAACCAATAACTTGGAGTGTTTGGGTGGCTTACTCAGTTAAGCATCTGACACTTAATTTCAGCTCAGGTCATGATCTCACATTTCCTGAGATCAAGTCCCATGTCAAGATCTGTGCTGACAGTGTGGAGCCTGGTTGGGATCCTCTCTCTCCCTCTCTCTCTGCCCTTCCTTCACCCTGCTCAGGCTCTCTCTCTCTTTCTCTCTGTCTCAGAGTAAATAAATAAACATTAAAAAAAATGAATCAATGAACTAAATATAAGACTAAACCAAAACACTCTTAGAAAAAAAATAGAGGTATATTTTCATGACTTTGTATTTAGAAATAGATTCTTAGATATGATATTTAGGTAACAAGGAACAAAAGAAAAAATATATAAAATGGATGTCATTAAAATTAAAAACTTTTGTGCAAAGGACATTATCAAGAAATCAAAAGACAACCTATAGAAATGGGAGATATTTTCCAAACATATATCTGATAAGAAATTGATATCCAGAATATATAAAGAACTCCTACAACTCACAACAAAAGGACAAGCAACCCAATTTAAAAATGAGCAAAGGGCTTGAATAGACATCTGTTCAAAGAAGATATACAAATGACCAAATAAGCACATGAAAAGCAGTTCTACACTATTAGTCATTAGTTAAGTATAAACCAAAACGAGGAGATTCCACTTCACACCTACTAGGATGGCTATAAGGTTTTTTTTTTAACAAATGAATACCAAGTATTGGTGAGGATACAGAAAAATTGGAACCCTCATACACTGCTAGCAGGAACTTAAAAAGATAGCCACTGTGGAAAACAGCATGGTGGTTCTTCAAAAAACTAAACATATAGAATTACCATATGACCCAACAATTCCACTCTTGGGCATATACACCACAAAATTCAAAAGCAGAGATTTGAACAAATACTTGTATGCCAATGTTTGCTGCAGCATTATTCACAACAACCAAAACATGGAAACAACCCAGTTGTCCATCAATAGATGAATGGATAAACAAAATGTGGTATATACATACAATGGAATGTTATTCATCCATAAAAAGAGGTTCTGATACATGCTGCAATGCAAACAAACCTTGAAAACATTATACCATGTGAAATAAGCCATACGTAAATAGACAAGTAGGATTTAATTCCACTTATATGAAATATCTAGAATAAGCAAATTCATAGAGACAGAAAGTAGAATGGTGGTTTCCAGGGGCTGAGGGAAAGGGGGAATAGAGAGTTATTGCTTAATAGTTACAGAGTTTTGTTTGGGATGATGAAAAAATTTTGGAAATAGATGATGAAAAAATTTTGGAAATGGTGATGGTTGTACATTGTAAATGTAATTAATACCACTGAGTTGTACACTGAAAGTGGTTAAAATGGTGAATTTCATGTTTTTTATTATATATCCATAATTTTAAAAATCAGCTATTTAATATACCCACAATTTAAAAAGAAAAAAAAAGAATACAGATAGAAACCAGAGCATTTTTCTTTTTTCTTTTTTTTTCAGAGCATTTTTCTTATATTCATCATTTTGCAGGGGTGGAAAACCCCCACATGAACCAAGATATATGAGATGCATTTAAAATTGAAATAAAAAATAGCCCAGCATATATCTTAAGGGCAATAAAAATTCAGTACGTGGTCCACTCTCCACATTCCTGGTGTTTTAAAATCATAATTCAAATTCAAAATGGTGCCCTTGCCATCCTCCTAGACTCTTCATCACACTGGAAGTCCAAAGGGGTATCTGGTACCAAAAGCGTGAATGAAAGGCAGGAGAGGATGGCAAATGACAACCATAACTGGCGCACAGAAGCTGTAGGAGTGATGGCATCACTTGGGAACAATTTAGCATGGAATGCAAGATTCAGTGAGAGCCAAACCTCAGGCAGGCAGGGGAAGCTAAGGCTAAGAACCAGAGGGTAAGAACACCTAAGGGTTGATCATGGTGAACCAAGAAAGAACAAAATCAGAGCAAAACCAGAGCTGAGACCAGGGTCCAAAGATAAAGGTAAAGCAGGGTCAGAATTGAGGAAAGTGTGGCAGGACAGAGTGGTTAGGAATCAGGCTAGCTGCCATGAGCACTGTTTGGAATGTGAGCCTCATAGCCACACTCTCACACTGCTTCAGAACTCTACCAAGGTCATAAAAAACTCAGGTAGTAGAGCCCAATTCCAAGTCACTGAATCAGCATCTCTGGGGGTTGAACCCAGCTATATGCATTTTAACATGTTCCCAGATGGGTCTTAGGGTGTCTAAAGTATGAGAACCCCTGATCAGGGGACACATGTGCAGCTTCTGAGATAGACTGGAAGCCGGCATGCTCAACATGCCAGTTTTCCAAGTGCACTGTACATATCCTTCCTCGGGGACTCTGTGGGTCCTGCCAGCAACTTTCAACTAACATAGACGTGTAACTCTACACTTGCCAGGGCTGCAGAGTGAACTAACAACAGTGCATGCTAGTCATAGTGCACCTACCCTGTGCCAAGCACTGTGCCAACTGCTTTACTGGCATTGCTACATTGAATGCTTACCTATGAGAGTCCTGTTACTACTCCATGTTTATAAATTATAAAGCTGAGACTAAGAGAAACCAAAGCAACCTGTCCTGGGCCACCCAGATGGGCAAGAGAAGCTTCAGGTTCTAGGCCAGTTTAACTCAGAGACCTGTATTCTTTTCATACACCAACGTGTAACAAAATTTTCATAGTTAAAAAAAAAAAGCAGGGGGCTGGTTGTGGAGGTTGTAGCATTAATTGATGGTGAGACTTTGGTTAATGAAAAAACTTTTCTCAGCACAGTATACCCAAGGCATGATAGTGAAGTAAGACGCTGCTGTCTTTTCTAATCATCTTGATCCCCAAAGCAAGAAGGTATTGTCAGGTAATGTAATCTTGTTCAGGTCTTTTTTTCATCTAAGTGAAGAAGAGTCTGAGATTAAGTTTGGGAGATTGAAAACCAAAGCTCAGAGGAACAGATTAAAATGATTCCAGGCATCTTGAAGCAGAAGGAAAAAATGATAGGACTTTGTTGATGAAGCTGCTGAAGGGAGATAAGAAGCATCTCAGAGGGACCAGAGAAGGGAAGAAAAGAAGCTGAGGAGGGAACAGAGATAAACAAGGTAGAAGAGATAAGACGCATCATGGGGGCTGAGGGCGAGGCAGAGAAGAAGAAGGAGAGACCAGAGGCTCTGCAGGAGAGTAGGACCCAGGCCCCCTTTGTTTTCTCTTTTCTTGGGGTATGTTTTTAAAGGGGAAGGGAGACAAATTCATAGAATATTTTAAGTGCCAGTTTCTGATTAGTCAATCTCTGAGCCTGAATAAATAGTCCCATTGAAGGTAAAGCTAAACTTGAGTCTCTTCAAGAATAGGGGTCCCTTTTGGCTTCATGCCCTCCACACTGTTCCATCCATTTCCAGGTTGGTCTAATCAGACAGATTTAGAGAGAGACGACACTGAACCTCTCTAAGGCAATCAGGGGAAAACCTAAACCCCCAGTCCAACCCCATCCACCTCACACAGGAGTACAGTCATGAAAAGATCACTAAGGCACTTTATATACTTGGAAGGGCCAGAGTACAGGGGTAGAGGACATGGACTTTGAAGCTGCTTCAGAGTTTGAATCCCAGCTCAACTGCAGACTAGCTACTTTATGAATCTAAACTTTCATTTCCTCACCTGTCAAACAGGGATAAAACTGGCAACCCCCTCATGGAGAGATTAAATAATGCATGTAAAGTGCTTAGGGCAGTGCCTGGCATACAGAAAGTGCTCAAATAATATGAGTGATGACTGCCAGCCCTGTTTTTGTGTTCAAGCACAAAGCTAGGTGCACACGTGAAAATACTTATCCATTGGCTTGAGGAGGAATCAGGATATTTGATTCCCACTACTGTGGGAACGCAAGCAGTGACTTTACCTCTCTGTGCTTCCATTTTTCTCCCCTATCACATGGAGATATCCTCTTCCTCTGAAACATAGTACCATAGGTTTGGAGATGCTTAGAAATAAAAATAGGAAACAGCACAGAAATACAGAAGAGGTTATTTCCCTTACTGTACCATTGCACTTATACCAAACTACCTACTCTCTGCCATACTTAAAAGTTTCACTGCAGCTAAGAATTTTTGCTATAATTTGCTTTCACCTAGTAGGGCTGAATGTTTCTGCCTCATTCCTCTATTGACTCTCAGTACTCGTATGAAAAGTAGAGTCCCTCAGCTTCAAGAAGGTGTGTCTGCAGAATTTCTAAACTTTTATCCTTTTTAAATCTCTTCAATCTTTCAGATACATTAAAGATGATCCAAACATCTGGAATCATGAAATGCATAACACAGATGGAAGTTGCTCTGGAGACTCTAAGCTGTCTGGCAAGAGGGACTAGGTCTGCCCAGTTCATTACTATATGTCAGCACCCAAAAGGGCCCTTTGGCACATAGGAAACACCCAATATACTTTTGTTGGATGACTGAGTGTGTCAGGAATCAAGGTTGTCAACCCAACAGCCATTCCCAGTTTCTCCCATGATGATTGATTGTAAGTTTTGGTTAAATGGCCATGTGTACATCCTGGGGGTGGGGGGGCTGAGTAATGATCGGTGTACATTAGTCCCAGATAGCTCAGTCCCCTTTGATAAAGGGTGGGCATGTGATTGAGAGAAGTATATGTCCAACAAAATATATGGGAAAGTCTTCTGGTAACTTCTATGGAAGATTTCCCTTTTTGATAAAGGATTAAGAATCATATAAGGGGAAAAGTCCCATTCCCTTCTACCTCTTTGATTACTGCTTTGGATCCTTTTGTGTGAGGGCACATTAGAGCCATGATAGCCATCTTGCAACCATGAGGAATGAGCCAAAAGAAGTCACAGAGACTCTAATAATCTTAGCCTAAATCTGGATTTCTAGTTATGTGAAGTGATTCAAAGTTTTTAAGTCACTACTTTTAAGCATTCTCTTACTTGCAGCTGAATACAATTTTACTAAGATAATGAATAACTGTGCCCTGGAGAGGGTTTCCCATTATTTTTAGCAATAAGAGGGCAGATACTTCCCTTTTTACCAAGTTCCTTATTCTGCAACAAAGGTTTCCATTTAACCAATCTCCCATGTTTCTTTTATAATCTTAGCGTCATCTCCTGATTATCTCCCTGATGTCTCTGAAAGATCAATAGCACCACCTTGACCCCTAGACATTCTTTCTCCGTTTATCTTTTCTGTTTTCTCATTATCACTTTCCACAGACCAAATATTATATCTTGATTTTTAATTACTTTAATGGGCTCATCCATAGTAATTGGGACATTTAGGTCATTATCTTGTCTCCTCAGATCTTCTTGGACAATTTTATTGATCATTTCTTTGAGCAAAATCATGTGGGGGTACTAGACCCATATAAACTTGTAACTTAGGCCAAAAGTCCTGATTAATTAGCAACATTACTTTCTGGTGCAAAACTGCCCTGTCATTAGAATAGTGGCTCATAGTCATTACTGGGTATTAGCGTTATCCGAGGTAACATAAAAACTCCTGAGATCCAGGTCTCCCCCGTGCCCATTAAAATCAGGATCTCAGGGGGAGTTGAACATCAGTAGTTTTTAATACTGAAATTCCCATATGATTTCAATGTGCAGTCGACTTTGAAAATCAATGCTGTAGGCCAGTACTTCTCAATCTAATGTTCATATGAATAACATGGAGACCTTGTTAAAATGCAGATTCTGATTCTGTGGCTCTAGGGTGGGGACTGACATTCTGCATTTCTAACAAGCTCCCATATGATGACAACAGCATGGTCTGAGCCCCACATTCTGAATAACAAGGGTTTAGAATCTAGAGTTAGTAGTCCATTTTAAGACTGGATCCAAACAATTAAACTCCATTTGGGTCCCACTGCAGTGAAAAAGTCATCACTGCAAGAAAGCCAAGAGCAGGTGATTGAAAGAACTCAAAGGGTGGTTGTTTTCAGCTCTAGCTTAGTTATGGACTTAGGTGGACCAATCATCCCAGTTTGCCCAGGACTGAAGGCGTTCCCAGCCTGCAGGACAAGGACAAGTTAGTCACTCTAGTTATGAGTGTTCTTCAAAGAGCAACAGAACAGCCAAGCTTTGCACTTCCACATTCTGATTCCTCTTTCTGGGAGTGTCAGTCACCATATGGTCAAGGGTGTGCTGGGAAAGATAGTTCAAGGGAAAGAAACGCACGCACCAAGAATGTAATGTGACTTCAGAAGGGTAAATAATCAGGCAGATCCAGGTGGACCTAGAAAAATCCAAGAACAGGTTTGTGACATGGCCACAGAAGTAAGTCCAGGGGAGATGGTTTAGGTCTGTGCTCTGGCACTGGTTTACTGTGTAGCCTGGGGTAACTAAGTCCCCCTGTCTGGATCTCTGCTTCATCAGCTAAAACATGGGAGCTGAATTCCCAGATATGTGGGGGTTTTCCCTCACCTCCCACCCCCACCCCCCACTCCATGTGCAGCACCTGATAAAGAATAGAACAGCACCTTTCCAGCTCAGTTCGAGAGTAAACCCACCTTGTTTCGTGAGCATCTCCAGCACATCCCTAGACCCTCATAACAACATCAGCACTCATCTTACTCCATCCAGTACATTTCTCTTCACTGTCCTTTGATGTTCAGAGAGCTGAGAACTCACAGTGCCTTTTTTTAAACAACTATAACGTGTTTACAAATCCAAATGAAATTCTATTTTGAGACCCAGGCTTTTGGTTACAAGTGGCTTCCTCCTTCTGATCCTGCCTCTACCCAGGGAGCTCACTTCTCAACTTTTTGTTTTCTTTAGAGAGACAAAGAGTCTCCCCAGCCACCCATTGCTGGATTCCTGTTAACCTTTCATTAAGCCTGCTGACAGCTTGCCTCCAACTCTTCATGAGTTAGTTCAACACATTCCCATTTAAATGTGTCCCACCTGGCTTCATTAAGGCTCCTGCCAGGTTCTCCATGTTCAGCTTCCTCTGCAAATGCAAATAAGATTCTGAGTAAATATATGGGGACAAGGGAAGATTGAGCTATAAAGGGTTTGGGATTGGAGAACCATCAAAACATCCAGATCACCATGGATTTGAGCAAACTAAAATCCATTTGGGATGAACACAGGCCAATACTGCAATTCTGTATGCACTAAGTGTTAAATTAAGGTACTCGATGTGAAGCACAGGGTAGTGGTTAAGAGTGTGGAGTCCTTCCAGCCTGGTTCAAAGCCCTGCTCTGGCATGGGGATGCTGGTCCACGTGACCTTGGACAAGTTTCTTCACCTCTCCCTGCTTCTGTTTTCTCAACTCCAAAAGCAGGAGTAATTTACCTGTTTCACTGGGCTGTGTGAGACTTCAGTGAGAAATTGCCTTATAACACTTAGTAGAGTACCTAGACCATAGCGAATGCTTTTTAAGGACTGGATGTTATGTCATTCAACCTAGAAAGGCCAAGGTCCCGGTTGTAGAATTAGGTTGTTCTAAATCCTCAGGGTTTGATTGTGGACCCACCATGTAAACATCAGCCGTAAGAACCATGTCTCCATCAAAGCCCTTCCTTGTGCAAATGGAAAATCGACACCAATTCCATTCTGTTGCATTTCCCATGCGTGTTTTGTCTCATTTAGATTTTTAAGCTCCGTAAGGGAAGCAAATCTCTCTCCTGGGCCCAAGATACTAGGAAGTTCTTTGTAAGTGGCTACCAATTCATCCTGATTGCACATAGAGGGAAAGAACGAACAACTAGACCAACGATCTCTTCTGACCAGGGAGTCTCAGTGTAAGAATTGTATATTTATTAATTCGTCATTTGGTAAAACCCACACTCTACCCCCTGGACTTCAGAGTCTCAGACCGGTTGCCTTCTTCTAGCCTGTGGCCATGTGTTTCTTGGCCAGGACATTATTCTAAATTAGAGTGTTAATGCCTTCAAGTGGACACAGACACATTCCACTTTGTAACGGCCCAGGCACTTTCCTTTGCCTCACTTGTCTGTGTCGGCTGCCTATCCTCGGAAGTCCCTGGCCACCCAGCCACCTAGCCACCCAGTGTCAGGCAGAGGCCAAGTGCTTCCTCTATACCGAGAGTAGAAGTCAGGAGACAGGAATCTCTGATCTGCGTTTAGAAAAGGATATCTCTGCCACAGCATGGAGAGCAAATCGGAGAGGGAAGGGGTATAGATGGGGAGGCAGCTCAGAAGCTGCTGTAAGAGTCCAGGGAAATGCCAGATTAAATGAGGTCTCTGACAACCACCTCTACCTGGACCCTTTCCTCCTGTTGCAGGAAAGTACTGACTCTGTGTGACCACACCTGCCACTTCAGAGCCCTCCTTAAGGGAGAATCTTTTCTAAAAAAAAAAAAAAAAGTGAGCCAAAATTATGTACGGTTCCACATCACTTCCTGAATTATTGATGAGACCCAGGGCTGCACATACCATACCCTGAGTGGGGCATTGAACTCCGTAAGCTGGGGCATAGAGAGAGAGATACACATGCATACAAGGCAAAGGCAACTAGGGTAGAGAAGGGACCAGAAATCGTGTCCCAGAAACAAAGTAATTTGGAGAGACATGAAGTTCTCCTTCCAATATCTGGAGTGCTTCCAGAGAGAAGAGAGATTACACATGTTCTGGGTAAACACAATAAATTCAACTAGGACCGATAGGCAGATGCTACCTGGAGACAGACTTTGTTTTAAATATTTCTGTCTCGGAACTGCCCTGAGATTGAATGATCTCCTTTAGGTGTGGTAGTGAGCTCACCATCACTGAAAGTATTCAAGCATAGTCTGGAAGATCACTTAGCATGATGCTACAGAGGTGGTTAAAGCACCTGGCAGGGAAGGTTTAGTCTCTAAAGTCCCTTGCACTTGTAAAATTAATGTAATACTGGATTGATGACACCAATGGAATAGATGGGGCTTTAAAAACAAAACATTCTAAGACTTATTTTGACAATTCCCACATCATGCCCCCATCTTCAATCCTAAGAATAAGTGGCCCATTAGAGTGTGAAAAGACCATCTTCATCTTCTCTTCCATGCTGCATGTCTTCAAAGGTGTTTTTACATTCTCCAACATTGTCAAGCCTGTAAAGAGAAAAGAGAGGCTGAAAATGGGAAACACCAGGACCAGAAATAAATGGATGCTGCTAAATCACAAGGCAACTAACCATGGCTGTTAGAGTTTAAAGAGCTCAAACTTCATCCAGCCCAAACCTCTCCATTCACAGATGGGAAAACTGAGGCTGCAAGAGACAAAGGGCCTTTGCAAATATATTCTAATAAGGGAATTAAAAGCTTCTATATTGGCAGAATATGAAATTATGATCTAAATGTGTTTATGACCTTGGAAAGTCACCTTGTTAAGCCCCAGTTTCTCCACTTGTTAATATTTATTTGTTAATTGATATTTTGGTATTGATACAATTGTTAAGTGAAAGCACGGTCTTTACCAGTTTATACCAAATCTTTTCATTTCTTTCCCAAAAAGCTATAGAACAGGACAGATATTCAAAATCTCTTTCCAGAGACTCTTCAAACTATTAAAAAAAAAACTGTTACAATGATATAATTGGGCAGAGGAACCAAATCCCAGGAATGATATTCTACATGTTTTCACTTTCCCTACTGCCAGCTCTCTTCTCCAGAAACTCCTGTTTCACAATGTCCTTTTAAAATGAATCGCCCAGGGGCACCCGGGTGGCTCAGTCGGTTGAGCATTCGACTTTGACTCAGGTCATGATTCGCAGTCCGTGGGTTCCAGCCCCACGTCAGGCTCTGTGCTGACAGCTCGGAACCTGGACCCTGCTTCTGACTCTGTGTCTCCCTCTCTCTCTGCCCCTCCCTTGCTTGTGCTCTGTCTCTCTCTGCTTCTCAAAAATAAATAAACATTAAAAAAATTTTTTTTCAAATAAAGAAGAATAAAAATAAAATGAATTGCCCAGAGTTGAACAAATTCTGAACACAGAGGAGAGTGACATAGCACCTTCTCCCTTTTGCATGCCATGCTTCCATTTATGCAACCTGCCTTTGTATTTATATTTCAGGCAAACATAACACAGTGTTAACCAAGACAGAGGTTAATGTGAGCTAAATCCCACATCTTTTTCACCTCTAATGCCACATTTCTTCAACCGTGTGTTTAATCAGAACACAAGAACAAGTCATTAAACCACTGAGTAGTATCTAATCATTCATAACAGCTTGTACAATCATTACAACAATCAGTCATGCAAGATGAATTACCTTGTGTGTTTCTGGAAACAATTGGGTTTCTCGACTTTCCCTGAAAAGACAAGGCCATGATGTAAGCAGAGTAGCTGTGTTAGGACATGTGAAATGCTGGGTTAAGCCAGGGGCTGCCTTACCAAGAGCAGAGGTGGACCAAAGGTGAGAATTTAGGGACTGGTTTAGGCAGGGAAATCCATTCCTTTTCCCAGATCTAGTGATTGCCTCTTTGGGTCCTGAGGCAGTGCCCACCAATGACACAGTTGTTCCCATGGGTGGGCAATAATGGTAAGCCGCTTCATTCTTAAGTCATTGCCCACCCAGAAATCAAGCACTCGAGTTTTAAAACACTTCCTTATGAGACATACTCAGAATTTCCAAAACTGTATGAGGACCAGTGGTCTCTGCCTTTATGAGGGCTTTGTATGAAGGCTAATGGCAGGCTTCCACTGAGTTTCAAATTCCCTTTGGCAGCGTTCACTAGGGACAGATGCTGAAATGTGCGAGTCTTACTACCACTGCTCAAACCAGCTGAGATGGTTGCCGGTCTTATCTCCTCATCTACCACCCCAAAACAATTTCTGTTGGTGACTATGGAACAGTTGTCCCCCATTTTACAACAGGAACGGATGCCACATGACTATACTTTGCATGACAGCTAAAAACCCTGTTTTATGACTCCTTTTTACTGTGTTTTAAAACTATTTTTTTGAAAGTGAGGAGGGGAGGTGGGAAGGAGGGGTGCAAGGTCACAGACCGGCTGGAGAATCTAGTAACACCTATGGATGCTGCCCCCAGAAAAATGCAGATACAACAGGCAAGTACCTTTGCACATGATTTCAAGGGATTCACTTTCCCCTGAGGTCTCTCTGTGGAACCCAGGTAAGGAGAGCTTGCATTAAGGGGGTGAGAAGACCAAGATCCTTCATGGCTTTCTTCCTGGGGCAGTCCTAGCCAGAGGAGGAGGCCAGGCCAGGCTTTCCTCCACCCCAGACAATGATAATAATAGCACTTTCCACTTAAGGCAGTAATGAGGAAGAAATGAATTAGGCACATCAAGAGCATAACATCAGGACTGTCACAGATTAAGCATCCAGTAAATTAAAGCACTTTTTTTCTTTTCCAAAATATAAACTCCATCAGGAAGATGATACATGAAGACTTTAACATCTTAGGGAGAATGAGTTTCCCTTGACCAGAATAGGGATAAGTATGGAAAGAGGACTCTGGGGGGTTGAGACAGGGGCAGGAAGCACAGTCTGTCCACTCCCAGACCCTCCTGGAGCCTCCACAGCTCTGAGGGCTCCATCCCCCCCAGGCCTGCCCTTCTTACCTCGAAGGAAAAATGCCACAAGCAACACCAACAGCACAAATCCCACGGAGGGAACAATGATCATTAGCTGGTCAGAGTTGACGACCATTTTTACCTGGTGAGACACAGGGAAGGTGATCGGGCCAGTTGTTTCTGAACATCATACTCACAGCTTCCTGTCCCAATCATACCTTCCCTCCGCCAGCAGCCTCACTGTCTCTCACACCATTTTGCCCAACATGTCTCAAGATCAAGACAAAGCAGCCTTACAAATCAGAACTTTAAAAAACAACAACTCTGAAAATCTGGAACACTTACCCAGACCCCCAAATTCTCCTGTCTTCGACATCAGGCAGGTGGGCTGTGGGGCTCGGTAAAGAACTGTGCTGTGAACCCTGTGTTCACAGTCAAGTCTCTTCATTGGCCACCACCTAAACCCTTTGAGTTCTTCCCAGTCCTGTGCAGCTCAGGACCTCAGCTGACTTAGACCTCCAGAGGCAACACGATTCAATAGAAAATGGAACTTAATTTCAACTTTTTGACAGCAGTGGTTCTCAAAGTGTAGCCAGGGGACCCATGAGATCAAAACAATTTTCATGAGACATTATTTGCCATTTTCACTGTCATTCTCTAACGAGATGGAAGGTAGGGTTTCCCAGAGGTTACATGACAATTGATGGACTGCTGTCATCATTCCGATGATAGAATATGAAAGCAGATAAGAGTATGTCTCTGTCTCCTAGCAAGCCAGACATTAATGAGATTTGCAGAAATGTCAAACAATGCCACTAATGCCACTTCTCTCGCTAATATATATTGGGGGAAAATAGAGTTATTTTTCATAAAACGTTATTTAGGTCAACAAGTAATGGGTTTGTTATTCTTGCTTTTAAATGAATTAATTAACATTACTTTAAATTTGTTTTAATTTTTATGAGTGTACAGGAGTCCTGATACCGAATCATTTGAGGAGTTTTGCTCTGCAGGCAGCACCTAGTTCTGGTAGGGGCTCAATGCCACCTCTGCTGCCCAGGCCAACACTCCATTTCCTCACCTTCCTGTCCTGTTCTCCCACAGAGCAGCAAGGAGGAACAACAATCTCTCTCTGTGAAGGGAGAGGGAAGGAAGAAAGAAGGGATGGGGAGACGTCCCTTTTCCCTTATAGGTGTCTATACTGCCGGCAGTTTTTACTTAAAGCAGCTTGAACCACTTTTGTGATAATAAAAATTAATGAAGGGTACACTCAGCAAATAAGAAGTATGCTGGTGGCAAGGGTTGATTCTGTAGCATGTGACTAACCCTGGGCCACACAGAAGGAACACATAGTGATTTGCATGCTTTTGTACATTTTTTTTCTTTTTGGTTTTCAAAGCATCTGCACATACAGAAGTAACGATATGAGTGTTAGTTCTGCCAAGAGCACAAATCTACAAAATCCTCAGCTAACTCACAACAGTTGTTGCTTAGATAGATCTGCCCTCCCAGTTCATTCCTGCAAACCTATATTGTGGATTTGGAACATAGAAGTCACATGCTTCAAATATTTCACAAAAATTTTACCTCTTCTGATTCAGCTTCGTTCTGCATAATCATTGCTGTCTCAGATGCTGGGGAGGAAAAGAAGGGGAAGTGTTTATATTTCCTGTGGGGGAATAAAATACCACATCCTGAAACAGGCGTTTCAAAGCTCATCTGGAATTTTAGTTGATGTGTTTAATCTTTTAATTCCATCTTTCCTTTTTTGTATAATTTATTTACAACACATTTGTTTTGAGATGGTTTTATCTGATACTCATCTGCTATCCAACATTATCCCACAGAAACATCTCCATTTTATAGATGGGTAGAGCGGGGCATTAGGTCAGCAGGCAGCTGGGTCTACATTTTCTGTAGATCCCAGCAATGCATTCAGGATTTTTATCCAGCCAAAAAAACGTGTCAGTCTATCAGTTAACAAATATCTATTACGCATTTATTATAGGCCATGTACTATGCTAGTTGGACCATCAACCTTGTTGATGAAATTTACCACTTAGGGCAGAAAACCAAATTTTTTTAAAACAATTAAAAATATTTTTTTTTATTGTTGAGAGAGACAGAGCATGAGTGGGGGGTGAGGGGTGGAGAAAGAGAAGGAGACACAGAATCCAAAGCAGGCTCCAAGCTCTGAACTGTCAGCATGGAGCCTGACTTGGCTCAAACTCACATACTGTGAGATCATGACCAGAGCTAAAGTATGATGCTTAACGGACTGAGCCACCCAGGTGCCCCCAGAAAATCAAATTTAAACAAATAAGGTGAGTAGTTGAAAAAATAAGGTTATAATTGTGCAAAATTCTGGTAATAACTAACACAAAGTGTAGGGGCATATCACCAGGATGGCTGACCTGTTCTGGAGGATCAAGGGTAAGTGTTCTCAAGAACATGAAGTTCTCATGAGACATGGATGCATTTATTTATAATAGTTGAGTTCATCTCATCAAACATACTGAGAAGCTACCAAATGCTAAGTGCTGCTCCAGGCACTAAGAATGCTAAGATGAACACAGCATGACCCACCATCATGAAATTTATAGTACATTAGAGAAGGAAGACCAGTGGCCTCACAGGCCAAGGGTAATGATGGACTGTGGAAGGTTTCTGGGAAGGCCAGGCAGAGGGAGAGGCACGTAACTTAACATCCTAGTTCAGTGAGAGCTGCTAGAATTAAGCTCCATGATGACACTGTCCTTCTCTGTCCGCTTAACAATGGGACCCTAACACTGCCTGGCACATACGAAGTGCTCAGTAAGTGTTTGTTGAATGAATTACACCTGAACTGAGTTAAGGTTGTGTAAGAATGAGCAAAGAAAAATAGTAAAGGACTTTTAGGTAGAGCAGCATCAGCAAAGCCATGAAGCAAGGAACAGTGTGGTTCCAAGTGGAACCGCAAGCAGCCGTGAAGGTAGAAAATGAGGAATGGGGAGTAGCAGGGGATGACACAGAGATGGGGAGGAACCAGTCATGCTGGTAAGTCTCCATTTAATTCTGTAAGCAGTGGGAAACTACAGAAACATCTTAAGCATGTTATGGTCTAGTTTAGAGGATAAGGAAACAACCAGGATGAGATGAATTATCATCTGATCCCAGGTCTGAAATTCAGAGCGAGTAGAAACAATGGGAGATAGACAGATTCTAGAAATGATTAGTAGGGAGATCAAGAGGAAGTGGACATTGAATGTGAGGGTAGGAAAGAAACAAGTCTTAAATAACTTGCAGATTCCTTCTTGAGACTCTGGGCCATTGCCTGACTGTCTGCTAAGCCTGGGCACAGAAGAAGCAGAGCAAAAGTGTCCATGTTGGGGAAAAAGGTGAGGAGATCAAATTTATAGTTGTTGAGGAAGACGCCTGAGGGACATACCCAAACAACACTGGCTTAACACGCAGTTGGCAGATTCAAATCTGAATCAAACTCAGGGAAAAGTTGGAATTGCAGATACTGATTTGGGAGCCATCGGTCTCCAAGGAGCAGTTAAAACCTTCAGAGCATATAAGAAATCCAAGGGCTGCATGTCCAGAGAGAGAAGAGCAGGAATCCTAAGAAACCCCTGCAGCACTTAAAAGGTGAGCAGAGAAAGTGAGGGAGAAGGAAGCAGAAGAAACAAAGGGCAGAGAGCAGAAGGTGGGAACACTGTCAAGGAATCCAGGCCAGGAGAAAATGCCGAGGAAGGATGCAAAATCGCATGTGCAATAAAATCTGCCAATGGACACAGAACATAAAGCCACACATAGACGAGGCCTGAATATAATAAAAAACTAGGCTGATAATTACTGAAATTGATCATTGTTTCTCAGGCTTCCTTGCACTCAAGGCATAAGAAAAAATGCGATGGGTTTTCTAGGGCTCATAATTTGGTACAAGAGAGTTCATTTGTTCGACAGGGAAAGTGACCTGTTGAATGCCTAGGAGCATAAAACTCTGAGGGGGAAATTCAGCATGTTTTCATATCCTACAACTCAGTTATTGTTGTTTTTCTCTCTGCTATTATCCTCTAGAGATAGAAATTGCAAGTAGGAATTCAAAACTCCTACCCCTGTTTTGTGAAAATCCTATAGTATTACAATCATTTGTGATGGATAAGCTGGAAATTGAAACCATCAAAGAGAAAAGCCAGCCTAGGTCAGTTTTGTCACAGATAATCTGTATTTTAAATTGAAATTGTCTAATGGTAGAGATGTTTTGCAAACACAAACACTGCCATGTGATACCAAACAGTACCCTTCCGTCTCCTCTGTCTCCTCCTTCTCCTTCTCCTCGTCCTCCTCCTCCTTCTTCTTCAGAAAATACCAAAAGCCCCAATAGAGGCACTCTAAATCCACAGTGTTCGATAGAGTTAAACACCAAATAGCAACAAGAAACACAAATGGCTGGTGACGTTTGTTCTCCATGAAACACAGCAATGCTAACAGCAAGTGAAAACTACTTGCTTCTATGTTTTCTGTGCTACCTTGGTCCTTCCACTCTCAAGATCCTCGATTCTTACACAGGCACATTCAGGCAAAGGCAGGAGCCCCCCGGAACTTGCAAGAAAACAGTTCTGTGAGAAGAGAAGAAAAGCAGTTCTGTGGTAGATTGAGTACGGCCTTCCTCAAAATTATGTGTACTCAGAACCTCAGACTGTGACCTTTTAGAAATAGGGCATCTTTGCAGATGTAATTAGTTTAAGGATATTGAGATGAAACCATCCTGGATTTAGGATAGATCCTAAATCCAATGGCATGTGTTCTTATAAGCAGAGAAGAAGACACAGAGAGACACACAGGGAAGGCCATGAAAAGATGGGCAGAGATTGAAGGCACATGGCTTCAAGCCACAGAGTCTCTGAGGTGCCAGAAGTTGGAAGGGACAAGGAGGGATCTTCCCTTAGAGTCTTCAGAGAGAACATGGCCCTGCTGACACCTCAATTTTAGGACCTCTGATCTCCTGAACAATAAGACAATAAATTCGTGTTGTTCTATGGCACTACATTTCTGGTAAATTTTTACAGCATCCTTGGGAAATTAATACAGAGACACAGTGATCACTAAGATCTTCCACGAGAACAGTGGCTTTGGGGATGGGCACAAGGGATGACAGGAAGACTGACCTTCATTTAAAATGTTTTTGTACACTATGTAACTTCACCTTATATGTGTGGTTATCTACCTAAAAGAAATTCATTTACTAGTAATAACAACAACAAAAGAATCTTCAACTTTATCACACTTTTCCCAGGTCTGTGGATTCACCGATACTTCTGATTAATATTAGATTTCCCTACATGGTGAGAATGCATTTATATTTTGAAAAATACCAAAATATGGACCCTCTTGGCAGAGTTCTCACTGTAAATTAGTAGACTGGCTTGCTGGTTTAATTTTAGGCTCTTGAGTTCTTGGTATGCATGGGTACTCTGGCCAAATAGAATTCATGTGAAACTCTACCCCAGACCATGAAGCACTGTGAGAATGCACCTGGGCCTCCCCAACACTACACTGTCATCGCTGAGTATGTACCTACCCCAGGTTTCCTGGCTGTGTGACCTTGGGCATGACATTTCCTCTCTCTAAACCACAGATGATTCATCCCAAAATGCTGATATTGCCCCAACCAGTCTCCTATGTCCTTTTTAACCTTTAAATTTCTGGATGGCTTTTTACAAAGAATTTGAATGACCTGAGAACATGATCATTTTTCACAGGAATTTTTTAAGAAGGATGTAAAGCTATGCTTAGTATAGAAAATCAGTATGTAAATACTTAAGAACATACAAACACATGCATGCCTCTTGCTCCACAAGGAAACCTAGAGAAATACTGAAAGACTAAATATATCTGACATTGAGTGGAAATATTATATGCGATTCAAAATCTTTTATTTAGTACTTTAAAAAATTTTTTTAATGTTTTTATTTATTTTTGAGAGAGAGAGAGAGAGAGAGAGACAGCATGAGCAGGGGAGGGCCACAGAGAGAGGGAGACACAGAATCTGAAGACAGGCTCCAGGCTCTGAGCTGTCAGCACAGAGCCTGACGCGGGGCTTGAACCCACGAATCATGAGATCATTACCTGAGCCAAAGTCAGATGCTTAACCGACTGAGCCACCCAGGCACCCCTAGTACTTTTTTATAATTTCTAAATTTTCTCAAATGAGAAAGTTTTAACTGCAAAACATATATCATCTGTTAATTACTGGAAACTCTCCAAGATGCCTGAGTCGGAAACAAACTCTCAAGGTGTGTATCATTTCTTTGAAGCACTGCAGCAGGGACCTTCTAAATGAACCTTTGAAGATCACCGTTAGAAATGCATTAACTCACAGCTAAAGAGGAGCTGAGTGATGCTATCAGTAAAGGACACCCCCCTTACATACTGGTACTGGTGTACAAAGATGTTCAGGATATATACACACACACATATATAATACACGTAAGTCTCTAGAGAGAGAATATAGACATATAGAGAGAGACTTTTCTGTATATCAAAAATGCTTTGTTTGTTTGCTTTTAGATAATAAATGCATGTAAAAACTGGTGAAATCCAAGTAGAGTCTGTAGACTTGTTAATTACTTATGCCAATGTCAATTTCCTGCTTTGACCGTGTGCTATAGTTATGAAAGATGTTTGCAGGAAACTGGAGAAACATATAGATTTCTCTGTACTATTTTTGCAAGTTTGTGTTGCAAATTTTTAAAAAATGGTTTAAATATCAGCATGTCATAGGTTCAAACTAATACATGCATGACACATAGTGGCTTTGTAATAAAGATTTATCAAAAAAAATGTTGAATACATTGTAAAGTATGTTGAAAAGTGGTTTTGTAAAATATATTTTTTGTAAAAAAAAATAATGATAGACGTTACTCTGTCATGAGGGGAAAAATGATCTGAAAAGATATAGCCTAAACTGTTATGGTAATTATTTCTTCATCTTGGTCATTTGGGGTGAGGGGTTGGGAAGAATGTTTGGAATACAAGGACATTTCACTTTACAGTGTTTTGCTGTTTTCTTTTATAAGAGCATGTATTTATAACATAAAAAAATAAAGTGTCAATGTTAAAACTGCAACACGAAAACACTGCCTTTACTTGTGAAGGACTTATAATCTAGTGGGGAAGGAAGCAGTATTCAGTGCGTGTGCTGGAATGCTGGAAGAGCTCTGTTGAAATAGACTCACATCTGCCCTTCCTAAAGAATGTATCCTGTATCTGGATGATATAGATTAAGGGTTGCCAAACTATAGCCTGAGGGTCAAATCCAACTGACTGCCTGTTTTTGTACAGGCTGAGAGCTAAGAATTGTTTTTATATTTTTTTATTAGGGAAAAATCAAAAGAAGAATAACTCATAACCCATGTAAACTACAGGTAATTCATATTTCAATGCCCATCAATAAAGTTTTATTGAAGTATCCATTTGTTCATGTGTTATCTGGGGCTGCTTTTGTACTACAACTACTCCCTGAGTAGTTGAAACCACCAGCATGGCTGGTAAGGGCTAAAATACAATCTGGCCCTTTCCAGAAAGAGTTTGCTGACTTCTGGTATAGTTAGTCCCCTGATGCAAAAACAACACCCATGGAGTCGGGGAATTAAATGTGTTTTATCAGAGCACAATTTTAATGCTAAAAACCTTCAGACCTTCAGACCCTAGGGTGATGAGACTTCTCCTTCAACATGGTTACGCCTAAGGTAGTGGACTCAAACCGACTCACTGAAATAAAACTATGTGCTATGTGCAGATCTGGAATGGCATTGAATTTTGAGATAAGAAAATCTTTTAAAATCCATTTTGAACATCACCCCTGTTGCCATCCCATTGGTGGAAATTTGCTTCAAAATTACTTGGAACCCCCTGTAAAAGTCAATTTATTGAGCACTACAGTATGCCTGGCAGAGTGATAAGCACTTCATATAAATTGTCTCATTTAATGCTTATACCATCCATTCTACAGACGTATAAACTGAGGCTGAAAAAGTTTAAATCACTCATTCAAGGTAACACAGATAATAAAAGTAAATTTGAATCCAACTCTGAATGACTCAAAAAATCATGACTATAACCACTCTGAGAGGAAAGAAAAAGAGCATATTAACATCCTATTTCAAAATATAAACTCTCTAGCCAGTGGCCTAATGCCAAAAATCAACTGGAAATAAAAGCACTCTATCTTCTCAGTGAGTCTATTTTAAAACAAATAACTACGTATTTTGACTCATCATTAAATTCATAGACACAGGACTCATCTGTATCTACTTTTAAAGCAAATTTAGTTCTGATATAAGTCAACTCAATGATACAATCTTAACACAATCCTAGAATTTTAAAAGCCCTAACTTCAAGCCTTCAGGTGTTCTTCCATAGGTAGCATCTGGCTTCTGCTGCCCCCTTCTGGACCACTGATGGTATGGCCTTAAAAATCCAAAGGCAGGAAAAAAGATCCCCAAGTCTGTCTGAGAGTATTTTAGAGTTGAAAAGAATTCAAAATTATCTCCTCTGATTCCCCCACTCTTTTTTTTTTTCAAGGGAAAAACTAGAATCTAGAGATGGTTTCACTAATCCAAGGTTTCACAGTAATGAGTAACAAAGGAAGTGACTAGAATGCATATTTTGCATACTTGCCTGGCAGCACTAATGCAGATCTGGAATTTCAAAATGCTCCTTGAAAACAGAAACACACCTTTCTTGAATTCACATACTTGCTTTGAATTTTGGAGACTTCTGAATGTTTTTAATATGTGTAATGATCAAAAGAGCACCATGTACTTAAATCAATCATTTCATACATGAGTGAGGTGTTAATTAGCACCAAGGACAAAATTGGGTAAGGACTATTTTCTTTAATTTGAAAGGGAACAGAGAGCAAATGGGGTCAGCACCCAATGTGGTTCATAAAGAAGAAGGAATGGTAAGATGACTTCACATTTCATGCAGATGAGTTAACAGAAGGAAACCAGAGACTCCTGAACAACATTATTTAAGAGTCACTGAATTCAGGGGCACCTGGGTGGCTCAGTCGGTTGAATGTCTAACTTCAGCTCAGGTCATGATCTCACAGTTTGTGAGTTCCAGCCCCACATCGGGCTCGTTGTTGTCAGCATGGAGCTTCAGATCCTCTACTTCCCGCCCTCCTATCTGTTCCTCCCCTGCTCGCTCTCTCTAAGTTAAAGCCACTGAGTTCCAAACTTTGCTTCAAACTTCCACTGCTTGCAAGGATGCCCCACCAACAAAAATGTCATCATCATCATGAGAGCCCACAGCTGTCACCTCAAGCCACTGCTCTCAAGTGCCAATACCTGAGGGTCTCAGTGAAGCAGAGTTAAGACCTCATCCCTAATCCTTCCCCCCTGGACTCCTCTCTGAAGGACAATGTCTGGCACTGCTCTTCCTACACCAGCTGATTAATAAATTTTGATTGAGGGAGGTGGCAAAGTCCTCATTTTACCAAGGAACCTCAGAAATATTAACAACAACACCAATAATAATGAATGGACATCATATGCCAAGCACTTAACTATACTACATGCCAGGCATAATGCAAAGTATTTCCATGTTTGATCTCAAAAAATGCTCTGCAATCAGGCATCTGGTGGCTCAGTGGTTAAGCATCCAACTCTTGATTTCAGCTCAGGTCATGATCTCACAGTTTGTGAGTCAAGCCCCGCATCAGGATTTGCACTGACCATGTGGAGCCTGCTCCAGATTCTCTGTCTCCCTTTCTCTCTCTCTCAAAAATAAGTAAACATTAAAAAAAATTTTTTTAAAGAAAAATGGTCTGCAATAGACACCACTGTTTTCTCACTGCACACTGAGAATCCTGTGGCCTAGAGATGTCAGGTGACTTGCTCAAGTCACATAGCTAGGAAAAGAGAGAGCAAATCTCAGAGCCAGGGTTATCTACCCACGGAGGCTATGCTCTTATCCTCTGAGCTCTAAGATCTTTGGAAAATGTGGCAAATGCTCACATACAGTTGTTATAGAAAGATCAGTGCTGGAGAGTGAAAGACCTTATTATTTTGTGGCACAATAGGAAGAAATCCATTTGAAATGGAACCCTAACCTTTGGCTGCTTTAATGGGTGCAGTTTTTGGAAAGGAGATCCTAACTACTATTCTTGATGCTGATGCTGATGATGATAAAGAGCACAATGTTAGCAGCTGGAAGTGCACAAAACACTTTCACATTTATTATCACTTTTGAACTTCAAAATAAATCTACTGAGGAAAGTAAACTTCAGCAGAATTATTGAAAGAGGAGGAAATTCAAACTCAGAGAGGTCCCATATCTTGCCCAAGACTGCATAGCTAATAATGATCACTAGTAAAGAGTGAAGCATTGCTCAGTGGCAATATCACAGCCAGTGAGGTTTATCTGAGGCAGATTATTATTGATTGAAAACTCTTCACAATGTTAGAGCAATGGCATCTGATTCCACATTCCATGTCTGCCCCCCTGCTGTGCTCCTCAGCATCCCAGAGTTCAACAGGATGCAATGCCAAAGGGCATTGGTGCCTTCAGTCAATGACTTGTTCGCAGTGGGAGAACCTATACCTTGCCTCATCACAGAACTTGCTGAGATATGTCATTTACCCTTCCCCCTGTGAAACCCAAGGTCTCTCCAGTGCCTAGCTCAGTGTTGGAGGAATATTTTGGTGTGCAGAGGGGTCGCTCAGCTTACTTGGTTATCCGTCAGTGAGGACCCATCTAAGGACGGGCTCCATGCTCGATTTCAGTGGCTGACACCTTACTTCTTTTTTTCTTTGTTTGCTTTACCACAAACGTGCCTCTCTTAAAGCTTGGCAATCCTCTTTGTTTTTATTTGGTTGACCTTTCTGAAGGTGAGCTGTTAGATGCTAGAATTACACGGATTCAATCCCAGCTTTATTAATGAAAAAATATCATTTGTACGGTTGGTAGAATATAATACTATTGTGAGAAGAATCATGAAAATCCATTTTTTGTCCTTTGCCTTTATCCCCAGACTGCCAGCCTACAACTGATTCGAGCCTGTGAACAGTGTGGGCATGAGAGATAAAACAAATCGGCTAATGCCTCACGAAAGATGTTGACTTTGAAATCAACTGCATCCAATTTCTTTCCTCCTAACAACGGCATTTGTGAGTGAAAATGAGCTTTGTTTCATTCCTCTGCCTTCCTCTGTTCCTTTTGCTGAACTTGTACTGAAAACAGCAATTCCCCCTACAACTTCTTTATGTCCTTGATCAACTGAGGACCCAGAAAAATGTTAAGTTCTAACATGGCTAAGCTTTGTCTTTAGTAAAATAGTGTAGTGTAGGGGAAAGAGTTCTGATTTGAGAACCAGAATAGAGTCCTCTCTGGGCCCTCATTCCTACTTTTCTTTGAAATTTTTCAATGTCTGTGTGCCTCAGTTTCCTTCTGTGTAGAACAAGGATTGAGTCTTCTTGGGACCAGGGATGGGGTGGCTTCAAAAGAATCTCCTGAGGAAATTTGTTAAGCATACAATTTCTTAGACCCACCCCCAGAGGTTCTAATTCTTCAAGTCTTGGGTACAGTGAAGCAGTCTATATTTTTACTAAGCACCCTGTGTTTTCAACCCATGGTCAGGTCTGGTATATACATGGATTGGATGACCTTGAAGTTCAAGGTCTTGGTTCCATCCCTCTGGGAGGTGAACATGAGATCAGATTGCTCTACACCTTCACTTATTCTATCCTCCCTCCCTTTTCTCTCACCTCCATTTCTAGACCAAACCCTACCTCCCTCATTTTTTACTGATCCCTTCTCCTACACCAAGACCAACCTTGCTCCATTCACTATCTCCTTCTCTAAATATCCACCCTCAAACATCTTAAAAGAACACCTAACATTCACTCTCTAATAATTGCTCATCTTAGACTACAAAGCATCCACCCAGAGAGCTAATCCTGTTCACCTAATTGTTCACAGCCACCTAAGTGCCTCATCCTACTTGACCAGCATTCTGAATTTCCTAATATTTGACTCTTCCCTCCATAACCTTTGTCAGCCCAGCCCTCTTTGCCCTCATGCTCTCCTGGATCCCTTTCTACTTTTGCTGTCTTTATCCCTGCCTCCTCTTCCAATGTAGTTGTTCTTTTATGGGATTTCATTTCTCCCTCATCTCACGTAATATCTTTAGGTGATTTCACAGTAGCTTTCCATTACCCCCATGCTAATGTGACAATATAATAAAGTTCTTAATAGCTCAGTTTCAAAAGCCAAGAGATCCAGGGTTCAAACTCTGTCAAGTTTCTTAACTTCTCCAAACCTCAGTTTCCTTTCCTTTATAATGGAAGTAATAATTACATCTTTCTCACAGATGCAGACAATGCTCACAATGGGACAATACACCCAGACCTGGTTATGTAACAAGCTCTCAATAAGTGATTCCCCAAATTGTATCTGTAGCCCTGAACTGTCCCTTATGAAATAATATGTATTAAAGTATTGGTATAGTGTCAAATCCCTGTGCAGCAATTATACTGTGAATCACAGTCATTATTATTTGATCAGAGGTAGGTACCAATCATCAAAGACACCCATTCTCACCCAGGCATCCATAAGTCAACCCAGCCCCATATTTCTAGCCACCTGTTAGACATTCCTCAGGGGCCCTTCAAACTCCAGTTCTCCCAAACAAATTTCAACCTTCTTCCTGGGGTTCCTTACTAGTTAACCTCACATTGATCTAATCTCCCAAGTACAGAGAATGAGTCATCCTTCATTCTTACTCAGGTCACTGTCCTCTCAATCCTAACTCCTAGGTGGCTTTGTCTTTGTCCCTTCTCTATAGATACTGGTGCCATTAATCTACTCTAGACACTCACCTCTGGTATGAATTATTGCAAAAGCCTCCCAGGTAGCCTCTCTGCCCCCAAGCTTGCTCCTTCTCATACATCTCCCACACTCTTACCAGAGCAATGTTTCCTAAAACAGAACTGGAAATATCATTCCCTACCCAGAAAACATGACTGGTTTCTTATGATCCTGTGATAAAATCTAAATTCTTCAGCCTACCAATCAAGTCCCTTAAGAACCTAGACCATTCTCAGATTCTTGTCTCCATTAGATTAAACTAGACTATTAGACAAGCTCCAAAGATTTCACACTCTTATCAAGTCCCATTCTTTTTGTTCATGCTGTTCTCCCTGACTGTTCACCCTTCCCTGCACAATGAAATGTTCTCATTCTTGAAGAACCAATTCAATTATTAAGTTAAGTTATGCTGGCCCTCCTTTCCAAGATAGAATCCATCTCTCCATTCTTTGGGCCCCCAAGAAAACCTTCCATACTTCTATCCCAAAACTAAATCCACTGGATGATTGTTTGCTACGCATAGCCTGTCTATCTTACTAAAGTATGATCCCTTTTAGAACAGATGTCATGACTATTCATTCCCATATCATGTATAGAAAAGCAACTCAATAAATCATGTTTAATGAATGACAGATTTGAAAGGCCTTTACCAAAAATCATGTTACCTATTTCCATGTAACCAAACTAAATTCCAAGATTAAGAGAAAAGTCCCATCTCCAACCACTTTGTCCTCTGAGAATCCTTTGACTCCTTGGAAAGGCCAGCCTGCTCCGGACCATGAAGCTTGGGTTGACTTTGTAAAACAGAAAGACACAGTCATAGAACAGATGTTTCTAAAAGCATTCTCTCCCATTCTCTCATCATCCTACCCTGGATCCAAGAAAAAGTTACTGTAAGCATCTTAAGGAAAGTAAAATGTCATTATTATCAAAGCCTGTTCTTTTTTTCTAATTTTATTGGATGGACAGCCAAGTCCTCCTGCATATTTAGGTGTCTTAAATTTGAAGTTGTTGTATAGCTTTGACTTCATGCTGGTGATGGGTATGATGATCCATCTGGGGGCTGAGAAAAAGTGAATCGTAATACTTTAGTAGGAGCAAGTATAAAATCTTCCCTCCGGGAAGCTCTGTTGAGAGATAGTGGCTGCCAATTCTGGAACAAAGGCCAAGTCTACATGGGATCAGGAGAACTTGGTCCTCCCAAGTCACTACAAGAACTCTCAACTCATGAGCCTTTTCTGGGCCCCAGCTTCCAATCTTCTTAGTTTCCCAGTTTTCCACAGACAATACTCCTCCCTGGGAGTTAATAAACACAAGTTTAAACCCCCTGAAACCTGAATGTGAGTCTTAGCTCTCCCTCTGTCTAGCTGTGTGATTTTGGGCAAGTCACTTCATATCTCCCAGCTCCATTTCTAGGCAGTCTTAGAGTGGAGGCAAGGATTTGCCACTCTAGGTAGGGCTTCTTCACATGATGTCTACAGCAAATGCCTTAAAAGTAGAGGAGGCACTGAAGCAGAAGATAACATACTTAGAGTTGTCCTATGAAATGAATAACATTAATCTGGAAGCTCTTGTGTGGAAAATTCAACCACAACTCTTTTTCAGGCATGACTTGATTTCCAAGCCTACATTGTAGAGTGAAGCCTCTATAGATTGAGCAGCATGAGAAGGACAAAACAATTGAGGGGCAGCAGAAGATGAAATGTGTCCATAAGCAGGGATAAAACCAATAATTAAGAATTCTGTAGAGCCATCTAACAGGGAGTCAGTGAAGAGCTTTCAGAATCTCAGATTTACTCCAGTAACAAGTAAAGAATTACTGCCATGAGATTTTAAAAGCTTGTAACTTTCCCAGTTTGTAATTTTGTCACTCATTGGCTGTCTCCCTGGTGTGATTAGCAGATAAAAAAAATAATAAAACCAAAAGTGCCTGTGTGCTTATAAGCAACAGCGAGTCAGTTGGGAGCTGGTGGAAATGGCCACTTATTACCCTGCCAGAGTCGCCTAAAATTGAAGGTGTGAGTAGGAATAGCAGATGTGTGAAGAACAGAGGAAATGGGAATAAGGCATGATGACTATCATTTACTAGCCAGGGATTAGGTAGTAGGTGTTTTTCTCAAGCATTTCCTCACTTAACAGTCCAATGAAATAAGTACTAATATTATCATCACTGTACATTTTGGGGAAACTGAGATTTAGAAAAGAACAGAATAAGTAACTCACCTGAGACTCTAAAAGAAAAAAGAAACACAAAATGGCAGAGCTAGGATATAAGCCTGAGCCTTCAGTCTCCCCAGTGAGCTCTTTCAACCCCTACCCAATGCTACCCCCGAGGCTATGAGAATAAAAGACTAGAAAGAAAGGATCTGAGATGTTACTGAGGCAGTAAAAGAACAGGAGGCATAATCAATGGCAGACTTAATCCCCGGCCATCTGATTATGGATTCAGAGTCCCTGCCCAGTAGAGCCATGTCTTGAGGGAGCAAATTGGAACCATTTCACAAATTCCTGCTGCCAAGCAAGAAATGAAATTAACCCTCAGGCTGGATGGAATGATTTGAGTTCCTAGGTACCTGGAGGGGTCAGAGTTTGTATTCTTCAAATAGACTTTTTAGCTGGGGGCGGGGTGGGGCGGGGTGGAGAGAAACCTATGAGAGTTTTTATTGTTGTTGTCTGTTTGTGTTTGAATTATGGTTCCAAACCATTTGGAGCTTTGCAGTATTCTTGGAGAATCTAAAGATATGTCCTAGACTTTTCCCTCAGAAAATGTGTGTTCACAAAGACACACATAATTATATATGTAATTTCAGGGGGTTCGTACCACCCCCAGTCCATCCACAGACACTCCACCCAGAAGATCACAGACACAATTTAAAATCTCTGAGGCCTGGTGAGTCCCAGCTCTCCCTCTGCCCAGCTCTATGATCTTGGGCAAGTCATTCTACATCTCTCAACTCCACTCTAGGGAGCCATGGAGTAGGGGTGAAGTACTATCACTCTGGGTAATGCTGACTTTAGGGAATAATAATTTTGACTAGATCGTCTTGAAGGATTTAAACCAGCTCTCATCCATGGAAGGCTTGCCATACAAAATTACATGAAGAAATGAGGAAGGAATCAGGCGAAAATGGTATCTATCTCATAGGATTTTGTGAAAAGCCAAATGAAATAATGCACTTAACATGAGCAGTGTTAAAACAAAGACTTCAGTAGATGACAGCTACTCTAATAAACTCTCTGACCCTCCATTTCTTTATTTCTAAAATGGATATAATATCTGTACCTGATCAGAAGTTCACTGTGAGATTTAAATAAGAAAATGCCCATTAGCCTTGGTGGCTCAGTCGGTTGAGTGTCCGACTTCAGCTCAGGTCATGATCTCATTGCTCAAGAGTTCAAGCCCGGCGTCAGGTCTGTGCTGACAGCTCAGAGTCTGGAGCCTGCTTCGGATCCTGTGTTTCCCTCTCTCTCTGCTCCTCTCCCACTCATGCTCTGTCACTCTCTCTCTCTCTCTCTCAATAATAAATAAACATTTAAAAAAAAGAAAAAAAAAAAAAGAAAACGCACATTAAATACCCTTAGTACAGCACTTAACACCTAATTAAGTCCTCAGCATATAGGAAGTGCAATTATTATTACAAATGTTTCATTACAACCAATGGGATGAGAGGACAATAAATGGAAAGAACACAACCTTTTATTTCAGACAGGAAGGCAAGACAAAATAAAATAATATCTAAGAGCTTGGACTCAGAGCTAGACTTCCTGCATCTGGCACCTGAGAGCAGTGTGACCTTGGGAAAGTTGCACAAAATTGGGATATGAGCATCTGCTAAAGAGGAATTGAATGAAGTGGCCCATGGAAAGAGCTTGGCACTGCACCAGCATATAATATGTGTTCAGTAAGTCCTGGTTTCTTCCATAATGAAGGTTACACAGCTTCTTATAACAAGCTCCTCCTCAGCAGTGCAGCCTTTAGATATTGATGAAAGTATTCTCTCTTCTCCAGGATTTATCAAGGAGGAGTGAAATGAAAATTATCTGGGATATTACAGAAGAGGGTAAAACATCAAGATGACCTCTTGTTCCCTTGCAATTGAATGTAAAATATCCCAAGATTTAAATGGAATGAATGATAACATTTTGAAAACTCCTGGCCCACCCTCCATCATTTGTCTAGTCGCTACCTTCTCTTCTGCCAGGAAACAGCCCCTACCTTTACCCCATGCCATGGACAAAGAAGGTTTGGATCTTTGGCATCTAACTTCCCTTAAGTTAACAACAACTAGTCCATATTTCCTGTCTTCCCGCTGAATGAGGTAGTACAAAAATGAAAACAAAAACAAAAACAAAAAGCCAAAACTTTTCAACATTAGGTCACCCTTGCATTTCACCTTGATTTATAGTCTTCCTTCAAAACATATCCCCTTTCCACTTACTCTTGTCCATCCTCTCCAATTCTATCTGCTGAGCCTTTGTGAGTGATGTTACACTGCCTCCTTCACAGAGTTACAGGACCATTTTTTGACTAATAAACATATAGAAAGACACTCAAACTCTTCGTTAATCAGAACAACAAAAAATGAGCTGGCATTTTCTTCTCGGGAGATTGAAAAAAAATTAAACAAATGGTCATATCAAGTATAGGGGAGATGTAGCAAAGCAGACACTGTGGGTGGGAAAATAAATTGGCAAAGCCTTTCCAGAAGACAATTTTGTAATGACTAGTAAATTTAAAAGCATACGTTTCTTTCAGCCTAGCATTTCTCCTTCTTAGTCACCACCCTAAACATTTAGACACTTGAGGAGGCCCTTACACACAAGGATGCCCCTGCAAACTACTTATAGTAATGAATTTTTGGGCATTGGATGTTATAAGCATCCATAGTATAAAATACTAAACAGCAATTTAACATAATAATATTTATCTACATGGACTGGAAAGGAAAGTAGTCCAGTATATAATGTTTGGTGAATAAAACAAAATACAGAAGGCTGAAAACAGTATGATAGATTTTTTTTTAATTCACACAACAAAACAAAACTGCATATTTCTATACATACACATAAGCAAATAGAAAAAGATCTGAGGAATGGTCCTCTTTAACTAATAGCAGTGATTATATCAGAGGACAGGCCGGGATTAAAGACAGGGAGTCAAAGAGATCTTTTTTCTACTTTTTATGTATTCCTAAAAAAATACATTAGTGTTATATTTGTGTAATTTACAATAAATTACTAACTTTTTAAAATAAATGGATGATTTTCTGGCATTTCTATCTTCAAGAAAGAAGAAGGTAAGGAAGAGGGGGAATCCCTACAAAGGGGTTTCAGAAATGAGGCAGAGGAAAGAAGAAGCTAACATGGCTGCTGTTAGCTGGTTTCACTTTCCCAGCTTGTGAAAAGATGTAGGATGTGACCACAGTGGAACCAAGATAGCCAAATCCCAAGACAAGGAAGCAGAGGGCAGATGACAGATTGTTCCCAGGGTCAAAGACAAAACCACCCTCAGGAGCACAGCCCCTTACCTCTTGGCTGAGGAAAAGTCACTGAGTCACTCATGTCCCACATTGATGCCTGGGATGTTGTCTGAAGAACCCAACCTTCAGACTCTGAAGAAGAAAAAAAAAAAAAGGAAAAGAGAAAACAAAACAAACTTAGGTAAAAACTTGTCTTTTTTATTTTTGGTGCCCCACTGTCCCCTAAACAAACTTCTGTCATAAAAAAATAAAAGAAGAAGAAGAGCTAATGTCTATGGAGCATTTAGTTCATACCAGACAGTTCTAAGTGATCTACAAGTATCCTCTCATTTAATTCTCAGAAAGAGACACAGGATAGATGTTATTATTATTCCCATTTACCAATGAGGAAGCCAAGACCCAAAGAGATTAAATAACCTTCCCAGAGTCATACAGCAGTTAAGAAGCAGGTCTTGTACCCAGGCAGTGTGACACCAGAGCATAGACATGAACCACCCTGCTGTACTGCCACCCTATATTGTACCAACACAAGAACTGATTTGTTTATTTACCCCATAGCTGTCTGTTTTCTTCTACATGATTATAAGCCCCTTAAGTAAAATCTACCATTTGAGCACTTACTAACATGTTAGGCCCTCACCTAAGGCCATTATAAGCACGAAGTTATACAACTCTCCAATTCACCTGGGAAATAAGTCGAGGCCAGAGACCCCTGGCAAAAAGGAGTAGAACAGGGAGCCCAGCATGGGCATTTCTCTCTAGTACCCCCATGGATGTAAATCGTGCCTTATTTTAGGGTATTCTCTGCCTTTCGGCCCCTATTAAATACCTAAAGTAGGCTTGATGGATAGAAAGATCACATGAATGAAAGAATTTCTCCCTCTACGATAGAAAGCCAATGATCAAGTGAAGGCTCCCTCAAGGGAGTCAACAAAGATCACTGTACCAGGAATTAGAATGAGACAGCTAAGCACTACCTGGCCTAGAATGGAAAGGCAAATATTCCAGAAATGTGCTACCATGAGGAGTTGCTTAAACAAATCAAGGCCAGCCTTTCTCCCTCTGTCTCTATCTCTCTCTCTTTTTGTCTGTCTGTCTGTCTCTCCCACCCCCTCCTTTCTCTCTCAAAGCCACAAGAATGAACGAACCACAAATGCTGTCCAATTTGTCCTAGGTGGGTTCATGGCACACAGGACCCAAAAGTCATCTTCAATCATCTGATTCAATAGCATTTTACTCTCCTCAAGCCAAGAAATAAGGAAAAGGAAGTGTCCTCATACCTCTGGATGTAAGCAAGGCAATGTTTCCAGAGGTCACTTTGGTGCTTCTCTCAGAGTCACTGGAGAGTAAGAAAGTTCCTGATTCTGGAATATTAAAAAAAAAGTTTGATAAAGGAGAGCTAAAAAAATAAGTGTTTGTGCTGAATGGTGGGATCCAGGGCTATTTTTATATTATATTATTATATTTTGCTATTGTTTATATATTTCAGGTTTTCCTCAAGGATTGCAAGTAATATTTTAGGATCAAGCAAACTACAAATGCCATATTTTAAGGTGATTATTTTAAAGGCCAAAAAAATAAAAAAATACATACAAAAATTGGCTGGTTTATGATTCATGGACTTTAGGTGACAACCCAGAGTATAGCAGAATTAGCCGATTCAATAGTCTAAAGCTATTTAAATTATCCAGGCCTTACTGAGGCAGCTGAGACAGTTAAGAAAGTCTTCACACTATCTCTTAATGAGTTTTCAATAGCCTTACCTTGGTATCAGAGGTTGAAACATGGTGGGAGCTTTGAAAAGCCTTATAAGTAATGGAGCTAGTAAGTCAAAGAGAGTCCAAGATGGAAGATCAAAAAGCACTTGGGGGGAGAGGGTCAGGGAGGAAAAAAAAAGAAAAAAATGGAAAGGAGGGAGGGATTGAGAGAAGGAGGGAAGAAAAGATGAAGAAAGAAACAAGAATAGAACTAGTTCATCATCAAGGGATATTTTAAGGCATCTGGAGGCCTTTCCTCAACTAACCTTGAATGCCCAGGCAGAGACTTAACCCCTGGAAGAATGAAACTGGAGTCTGATCCCAGGTGACCTTTCCTGGATGTTCCACAAATATCTCTAAGATTCCTGGAAGGTCACTGGAGAACCAAAAATCTGACTTTCAACAAAAAGAAATGGAAAAAATAGGAGGAAAAAAAGAAACCATAAAACAAAGAAAAAGAACAGATTAATGAAATCACATACACACACACACACACACACACACACACACACTCGCACAGTTATAAACTGAACTATATTCCCCAAAATTCATATGTTGAAATTCTAAACCCCAATACATGAAAATGTGGCCTTATTTGGAGAAAAAAGTAATTAAGTAAAATGAGGTTATATGGATGGACCCTAATACAATATGACTGGCGTCCTTATGAGAAGATAAGGTTAGGACATAGACACAGAGGGAAGACCCTGTGAAGACACAGAAAGAAAGTGGCCATTTATAAGCTAAGAAATCAATCATACTGACACTTTTGTCTCAGACTTCTAGCGTCCAGAACTGTGAGAAAATAAATTTCTGTTGTTTAAGCCCCCTAGTCTGTGGCATTTGTTATGACAGCCCTAGCAAACCAGTACACACACACACACACACACACACACACACACAAGCAAGTCTCTGAACTACCCCATTCGGTAAAAGAACCCAGTTGCAAGGGACCCAAGCTACATCTGACCAGCAGAAGGGAAAGAATGGCCAATGACCATGTACCTGTAGTGAGAGTGGATGCTCCCATTGAAGGCTCAGTGGTCTGAAGAACTGTGGTTGCTTCAGGAAGAAAGGTCGATACTGTTGGGGGACATGTGGTTGCCACTGTTGTGAGGGTAGTCTGAAGCGATGTTCTGGTTGTTAACTCAGGTGTAGTCACAGCTGTTGTTGGAAGCACAGCCGTGGTTGTTGTCATGGCAGTGGTGGTTGTTGGGAGATGTGTTGTTGAGCGCTTGGTTGTTGGGGCTGTAACCAGTAGAAGACACATCTGTACAAATATATGTGGGATCTGTCCATTTCTCTTTGTTTCTGCTGCCCTCACTTGGTCCACTGGCCTGGACCACCAGAATGCCCATGAAAGTTAGGTTTCTTGCCTCTACTCTTGACCTTTCCAATATGCTCTTCACACAGTGGCTAGAACAATCTTTTAAAATGACAAATAATTAAGTTGGTCCCCTGCTTAAAAGATTTTACTGGGTCCTCCTTGCCCTTGAGATGAAGAACCCAACCCCCAGTCTTGGCCCACAAAAACTCCACCTGATCTGGCTCTTTCTTTACAATCTCAGGTCTCCACTTTACTCTTCTCACTTTTCTCCAGCCCACTGGCTTTTCTTCACCTCTCTAAACAGTGACCTCACACTAGAGTGACTTTGTACCTGTTGCTTCCTAGCCTCTCTCTTCATTAGACTGACTCCTCCTTAATCCTCATGTCTCAGCTAAAAGGACAGTGTTGCAAGGAGGTCACACATATTCTGCAATCAATTAGGTTTCTGGGTTTTGGACTCTGTACTTTACCTTCACAGCATTTATTGCATTTCATAACTGCACATTTTATTTTATGATTATAGTTTAACACTTGCTTCTCTCACTAGACTGTAAGCTCCATAAGGGAAAATGTGGTATTTATTTTGTTCTCCGCTACCAATCTAATACCTACCACAATGTTGGGCACATGGTAGGTATTCCAAAAAGATTGCATCAGTGAGCAAATGAACAATTGCTCTAAGTGAGCCCAAACATAACATTTCAGTCAAGCAAGATGAAGAAGCTCTAAAGTTCTGCTGTACAACACCATACCTATGGTTAACAATAATATGTTGTATACTTGAAAATTTGTTAAGTGAGCAGAATTCACCACAGGTGTTCTTTCCACAATGAAATAAAATTAAAATCTAAAAAAAAATTAGTCCAAAGTATACAACATGGCATGAGAATGTAGTCTCTTTCATATATTAAAGACAAGTTCATGCCAACACCACTCACCCCCTAACATTTGAATTTGGGTTCATCAGCCACAATTATTCTACATATGCTACCCTCTCTTAAATATGCCAAATTTCAATTAACTCTAACAGATTCCAATGAGCTTAGAAATGACCCATAGATATTGAGTTCAACAAGTATTTTATAAAATAATATCTGGTTATATCAGGCTTGAAAAAAGAAGACTTGGATTAGCATCATTTAACTTCAAGAAAAATTCGATAAATCAGAAAAATACCTTTTCTATCACAAAGTCACTTTTAAAGAAAAATATACTAATGTGTATGAAAGTTCTCTAATGAGAAGCATCCACATAAGTTGGTCTCGAATTTTAGAGTGCATTGGAGTCACCTGAGAATCCGTTAAATGTGTGGCTATAAGCATATGACCCTGCCTTCCAAGATGCCTACCCAGTCAGGAACAAAGCACAAGAATCCCCCATTTCTCTCTCTTTTTTTTAAGTTTATTTATTTTGAGAGAGACAGAGACAGTGTGAGTGGGGGAGGGGCAGAGAGAGAGAGAGAGAGAGAGAGAGAGAGAGAGAGAGAGAGAATCCCAAGCAGGCTCCACACTGCCAGTGCAGAGCTGATGCAGGACTTGAACTCATGAAACTATGAGATCATAACCTGAGCCAAAGCCAAGAGTTGGATGCTCAACTGACTGAGCCACTGAGGTGCTCTGATAATCCTCCATCTTTGATGCAGTTTGAACATAAAGCTTACTCTGAGAGGCACCATTCCAGACAAGCAGGAAAGGTGATTACTGTTAGCGTAATTCAACTGTAGGCTGCCTTGCATAGAGCTAAAATCTTTAAGAATTCCACCACATTCCAGTTTCATCAAAAGCAACTGACAGTAACAGAAGAAAAGGCCACCTGAAAACTACTGTGATTGTCTCCAAGTCTCATGCCCTTTCCCCTCTGCTGGAAGTCTTAAACTTTGGCTTATGGGCTGAAACTGACCCATGGGCACATTTTATTTAATTTATATGGTATTTTTAAAAAATCTTTGCCAATATTCAAAACTCAATGTCATATATGTAAAAATTGGGAAATCTGAAAACACTGTGCACAGATTTCTTCAAAGCGACAATCTCAAAGATAAGAAGCAGATGTCCTCTGCAGACTGACCCTGCCATTCACTGATTCCCTTCCCACGCACCCCCTGCCCACTCATTTCTGGGGTCTTTGTGACCCCCATGGGTATTTGCTCCATACTGTGGCTCCTCCAGTCATAGCAACACATCTTAATATTGATCTGCCCACTCGTGCTTAAGCACCTACAGCCTTCCCAACACCACCCAGTGAATCCATTCGCCATTAACTGTTAAATCTCTCCTTCCACAGACACAGCCCCTTCGTGTACACACCTCTCCTCAGCTGCAGGCGAATGTTCTTTTTCATATCGTTGAACCAGCCAGGGACCTCTACGCGGCAGCAGTATACACTGTTGTCACCTTCATTGGTGTTGAAGATGGTCAAGGAGACATTGCCTTCTCGGATATTGCCCTGAAGTTCATATTTTGATGACTTCCTGGACAGCACCTTCATCCCATCAGTGTGGACAAGCTCATTGTTGCATTTCGATTTGGGACACTGGCCCTTGCCCCAGCACATGCTGTTGCTGCTCTCAGACCAGGATGAGTACTTACATGGCAAGATCACTGACTGACCCAAATACCCTCTCACAGTCTCTGGTGCAGCTGAAACTGTGAAAAAAGATGAGAAAAATTACAGCTGTGCAGTACTAAAATCTCTCAAATATGCTGCATGTTGTCTGTGCAGATAGATGCTTCCAGGAAGATGAAAAGAGTCGTTATGTATAATTTTTTAGCCTAAATTCTGATAAGCCCTTAGCTGCTGCTGAGTCCCTAACTCCACACCCTTTTGTCCCTCAGTTGGAGACAGCTGACCCACCTGAAAGCCTGAAATTATCTCCATAACAAGACCTTTTTGCTGATTTAAAAACTCTGTTCTTGAATACCATTCCAATAAATCAATAACTTTTCCAATGAAAAATCCAACTCTTTAATCTAATTCCACTAACTCATGTAAACATATCCAGAACTAGCACTCTACCTCCAGTGTATCCTCAATAAGCAGTGACCATGTACTAATGACCTGAATGCTTGGGACTACCCCCCACTTTCCAACCCAGAGAATGCTGTGGCAGGAAGATAGGCTTTGAACTACGTTCCATTGTCCGTCTCTCCTTTCAGTACTGGATCTAGAAATTAATTGCTCTGGACCATTTATTTGTTGTTAGATAATACGAAGCTAGATGGAGTTTGAAAACTTTTTTAATGTTAAAACTAGAAAGAACCAGGGAGCCTGGGTGGCTCAGTCGGTTGAGCACCCGACTTCAGCTCAGGTCATGATCTCACCACTTGTGAGTTCTAGCCCCGTGTCAGGCTCTGTGCTGACAGCTCAGATCCTGGAGCCTGCTTCAGATTCTGTCTCCCTCTCTCTCTGCCTCTCCCCTGCTCACGCTCCATCTCTCTCTCTCTCAAACGATTAAACGCTAAATTAAATATTAGAAACTGGAAAGAACCACAAGAATTAGAAAGAATGGCACCTCTGACATACAAAAATGCCAAGGGTTAGTTTTAACATATTAGCTGTGTAAGATGGAAGTTGTCACTATTTCTAAAATGAAGCAGTCCTATTTCCCAGCTTTGCCTGTTCATCAGCATGACTTGGGAAAGTTGTTAAAAGTGCAAATTTTATTGCCCAACCCTGAATCAGAATCTTTAAGGCCAAGGCCCATGGAAATTCTCCAGATTATTCTGCTATCACTTGCTAGTCACCCAGTATTGGAGGACCAGTGGACAAGCTCTTCTAAGATTACTTCCATCTCTAAGAATCCGCAAAACATTTTCACTGCTGCAAATGCTAAGCCCACTGGTTTAATTGAACATCAGCCATTGTTCTAAACCCTCCACTCCCAAAAAATTGCTACTAAAGACAGGCTAAAGCTCCAGATCATCAGGACTCCATCCTGCTTTCTCTAGGGTACCTAGATCCTGCTTATTGTTTTCTCTGAGGTACCTTCCTGTCAGACTCTCCATTCACTAGCTCTGTTGGCCCATTTGACTAAGTTGTATAACACATGACCAGCAGAACCAGGTTCCTCTCTGACCCAGGTGTCAGGAATGTCCCCATATCCTTCTCTACAATAAGATAAGCACAAACCAAATTCAGACCAGCCTGAAGCCTTCCCTGAAATCAGTTTATTCACTTCATTGTAGTAGAAATGTTTCAGAGATCGTAAATGCTCTAGAAGTCCTTCTATCCCACCATGAAACAAAGAAAAATAAATAAATAAGAAATTCATTGTCATCACCTTTAGCTATATTACCAGGAGAACATATGCACCTAAAACAGCTTTTTCAATATGAGCTTATTCCTACAAATATTTGGAAAATTAATTTAAAAAATATATGCAGGAATTATTTCTGATGGAGATTCAACAGTTTGTTTTTCCAGTATCATACTATAGAAAGAGGTATCCTACTACTCAGTAAGAAAACACCCAATAGAGAAATTGACAGAAGACATAATACGTATAGATAAGGAAATACAAGAAGCCAGTAAATTTCACCTGAAAGACTGGCAAAAATTTAGAATGCCAATAATATCAAAGTTGGCCGGACACGAACTTAGGAAATGACATAGACTACTGGGGTACACTGGAATGAAATGGGAGTTTAATTAGTATAGCCACACTGTGGGGTAATTTGGCAATCTCCAGTAATACTGAACATGCATGCATTCTAGCTAAGCCTTAGCAATTTCATGCTTTATTATCTACCCTACAAAAAGACACGCGCATAGGGAAACCTGTTTGCAAAAGTTTGCTGCAGCTTTCATATATACGTGAATGAAATAAACAACGTATATGGGGAATGGCAAAACTATGACATATGCATTCCATGGAAACTTGAATGAATCATTCCTTCCATGTAATCATTCCAAGGTTATTACAAGTAGAGAGATCTTTATCAGTTGACATGAAAACTCCAAGCCTCATTAATGTATGAAAAGGACAAAGTCAAAACAATACATAAAATATAAAACCAACTTATAAAATAAATAAGATAGTTTGCATTTTTTTTTTTTTGTCTGTGGGCAAAGACATAAGAAGGTATATGCATAGAAAATTGTCTGGTGGGACATACACCCAACTCACTGCCAGTCGCCTCTGCGATCAGGCGAAAGGAACTGGGGCTGGAGGGAGTAGTCAAAGGGATTTTAGCTTTATAATGCTGCTATTTTTTTCACGTAGGGTGTTTCTGTATTACTGATTGGGTTAAAATCCAAAAGGAAGCAGGCAATTTGGTGTGGCAGAAAAACATGCATTCGGCTTATACTGTAAACTTCATTCTGCTAATTACTGCTTTTGTGTTCTTGGGGGAAAGCCACAATAATCCTGACCTCATTATCATCTAAAGCAAAGGGGATATATAATACTTGCTTCAGAAAAAGTTCTGAGGTTTACATGCAATGAAGTATCAAATGCCACATGAAATTAATAAAGTATTAGTACAAGTAACCAAGCATTTCAAAATTTAGAAATAGGACACGAAGCTCTTGCTTGCCATTACAAAAGTATCTTGGAGCAAAAGAATCATTGATAATCAAATTCCCTTTCCAGGAATTACCCAGGACGGTAGGTAAAACCTAGGTTCAGTTGCCAGCTTGGTTTCTTCTCCAAGAGGTGACCTCAGGAAAGGCCCCTTCCCCAACTGGGGTCTCAGTTTCACTATTTATTTACTGAGGAAAGGGTTTCATTCTGCAACTTTTAAGAACATATCCAGTCCTGAGTGATGCTTGGTCATTCTGAGCGGTCACTGTCTTCTAAATTGATCATTTTAGAAAAGGCACAAATGAAATACAAACAACAGACAGTTATCTAGGCGCTGCTTCCTTCACAGAGGATTGGAGAAGCCCACCCAGTCAGTGTCCAGCCAGGAGCAGGAAATGTGGACATGGACTCCAGCAACCTTCAACATAATAAAATCTCCACACCTCAACCACTCAGGACATGATAAAGACCACTGAAAACACTGAAAAAGAAAGTGACAGGGAGTGCCTTCATTCCATTAACTGCTACAGAGTAGCTAGGAAGAGAGGCAGTTAAATGATCAATTATTACAGGGTGATGAGTTCTCTGATAGATGATGCCATGGAAGACAGGTATTCATAGCAGAAACACTTAAACCCGTCCACAGGCTCTGGGTGCTCAGGAAAAGCCTGACTTGGGTGGAGACCTGATAATGCATGCAGTTACAGAGAAAAGAAAGGTGGGGGAAAAAAAACCAGCATGACAAAGGATTGAAGGGTAGAGAGAACACATTTGTTTTCCTTGGAATTTAAGTGCTTTCGCAGGCATCGAATTTGAGAGATCATGTGCAAATAGCTACTAACTTTGAAAACTGCTAGGGATATTAGATACTGTCTAGTTCTAGAATCATGGATTGTTCAAACTGGTCTCAACTGGCTCCCTCATTTCATACAAAGAAGATCCAGAGCAATTTAGACATGTTTCCATTGTTAATGGTTAGTGACTGAGACACAACTGCAGCTCAGTGAGGAGCATTTTGCCCTATGCTGCCAGGACACAGAAGTCTAAACTGGCCCAAACTGAGTGTGTACATTTGCATCATCCAAAACTTGATAACAATGTACAGAAAATAAACCTCACCTTTCTGTGAGGGATGAACCTCATGCCCAGCAAAATAAAAGAAACAAAAAGCAAACTAAAACTCCTGAAAATAAAGAGAAAAATATGAATTATAATAAGAGTCTTGCAGAAGAATTCCCCTGCCTCCAACTATGCTAATAACACCTGCAGAAGATATTTCCTTTCCCCATTTCATCTGATCCTTTATTTTGTGTTTCTTCTTAAGTTGTCATTTCTGATATGAATACAAATTAGCCCACCCTAAAACTCTAAAACCAGTCTCGGGATAAAACCCTGTGTAACTAGGAAGGGCAGAGACCCTCCAAAGAAAAAAACCTGGAAGGAATCAAGAATGAAGCAGGCTTCTGCTCTACTGAGGCCTGATCGGCTGTGAAAATCTATCACAGGATGCCAAGCTCTCCAGGGACTCCTGCATGGAAGGATTCAGAACACTTACTCAGAGAAAGCCGCCCAAGTTCAATCAGCAGCCAGAGAATAAGAGGCCCTTTGGACATTTTGACTGTTGGCGGACCCCAGGAGTCTGTCTGTCTGTCCAAAGTCCATTTCTTATACTCTAGTTAATGCTGACAGGGCAGGACCTTTCAGTTTCATTTCTCTTTCTGCCTCATAATCTTCCCTTTCCTCCCTCCTGAATAGTCTCCCTCAAGAGATGTTTGATAAAATGTGCTGAGCGCTTTCTCCTGACCACGTACATGTATGTGGAAATGTGTGGATTGGTAGTGAGGTTGCACATGTATTCCTTTGTCCACGCATATCAAGGGATTTCCTCCCTGTGTGTTAGCATCCATGCATGTGCTTGTGGGTATGTGCATGTGTGAGCTGCACATGAGCTACAGTCCTTCCCACTCCTGTGCAGCCTGTCATAAAATGCAATAAACTCACCTCACTGCCTGCTGTTTACACATGAACTCCCCACAGGGGCCAAAGGAAAGTTAGACTGGAAATTGGCTCTGCTTCCCTTACCTAGTTCACCTGGTTCTCCATCACCTAGAACGTTGGCCCCTTTACTCTGATAATTGAGAAACAAAAGCAGGGCTGCAATCAACCATCACATAAGCCAAAATCGCCATTAGAATTTACTAAACAAGGAAAGAAAAATTCAATAGAGGATTTGTTTGTTACCTGAGTGTGGCCGTTAGAGGACACACTCAGGTAACAAACAAGCCCAAGGTCAAGACCCAATTCTACCACTTTTTAGTGAAGTCTTCACCACTTACTGATGAAGAGCATAAAAGGTAACTCATGAGCCAGATTACAAGGCTTGGGTGAGATGACATTCATAGCCCTCTGGATTCTATAGTTTCAGTGATCTATCCAAGACCACAGAACCAGTTAGAGGAGGAATCAAATCAACCAGATACGTTTGCTAACATAGATTCAGGTCATCATCATTGGTTACTGAATATTTAGTTATATTCCAGGCACTCTGCTACATGATACATGTGTATTATCTAATTCTCACAACACTAAGAAACAGGTATTTCCCCCCATTTAACAGATGAGGAAACAGGCTTAAGGGAGCTACATAAATGACATTGACAGCCAAGAAGGTGTAAACACAACTCAAGCCCAAGTCCCTGATCCCAAAGTCCATGCTCTTGATCATGACACCCTCCTTTGATCTTTAGGGTAACACAGCCATGAGACCCACCATACCAGTGGCCGGCCAGATCATACCCAGCTCCAGAGAGGGAATTTAAGGACACCCAAATGTTCTAGATTAAAAAAGAAAAATCCTCATTTGACTGTAACCAGCCAAATGAGCCTCAGACATTCAACATTGCTCATAGTAAAAGTATTGGTGAAAATACAAATATTGGATGAGGCTCTACACTCAGAGAATCTAGAAAAACAGGGAGAAGGGATGAAAAGAGAAGGATTCCTAGAAAATGTTCCCACTGAATACCCACTGAACTGTGGGATCCTTTTCCTAGAAAACTGGGGAATTTAGTCTCTGGATAAACTGGATGGCCCTACTAAAACACTTACAAATATTGGTATTTAGGTGTTCCCCAACGATACCGACACAACTCCCCTTCAATAAAGTCACCAGTTCATGAGCCTCAGTCATGTATGCAGCATTCCTAATTAGTTTATAGTGTGTCTTTTAAATATGAATAGGCAACTAAGGATCTGAGACATTTGGGGAAAATCTTCAATATGAAAAAGAATAAAGACAACACCCAAGATGGCTTTTTTACTCACATGTCTAGCAAATTGATAGGACGACTCGAAGACCCAGTAGCTGGACAGGTGCCCCTGTGCCTCTACGTGGCCTTTCCATAAGGCATCTTGGGCTTCCTTCAATATAGCAGTCTCAGAGTAAATGAATTTCTTACATAACATCTGGCTTTCTTAAAAGTGAGCATTCCAACAGACTCAGGAAGAAGATGCAAAGGTTATGACCTAAACTGACATGTGATTCAGTATCATTTCCACTGCCTTCTATTGGTCAAAAAGAAGGCCATCTCAGGGGTGCCTGGGTGGCTCCGTCAGTTAAACATCCAACTCTTGATTTCAGCTCAGGTCATGATGTGAATTGAGCCCCATGTAGGGCTCTGTGCTGACAGTGTGGAAACTGCTTGGGATTCTCTCTCTCTCTCCCTGTCCCTGCTCCCCCACTTACATGCACTCTCTCTATCAAATAAATAAACATTAATAAAAAATAGACGGCCATCCTGGATTCAAGTAGAGGGAACAATACAAGGGTGTGAATAGCAGGAAGTTCACTGGAGGTGAAGGGGAAGCATCTTTGCAGACTTGTTACCACAACAAGCAAACCAGGCTGGAGCAGAAGGACAGAGGAATAAGGTTGGCAGTCGCTGTGGTGAGTGTAACTGATAGATTATCTCATGCATTTAGGCATTTTGAAAATATATCCAATAGGTCTTTGATAGAAAGGGCTTGAATCATTTAAGATGAATTTTGATAAACACTTGGGAAATTAATAAAAGGAAAACAGGAGACAATTATTACAATCAAGAAACACTAAATACTGTACAAGAAAGAATATGAAATTATAGTACATTTGCTCAATGGGAAAGATAGTTGTACAGCCATGATAATGTAACCTCTGACTACTAGTTTAACACAAAATTGTGATAGGAATACATTGGGAAGATGGGAAGAGAGGAAGGGGAATGGGGGTGCAAGAAAGCCAAATCCTACCCACCCTTCAGGAGGTCAATAGATGGTAATCAAAGTGATCAATCAAATAATAACAGGAAATGCACATTGTTAGTAATATGGAAGGAAAAAAAGGAAGAAAAATCTCAAAAGGAATTACATTTTATGGAAAGGAATAGGAAAGGTATTGACTGTTTTTTTAGTTATAAGCCTTTTAGAATAATTTTACTTTAAAGAAATGTACATATTGAGCACACCTCATACCCAGATCTTAGTTTCTAAATACCACTCTCCAGTGAAAGGAACCAGAGCTCCTTGGAGAAATGTCTGGTTCTAGGACTGGGGCAGGAAATACTTAAAATGAGTATGGAGCATCTAGTGCTAGGAAGTCTGAAAGTGCTCAAAAAATAAATAAGTAAAACCCACAATAGTGGGATTGTTAAATGGACACAGGAGGCAACCAAAAAAGCTACCAATGACCAAAGCTGGAACAACGCAAGCAACAAAATAAACTAGAACTGGATTATAACCCAAAGAATAAAATAAATGTCTATACTGATATAGTGATCGAATCAATAAATAAGTAAGGGAGAAGAGACAAAACTTCTGTCCAAAAAAAAAAAATCCAAATGATTTATGTAGTTACTTCCTCCTCAAAAGAAAGGTGGAGCATAACTCCTATCCTTAACTGTGGGCTGAACACAGTGACTTCCTTCCAAAACTTCTGGTAAAGACAGTGAGAACAATGACTAACTTTACAGTGGAGAGATTTGGCAAACACTACCTCAGGCAGGTGATCAAGGTCAGCATTAACAGAGACAAGTCATGTTGATGGTTTCCACCCTTGATATGATGTAGTATAAATGATACTTTACCCGTGTGGTAAAGTCTTCTTCCCAAGAAACATAATCCCAGTATAAACATGAGGAAAACATCAAACACAGCAAAACTGAGGCAGATTCTACAAAATATTTGACAAATACTTATCAAAATGTACAATGTCATGGGGTGCCTGAGTGGCTCAGTCATTTCAGCGTCCAACTCTTGATTTCAGCTCAGGTTATGATCTCATGGATTATGAGATTGAGCCCCGTGTTGGGCTCTGTGCTGACAACACCAGTCTGCTTGGGATTATCTCTCTCCCCCGTCTCTACCCCTTCCCTACTCTTTCCAGTACATGTTCTCTCTTTCTCTCTCAAAATAAATTAAAAAAAAATCTTAACAAACCTGCCAAGGTCATTAAAAAAATAAGGGAAAATCTGAAAAAATGTTACAGCAAAGACTAACCTAAGGAAACATGACAACTAAATGTAATGTGGTATCCTAGATAGGCTACTGGAAGAGAAAAAGGTGATTAGGTGAAAATTAAGAAAATTTTGGACTTTGGTTAATAATAATGTATTAATATTGGCTTATTAAGTGTTACAAGTATACTATTGCAATAATATAAGATGTTAACAATAGGGGAAACTAAGTGTGGGGTGTATGGGAACTGTCTGTACTATCTTCATCATTTTTCTATAAATTTAAAGCTATTCTAAAATAAAACATTGTTTAATGCACATACACTTTTATTTTAGAAATGCAAATGTTAATAATAATTTACTATCTGTAAGGGGTCACACACTGGAAAGAGTGGCTAAGCTTGGTTATCCTCTCTTCCTAAATTAGGATCCTTAGACAGTCTTCATCATAATATTGGATGTTCAATTTGTATTACTATATTAAAGCATATTATTCTTCAGAGAGGGCCATAGCAGTTTTAGGTATTCATGTCTTTGCCACCTTCCTCTGCATATGGAGGTTTGCATCTGGAGAGTCGGTCCTCATTCATTCTCAGCCAGTGCAGTTTAGATGATATTGATTTCATTCATGGCCATGGTGTTTGGATCAAGGATGAACAATTAATCCAAACGAAGCCAAGGATACACAATGCTTGACACATTTACTAGAGCTTTTGAGAGATAGGAACACTCCCTATTTTCCACTGGTTTTTCAGCTGTGACGATATGAACCTGAATCCAAAGTTATCCATTATGCCACCAATAGGTGAAACCTGCCTGATGAGATAATCAATGAGTCAGAAAGCAAGTGGAGAAATAGAGAATCCTAGGTCCTTGACAAGGTTTGAACTTCTGAAACAAAACACATCAATGTGCCAATAAACGTCCTTTTGAAACAAAGCCAGTTTGTGTGGGGTCTTTAGTCATTTGGAATCAAAAGACCCCATGTTTTTGGGGCGCTTGGGTGGCCTAGTCAGTTAGGCGTCCAACTTCAGCTCAGGTCATGATCTCACAGTTTATGAGTTCAAGCTCTGCCTCAGGCTCTGTGCTGACAGCTCAGAGCCTGGAGCCTGCTTCGGATTCTGTGTCTCCCTCTCTCTCTGTCCCTCCCCTCCTCCTGCTCTGTCTCTATCTCTCAAGAAAAAAATAAACATTAATTTTTTTTTAAAAAAGACCCCATGTTCTTAAATCTAGAAGGACTTCTATATAACGGCAATTCAGCTGGATGACTAAAGTTTTTCCAATTGTAAGAGTTTACACAATTATCTGGTCCAACTACCTGCTTCACCAAATACCTGCTTTCACCCTGACCTTTCAATCATTCAGGAAGTGGCTTGTCAATCTATTTATTTTTGGCATGTGCAACTCTCCTAGGTTCTGGGGGTAAAGACAAATAAGGCATAGATCTTACTCTTAAGGACCTGACAGTTTCAAATTTTAAGCAGAAGAGGTATTATTTATTTAAATTACTATTTGAAGATAAGGCTGTTGGAGACCAGAAGATAAAAGACTGTTAAGTGATATGAAGAAAATAGAATCCATGTTTTCTAATAAAGAGTTCTTTGTGGTAAACAATACTTCCTTTCTGGTAAATAAGGTTAAATGTAATCCCACTCATTCATTTTTATTCATTCATTTCTACATCAGTTATAGCAGAGGTCAGCAAACTATTGCCCATGGACCAGATCCAGCCTACCACCCATCTTTGTAAATAAAATTATATTGCAACACAGCCATGCCCATATGTTTACATATTATTTATGGATGTTTTCACACTACAATGGCAAAGTTGAATAAATGCAACAGATGCTTTATGTTCCACAAAGCCAAAAATATTTACCATCTGGTCTTAAAAGAAAGAGTTCACCAACTTTTGGACTATATACTGAATTCATGCTATGTGCCATGCACTGTGCTAAACACTGAGACAGCAATATGAGACCAGCCATTCTTACCCTCAATAAGTTCACAGGCTAGTGCCTCCTAGTGGGAGCAAGTTAACAGACAATATAGCACATTGTGATAAGGAAAGGACAGAAGAGTATGGAAATGTTGAGAAAAGATTCCTAGACCAGTCTTGAAGATGGAAGAACAGAGTCAAGGACATTTTTTAAATATAGACCTCAAGGACATTGGAGAGGATTGGGGCAGCATAGAAAGAATTTCCGGCAGAATGAAGAATATGTAAAAGGTCAGTGACTATAACAGCAAGGCATTTTAGACTAACTGAAGAATTTCAGTTTCACAGGTCTTTACCATAGTATTTAAAAGTAAATGTAGAACTTAAATGTTCTAACCAAAAAAAAAAAATTTAATGAACAGATAAAATAAAACAGGGCCATGTGTAGACTAACCCTGAGACAATGTAGTGATCTGAGGATTATGATTGGTGTGTGTGTGTGTGTGTGTGTGTGTGTGCATATGCATACACGTGTGTGTGCATGTAAATTTCTCTATGGCTGGACCTCAAATCAGGAGGGAAGAAGTAGAAGTTAAGGGACTGGAACATGGGTCAGGGGCAGATCATGAAGGACCTGATAAGCCACATGAAGAAGGGTACTGTCTAAGGGCAAAGAGGAACCATATTTTGTATATGATTACTGAGCCTGATAGTAAAGCCTATAAAAGAAAGAACCCACAATTGGGAGTATGTTCATTAAAATGTGCCTAGAACTAACTTGCTACATCTCTAAATCTCCTCCAGCTTTGGCAGGTTATAACTACATATTCTGTTAGGTCAGGAAATGACTTCAACCTGGGAAAGGAGATATTTTCTGAGTTCTTTTATTGAGGTGGAAGGACAGCCCCTCTTGCTCATTGACAACTATGGGAGTCTATTTAGCAAGCTTCCTCTCACTCTGTGAGTGAGACCTGTGCATCAGCGTATTTATTTTCTATTATTTTCTGTGGGGTGGGAAATCACACTGTTTGGGTTCCATCTTGACCACATACCAAATGTATGGCTATGAGCAATTTACTCAATGTCTCTGTGCTCAATTACCCTTCTATGAAATAGAGATAGTAGTACCTATATCTTGGATTGCTGTGAGCAATAAATGAGATGGCCTGTCAAGAGCATTTAGCAGAGTACCATGCAGATAGTGAACCCCCAACAAATATTAGTTATTATTCAAGTAGTTATTATTCTGGTAGAGTTAGAAGAACACAAAAGACAGAATGACCTATTGTAGTGGATATATCTTACTGTTGCCTGTTCAACATCCCTTCCTCTGTGGAACATCCTGTTCAACATCCCTTCCTCTGTGGAACCAACCCTTTTTTATCTATATGGATCCAGTCTGGCATATGAGTTGGGTAGGCATATGCCTTAGGTATAGCCATTAATTTTAAACCATTCCCCTGTGGGGATTGATACAAAGAAAAGAAAATAGACTGGTTTGCTTGGAGAAGCAGATTCAGTCGGAGACATGGATATCCATGGAATCTTGAAATCTTGGAAAAGAAAGGCAAGTAAAGAAAGGGTCACTAATTTACTCATCAATCCAAAGCTTCATATATATGGTTACAACTCAGCTTGCATACTTCCTTCCAAGTAGTCAATTCTATTTCTGTACAGCACTAGTTGTTAGAGAAATAAAAAGGAATATTCACTTAATTGTGGCTATGTGCTAAACACCACGATAGGTGTTATTCACACATAATCCCAACAAATCTGTAAAAAAGATATCTTTTGGATTACAAGGAAAAAGGGATTCTAATAGGTTTAAAATACAGCTCTTATTGTCTAGTATGTTACTTAGAACTTATTTGAGGACAAGAACAGAAGTTCAGTAATATTGCTCCAAAGAAGAAGTGACTCATGACAAGGGCAAACATGGTCTAGAATCAGTACCCCATTAGGAATCTCCAAGGCATCACTAGCTCTGCTCTTCTTTTGGGTCTCTCTGCCTCTCTCTGAAACTCTCCCCGAGACCAACTTCCTCATGATTTCAGCTTGCTCATGGTCCATATCATATACCCCAGCCCCATATCCTCTCAACTCAGCTCTCTGAGCTAACTGACTTATTCTCTCAATTCTAAATTCCAAATGTCTGAAAGAGAACTCCAGTCCCTCCAGTTCTCATTTTCCATGGTAGGCCCCAGGCTGTAGTTCAATAGCAGATCTGTAGTTGGCTACCCTAGGATCAGCCTTGCCCATGGGGAGAAAGATCCCACTGTGCAGAATTCAATCATTCCATTTGTAATTTGGGAAATGGGAGCTATGGATGAGGTACAGTCCCTCAGAAGTGGCTGGGGTAGACAGGCAAAGACTAAGAACTTTAAAACAAATAAGAATTTGTGTATTAGTTGGTCACCAAAATAGTCCATTAAATCACTTGGGAATCCATTCAACTGTGAGTAACAGAAATTCCAATTCACAGAAGCCTAAACATTTAAGGTGTTTGTTTTTCCTATCATAACAAGAAGTCTAGATGTAGGCAACTCAGGGATTCAAAAATATCATCAAGGACTCAGGCCCATGTTGGTCTGTCACAACGAGGTCATGGGAGGGCTGATGTACTTCCAAACATCAAATGCATCCTTGGGAAGGGGAAAAGAGAGTCATAGTGGTTTTCACAACATTATTCCTTGACTTTTATTTGGAAAGGAATGTCCTTGTAAGCAAATTCCCCTTATAACTTATTACCCAGAATGAGACCACCAGTCAACACTCAAATCTATCCTATGACATATTCATGACTGGTTTAAACCAATTAGGGCCATTTGCTGAGCTTCTGGTAGGGAGCTACAGTCTCTGAAATCAAGAAATTGAATATGCTGGTTTCCTGGAAAAAAACTTAAAGAAGGAAATTAAAAGAAGAAAGGCTGTTGGTTTAGCAGCAGATAGCATCTTCTTTAACAGAGCGCTCCTCCAGGACAAGGGACTATGTATATACATCCCCTGCAGCTGGCCCCATGCCAGGCTTCCAGTAGATAACTACTTCTTGTTGACTGAATGAATGAATATTTTGACTCATTAAAGGGCTAAACTGATTAAAAAAAATAGAAAGAAGGCTGTCAGGAGATGAAAATATGTCAGAAATCTCCATGAGACCTTGTCTCACTTCTCTCAACCTCAATTTCTTCATCTGTAAAATAGTATCGAATAATCCCTTCACCAGAGTTGGTTTGGGGATTAAATGAGACTATTTATGGGCAAGTTCTTTGAAATCATAAAGAATTAGGAAGATACTATTCTGATTTATAAGCTATGGAAACAAAGATAGGAGGAAGCTGGCATGAGTCAATTGGCCTTATAAAGTCATCCTCACAAATAGAAAAGGAGAAATGGTTCCTGGGTGGATACATGTTCTGATTGGTTCAAGAAATCATTGTTACATGGATTTTATCTTCTAAAGATGAAAGAGAGTTTCCATCTGAATAATATGAAAAGTGCTGAAATCTTGGAAACCCAACTCTTGTTTATTCTGGTAAAGCCAAAACAGGGGTTAAGAAATGGAAAGTGGAAAAATTAGATGTAAGAATGAAAAAAGTACACATTCAGCTTCCCTGGGGATATCGTAGTTGGCTCAAATATTTTTAAAAAATCACTATTTCCAGGTCACATTATACTGCAGAATCTCAGATAAATATAACTGGCTGCCTTTGGCAGTTGAGTTCAATTTAATTTCATATCGCTTAGTGATAGTAATTTTTATAGATATTCCAGTGATCTTCCAGGAATATGATGAAGTAGCACGCCCACCCCCATCATGTTAGATATGGCCACAGGACTTGATTTGGCCAGTGCCTGTGGGCAGGAGTGGCATGGGTCATTTGTAGGTGGCAGTCTATATGAATTGGCATACAATTCACTATTTTCCCTTCCCCTGACAGAGCAACTGGCTCCAAATAGTGAAATCTCCACAAGTCTGGGTCCCTGAGTGAGAATGACATCCAGCAGGAACCCCTCCCCCAAGGACATTCAATAAAAGCAAGCAAAAACAAAAATAAAATTTTATTGTTCTAAACCACTAAATTGTTTGTTTGCTTAACCATAGCATAGTGTACCATATCCTAATATCACCTCAGTCCTATGGAAACAGCAATGAGAAGTCCTAAGGAAACCGCAATGAGAAAGTAAATATGGACATGGATAACTTTACTATGATGTTCTAATTACAGAGATAAGGTGTGCCCAGCTTACTACTAAAGCTCAAGTGGGATCTTTGAATTCAGGAAAACTTTTTGTAGACTATTCAGTCTGAGTGTTGAAACATGAACAAGATAAGTAAAATTAAAGAGAAGTGGTTCTCACTTGGTTAAGAACATTCAGGTGAGGAAGTCCACAATCGGAGGCTCTGAGGCTTAGTAACCACATGGCTACCATTTACCCCGCTGTAGCTTTGCTCATATTCCTATAGCAGTCTAGATCTGTGGTACTCAAATCTGGCTGCACCTTGAAATCAAAAGAGAAACTTCTAAAAAAATATGCCCAGGTTCTACTCCCAGACATTGTGATTTCATTGGTCCTGGATGAGATCAAGGCATTAATATTTTTTTAAGCTCAAACATGCAGCTAGGATTGAGAACCTCTTGTCTTTAATTTTACTTACCTCATTCATCTTTCAACACTCAGAATGAATAGTCTACAAAAAGTTTTCCTGAATTCAAAGGTCCCACTTGAGCTTCAGTAGTAAGCTGGGTACACCTTGTTTCTGTAATTAGAACATCATAGTAAGGCTATCCATGTCCATATTTAGATCTCTTAGAACACAGAGATATAGTAGAATCTTCTTATGCCAGTCTCCTACCATACCATATATCAAAGTATATACCCAATAAGCATTTATTTAAACAGAAAACAAGACCACTTGATTAAAACTAAGAAACCATTGGTGACCTTTGAGAAAACAGCTGTAAGAGAAGGGTGGAGAAACAGTAATCATTCTACATTGAGAAGTGAAGGTAAGTTTGGTTATCTATTTGAGAGAACAAAACTGGAGGCATCATGATTCCGGATTTCAAACTATATTACAAAGCTATAGTCATAAAGACAGTCTTCTACTGGCACAAAAACAGACACAAAGATCAATGGAGCAGAATGGAAAACCCAGAAATTGACCCACAACTATATGGTCAACTCATCTTCAACAAAGCAGGAAAGAATATCCAATGGAAAAAAGATAGTTTCTTCAACAAATGGTGTTGGGAAAACCAGACAGTGAAATGTAGAAAAATGGAACTGGGCCTTTTCTTACACCATACACAAAAATAAATTCAAAATGGATGAAAGACCTAAATGTGAGATAGACAAATCCTAGAGGAAAACACAGGCAGCAACCTCTTTGACCTCAGCTGGAGCAACTTCTTACTAGACACATAACCAAAGGCAAGAAAAACAAAAGCAAACAGGAATTATTGGGACTTCATCAAGATAAAAAGCTTCTGCACAGTGAAGGAAACAACCAACAAAACTTAAAGGGAGACTACAGAATGGGAGAAGATATTTGCAAATGACATATCTGATAAAGGGTTGGTATCCAAAATCTATAAAGAATTTATCAAAATCAACACCCAAAACCCAAAGAGCCCAGTTAAGAAATAGGCAGAAGATGGGGAGCCTGGGTGGCTCAGATGGTTGAGCATCCGACTCAGATCATGATCTCGCAGTTCATGAGTTTGAGCCCTGCCTCAGGTTCTACACTGACAGCATGGAGCCTGCTTTGAATTTCTCCCTCCCTCTCTGCCTCTATTCTGCTTGTACTCTGTCTCTCAGAAAATAAAAAATTAAAAAATAAATGGGAAAAGACAAAAGTAGACAATTTTCCAAAGATATCCAGACACATGAAAAGATGCTCAACATCACTCATCATCAGGAAAATACAAATCAAAACCATAATAAAATACCACCTCACACCTGTTAGAATGGCTAAAATTAACAACACAAGAAACAACAGGTAGTGGCAAGGATGTGGAGAAAGGGGAACCCTCTTGCACTGTTGGTGGGAATGCCACTCTGGAAAACAGTATGGAGGGTCCTCAGAAAACAAAAATAGAGCTACCCCATGATCCAGCAATTGTACTATTAGGTATTTGCCCAAAGAATACAAAAATATGGATTCAAAGGGATACATGCATCCCAATATTTATAGCAGCATTATCAACAATAGCCAGACTATGGAGAGAGCCCAAATGTCCATCAACTGATGAATGGATAAAGAAAATGTGGCATATGTATACAATCAAATGAACAAAATTAAGAAGGAAAAATACATATATACATAACATACATACATACCCCCCCCCAAAAAGGTTTGGTTATCTACTTGAGGATGTTGTCTTGACACAAGAAATAGAAAGACAAGATGACGATGGTCAAGGGAATGGGTTATTTTTAGGATGGCCAAAAAGCAGTTTTTGTAGCATTGGGAAAGATATCATTCAAAAGAGGAAATGTGTTTCTGCAGAAAAGTTTAATTTTTGTTAGTCAAAGATTCAGAAATAGAAAAAGGAGGTGGTAAAAAAGCACTGGTGTACAGAATGTCAAGTGGTTATTCTAAATGCTGTGATCTGGGTGATATGTTTTAACTTCTAGCAGGTGCTCAATAAGTATTTGTTCAATGAATAAATTTTTTTGTGTAAGTAAACATGTGCACTTCTTCACAGGTGCAGAGTTAAATTCACCGTACAGTTTAACATCATCATGGTCTGTTACACCACCTCCTATTTTCTCTATTATCTGCATACCTATCCTAACATTTTCTCTAATGTATTGAGTAAATATAAGTATCCTAGATATGTAAGTATCCTTGAAAGATGCAGTATTTTTTTGAATGTTATTTTTTTAATTTACAAAACATTTTGCTATAGATTTAATTCTGCTTCTGTTTTCATTTAACCCTATGTTCTTAAGATCTGTATTACTGTATGTACATTTATCTTATAGCTTCTAATTGCTGAATATACCATTGTAGGCATATCTCCTATTTTCTCATACAGTCTCTTAATGATGAATATCTGTTTGCCTCCAACTCCTCACTAACATAAAAAATATTTCAAAGAACAATCTCATACCTATCTCTACATGGACCTGAGAAAGGATTTCTTAGGGGTAGATATCGAGGAAAAGAATTGTTAAAACAGAGGCTAGTCACACACTTGATTTTTGTAAGTGCTACCAAGTCTCCCAAACAACTGACTAGTTTTACTCTTACCAGCCATGCATGAAAATTCTGTTCCCCATATCCTTCCTAATGATACCCCCCACCCTTTTTTTCAAGCAGGTCACAGATCCACACTAGGGAATCATTTGTTAATGATCTAACCAGAAGAAATAAAGTTGAAATCCAGAGAGAAACATAGGTACCACCAACAAAGGAAGCCCTTTTCTCCTCTAGTAAATAAACAAATTCTGAATCTCTTATAACCTGGGCTCAAGTATCAAAATTTGCAAATCCAGATAAATATTGGGGAGGCTCTGGGCTCTGCTCAGAAACATCTGGCTTCAGGGAGGGGTGAGTGACTATATCCTTCTTTATAATTTTTGCCAAGCTGATGAATGTAATGTGTTACTTTGTTCCCTTTAGATTTCTTTTTACTTCACATACTGGTTAACTATTAATGTTTCTTCTTCAGTGAATGGACTCCTCTTATCTTTGCCCATTTTTCTATTTTGTGTCTGTGTGTGTTTGTGTGTGTGTACAAAATCATTTCTAAACATTACAAGTAATTTCTTCTGCTCCATCAACTCTCTACCAACTTTGTCCATTGAATACTTTACTAAACTGAAAGTCTTAATAATAATTTATTAAAATATATCAAGCTTTATCCTTATGACTTCTACTTGGGAGGGTCTTGTTTAAGAGTTTTTTTTTTCCCCACTCCAAGATCACTATAATATTTGTCTATACTTTTTTTTTTACTAGCTTTATAGTTTGGTTTTGCAATTGGTCACTAATCCCTCTGGAGGTCACCATTATTTGCGGTATGAGATAGAAACCTAACTTTATTTTTTTATATATAATAAGCTAGTTTTCTCATTTCTTTCCCCTAAAAATCCATCCTTTCTTCATTGGTAGGTGATACCATCTCTACTGTAGAATATTAGACAGGTATATAAATGTATGTGGACGTGTGTGTGTTCTGTGTTATTTATTCTGTCGCATTGGACTTTTTGTTGGTGTTCTTGTTCTTGTGCTCTTATTACATTATTTAATATGATGGCTGGGTAGCAGCTTCTAATATTAAAAAGAATGGTTCTGAACACTCCCACTACCTTTGATTTTTATTTTATTTTATTTATTATTATTGCTATTTTATATTTTATACTTCCATGAAAACTCTAGAATCAGTCATTGAGGGCTTAAATAGATTCTGTAAGGAGCATGGGAGGTGCAGTGAAATGGGTGAAGGTAGTCAGAAGGTACAAACTTCCAATTATAAGATAAATAAGTTCTGGGATGTAATTTACAACATGGTCACTGCAGCTAATAATGCTATATTATATATTTTAAAATTGCTAAAAGGGTAGATCCTAAAAGTTCTTATCACAAGAAATTTATAACCATGAAGTGATGGTTGTTGACAAAACTTATTGTGGTAATCCTTTTGCAATATATACACATATTAAGTTATGTTGTATACCTAAAACTAATACAATCTTATATTGCAAATATAACTCAATAAAACTGGGAAAAAAGATCCCTGTTGGATTTTTATTGCAATCGGCCTAAATGACCTGATTTATTAAAAAACAATTGATATCCAAATTGAAAATCATTCCATTCATTAACTTGGCACATCAGGTTGTCCTGTGTTCCTTAATAGAGTTTCCAATTTTTTTTCATAAAGGTTTCATGCATTTTTTATTAATTACTGCATACTATATGATCTTTCTTGCTAATGTGATTTATACCTTACTTTTATATTTTCCAGATGATTTTTGCTGAAATAGAGATTGCTGTTGACCACTACTTTCTATTTTGTATTCAGTTAACCTGGATTACCTTTCAAAAAAAAAACTTTATGAAACAAAAGGGGGGGGAAAGAGTACATTTGAAAAGTTTGTGTTTGTAGGAACAAGGCTATTTCTTTCTCTAAAACAGGAATGAAGGAAACAGGAAAGGTTAAAGAGAGAGAAATATGGAGTGGATTGAGTGAAGGAAGTTGAACAGATCATTTTTTGAATTGAACTAGTCCTGAGAGGTTTACACTGCACTCCACAAAGACAGAAAATACTTTTCTGTTAGAAAAACCAGTCCAGTCAGGGCAATCAAGGAGTGAGTAGAGAAACAACTCTTTTCAAAAAGCATTACAGAAGCCCAGAACTGAAGAAATAGATCTTTAGAGGAAAAGAAAACAAAGATCAAAATGAAATCTAAACATTATATTCTCCACCTACTTCCTCATCTATAAAATGAGTAGATCGAACTAAATAATATCCAAACTTCCTTTTACCTCAGGTCTCTGAAAATATTCTTTTTATAAAATGAAGCAACGGAAGTGGAAAATAACTTTAAGTGTGAATTAATCTTTGTTGACTTTTTTTTCCCACCATTTTCTCTGGCAAAGAGAATTTAAGAAGAGTTATTCTTTATGGGAACTCAAGGGGAATAAGTTTAGTTCATATCACTACACAGAGACCATTTGGGAATGGACACTTTTAGAGAGGAACTGGATTATTTTTACCACTGTCATTTTGGCCAGTTACTGAATTGGCTCTTTCTCTGCCATCAGCTCTACCCCCACTCTAATATTGAAGCTCTTTTCAACTGGCTCTGTGCATTTTAAGAGTTTTCTCTCTTGGGGAGAAAGAGAAGGAGACAGAAGTGAAACTTCTGGAGTTGCATTGCTAAAGGCAGCTTGTTCTTCTCAGACTCTTTGCTGCCAAATTTTTACTCAATGTTCCTCTTTTGTGAGGTAGGAGTGTTTTTCTTCATATTAAAAATATTTGAGACAAAGTACAAAACTCACCACCTAAGCGTCTTACATAACAGACCTATTTCTTCACTCAGATGAGTTCCATTTCTCATTTCCACAGTGAGCCCAATCCCCTCACCCACATCTCTAGGGTACACTTGTAAAGAAATCAAAGTAACACTTTTGAAGAATAGCAAATCTAAAAATCAAATGATTCATCTCAAAATGCAAAGGTATGCTTTACAAATTGGTGGAGATACAAATAAATTCTTAAAAGATTATTGCTAATAATAGCACAAAATCTAAAATAACCAATTGTTATGCACCATCAATATAAAAATTCATACTGAATCATCAATACAAAGATTCAGCAACCTCTTAAAAGGATGTTGTAGGCATGTGTTTATTAATGTGAAAAGATCTTCAGGATAGACGTGAGGAGAATGATCTTGATAATTGAATGTGGCAGTCAAGACACAAAAGATTACACACAATCTTAACTGTCTTTGTATGAACACAGACATAGACATGAGATTGCAATGATATAAAAAACATTAACAATGGTCTCCTCTGAGTGGAGGAAACAGGCTTTGTTGGCTCCTTTTCCTTTACATATCTACATTTTTAAATTGTGTGTACAATTAACTTACATTCTCACAGTAAAACAAAAGATCTAAAGAGAAAGAAAACAAAAAATGAAAAGGCAAGTGAACACTAGGCATCTATGCCGTAGTCTTAGCACGTTCAAAGTTTCACAGCAGAAAAAATTTGAGTAAAGCACCAAACTTTCCTAGTGTCTTAGTTTCCTTATCTATAAAGTAGGAAGAGCTGCTTTCCTCTGGTAGAGTTTTTGTGATGAGTCAAAACATCTACCCATAAACAATTAGGAGTAAGTTAAATAGACACTTGCCACAGACATGGCAATTTCGCTCTTAGATATACCCAAGAGAAATAAAAATACCCAAGAGAATACCCAAGAGAAATAAAAATATGTCAATACAAGTACATAAATGTCCATAAGATTATTCCCAGTAGTCAAAAACTGGAATGTTCACACACCAGAATGCTAGTTGTCAAGAAAAAGGCACAAACTACCTATACATGCAACAACATTGATGAATCTCAAAAACATTAGGCCAGGTGAAAAATCCAGACACAAAAGACTACATACATACTCTATGGTGTCATCCAAATGAAATTCTAAAGCAAGGCAAAACTGTAGAGACAAGGAAACAGATCAGTAGTTGCTGGAGGCTGGCAGGGAAGGGAGGGCATTGCTTGAGAAGAGGCATATGGGAATTCACTGGAGTGATAGAAATGTCTGTTCTTGAATGTGGTGGTGCTTCCATAATTGTACATATTTGTCAATACGATGTACACTTAAAATGAGTGAATTTTATTATATGTAAATTGTACCTCAGTATAGCTGCTTTTAAAAGCACAGAAATCTTAAGGGGAAAAAATTATACAAAGTGTGTAAAAATACATTGTAAAATGTAAAGCTCTATACAAATGTAAGGAATATTTCTTAAGCACTTGTAAAACTAAACCGAGGACAAGGAAACAACCTTGGAATAGATTCAGCTAACAATGATTTCCCTTTGAAATCTTGGGGGAGTGGGTGGAAGCAAAGAGAAAAAAGAGTAATTGTTATCTGTTCCTTTTTTTTTAAGCTGTGTTAAATTTTACATAACAGTTCAGGGAAAAAATACATATCCTTTAAGTTATTTTAATTATTTTCTCTGCTAAATACTTAGTTGGAAAAAAAAGAGGAGAAAGTAGAGAAAAAACTTCCTCAGCTTCAACCCCAAAACCTGCCATTGGAAACGTAGCAAACAACCATTGGATATTAAATATTTGGAAAACCTTCAAGGTCACATTCAGTGTTTCTTTTTTTTTTTTTTTAAATATATATCCACATTATTTATTTTTTTTTCCTTTTCTTTCCAACACCCCATTCTTTTTTTTTTTTTTTAACTTTATAGTTTATTGTCAGGTTAGTTTCCATATAACACCCAATGCTCTTCCCCACAAGTGACCTCCACCAAGACCATCACCCTGCTTTACTTTTTCCCCTTCCCCTTCCCCCCTCAGTT
>CM053572.1:98562941-98591776 GCA_028646485.1 Cryptoprocta ferox | reverse complement strand
GTCTTTCATCTCTAACGACACTTTAAAGAAACAGACTTGTAAATTACTTGCTTGAGGACTCAGGTTAGCAAGTAGTAGAGCCAGACTCTTCCATGGAATTAGAGCTGGGACACCAGGGTACCACTCGACCCTGGCTTAAAGAGATGCTTCCTGCAAAATATATACATAGTAAGAACCAATGTGGGCATAGTGAGGCGGGTCCCAGAGAAGGACTTCTTTGGCACTAAGAACTGAGAAAGGTGGGGCGGCATACAAGAAGAACCTCAGAGAGGAAATGGTGAGGCCTCAGAAGTCAGGCCTTGCTTTCACAGCTGTGGCCTGAATGCCCTCAGGTGCTCCTTACCATGGGCATGAGGGAGGTCTGTCCACATGACATGGCCTGGTGACTAGGCCTGGTGACTAGGGTGACTGCCCAGTGTGTCTCAGTCATGGGGTGGGACATTCATGTGCTGAGGGCTTCCTGAATATCTGGGTTGAAAAGGAGCAGCTCCCAACACCACTTATTATATTAAACTGGGGGATGTTTACATTTTGTTTCCTTTTTTTTTAAGTTTATTTATTTATTTTGAGAGAGAGAGAGAGAGAGAGAGGCAGAGAGGGAGGGGGAGAGAGAAGCCCAAGCAGGCTCCGTGTTAACAACGCAGAGCCTGATGTGGGGCTTTAACCCACAAAGAGATCATGACCTGAGCCAAAACCAAGAGTCAGATGCTTAACCGACTGAGCCACCCAGGAGCCTCACATTTTGTTTCTAATGTGTCTTGTCTGCCTCCTTTCCCATGTTCTGGGCTTCTAATGTAGGAGGCTCCTAAAGCCAGTCATGTGCTGCTTTGCTTCACTCTGCAACCCCTCTCTAAAGAAGGTGCGTTGAAGGCATTGAGGAACCTACAAGAAGCCACAGAGGTTCACATCTTCTTCACACCATTTTATTTCTGGGGTGTCCATTTAAGTTATTTATTTATGTTTTTAAAAAATGTTTTAATTTTATTATTTTTATTATTATTTCGGTTATTTATTGGAAGATGACTTTATATGAGTGTTATTACAAAGTAATGAATGATTGTTATATATTGCTCTTTTCTTTATTTCCTACAGAGGAAAAAACAGGAAGAATAGCTTACTGATCCACCACTAATCAAAAGTGTTGTGACGTAGATCCTACCACCCCTATTCACACAGGGCATATCTTAGCTTTGGCGACCACCTTTTCTCATTTATTGCAATATGAACATGGGTCACATTCTCAAATTTTTATTTAAACACTCTTTTTACTAAATATTTCTTCATGTCTTCAGTATTGGTTGCACATTATGGATATGCCATTATTTATTAATTATTGTTTTTTTAATTTCAGAGATAGCACAAGCGGGGAGAAGGGCAGAGGGAAAGAGAGAGAATCTTAAACAGGCTCCACACTTAGCTCAGAGCCCAACACAGGGCTCACTCCAATGACCCTGAGATCATGACCTCCACCTAAATCAAGAGTGGGACGCTCAACCAACTAAGTCACACAGGTGCCCCTGTCATCATTACTTAAATAAGTCCTCTTTACTAGATAGTTAGGTTCTACACCTCAATTTGTTACTACTAGAAATAGCACTTTAATAACACCTCGTATGAAGTATTTTTTGCAAAAATATTGAAACTGGATCTAATTATGTATTTGTCTTTAACTTCCAGTTTACAGGAAATGAAACAATCTGGAAAGCCCACAAGGTGGGATATTTTAAAGAACCATTTATCTAGTATTTCAACAAGTCAATGGCATGGAGAAAATGAGGAGTCACTATTCTAGATGAGAAGAAACTTAAAAGACAAAGCAACAAAATGCAGTCTATAGATCTTGTTTGGGTATGAATTTGAATGAGTCAATTATAAACAGATATTTGGGGGAAATCAGTGAAATTCAAATTTAGACTGGTAGTTAAGAATTATCATTGGTTTGGAGTGCCTGTGTGGCTCAGTCAGTTAACCTTCTGACTCTTGATTTTGGCACAGGTCATGATCCCAGGGTCGTGGGATCAAGCCCCACTCCAGGCTCTTCATTGACAGTGTGGAACTGACTTGGGATTCTCTCTCTCCCTCTCTCCTTCTCTCTGTCCCTCCCTCCACTCATGCTCTCTTTCCCTCTCTCTCTCTCTCTCTCTAAATAAATAAACTTTAAAAACAAAAAGAATTATCACTGGTTTTATAGTGCAATGATGGTGATTACATATAAATTTTATTTCATATTTTAAAGATGTATGGTGAAATACTTAAATAAGAAGTATGCTTGTTCCTAAAAATGTCTAGGACTGTAAACAAAGAAATAAAAGTTACAAAGATGAACCAAAAGGCAATCATGGAATTGAAAATACAATAAATAAAATAACTGAAATAACAGCTTGACAGATGGGCTCAATACTAGAATAGAGATAATGGAGGAGAGAAGCAGAGAGCTTGAGAACAGATTAATGGAATTTACCCAATATGAGTGACAGAGAGAAAAAAAGACTAAAACAACAATGACAACAACAAACAAATCCAGAGTCTTAGCAACCTGAACAACTAAAACAAAAGAGCTAACAAACATTCCTATCACTGGAGTTCCAGAAGGAGAGGATATGAAGAGTAGAACTCAAACAATGGTAAATAATGGCTAGAAACTTTATATTAGGCCAGAAAAAACTTATAGATCCAAGGAACTGAGAAAACCTCAAACAAGAGAAATCATAAAATAATTACACACACACACACACACACACACACACACACAGTCAAATTTCTGAAGTTAAAGACAAAGAAAAAAATCTTGAAAGCAGCAAGAGAGAAATGACTCATTGTTTTTTGGGGAAACACTCATTTGAGTAACAGTGAATTGGATTTCTCATCTGACACCATGGAGGTTAAAGGAAGTGACACATTTTCAAGTGATAAAGAAATGAACTGTCAAACATGAATGCTATATCTGGCAAAAAGACGTTCAAGATTAAAGGGGAAATAAAGACATTCTCAGACGGAGGAAGTTCTTAATTAATGTAGAGGAAATATTTAACACAATTATAAGTGGGAGGAGATAAAGGGAGATTACGTTTCTATACTTCATCCCAACTGATAAAATATTGACACTAGTAGACTGTGGCAAGTTATACACGTAGTATGCAATAAATAGAGAAACCACTAAAAATCTATACAAAGAAACATGCTCAAAACCATCACAGATAATCAAAGTGGAATCATAAAAAAAAAAAGTCAAGTAACCCACAAGAAGGCAAGAAAAAGAAAATAGAAAAGAAACAACAAGTTTAAAAACAAAATATAAAATGGGAGACTTAAGTCCTAATTTATCAAGAATTACATTAAGTGAAAGTGGTCTAAATACCTCAGTTAAAAAGGAAAGACTGGAAGAGTGGATTAAAAAGCATGATCAGTTTATATGCTATTTATACTTCAAACATACACAGATCAGCAGGTTGAAAATAAAAGGATAGAAAAATATACTTCTATGGGCTAAATTGTATTGCCCCCAAATTCATGTTGAAACCCTAACTTCCAGTACCGCAGACTATAACAGTATTTGGCAATAGGTCCTTTAAGGGGGTAATTAAATTAAATTACGGTCTGGCCCTAATCCAATATGACTAGTGTCCCTATAAGAAGAGGACAGAAAAATACTTAAAGGGATGACAAAGTGAAGACATAATGAGACTTAGCAGCCTTCTGCAAGCCAAAGATACCTCAGAGAAAACCAAACCAGCTTACACCTTGATCTCAGATTCCTCCCTCTAGAATTGTGAAAATATATTTTTTGGAGCCACCCAATCTATAGTATTTTGTCATGGCAGTTCTGGAAAACTAATATAGATACTACCAAGCAAACACTAATCTAAACATTAATCCAAGAAAGCATGAATGGTTATATTACCATCATGTAAAGTATACTTCAGACCAAAAAAATATTACCAGAGGCAGAAAAGGACAATGACCCATCCAGGAAGACTTAGCAATCCTAAATGTATATGCACCTAACAGAGCTGTAAAACATGTTAAGCAAAAACTGACAGAGCTAAAAGAAGTAGAAAAAGTCACAATTATAGCTGGAGACTTCAAGACTCCTCTCTCAAAAACTGAAAGAATAACTGGGCATAAAATCAGCAAGGGTATAGAACTCCACAACACTAAAGCCAACAAGATCTAATCAACATTTACAAATACCCATCAACAGCAGAATACACATTCTCTTCAAGTTATCACAGAACATATGCCAAGATAGGCAACATCCTGGGTCATTAAACTTCAACAAATTTTTAAAAGTTGAAATCATATAGAGTAAGTTCTCTGTCCACTGTGAAATCAAACTAGAAATCAATAACAGAATGATACCAGGAAAGTCTCCAAACACTTGGGAACTAAACAACACACTTATAAATAAACCATGTATCAAAGAGGATCTCTCAAAGAAGTAAAATACATACATACATACATACATACATACATACATTGAGCCTAATAAAAATCAAGTTGGAACTTGTGGGACACAGCTAAAGCAACGGGGAGAGGAAAATTTATAGCACTAAAGCATACATTAGAAAAGGGGACATTTTTCAAATCAGAAATCTAAGATCCTACCCCAGAATACGCAAAAAGATGAGAAAAAGAAACTCAAGCCAAAAGAAGGAAAAAAATAACAAATATAGATGCAAAAATTGATGAAATCTAAAACAGAAAAACAATAATGGAAATTAGTGAAACAAAGAGCTGGTTCTTTGAAAGAACAATGACATTGACATTGACAAACTTCAAGCAAGACAGATGGAAGGAAGGAAGGAAGGAAGGAAGGAAGGAAGGAAAAAAACAGAAGACACAATTTACCAATATCACAAATGAAACTGGGGATACAACTGATGTATCCTTCCTTAGTATAAGGAACTCTAAGAGCAACTCTACCTTGATAAATCTGACAATTTAGGTAAAATGAACACAAATTTCACAAGTCACCCAATATGAAATAGGTAATTTGAATAGCCCTATAAGTATTAAAGCAAATTTAATTCATAACTTAAAGAAGTTTCTCCAAAAGAAATATCCAGGCCCAATAGTTTCATTGGAAAATTTTACCAAACATTTAAAGATGAATTAATATCAATTCTACATAATATTCTCAAAAAAAATGGAAGAGGAGGAAACATTTCCAATTCATTTCATGAGGCTGGTATTAACCTGATACCAAAACCAGACAAAGAAGACATACAAAAAAGAAAAGTATGCACCAATATCTCTCAAGAATACAGACACACAAATCTTTAACAAAATATTATAAAATAGAAATTAGCAACATATAAATAGAAGTGTACGCTATGACCAAATGGGGTTTATTTTCAGGGTGCATGACTAATTCAACATTTAAAAAATTGACTAATGTAATCCACTGAAAAATCAGGTGACCACATCAATTGTTGGTGTGGGTCAATAATACTACATTGCATATTTGAAAGCTGCTAAAAGAACCTTGAAACTTTTGTAACTATGTATGATGACAGTTGTTAACTAGATTTATCATGGTGATCATTTTGCAATATATGCATATATCAACCCATTATGATATGTACTTAAAATTAATATAATGTCATTAATATATGTCAATTATACCTCAGTTAAAAAAAAAAGAGAACACAGAAACAAACCCACACAAATATGACCTAAAAATTTTTTGACAGAGGTTTCAAATGTAATTCACTGGAGAAAAGATACCCTTTTCAACAATGGTGCTAGCACAACTGAACATCCATGGGGAAAAAGAAATTGAACCTCGACCTAACCTCAAACTTTATATAAAAATTAATCCTTAAATGAATTATGAATTTAAGTGTAAAACATAAAACTATTAACTGCTTAGGAAAAATTATAGGAGAAAGTCTTCTGGATCTAGGGTCAGCAAAGCATTTTCAGCTTAGGCACTAAAACATGCTTCACATAAGGAGAATTGATAAATTGGACTACAACAAAATTTTAAACACTTTCTCCATGAAAAACCCTGTTAAGAAGAAAAAGAAGTTAAGTTACAGACAGGAAGAATATATTTGCAAACCACATATCCAACAAAGAATTAGTATCTAGATTATATAAAAAATTCTCAAAACTCAACAGTAAACAAAACAAAAAATTCCAATCACAAAATGAACAAAAGATATGAATAGAAATTTCACTTAAGAGAATATATAGGTTTGGGTGCCTGGGTGGCTCAGTTGGTTGAATGACTGACTTTGGCTCAGGTCATGATCTCACGGTTAGGGAGTTCAAGCCCCGCACCCATCTGGCTGCTGTCAGCCTAGAGCCTGCTTCAGATCCTTTGTCCCTCTCTCTCTTCCCCTCCCTCACTCATGTTCTTTCTCTCTCTCAAAAATAAACATTTAAAAAAAAGAGGATATACAGGTGGCAAATAAGCCAATAAGATGTTCAACATCATTAGTCAATAGTCTAACCTATTAGTCAGTAGTCAAACCTATCCAATTGACTACATTTTAACATAGTGACAACACCAAATGCTGACAAGTATCCAGAGACACCAGAAAACTTATAATTGCTGGTGAGAACGTAAGTGACATTTTCTGCTCTGGAAAATAGTTTGACAGTTTCTTAAAAATCTGACGTGGAAGTAGGTCCAAGATATATTGCTAAGTAACAAAGCAAGTTACAGAACAATATGTATAATTTGATCCCATTTAAAAAAACTACATAAAATAAAATGTGTATTATATGGGTGTTTATATATGCATTTGTTTAGAGAAAGTTGTGGAAGGCTACACAGGTAACTGTGAATAATGATTACCCCTTCATTGCAGAATGAGAAATAAGACTAGGGAAAGTACTTTTCCAGATGTGATTAGAGGAAGTCTCTAGAGCAGCAGTATTCAATAGAACATTCAGTGATAATGGAAATGTTTTACACTGTGCTTTCCAGTAGGGAAGCCACTAGCCACGTGTGGCAATTGAGCAATTGAAACATGGCTAGTGTGACTAAGAAACTGAATTTTTTAAAAGTAGGCTCTACACCCAATGTGGAACTTGAACTTATGACCCCAAGATCAAGAGTCACATACTTTATCAACTGAGCCAGTCAGGTGCCCTAAGAAGCTGAATTTTTAATTCAATTTTAATAAATTTAAATGTAAAACAACCATACATGGCTAGTAGCTAACTTAAGGGATAGCACAACTCTAGAACAAAACTGGATGGAATCACGTTCTATTTCTAGAACTTTCCAATTGTCAGTCTCTGAACTCAATTGCTCCATCTATAGAATGGGATTTTCTACTACTAAATTGTGTGTAATCTGCTCACCACTACACTTCATAAACATTGATAATGTAATTATCACAACTCGGTCTGAAGCTAAAGAGAGAGATCTGACTATAATAGAAACTTGGGGATCTCCAGCAAATGCGGAGAAGAGGTCAAAAAAGAAGCAAGTGGTAGATGGAATCCTGGGGCACATTAACACCCAAGGAGAGAGATAAAGAGGATTCAGTCACAGATACTAAGAACAAACAGAATAGGGAGAAAATCAGGATAAACTGAACCATTCCCTGAGAGCAAAAGGAGGAGAAAGTTGCAAGAAGCATGGTTTATAGTGAGTGGGGTTAAATGCTACGAAAAGGTCAAGTATGATAAAGATTAAGAAATAGCCACTACACTTACATTGCACTATTGGCTAATGGCTTCATTGGAGGAGTGGAGCCGGAAACCAGATTGCATTAGTGTAAGGAGTAAATAGGAGGCAGGGAAATGGATATTGGGAACAGAGAAGCTTGGCTCAGAAGTAAATGAAAGAGAAAGGAGAGCAGCCAGAGGTTAAAGGGTCAAGGGAAAGTTGTTACAGGTTTTTGTTTGTCATACTGACAGGCAGAGGGGAAGGTTACAATATTGGAGATATAGATGAGATTGGAATGAACGTATATCAAGACCTCTTAAAAAGGTCTCATAATCATGGTCTCTGTTCAAAGCCCAAACAAGATGCTTTTCCACTAAGATCAGGAACAAAGAAAGGTATGCCCTCTCCTTTTCAACATGATACTAGAAGCCCTAGCCAATGCAAAAGACAAGAAAAAGAAATAAAAGATATATATTGATGGGGAAGGAAGACATAAAACTCTTTTGTTCACATGTGACATGATTGTCTACATAGGAAATCCAAAAGAATTGGCTTAAAAAAATTCCTAGAATAATCCATTACAGCAAGGTTGCAAGATACAAGGTTAATATCCAAAGTCTATTGCTTTTCTCTACAAAACCATCTGTATTAGTACCAAAAAATGAAATACTTAGGTATAAATCTAACAAAATTTGTATAAGATATATATGAGGAAAGCTACAAAATTGATGAAAAAATCAAAGAAATAAATGGACAGATATTTCATGTTCGTGGATCAGAAGACTCAATATTGTTAAAATGTCAGTTCCTCCCAACTTGATCTATAGGCTCAATGCAATCCCAATCAAAATCCCAGAAAGTTATTTTGTGGAGATTGATAAACTGATTCTAAAGTGTCTAGAGAGAGGCAAAAGACCCAGAATAGTCAACATAATACTGAAGAACAAAGTCAGAGAATTGACACTACTCAAGCTTTATTATAAAGCTACAGCAATCAAGACAGTGTTCTATTAACCAGAAGATAGAAAAATAAATAAATGGGCAAAATATAGAGCCAAGAAAGAGAACAACACTGATATAGTCAACAGCTCTTTGACAAAGGAGCAAAGGCAATTCAGTGAAGAAAGAATTTTTTTTTCCGTATATGGTGCTAGAACAATTGAATGTCCACAAGGAAAAATCTAAACCTAGGTTCAGACCTTATACCCTTCAAAAAAATTAACTCAAAATTGATCATAGCCCAAAATATAAAGTGCCAAATTATAAAACTCCTAGAAGGTAACATAGGAAAAAAATCTGGCTGACCTTAGGTATGGCAATGACTTTTTAGAAACAAGACCAAAGACATGATCCATGAAAGAAAAACCGTGATGAGCTGGACTTTATTAAAATTAAATATTTCTGCTCTGCAAAAGATACTGTCAAGAGAATGAGAAGACAAGCCACGGATTGGGAGAAAACATTGGCAAAAGACATATCTGATGAAAGACCAAAATGCAAAATATGCAATAACATTTAAAACTCAACAGTAAGAAAATGAACAACCTGATTAAAAAATGGTCAAAATATCTGAATAGATACCTCACCAAAGAAGGTATATAGATGGCAAATAACATAAAAACATGTTCAACATCATATGTTATTAGAGAATGCTCATGAAAACAACAAGGGCATTACTACATACCTACTAGAATGGCCGAAGTTCAACACCCACTGCTGGAAAGGATGTGGAACAATAGGAGCTCTCATTCACTGCTGATGGGAATACAAAACAGTGTAGCCACTTTGGGAGACAGTTTAATAGTTTCTTACAAAATTAAATCCACTCTTACCATGCAAACATGGTCCTTAACCTGCACTTGGATATTTATAGCAGCTTTATTCATAATTGCCCAAACTTGGAACCAACCAAGATGTCCTTCCATTGGTCAATGAGTAAACATACTGTGGTACATCAAAACAGTCAACTATCATTTCACAATAAAAAGAAATGAGCTACGAAGCCACAAAAAGAAATAGAGGGACCTTAAACTCATATGGCTTAGTGAAAGAAGTCAATCTGAAAAGGCCACATACTATATAATTCCAACTAGATAACATACTGGAAAAGGTGAGACTATGGAGACAATAAGAAGGTTAGTGGTTGTCCCAGGTTTGGGGGGGAGTGAGGGAAGAATAGGTGGAGCATAAAGGATTTTTAGGGCAGTAAAACTATTCTGTATGATATTATAATGGTGGCTACACATCCTTATACATTTTCCCAAGCCCGTATGATTCACAATACAAAGTATGAACCCTAATGTAAGCTATGGACTTCAATTGATAATGATATGTCAATGTTGGTTCATCCATTGTACCAAATGTACCACATTCAGGAGAGCTGTTAATGGTGGAGGAGAATGCGTGTTTAGGAGACAGGAGGGTGGCTATACGGGAACTCTCCGTACTTTCCACTCAATTTTTCTGTGAGCCTAAAACTGCTCTAAAAAAATAAAGTCTATTGAGAAATGTGTGAATCAGTTCTCATCCAAGTATTTTTTAGGTTCAAGCAGGTGCAGGAACTTCCAGATAGAGCAAACTCCATCTCAGCAATCCACAGTACAAAACAGAGAAGTTTACCTTAGAGCATTTCCTCACAGGCAAAAGGGGATTTTCTTCTTTGCTTATTCTTACAACTTGTGGAAGAAAACATTTAGTTCTTAGGAGGCCCAGGGACAGTCAGCTAAACAGCCATGGGCCAACTTCCTGAGAAGCTTTACAAAAGTGAAGCAATGTCCAGACTTCTTGTCCCCAGGGCTGCCAATATAATTCTGTTGCCATGGAAGCCAAATGCAGGACAAATCTGCTGTTACCCAGTGGCATGCCCTTTCCTACTTGGTTATTCACCTGCCCCAGCCCATTGTTGATATTTTCTTGTTTTAGTTTGTACTGGTTTATGTTTTCCAGAGCACCTGTCACACACAACAAGAAAACATGCTGTCATTTTCCCTCCCCCTCTCTCTAGGTCAGTGGTTTGCAACCTCAGCTTTACATTGAAATCCCCTGGGGAAACTGAAAGACTACAACACCTGGGCCCCACCTCCTGAGATTCTTATTCAATTGGTCTGGGCACAGGTAGGGTGGCCAATCTTCCCAGGTGATTATAATTTACAGCCAAGGTTGCAAATTACTGGCCTCAGAGAGTCCTTGGGATTCACAGAGGCTCCTACACTCTAGCCAGTCATACAAACAGAATTGTTTCTATCTCCTAAAAGAGTTTTAAAGACACTCTTCCCTTCCCCATCCCATTGTAGCACATACACAAAGGTTCTAGGAAATGTTCTTTCAGACAATTTATTCTCATTTTCATAGCTATGTATTAAGCACATCATGGGAATCTAGGTGCCAGGACACTAGATACTTCCCTCAAAGTTCTCAGTATAAAAGGTGTCATCAACTGAAATTCCTTTAGTACAAAGAACTAAGTTATAGGGTCACTATTTATGGTTGTAGTACTTTGTACAGACTCAATTGGACAAGTCTCAGCCCTGGCTAAGGGCTGTGTCAGCCAGAAGAGAGAGAGGGTCTGTTTGTAATTCACCCAAAGATGCCACACATGCCCTGGCCTCATGCAGAATGAACTGAGCTAGGCATTAGCACAAGGTTTGGCATAGGGGAGGCATTCCATTATATTCACCAAGTGACTAGAAAGGGCTGCACAGATGTATTCATAAGACGGGTTTAATTCTGTCTAGGAAGATGAGGTCCATTTAAAGGCTGAAGAGGTAACATTTAAGCTGAACCTTGAGGAATGACATACCCGGTGGAGAGGTAGGAGACAAGCATTCCTGGAAGGTGAGTTGACCTGCAGAGTAGAGAGTATCTGAGGCACTTCTGTGTGCTGGAGCACGGCAGAGAAGGGCTGCATGAAGCAGACAAGGAAGACACTCTGACGAGCTTATTATGAAGTTGGACCTTTTACCCACTGGAGAGCGGTGGGAGCTTCTCAGTTAACAGGTTACACAATCAGATCTTGGTTCCTTAGATTATCCCAATGGCCGTGGGGTGGGGGGGAGGTGGGGGGAGGAAAGATTGGAAGGAGTGGGGAAATACACTATAGGCAACCAATGACTCCCAAGTCAGAGTTGGAAGGGCCCTTGAGAATCCCCAAGGGAACTTTATAATTAGATTCCTGGGGGTCCTAATTATTAGCTTCTCCCACAGCCCTACAGACACCATGCTCACATTCCACATCAAAGTTACTTATTTGTGTCACCTGTCATTGCCTTTTCAGTGGGCTGAGGAATGCCCATCTGTTATATTTTCTCAGATAATCTGATGTCATCAAGAGTCAAAGAAGAAACCAAGTTTTGGGAGGACATGTACCCAAAGTGGTCCACAACCAACTGACAAAGGACCTTGATCAGAGGAAGAACAAATGATCGATTGCTATTTCTTTCCTTCTAGAGGGCATTTTGAACCCATAAGAAACATTTCTGCACAAACTAGGCTATTAAAATGCAGAGGGTAAATATGCCTTCCCTTTTCTTACAGCTTTCTTATATTTGGGGGAGTCTGAAGAATTTTATCTTCAAAACTGGTGTCAAAATACCCACCCACTCTAAATATAAAGTTGCCACATTCGTTTCCCGAGATTCACTTCTGAAGTAAGTAGAAATGGGGTGCCTGCGTAGCATAGTCAATTAAGCATCTGATTCTTGATCTCAGCTGTCATGATCTTTCAGTTTGTGAGTTCAAGCCCCACATCAGGTTCTGCACTGATGTGTGGTGCCTGCTTGGGATTCTGTCTCTCCTTCTCTCTGACCCTCCCCTACTTGTGCTCCCTCACTCTCTGTGTGTCTCTGTCTCTCTCTCAAAATAAATAAATAAACTTAAAAAAAGAAAGAAGTAGAAATGAAGGTCGATTACATGCTCTTATTTCTACATACTCTTTCAGAAAATCTGGATATTTTGATTGAAATGTTAAATAATTTGTAGTAGCTTGTCTTCTGTAATTTAAACAAACAAAGAATAAATTCTTAGGTCCCACCCATCTTACAAATCTGAATCTCTAGGAGGGGGGGCCCAGGAGTCTGTATTTGAACAACTCCCAGCTGATCTAACCTTTTGCTTCCCTGACTTCATGCATCTGCATAACCTTTGCTAAACTCACATTGGTGTTTGGCTATTGTTCACTCAAATTGTTTTAGAGTAATTAACTTTAAAATTGTAGTCATCCTAAACAATATCCATTAAATCATGGTTTTAATGCACTGTTGCCTAAAAGTGCACATCAAAACTAGTTTAAAAATCCATTGTGGGCTAACTGAAGGCATCCCTGCACCACCTGCTACTGAACGCTGCGTGGCACCTTATCCCTGTTCTTCCAGGACCCCTCTTGCTGGGCCTGGGTGCCCTCACACAGTCCTGTGGAAAGCCCCTCACTGCAAGGATGTACCTGTCTTCCCCTCTCCTTCCCCTTCTTTTGTTACCCCAACCAAACTGGCTTTTTAATTTTTTTAATGTTTATTTATTTTGAGAGAGACACAGAGACAGAGAGACAGAGAGAAGGAGAGAGAGCAGGGGAGGGGCAGAGAGAGAGAGGGAGACAGACTCCCAAGCAGGCTCAGAGGTCGAACCCACAAACTGTGAGATCACATGACCTGAGACGAAACCAAGAGTCAGACACTTAACCAACTGAGCCACTCAGGCGCCCCCAAACTTTTTAGATCTGATCTGAGAACAGTGTCACTGGAGCACATTAATGCACATTAAAATATAATTTGGAGGGGCACCTGGGCGGCTCAGTCAGTTAAGCAGCGCACTCTTGGTTTCAGCTCAGGTCATGATCTTATGGTTCGTGGGTTCTAACCCTGTGTCAGGCTCTGAGCTGACAGCGTGGAGCCTGCTTGGGATTCTCTGTCTCCCTCACTCTCTGCCCCTCTCTTGCTCTCTCTCTTTCAAAATAGATAAATAAACATTAGAAAAATGGATAGCAGGTTTAACCCTTAATATACAGAAGTGCTTTGTTTTCAAAGAGAGGGACTCTTCTCCAACACATGTGTTCCTAGAGTCCTTTTCATCTAGCATCTTGCCAGTCACCAGGTCTATTTCTCCGGTGTCAGTTCTTTACAGTCCTCCTCACGCACTGCTGCAGCCATACTGGTTTTTTTTTGTCTTCAGAACATACCCTACGTTCTCTCTCTTAATACACAGGTTTCTTCCTGATTCAGGTATTTGCATTTGGTGGACTTCCTGAAGAGGCTGCTGCCCACACATTCATTTGGTTTCAACTTAAATGTCACCTCTTAACCAGAGGCAGCTTGTCACCAACCCCGCTAAGGCGACACCATTCCCCACACCACCCACATCCTTCAGGTATCTCTCTCATGTTGGCTTTCAACCAGAGGTGGTATTGCCTCTCAGGAGACCTTTGTAGTTGTCACAGCTAGAGAGGCCCAGCTGTCTCCTCCAGTGCATAGATGACAGGGATGCTGCTAAATATCCTACAGTGCACAGGACAGCCTCCACAAGGGTTATCTGGCCCCAAAAGCCACAATCGAGGAGCCCAGGTCCCACCATATTCTTTTTTTCCTCTGCATTAGAATCAATGGTTTGGGGTTTCTTCCCTATGAAACTGGAGCCCCTTAGGACCTAGATTTCAGGGTTGTTCTCTGCTCTACCCCCCAGTATTTAGAGAAGTGCTGGGCACACTTGACTCTCAAAGCTTGCCCTACATGCCCTTGTCCTGGGAGCCCACAGCAAGTTGAACATGCCAGGCTCCAACTAACAGATGAGCCTAAGAAAGCAACAAGTCATTTTCAAAATAAAAACAAAAATCTCTTTTATTAATGAGTGTACATACAAACGAAACTAGTTCCAAAGAGTCCCTCATACTTTCATGTACTCCCAAGATTATCTTCACAGCCATTAGTGAAAAATTGGTTCTGCTACTTCTTAAAGATGTGCAAAATTTCCCAAGTTTAAATATCTTACTTACACCAGTGTCCTAAACCAAACTGTCAAGACAGTTTGTAGAAAATGGAAACTCAATCGTCTCAAAGGAGTGAAAACAAGTCAATACATTCTATAAGATGAATATATTCACAGAAAAGAATTTAATATTAACTAAATACCTCCCCCACCTGCTCACCTGTTCATCCTCTCAGTTATTGACAATTTTTTCTACATTATAAAATTAGCTGAATTACCCTATATCAACTTTCCAAAAACAAACATTATTCCCCCCAATAAAGTACCATATAGCAAAAGACATATGAAGGCAACACCATTGAAATTATTTTCTGAGCACTAAATCTAAATATTCTATTATTACCAAATCAACCAAAACTAAAACCAAAACCAAAAACAACAAACAATAAAATAAAAACTTTTTGCATTTCTGTAGTGTTTTTCACTTTTCAAAGACCTCTCACAAGCAACATGGCATTTGAATTACCACTATACACTAACATAATTATAGGAATAATTATGCCTGATAGATTAAAAAATGTACGTATCAAGAACGATTCGCCTTAATGGCATCCAGTGTTTCTGTTAAGAATTAAGAATAGAACTCAGGTCCTAGTCCTGAGTCTGTGTACCACCTTCTTTCCCACACATCCTCACATTCTGTGAAACAGAATTCTGTTTCACAGAATGTGACTGGATATGCCAGTAGTCCTCGTGTTCATGGGGTTCAAGCAAGTTTTGGAAATGCTGGATTAACAAAGTTAACCAGATTACCAGAAATTTTAATGTGCCATCATAAACCAAAGTCAGCCTACCCATCATAACTGACATATTGGAAGGGTAGAGAAAGCAGAGCTGTTATAAATTTCAAGTCCCAGTCACAAAGCAGGTAGCAAATGTATCTCTGGGCAGGAAAGGTGAGGACTAGGGGCTGAGGGGATGTAGGTCCATTTAATGGGGTCCTGACTACATAAGAATTCAGTCCAATATGAGATCTTTCCAGAGAAGCTACAAATCAAGGGTTTCATCTGAATTCACCATGTTTATGCATTGCTGTCTTGAATTTGAAAGAAAAACACTGTAGTTTATACAAAACTTCGTAGGCCAGATCAGATCTTGGCTGCATTTGGAAAACCCACGATAGCATGTTTAACAATATTATTTGCCCATAAACTTTTATTCAGTGGTCCTGTTAATTTCCTAGAACTCTGCAGAACAATGTCAAGGATGCTGCCTTTAGAAATAAGCATCCTGCCTTCCTCAACCACTATAGTGTATCTCTGAACCTCAAGCAGAAGTTGTTTCAGGGTTTACTCAGATTGAAATTAATATCCAACCTTATTAACGGTTCATGTAGAAATGCTTCTGGTTACTAAAAAATCCTTATTTTTAGCCTTTGTTAAACTCTCTTAGGAAAACCAAAAATTTGACTGAATTGTGAAAAAAAGGAATAGCATTAGAATTGATTTGATATTAAAAAAGAAACCCTTCATCCTGCCAAAGCAATTTTAAAAACCGCAGTGATTTGGTGACAATTTGGAATTTTGACTGAAAATTGGTAACACTCTCAAACAACACTATTATATTTGCAAAGTAACTTTTCTAAAGCAGAAAGCCTTTTAGCCTTCTTTTTTCCCCCTTCTATTTATTTCTGCCCTGCCTCATTCTAAAAATTAGTTCAGAGAACCTGACAATTGTCTACACAAATGCTTGGAACTATGGAACAGATGTAACAGAAATAGCATGTAATAAATCAACTGATTTTCTTGCCTGGGTATCTTCTTGGTTCACTCACTACCCTAGTTTCCTCTAACTGCTACAATACCCACCCTGGTTCTAGGGCCTTAATACGTCATATTTCCAGAGCTATGAGAAATTGGATTTACCCACAATGGCAAAATAACATTCACCTCTATTTCCCTATGGGGGAAATAAAAGCCTGTGTACCCCCATGATTTGAAAGCCTTGGGGAACCTAAGAAATGTAACATTTGGAGTTCTCTGCTCTTCTTGACAGCTTTGGTGACCAAAGTAGTAGTTCCTCTCCCGTCTTACCAGTGAGAATTCCTTATGGATATATGGTTCATAAGGTCCAAAGAGAATATACAATTCTAAACTGTTCATTTCATGTTTGAGAGAAAGCTCTGCAACAACCAGAAATATTGAACCAGTTATAGTATAAAAAATTAGGACTATATGACCAATGAGGTTGGCTGTACACAGATAAACCAAAGTCAGCCTACCCATCATAACTGACATATTGGAATATCATTTGAAATTGACAGCAAAATCATTCTAGAGCTTAAGAGAACTCTGACAAGGTGATATCTTGTCACTGTCTTCTGCAGTCAGGGCATATATCCTTAGAGGGCCACTGGGTCTTAATCCATGACGTAAAGATTGTCCTCGATAATGTAGATATTGTCTTCTGCTCGCACACCCACTTCAGATGCACTTTGCAAAGCTCCAGTCTGAGGGTCACTCAACGAAACCAAGCTATGGAAAGAATAACATGAGTAAATGAAAAGCAGATCACTTCTAAAGTATGGCGAGCACATTTGTTTACGTCCAGGCAAGACTGGGTATTTGCAAGTCCCAGAGCCCCATTCACACAGTCTATGAGATGAAAAGGAGATTCAGGGTTGTGAATATTAAGTTGAAGGAGAGTCTGTTTAATAAGTAGGTAGAAACCCTAAGTATTCTCCTTCAGGAGACTCATGTTAATAGAATACAAAAATTGAAAATCTAAGAAGACTGGTATCAGACATCAAATTGAAGTCCTAAATCAAGAAGTATATTCTCAAGGGTAACTAAGAAACGGTTTTCTGCTGTTTTCCTGGCTGTGAATTATACCCTTCCAGAGAGCATTATTATATCTATTTAGTGGTCTATACCCTGCATTTAGGATAAACACAGTATACAAAATATATCAGAATATATTGGATATAGTAAAAGTGTTGCTTCACATAAACATGGGCTAGATCATGGTGCAGAAATCTTACTGTGTCTTAATGACCCGAATTTGAAAGCCATGGGTTAGACAACTTTCATAACACTGAACTCATACAGTAGGTATACAGAAAGGTCATGTATGTGGTTTTGATACAGTTGCTGTTTTATAATTTGTAGAGAGTGCCTGTTTTTATTACCTAAGCCTGCTGAGAAGTGTTAGGGAACATACTAAGGCTTCACTCAGCTCTGATCTTTAAGTGACCACTCATGCATGTGTGAGAACAGGTGTCATTGGTTTAAAATGAGTCAGTGTGATAGAACTATAAAAACAAAAGAAGAAAAAGAAAGAAGAAAAAAAAGTCATGAAGAAATGCTTGGGGTTTTTTGTTTTTATTTTTTTATATTTTAGAAGATTTTCTACAACAAATACTTTCTTTTATGATTAGGGATAAAAATTCAGCCCTTAGAAAAAGTTAATAGTGAAAGAACAAAGATCAACTAATAGGATGTTGTGTTCCATGCTTTTCTGCCTGTTAGGAGTAATTTGCTCTTCCATTCTTAGAAGCACATAGTCAAAAATTTCTATAAATATGGGTTCAGGACTCTAAAAGACATAAGATTGAGCTTTTTACCTGCTTTTGTGATGTGACTTTGGATGTCACTTCACACTTCTAAACCTGTATTCCAGTCTGTAAGCTGAGAATAATAGCACCTATCTCATGGGTAGGTTTACCACAACAGGCATAATGGCAATTACAAAAGCCAACGTTTATGGAGCACTTACAATGTGTTGGGCATTGTTCAAGGTGCATTCTGAGGATCAGCTTGTGCAATTAACATAGACCTAGGAAAGACTGTGTGCAAACATCCAGTAAAGGAGAACTAGGAATAATGTGTGGCAATGTAAGAGAAATGGATTTTGAATCAAATATCTTGCTTAAAGCCCAAGCTCTACCAAACGAAGCAAGCTACTTGGATTTGGAAGTAAGTAGTGGCTTCCTACTATTACAACTGTTCCAGCAGATGACCCCAAAGCATGGATCCAGGTAAAGGGGATTTAAGTTTTAATTGGGCAGTAGGTTGGGTTTACAAAATCTGTAAATTCCAATGTTTATGAGGCCAGATAACTCATGTAAATGAGCAGACCAGGCTGGGGATGGAAAAGCAGGGGAAGGCAGGAACTGGGGAGAGCTGGAGGCAACTGCCTCACCACAGTGCCTTTGTAGTTCTTCAGCCTGGAGCTGTCTTTTTCCAGATCTCTGCAGAGCAGTCATCTGTTCCTTAGGGGCTCAGTCAGATAGCCTATTACCTTGCTCCATATCTCCAATGATATTTGTCTAGAAGCACTACAAAGTCTCTGTTTATTTGCTGATGTGTTTTCTGTCTGCTTTGTTCATCTCTTTGAAATATAGTAGACATTCAATAAACATTCAATAAACAAAGCACTGAATGAAATCAAAGAACAAACCAAATAACTTACTCAAATGTTCTGTCAAACAACATTTGTGATTTAGTTCTCTTGCTCTAAGAGGTTAAGAGATTGTGCTCCCTCTGTAGGAGTTCTGGGACGATTCCAGAGATATATAGAAAGCTAAAAATATCACTAGAAGTTGTGGATAAAAACAGTGGTGTCCATTAAACTAGATTTTTCGGGGTATAAAATGAAGAGTTTACGGGAAAAAGAGGAGAACGGACAGGGAGAAACCTTTATTTTTAGTAGGGTAGAAACATCAAGAGGTATTGACACAAACACTTTCAAACTTACTTTAGTTGTTCCAGCTTGTTTCTTATGCATAAATATTCTAAATTGGGGAAGAGTTGAAGAGAAAATTACACACGTTGGTCAAATAGTTTACTAGATCTTTTTTCAAACAGGTATATTATTTCTGTTATTATTTTACTATGAACAAAACCTTTACAGAGCTAGAGCCTGAAAAAATAAATTTAAAAGAAAGAATGTTTTAAAAAAAAGAAAAAAGAAAAACACAAAACCCAGACTGGATGCTTTCCTAGTTACTTGGGTAACTCCTTTTGAATTGATAAGACCCAAACAAACTTCTCATAGAAAGTATTTCATTTTCATAATGACTTAGTATATTCATTCACATGCCCTGGCTTAATTTAATGCAATTATTAATTAATAAATTTAATTAAAAATAAATGACTGTGGCTCTTCCATAGAAGGAAGGCTACACACACACACACACACACACACACACACACACACACACATACACCACACACCCCATACACAACAGCTAGATGACTACCTTTTGAAATACTTTCCTCTATCCCTAGCCCTAAAATCAGTTTCCCTCCCAATGTTTCATTTCCCTCTCCCATTAAATGGGTATTGTAAAATTCAACAATATCATCACTCATGGGGATTAAAATTGGTTCCTGGGGGGAGTGGAAAAGGAGTGAACAAGTCATATATATTACAGTGGTTTGTTGCCTTCCAAATCCCAAGTCTGCCCAAAAAAATCTCATTTCTTAAGATTTAATTTCACCTCTGGAGAATTTAATTTGCATCCTTATAGGCCAATAATTTTTTAAAGAAAGAACAGTTCAGGAAACAGAAATTTAGGGGTGTCTGGGTGGCTTAATGGGTTGAACGTCTGATTCTTGATTTAAGCTCAGGTCATGATCCCAGGGTCATGGAATGAAACCCTGTGAAGCCTGCATATGGGGCTCCTCACTGAGCGAGAAGCCTGCTTAAGATTCTCTCTCTCCCTCTGTGCCTCTCCCCCACTCACGTTCTCTCTCTCTTTCTCTCTCTCTCCCTCTCCCTCCTCTCTCCCTCTCTAAAAGAAGAAGAAGAAGAAGAAGAAGAAGAAGAAGAAGAAGAAGAAGAAGAAGAAGAAGAAGAAAGAGGAGGAGGAGAAAGTGGAGGAGAAGGAGAAGAAAAGAAATTTATGTGAAATCACAATCACATGGTGTGTAGAGCTACTTGAACTCAGGCAGTTTGGTTCTAGAACCCTTGCTCTGTGTTCCCTTAGGAACAATCCTGAAATGACTTACTTTTGGTAATCAGGACAAGCAACACAGTGAGAAATACCACAGCAGTAATGCAGATTCCAATGTAGAGTCCCTTACTGGTGGTCATCCACGGATTTTGTGCTAGCCACACATGCTGAGGAAACATTGGTGGATCAGAAAAGCATCTTGTTAGAGTTATGAGGAGAAAGCATTCTTTAAAATAATGTACTTGGACCCATTTCTTCTTCTTCTTCTTCTTTTTTTTTTTTTTTTTTTGACCCCTTATCTTTATTGGCCCTTGTCTATTTCTGGCTCATGAAGGGTAAGACCAAGTGATCTGAGGTTGTAACCATATGGTGAAATTTGAAGACCATTTAAAATTCAAAATGTATTTGGGCCTGGCAGAAATGTTTTATAACTTGCATGCAGTGGTATTTATGTAGGGGTATGCATTTGTCAAAACTCAAACCATATGCTTCAAATGGGTGTACTTTATTATATGTAAATTATACATATTTTTAAAAATCAATAGGCTATTTCCATAAATATATCCTCTCATGATATTAAAAAGGAAAAAACAATTTTTGTTCATTATACGTTGACTTGGTAACGTTACCTGAATATGCTCTATGCTCAGTGATTGAATTCGGCCCTTGATTACAGTCCTTATTTTTATTTTTTTTTTAGCTATAACTCAAGAATCTGTGAAAGTCTACATAAATGGACTTGAAAATAGGTGCTCACAGACATGGCCCTCATTAACAACCAACTTGAAATGCTGTGCAGTTGGGTAGAGATGCAGAAATTTGTTTAAACATCCTAGTGGAGTTTGTAAAGAATCACCACCTCCTGGAATAAGCCTGAAATATGACAGGCATCATGCTCAGCCCCTTTTTATAGCTTAGCTCTAATCTTAAAGAGATCCCAGAGGGTAAGTATTTTAACAGAAAAGAAGATAAGAGAAGGATCAAGTATCTTCCTGTATAAAAGTTTAATCTCTGGAGTCAGGATCCCAGCTCTTAGACTTAATTGCTGTGTGGCCCTGAATAAGTTATTTAGCCTCTCTGAACCTCTGTGTCTGTGTCTGTCAACTACAGATTAAATAGGGTTCTTGAGAAAGGTGCTTTTAGGTACATTCCAATAAATACTATGAGGAAGATAGGGAAAGATACTTAGTGTTTGAGTCATCCTTGCTTACAGGGGAAATGGCCAATGTCTGGGAGGGAAGAGCTGTGTTGTTATTACCTTACCAATGTGGAATAAAGTGGTTAGATGTAATATGGGGTTGCAGGAGGCAGGCTTTGCTTTCATTTTTAAAAAATTACATAAAAACTGCATGTTCATTTTAGAATGTGCAGCTAAGCATGAAAAAAGGAAAACTAAAATCAACCATAATCCTAACATCCAAAAACAACCACTATTACCATTTTTCATTATATGCTCTTCTAGAATTTTATCTTCCTAGTGTTTTTCTTAACAGAAACAATTCCTATATTCAATATATGCAACTACATCCCCACATGCGTGTGTGCTGTTGTAACAGTTGTTTTTCTCACTTAACAATCAATAATTAACTGTCTTCCGTGTCAGCAAATGCACTGCAGTGACTACATTCTTAATGACAAGATGTGGTCATACTTAATTGGCTAAGTAATTAATCCCTTACTATTGAACATGTAAGTTGTTTATAGTATTTTTGTGACTATAAATAGCAGCAATGAACATCTTTTCTCATATATCTTCATGTATTTGTTCAATTCTCTCCTTAAAATAGAGTCCAGAAAGCTGACCCACTGGGTCAAAATACATGCTGCATGTTTTCAAGATATCCAGGATACCCCTTAACATCCTCAGAGTCAAGACACAAAAAGCCCATGATTTCACTACTGCCTGTTGTGACTTGCTTCTAAATCGTTTCTATTTGCTGCTAAACATACCTGTACTACAGATAACTGAGGTCAAGCACAATCTCACCATTTAGAATGTTTTATTTAGTTTCATTTTTAATCCAGCATCGGCCTGGCCATATACCAATAGAAGAATCATTTACATAGTGGTAGTTTTTTGACATTTAGCAAGTATATACAAATTCAACCCACATCCATCAGATCAATCAGTGCCCATGCTACATAAGTTGTTAAAAATTTTAATATCACTCCTATATAGTGTTCTCATTGTCACTGACATACACAACATGAAGCCATTTGACCCCACACTAAATAATCCCACTGTGCCTGAGCTTGAGTTTTTCTTACTATGGCCCGTGTTGTCATTTCTCAGTACTTGGGACCAGAAGGACTACTCTCATCCTCAAACTCTTTTGGTTTGCTGTTTCTGAGAGTTATTTGCACATACTAAAAGAAAACTTATTTCTCTCAGAGGAACCAAAAGAAAAAGTTCTATTGATAAACTTGTCTAACTTATTTACAAAGGGAAGACTTTGATGAGCATCATGAGCATCTAGGGCCCCTTAGATTTTTCCCGAGCTCACTGTGGAAAAGTGTAAGGAAATCACAAATGTGTGTAAGATGTTAATACCTTAGTAAGTCATCATATGGGGAAGTTTATGTATGGAAAAACTCAATAGTGGCCTCAAAATTTCTATAAAGAATGGCAATTGGGTTAGAAAAGAATGTGAGGGAGGATATGCTTAAGCAAGCACACTCTCACTGATATATTTTTGTGTCAGGTGGCCTCCACTCCATTGATTCAAAACATGTTATTTCCCTAATGATAATTAAAGTCTTCCTTGGTCTATTATGTTAACTCACTCTCCTTAAATTAGATCATTCTTTCTTCTTAACTTTTGGCCAGGAGAAAGTCTGTGGTGTGTGTTTGTGTGTTTATGTATGTGGACCCAGAATGTAATACCATTTAGCAGGCAAATTCTAACTGGTCCACCTATACGAACTTTTCAAATTAATTAACGTATCCCTATTTAAGAGTCAAATTCTTTTCTTCCTTTTTTTTTTATGTTAACTAGAAAGAATCAATCTATGGGCCAGTCTTACAGAAAGAATCGCTAAATGTAACTTGCTTCCAGGAAGACACGCAAGTGAATCTGGCTCATAAAGTAGGAAGAAATATGCTTACAGTTTGATTGCTATGCCAGTAGCCATCTGAAGACAATGTCACAGTGCCATTCCCATCTGCTCAACAAGAAAGAAAATTAATTATAATTACAAAAAATATTGAATTTTCACTGTAGACACTAAATATATTCACATTGCCTTCTGATGGTGAATGAAAAGTTGAATAATAATATGGCCAAATGCTGCAGACATTGCAAAAGTCATACCAAGTTACTAACATGTATTAATTTATCTGTGCATCTTAACCATTTTGTCATGGACCCTTCAAAAATGGACGCTTTTTGTCTTCTTTATGGAAAAAAATGCATGTATACACGAAGTTTCACCTACAGTTTTAGGGGACTCACAGAGGCCCATTCTTGGAAGCAAGTTAAGAATGCCACTTAATGGTAGGCAATCGATATTCTTAGGCCAGCTGAGAACTGGTATAAAGGCCATGAGTTCCCAAAGGCCATAAACACATCCAAAGGTCAGAACCACTCTATTATGAATGGACATTACATTGCTTTTATTCAGAATGTGAGTAAAATGTACTAAGATATCTAAAATAAATGGCATATAACTCTTAACATTATATGCCAACATGCCCCTACTCTGATCCAGAAGTATTTTATCAAATACCTGTTATATCAGCTGTAAAACTAATGTATCTTATACTACCTGAAATCCTATATAAAAGGATATTATTCCCTAAAGTCTAGAGCGTTCAAATGTTAATAGAGTTTTGAAATATCAATTTTGTAATATAGGCAGAACTACAAGCTATAACAGTACCCATCTCCTAAAGTTGCTAAATTAGATGATGCATGTAAAGGACTTAACACCATATTAGATAAATATTAGCTATGATGAATTAATATGTTACAATAGAAGGAGCAGCAGGGAGAGAGTCACTGTGCAAAGTGCTTTCCAAACATCATGTTCTTCGATCATCATTAACATCCAGTGAGGAATGCAACATCTTTCCCATGGGCATGCAGCTAATAACTGGTAGTTGAATTGGGAGCCGTCTGTCTCTAAAGGAGAATTCTAGGGCCTCCCTAATCTAGCAATGGCAAAAAATAAGGCCTGCCTTAAAAGACTTAAGTGAGATAACATACGACAGTTTCCTGGCACATACATCCATTTAAGGTAGGTGGTGGGCCATATGAGCACCAAAATCCCTTCCAGACCTAACATTCTTTGCTTCTGTGAGACTTCAGCCCGCTGCAGGCTGACTCAAGCACAATGAGGATTTGGCTCAAGAACCTCAGGTACACTGCCAAGATGGCAACAATCACATAAGTCATAGGGGACACAGCTGCTCCAATGTCTGTTTCACTCTGGAAAGCTCTACCTTGACCAGGTTTCAGTGACATGATTTTTAGAAAATGATTCCCTATTCCTATGTTCTTCCTACTCAAACCCTAAAAGCATGGGGTGCAGCCTCTCCTACTGCTGCTACCTTGTGTTTCTATTTATTTTCACTTTGTTTTTGTGCCCGGAAACAGTTCACACTAAGGATTCCACTTTCAAAACCAAATGTCGCCATTATCTAATCCCAACTGAATAGGTCCCTGTGAATCTCACTGCAGCTCCATTTTAAATTAACCAGCTTCCAGGAATGATTGGCAAAAGGTAAGCCAAATGGGGGGAGGGGGAGCTACAGACTGGTAACTCCTGAGCACAATGAGTCATACACATAAGGGAGGAGTCTTGCAAGGCTTGACCTTGTTTGGACTCAGCACATGCACAAGCACACATAAACCAGCCCTGCATTACAAAGGGGTTCAGCATGTAGCACTCCCCAAAATTACCACTATGGGTAACAGAATTAACTGAGAAAAATGAAAGGATTCAAATCACCTTTCTCTACCACAGGAAACACAGGTGAATCTTACATTTCAAAAAAGCAGAGATTATAAGAGACCTGTCCAGAATAGAGACAGTAGGGGGAAAAGTGGGAAAGTATACAGAAATCTCAGCAGGTTATGCCTCTTAGTACCAGTGCTGATGTCCTCGGCCAATCTCAAAGTGTCCACTTGCAAGCTTCACAGGGCAGCAGGGGAGCTTTCTAGATATACTTAGGGTCTGGGTGTTAGATAAAGCATAAACATGGTTGACCAGTTTGGTCTGGATACCAGAGGGCTGGATTTAATTGTTTTAAGGCTCTGGCCCAAGGAAACAAGCCCACTAATAAGTCTGGAGTCAAGACTGATTGATTTGATTAAGAAAAACTGTGATATGCATGTGGATGTTCCCAACTCACACAAGCCACCTCTGCTAGTCAGGTATATGGATTCTGGGCATTCTAAATAAGGGTCAGAGTTGCTATTGTACCTATTACTTACCACTTTTTAACTATGTCTTAGGATCTTCACAAGCATTCTACAAGACAATTTGTATTCCATCCACTTCACAAATGATAAAAACAGATTCTAAGTAGGTAAGACATTTGTTCAAATCACATAGCTGATTGGAGTGACCAGCATCAGCATTCAGGTCAGATCTGTCTTATTCTGAAATATATGCTTTTAACAATGTGTCAATGATTATCAAAATGTGAATACTCTCAGGTGTTCAGGAAAAAAATGAAGTTACCTGTTGGGCAAGAGTACAATGGTGAATTGGTGGGCTGTGTTGTCCTTGTTTCCTGCGGTGCAGTAGGCTGGGTTTCTGCTGTCTGCACTGGAGAAGATGAGGTAGAATGGAATGAAAAGAACAGAACTGTATTCTATTTGTAGAGAAAAATTCCCACCCCCAACAAAAATAAAAAACACAACTAAAATCAGGAAGCACTATCAACTTCCCACAGCACCTTCATGCAGCCATTCCATAAAGGAGCCATTCCCTGAAGGCATGCCTCTCACCTGCTCACTTCCAGTCCTTTCAACCCCCACTTAGAAATTTAATCACGGATGGCCTTTGAGGCATTGCACTGCTATCTAGGCATACCATTATCATGAATAAACCTGATCTAGATAATCAGCTGGATAGTTCATCAATATATAGGGATATTTCACACTTGTTCTACTCCTAGGATACCCCTAAATGTCCAAAGCCTACAACAGCACCTTATATAGGACATACAATTAAGCTTTTATTCATACAAGTGACATTACACTTTCATGGGAACAGGGCCTGGGGGTTTGTGCTAATTTTCCCTTTCCCCTTCACAACAATGCCATTGAGGTTTCCTGGGCTTATTCAAGCTCCCAGTTATCCATCCACACATCAGCACAGAATACATACTCACAATATTCAATTCCTTGAGTTCTCTTTAAGGTGACAACATTGTCCAATGTCTGAACCTTGGTGATGATTAACAACTCTAAAACCAACATTCTTGGTAGACCTTGACCTGGCTCCTTGTGCAGTTACATTCTGGTCACTCCTTTCAAAAGACTGATTTCCTGTGTTATCTGACTCATCTTATGTTTCACACCAAGAGCTTCTCTAAAAATTTTCCAGTACAGGGCTAGGTTTCCCCTTCCTTTCTAAAGGCACTTCTTTCTTTTCTATCAGATATCTCACCTTACACACAGCATTGATCACTTCCCTCTTTGTGCAGGTATATAAAATATAAAATATTTTTATATACCTTCCTCTTAGAGCACCACAAATTTTTGGAGCAAGTTAGTAGTGTTGGCTGGACAAAGAATTCCCAACCCGGGATTTTCTTGCCTTTTGTTGGTCTTTCTGTTTTCCCTTCCCCACAGTGATCTCCATATTTCAACTTTACCCTTTCTTGTGTTCTAAACTATTTTCCTCCATCTCTCTAATGTTCAAATCTATACTAGCATGTAGTTCTGTTGAAGAACTAAGAACAGACAATACAAGAAAGTCAGGTGATCAGAATCTTTAATCAACTTGGATCTGTTTGAAAGACCTCTTGGGCTTAACTTTTTTCCAAGTTTGAGTCTTAGCAGGCATCTTTATTTTCTCCCCTGTTTCTGTAACCTTACATCCAACTATTTCATGAATTTTTTAGGCAACTAGTATATACAAGAGGCATTGAGCACAGGAAGAGAGTGTATATAAAGATAAATGTCCCCATGTTGGATCTGCTCCAGTGTGCACCTCCTTCCTGTTCAACTCAACTCAAACTCTTAAGAAAATCATCAAGACAAGGATAAGGCTCAATTAATACTATCCCTAAGGAGGTCATATAAACCAACACTTTTCTTCTCAACCTTTGCTTTAAACATGCATGTTCACCAAACCAAGTCCACTAATCCCTCCATATTTGCAGGCACAAACTAAATATTATGAAGCTAAATCAATACTGAGAAAGCCAACAGAGTCTCTTGTGTGTTCAGCTGCCTCAAACAAAGCTGTTTTTCTTACAAACTTTTATGGCTCTAACATCCTAGTTTTAACCTAAAGCCCTCTCTTCCAAACTCAGCTCTAAGCCCAATCTTTCAGATCCCTTCTGACTAAATATACATATGGTTCAATAGGAGTCAAGGGAAATCAATATGTGCCATCAGATTTTTCTGGCTAAAAGTTGTGACATCTCTGTTACTCCTCAGAATCCAGTGCCACCCCAAGGGGTCAAAGAGTTTTGAAAGCTTTAAGAATCACCACTGAAAGTTATCTTTTTAATCCTAGAGATAGAAGGTTTGAACCTAAACTTGTCCTCAGAATGGAAGCTATTTCTCTACCCTTAAATCAAATTATGCTCCATTTGTATTAAATCTAAACTCAATTTATCAGAAGTTTGAAGTATTAACCATGTGGCCTGAATGGGGGAAAAAGTGTCAGTTCTAAATCCCTGAAGTCTTTAAATCCAATGTTTACTTTTTCATCAGTATAAATAGTATCTTTTGCCATTTCCATGCTACATAAATAAATTAAAGGATGCTGGAAGCAAAACTGTGTAAGTAGATTGACTGCCCAGAGAAGACAGGTAATTGTATAAAGGATTTTTCAGTGAGGATGTCATATCAGGACAAATTCATCCAAATATAAGCTCAGTACTCATGGTAGAAGGCACAATCCAGTAGTTAAAAGCACAAATGCAAAATTCAAATTGATGGAGAATGAATCCTAATTCAAGTACTTTCTATCCATATACCTTTCCACAATGAACTTAAACTCTGTGCCTTAGTTCTCAAAACTATTAAATGGGATTGAATCATACCTACAGTGCAGAGAGGTTGTCATAAGTATTATATTAAGTAATATAATACTTGAAAAGCAGTTAGAATGGTTCCTATAACTTAGAAAACACAGTAAACGTTAATTTCACTGAAA
>CM053572.1:98503718-98562841 GCA_028646485.1 Cryptoprocta ferox | reverse complement strand
CAGAGTTGCTAATAATGAATGCATTGGGGAATCTGACCAATAACTGTGAGTCTCCTTTCTCTAAAAATGATTATATGTAAAAAGGTGCATATAATATGGGACAGGGGTTCACAGACCGTATGAAGCTCATGTTTGGAACCCAGATAAGAACACTTGGCCTAGATTGTACTTCTGCTATAACACACTGCCCTGGATGGTCTACATCCTCTCATTAGAAGACCTCAGGGCTCAAGGAACACATTTGTTTACCTGGCTTGAGGTTCTGCGTGGGTGCTGGCGTTGAAGAAGTAGAGGTAAAGACCCTAGGTGACGTTGGAACACTGGTGACCTCAGCTGGAGTTACAAATGAATATGAAAGCAAGGATTAGTCAAGCAGCAGTAAACAAGAGCCTTGTACTGGGGCCATGTACCAATGCAAACAATGGGAGACTGTCCCCAGGCAGAATTAGGCACCAGTTTTCTCTTAACTCAGAGTTCTTGTCATTGGTCCACTAGAATCTGTGACAGAGGACGGCTTGAAGACACACTTGTGAAAAGGAAACAGCTGCATTAAAAGGTATATATTTGGTGAGGTTCAGAGGTGAAAAATGACACCTGAGATTTGCACCGAAGCACTTTGAGACCAGTCATGCATATCAGATTTATGTATCTTCATAAACATCTGTGAGTTAAGGAAAATGTCTAGAGCCTAGGGTTGTCTTTATCGTCTCAGTAGTGAATGACTAAGCCTTCAACAGAATTTCCCAGGCCAGAATGCTTACCAAATAAGTAACGTTCAGTTCAACCACTCCTGAGAGTCATGCCAATAGAGGGACCTGCAACCTAAATAAGGGCTAACTCACACCATTAGCATATTAGCTAGATAAATCACACAGATGATTTATACATTTTGTTAGAAAGTAAACTAGATGTTTTATGGTTCTTTTCCACCTAAGAGATAAAAACAATAGCTAATAACGTAGACTCTTTCTGGAGTCAGGGGTGGGGTAGGATTCTAAACTACGTAGTGAAGGTCTCAGAAATATCTAGAGAGAAGTGAAACCAGAATTAAGCCCCAACAAGGACTGAATCAAGAATATAAACTTTTGATCTCATGAGGCACCATTTTTCTCCACAAGAAGTTTGCTTAAATTTCACCTTGACTAACTACCAAAAAAAAAACAAACCCATGTCACTTATATAGGGGACATTTGGTTTGAAAACTCTTCTGAAAGATCTAATTTAATTTAGAATCGGAAGTGGAAAAACTTTTTTCAACAAATATTTGTGAATGTCTATTATATGCAAATCATTAGTCTTAAGTAGAAGTCAGCAAACTTTCTGGGAAGAGCCAGATAGTAAATGCTTCAGTCTTTGGGGGCCCTATAGTCTCAGGCACAGTTGCAGAATTCTGTCAGTGGGAGGGCAGCCATAGATAATACATATCGAATGGGAATGGCTGCTCTAATAAATATTTATAAAACAGTGGGCCTGTTTTGTAATCTGATCTAGCCCTGGAGCTATAGTTTACTGACCCTGATCTAAGGTGTAGTTAGAGGATTTCAAAAACAGTACAATCAAATCCCTTCCTTCCAGTTAAAACCAAGTATGCAAAAACTCTGATCAAGGGAGAATAAGGGAAACAATAAAGAGAAGGTAACCTAATCCAATTGTCTAATGAACTTGACTTCTTCAGTGGTAAATATTTTCCCCAGGCAGAATCTAGGAAACTGTAACTATAGATGCTGGTGGGGGGAAGGGGAGGGAAAGCCCTATTAGAAGCCTGAAGAGTAAGTTCAGCCTATGAAAAATGCAAGACAACTTAAGCAAAGAGTTAGTTATTGGAGGCAGAGTCACCTTGGCTCAGTTATGAACCCTCTTTCCACTTGACAGGACACTGCCCTTTTGTAAATGCCCACCTGTTAAAGAATTTCGAAGCACTTTAAAAGTGTCCTACTAATTTCTTGCTATATCAATTCTTCACATTCAACGAAACCATAAAAAATTTCACAAATAAAAAAAAGTTACAATCATCATCTCTTCTCGACACGCTGCCTCCTCACTTCCGTCTAGAGCACACTACAGTCACCAGCCTACTTGAGCTTCCCTAAATTGCTTCCCAGATGTAGTTTCCTCAGAGTCAGCTATTTTCTCCATCAGAATTGACCTTATCCCACTTGTCTTCACAAAAGAAACCGGCCATGTCCACAAGTTGGTAGATTGCAAAATCAAGTTCCTCTTAATTTAAAAGAGAGAAAGACACAGACAGAGACAGAGAGACAGAGGAGTTTATTAAGGCCACTGGTATTGGGTTCTATTATCAATATAAGAGTTTAGTAGAAGGAAATTCATTAGGAAAGAACACCAGAAACAAAGGAATCCTGAAGAATCCACTCTGTTTATCCAGTGGTAAAGAAAATGAGGATGTTCACATCAAGACAGATTTTTGGATTTCATGAAATTCTTTCTTTTTAATTTCTATTTATTTTTAAGAGACAGCACGAGCAGGGGAGGGGCAGAGAGACACACACACACACAGAATCTGAAGCAGACTCCAGGCTCTGAGCTGTCAGCACAGAGCCAGAGGCGGGGCTCGAACTCATGAACTGTGATATCATGACCTGAGCCGAAGTCAGACACTTAACTGACTGGGCCACCCAGGGGTCCCTGGATTTCTGACATTCTTAAAAGCAGCTGGTGAATAGTTATTGGAAAACAAATTTTTTCATATTGCAATAAGGTCACTTTCATTTTTAAAGAAGCAGTTTTGCAATATGATGTGAAATATGCTACAAAAATTCCCAGGCAGGGCAGAAGGAAGGAATAGAACTATATATCCCTGTACAACAAGAAATGTAACAAGATTGAGTTGACAATTGTTATAGCTGGGGGCTACTACTATAAGATCTTATATCATATTACCTACTTTATATGTTTGAAATGCTCCAAAATAGTTTTTAAAATGTTAAGGACTCTTAAAAACTCTTCTAAAACATAATCTCAGAAAAAAAAAAGGCAATTCTTTAAGTTGAATAAATTCAGCTTGATAAAAATGTGCACTATATTTCACAGTGGAACAGTGAATGCATTTTCATGAACCAACTAGCATTTTTGAAGCACTGCTTCAGAATTTATTTATTTTTGAGAAACACAGAATGAGCAGGGGAGGGGCAGAAAGAGAGGGAGACACAGAATCTGAAGCAGGCTCCAAGCTCTGAGCTGTCAGCACAGAGCCTGACGTGGGGCTCAAACTCGGGAATGGTGAGATCATGACCAAGGCCAAAGTCAGATGCTTAACCAACTGAGCCACCCAGGCGCCCCTTTGAAGCACTGCTTTAGGAGATAGTTTGCTGACTGGGAAGATCCTCCAGCCTGCCATCTTGAATCAAGATTGGTCTAACACTTCATTCTATACAAATCGAAGTTATTCTATTTTCCAACAGTTGCTGAAAAACAAGATAGGAGGAACCTTCTCTTTCCCTGTTAAAGGAGAAAGACACTACCAAACTGTCAACATCTCAGTCAACCCACATGAAGTGATCAAAGGAAGAAGGAAAACAAGCTCACCTGGCTTTATCTCCAATGACACGGTGAGTTTCATATCATTGAACCACCCTCTGTGTTCAACACGGCAACAGTAAAGGCCGCTGTCAGTCTGAGCCACATTCTCTATGGTCAAAGACACATTCCCTTTTAAAAGATTTCCATTTAGCTTATAACGCGGGTGCTTCCGAAAGGTGATGTGGGATCCATTAGTCCAGATAATTACATCTGAGCATTGGGACACAGGACATGTCCCTCTGCCCCAGCACACGGTGGTGACTCCATTAGCTGTCGAGTAAGTGCAGGACAGCGTGGCAGAATGACTCACCATTCCATTCACTTGTACATAAGAAACTACAGCATCTGTAAATGGAAAAAAGAGCATGAGGCCTCAATATTTCAGTTTTATATTTATTTCCACTTTTTTCTTTTTATATAGTTTATTTCATTTGTAATCATATGAATGTGTATCTTCAGTTTAAAAAATTTATAAGCATTTTTATGTTAACATATTCTTAAAAGGATTACTTATTTGGTATTTGTAGATAAGATATAATTAAAGCTTTTTTTCTGTATTTAGGATTATGTTCTAACAGGACTAAGAGAGAAATTACCAGAAATATTTTGACTCTCTTGATGAACATGGCCAAATTTATTTCCAAAATGTTTGAACCAAATGACACTCCAGTAATACATGAGTATGTATTTCATCCTGTGTTTGACAGGTATATGCTTATTAAATAGGTAATACATATATGTGGCTTTTTCACTGTCTCAGAGTTAATCACTATCTCAACTGAAATATGTTTGAAAAATTCTATTATATTTAAAGTTTTAATTTTTATTGCAGCTTTTTAAACTGCTATTGCAAGTGATGTCCCCTCACAACACCTCCCTAATAAGAAAAGCAGACCTCGGGGCACCTGTGTACCTCAGTCAGTTAAGTGTCTGACCCTTGATTTTGGCTCAGGTCATGATCTCGCAGTTTGTGAGTCCAAGCCCCATGTCAGGCTGTGCACTGATAGTGTGGAGCCTTCTTGGGATTCTCTCTCTCCTTATCTCTCTGCTCCTGCCCCTACCCCCTTCTTCCCTCCCCACCGTCTCAAAATAAATAAACATTAAAAAAATAAAAGCGGAACTAATGTTTTGTTTCAAAGTATTATTGACTGGGGCACCTGGATGACTTAGTTAAGCATCTGACTCTTGATTTCTGCTCAAGTCATGATCTTGCAGTTCATGAGTTCGAGTCCTACATGGGGCTCCACACAGACAGCATGAAGTCTGCTTGGGATTTTCTCTCTCTCCCTCTTTCTCCACCCCTCCCCTATGACCTCGACCTCTCTCTCCCTCTCTCTCTCAAAATAAATAAAAATTTTAAAAAAGAAACCAATTTTTAGAAAATGTGTTTCTTTTTTTTTTTTTTTTTTAATAATTCTAGGAGAGGCTGAGGTTTATCATGGGCTTTAGGATCAGTCTAAAAAAATCCAATAGGGACCCCTTCTCATAAGTTGATAAGAGCACCACAACTGAGTGAGGCCCACTTCTCTGTGAAAACAGAGAACTGGAAAACACTCAATCAAGTACTAAATTATGCCACTTAAAAAACAAAAACAAGAAGTCTCTCCTGGGGCAGTGGCATAAAAACCCTACAGTGCCATATGCAGTCAAGGTAGCCATGAAAAGAAATCTGAAAATCACCACCCAATCACATTTAGAATTTAGGCTATGACTTTGGGAAATGCTCCAGAAATAAAATGTTCATGGTTACATAAAATAAGAAAAAGGCTTTTTCACTGAATTCTTAAAATATTTAGTTTTGCCTAATATCATTTTGGGATTACAAATATAATACATGCTAATTATAAAAATCAAGTTATACAAGTTATAACAAGAATTCCCTGTAATCTGATTTCTGGAGATTATTGTTTTTAAAATTTATGCATTATGTCTATTCCTAACTTTGCTCTCTATCTCATGGAAGGTTTTGAAATAAAGTATTTTTATTTACCTATTATATTTTTTATTTTTTTAAATGTTTTATTTTGAGAGATAGTGCACATGCATGCGTGCAGAGATGGAGAGAAAGACTCCCAAGCAGACTCTGGAAATCTGACATGGTGCTCGATCTCACAAACCCTGAGATCATGATCTGTGCAGAAATCAAGAATTGGCCACTCAACTAACTGAGCCATCAGAGTGTGCCTATACATTGATTTTTGATTTTACATAGTTATATCACTAAATTCTCTTATCAATTATAAACATGCTTATTTCAATTCTGATTTAAAAGGAATACTCTAGACATTTCATGATTAAGTATAATCATGTCCTTAAACCTTATTTAACATTTGTTTTAACTTATGAAGGATGCTTTTATTCTTTTCTTTTTTTTTAAATATAATTCATTGTCAGGTTGGCTAACATACAGTGTATACAGTGTCCTCTTTGATTTTGGGAGTAGATTCCCGTGATTCATCGCTCACATACAACACCCAGTGCTCATCCCAACAAGTGCCCTCCTCAATGCCCATCACCCATTTTCTCCTCTCCTCTGCCCCCCACCCCGCATCAACTCTTAGTTTGTTCTCTGTATTTAAGAGTCTTCTAAAAGAAATAGTTTCACAGCATTTTTAAAAAATCAAATGACACAGGATGGTTTGATGGAGGATGATTTCCCTTTCCATCTTATCCCTGCTTCTTCTCCCATCCCCTCCTGCTCATGGCAACCTTGTTACTATATCCTACATACACCTGAGTCGTCTATGCTGACACTGCTGTCTACTTGCCCCTTTTATTGTTTAAACACAAATGACAAGATATGATACACAGTTCTGCATTTGGCCTGGTTCACTTATGCATGGATTTTGTAATTCATAGCATTTAAGCAATTTCTTTTGAGTAAGATTTAGCCTGGTTCTTTCCTAACTGACCCATTGCCTTTCACCAAAGCCCAGGCACACCCATCTTCCTACACCACACTCACACATCTCCTACACTCCCCAGTGTAGGGCTTCCAGACCCTGGCCCACCTATTCACTTACCTGTCAGAAGTAGTATGGGGCTGAAGATGGCTACCCAAGGTCGCATGATGGTATCAGCCTGAAGGAAAGAGAAAGCAGACTGGTAGGTGTGCCCCTCACCAGATGGTCTTGGAACACGTCTTAATTCTCAGATTGCAACTTCTTCTTTCACCCTGACTGAATGAATCACATGAGCCTGCCCCGTTCAGTGAGGAGAGACCATGCTCAACAGCTTCATGTGTCAGTTTTCTCCAGGGTGAGAGATAACTCAGGGAGCATCCTGCAACTTTCCAACAGACAGGCAAAGCTGTCCTCAGAGCAGCCCCTTGTTTCCCAGCTCCTTCCCCACAGAGTCCAAACCGACGCCTGATGCTGACATGGGGGTACAGGGGCAAACAGGAAGGAAGCCAGAGGCAGGCTCAGTGAGGGGAACGTCACAGCAAAGATTGGTCTTCACTTACCCTTGGCCTCTGAGATGAGTCAACTGGCCCTTTAATGAGTGCAGGGAACTCCCTGCTCTGTGGCTACAATGATTAGTCCCCAGCCTTAGTTATACTGTCAGGTTACTGGTAGCAAGACTGAATCAAGAATGTAAATCACTGTACTTGACCATGTTCTGGGAAGCAATGACTCAGACCACATCTCACTGAGTGATGTCAGGAGAATGTGTCAGGAAGAAGATTCTGGACCAGACTTGGGTTTAGATCCCAGCTCTGTCACTTGTGAAACTGGGTATCTCTGTGTTACTGAGCTCTTGCAAGTCTTGACTTCCTCATTTGTAAAATAGCACTAAAAATACTTGTTCTGTCTCCCTCAAAGGATTGTTATAATGAGAAAAAGCAATGTGGGAGACTTTTGAAAATGAATTGTAAATATGCATTAATGCTAACCAAGGTTTTCAGAAAACTTACTACATGGCTGACTCTATGCCAAATACCCACATGCACTTAATCCTCACAGACCTCCTTAGGGAGGTCCTGCTGTGAACATCTTTCATATAAGAGGAAACTGAGGCTTGTATATGTTAAGTGAGCCAAGGTTCCAGACAAGGTCTTCTGACTTCTGCATTTAATCATTAAGCCATACAAGTATGTGTAAACCTTCCTAGTACTTCATTAAGTCTAAAGATTCAGTAACTTCCTCCCAGGAAGGTAATGATGTTCCATTTCTAAGCTACTTGCAGCCCATCACAGGTTTCATGGAGACATGAAGACAGTGGCAACGGGTCCTGTGCTGCCTGGGAATGTGAACTCCCGACTCCAGCAGTCTCTGCACCTGGAAAAAAGACCTAAAGCCTAATACTACAAACTGGTGGCCTGAAGACTATATTTGGACCACAGAAGTGCATTGTACCACGGTGTTTAAAAATTTATTTCTTGGGGCACCTGGCTGGCTCAGTCAGTAGAGCATGCAACTCTTGATCTTGGGGTTGTGAGTTCAAGCCCCACATTGGTGTAGAGATTATTTTTTAAAATAATATTTTTAAAAATTCATTTTTAATTAATGGCCACCATTTAGAAATCTAGAGAGCCCATGTGAGAACTCAGTTTTTCAGCTTTGTTATGAAATACAATTAGATGGTCAGCAATGGCCTGTACCACCCAGTCCCCTTAGAGTGTGCCCTCTCCAGTCTGCCCCTGCGCCAACCCTGTTGGGGGGTGGGGGGGGGCTTCTGTGTCTGGAGGAGGCCTTGGCTGGAAGAGGCCCCTGCCTTAGATCTGCTCCACCTTCATGAACACAAGCTCCTTGCTGTTACTGGGACTTCATATCGACTGTCCCTTGGCCTATTTGCTGAAATTCACCTCTTCCCATCCAATGGTTGGACTATATGATTTTTATTAGCTCTTCTATCTTTATGATGCCACACACTTGAATTCAATTGGGTAACAAGATGAGTTCTTGCAAGGGAAAAACTCATTTCTGGGTTCCCCTCCTCCTTCTATTCTCTGCCATTATACACTTGGAGGGAACACTGCTGATCTCACCTTGACCACCACCAAAAGTGGGAGAACACATCCTGAAATGCATCACAAAGAAATAGGTCATGTCTTATGGTCATGGGAGGCAAAATATTTTATGACTAGTTTTGTTATACTCTGGGACTCAGCCAAAGCCCAGAAGGTCGGTGATAAGGATTCTTCTAACTTAATTCAATCCTACCACATTTGCTATTAGTATATTAAGGCTAATGCAGCATGACTTAATATACTAAGAATGAAAAAACCCAGGATTGTGCAATCAGGTGAGGAGACAAGTAAATAAACAACTAATAAAATCGGGCAGAATGATGTAATGGGTAAATATATAATCAGACTGTGTCACTCTTCCCCTTACAATGCTCCCATGGCTCTCTCAGGAAACAACAAAAGGCAAAAAAACACCCTAACTTCTTACCCAGATTTACAAAATCCCCCACAGTTATCTGGCCCCTGACTACAGTTCAAATTTCTTCTATGTCTCTCTCTCCTGACACAGGGCTCCAGCCATTTGGGGTTCTTTCCAATGTATCCCCACATTATAACTTTTTTCCCTAGTGGTGTCCTCTACCTTTACCTCACCAGTTTCAGATTTCTCTTTTAATTTTGAACCTCTGCTTAATTGTCACCTTCTCAGACATCCTTCTGGTCCCTCTGTCTGAAGTAGCCAACCAGTCACTCTATTACACTATTTCAATTCTCTTTGCAGCATTTCTTACCTTGTTGCCCTTGATTGTGTGTGTGTTGTTCATCCTTCCTTTCTCTTGTACTGTTCAATAGAACTTTCCATGATGATGGACTTATTATAGCATATGGATGTTGTGCAATATAGTCGCTATTAGCCACATCTGACTACTGAGCACTTGAAATGCAATACTGAGAAGTTAAAAAAATTAACTTAATTTTATTTAATTAATTTAAATTTAAATAGCCATACATGCTATGGTCTTGAAAAGTATTCAGTTCTAGACCATAAACTCCTCTAAGACGGAGTTCCTCCCTTTTGTTCGCTGTTGTATTCCTGAAACATTGTAAGGGACCCAATTAGTATTGATTAAATAAACTAATGGAAGCACGAAGGCATGGAGGGAGATCATTCATTGACTGGGAAGGGTGGGGAAGTGGGGGGGAGGAGTGGCAGAAAAATTCCTTTAAAAAGTGACATGTGAGATTTGTTGTTGGAAAATAGGGGAAGGGGCAAAGGGTATTTTAAGTGGAATAAATAATGAGCAAGAGCCAGAACAGGGATCCAAAACCAAGGCTTTGAGATGTTAATTAACTGTACAATTTTGTAGGACTGGATTTTCTAGCACGTCCATCTCCTATGACAGCCTCCATTGTGTCCTAACAGCTCCCAAACAGCATAGTGATTTGTTTGTTTGTTTTAACTTGAACTGTACAACCTCCATGAATCACTTCTCTTTAGTGCCAACTTTGTGACCCCTTGAAGGATACATTACAAGTTGAGGGTTAAAGTTCAATGGGTGACAATGCTCAGGGACCAGACATGAATTCCCAGCTGCTTACTCTACCCGAGAAGGAGTGCCACCACAGGTGCATAGAAGTGACAAGACCAGGCTTACCTTTGAGAAGGACTCTGTAGCTGCTGGGTTGAGAAGCATGAACACCTATCACAAGGGCAGTATGTCAGAAGAGAGGAAGGGATGGTAGTGAGCAGTTCAGGCTCTGGATCTTTACACAGTGGAGCAACCAGGATTTTCTACAGGATATGAGGTATAGGAGCTTAAACATGACTCTAGGGGATTTTGGCCTGAAACAACTGGAAGAACTGGAAGTGCCAACTGAGACAGGGAAAGCTGTATGTGACACAGGTTTGGGAGGAAATAGTCTGGATTTTGAAAGTGTTGGGTTTCAGGTGGAAGCTGCTGAAGTTCAGGAGAGAGATCTAGAATAAAGATAAATATTTGAGGGGCACCTGGGTGGCTCAGTCGGTTAAGTGTCCAGCTTCGGCTCAGGTCATGATCTCATGGTTGGTGGGTTCGAGCCCTGTGTCGGGCTCTGTGCTGACAGCTCAGAGCCTGGAGCCTGCTTCAGATTCTGTGTCTTCCTCTCTCTGCTCCTCCTCTGCTCATGCTCTGTCTCTCTCTCTCAAAAATGAATAAATTTAAAAAAAATTTTAAAGATAAATATTTGGGAGTCACTGGTATAGAAATGGTATTTTCAAATCATTAACCTGGAGATGTTCAATCAAAAGGAATGCTTGTGGTTAAGGACTAGGCTCAGGGGCATCCCACAGAAGGTTGAAGTAGAAGAGGTGCCAGCACACAAACAGAAGCAGACCAAGGAGGTAAGAGGGAAAGAAAAAAGTAAATGGGATCCTGGAAGTCACGTGAAACAAATTCACCCATTAAAGAGGTGATCATCATGAATCAAATGCTGCAAAAGCAGGGTTGAGATTTGTCTAAAGGACTGTGCAACCTGGGAATAACTAATGATCTTGACAAAAGAAGTTGTGGTGAAGAGTAGTTGAGTGATTATTTACTTTTCCTATGTACATTACACTTCAGAAAGAAACGTTTACAAAGAAAGGGAAAATCAAGAGAGAAATGGGAGATATGGCACTCTTTCAAGGAGTTTTCTAGGGAAAAACAAATGGAAAAGGGAGTTGGGGAGTAGGGTCAATAGAAAGATTTTTAAGATGATCAAAATTGCAGCATGTTTGTATGATCTGGAGATGATCCAGAGGAGAAATAAAAATTGATTTAGAAGAGGAAAACTTTGTGGAATAATGGAGGGATGAATCCAGCGCCCAAGTAGGGGATTTTGTTTTAGATGTGACCAGGGGAGCACGTCGGCAAGAGCAAATGGGACTGATATAAGACCCTCAGGCAGCATTAAAGTGCTGCTGGAGGTAGGGGTCATGAAAGTAAGACCAACCCAAGAGTCTGGTGGTGTTCTCCAGCTACCTGCAGGTACAGGCTATGTGGGAGGAATAGGAGACTCCACAGTGGAGTATGGCTATTTTTTTTAAATCTCCTCCCATATCTCTCTCTAAATAACCTAGGCTTTTTTTTAAATCTCCTCCCATATCTTTCTCTAACTAACCCAATAAGGGGCACTTGGGTGGCTCAATTGGTTGGGCATCCAGCCCTTGATTTCGGCTCAGGTCCTGATCTCATGGTTCATGGGATAGAGCACAATGTCCATCCTTGTGCTGACAAGGTGGAGTCTGCTTGGGATCCTCTCTCTCTCCCTCTCTCTGTCCCTCTGCTGTTAGCGCATGCTCTCTCTCTTTCAAAATAAAAAAAAAATAAACATTTCAAAAAATAATCTAATCAAGTATCTTCTCCACCTTAAAAGCATTCAATGGCTTTCCAAAGACAAAGTCCAAACTCTGAAAGCTGCCCACCTTCCCAAAGTGACCACACCCTCCACCCAAACCTCACAAAACTTCAACCAAACTAAGCCATTTTTACCTGCTAATCTTTGTAACCCCAACAGTTTTTTTTAAAAGTAATATCACACCCAACATGGGGTTAAACTTGCAACCCCTAGATCAAGAGTTGCATGCTCTACCACAGAGCCAACCAGGTGCCCTATAAGCCCAGTAGTTTCTAACATAGAAGAGACCACCATGAAACATGCAAAAGTCAGAAGCCAGTTCTAGCCTCCTCCTTTATGAACATTACACTTATACAACAGTTATCTTTTACAATTTACAAGTATTTTTACTTTACAAATCACAAAAGTCAAGAAGCCAAACTGCTAACATAACTATGCTCCAAGCACACATATTCCCATTTCCATGATATTATAAAATACCCATTTCACAGATGAGGAGAGGCTCAGCAAAGGTATGTGTTGACTCTAAAGTCACACAGCCTCAAATAAGCTTAAATAAATACGGCATCCTCCAATGGTACACTATTTTTCTCGCTGTTGTGCAGGAAGTGTAAACAACTCAGATGTAGAAGTCCATGATTCTATTTAACTGAGCATCTACTTCCCAAAAACTCCAAAGATCTATCCAATTTTATGTAAGTTTCCCTTAATTCCTATTGGCTCAATAATCACTGTCCTAATATCCCAAATAACACTTCTGGTTTCCAGAGGACTTACATTCAGGCAAGTTAGGAGGTAGTTTTCCAGCTCCTCTGGTGTTCTATTACTGATCCTCCCTCAAAGGTTTTTATGGGTAAAGACAACTTTCTCCCAGCATTCCATTCTTTATCTCTTTGCCACACCCTTACATAAGAATAGTGACAAGTATCTTTGAAAGTCAAACTTCTCCAATCTGGCAATCTTTTTTGCTGGATTTGATCTATTTACTAACTGAAATAGATTATAAAGAGATGTTAGTGAGCTGGGGAACAGTACTTGTTTTCTGATGAGATGTTTTTAAAAGATTCAGCACAGGGGGACTTAGGTGGCTCAGTAGGTTAAGCATCTGACTTCAGCTCAGGTCATGATCTCACAGTTCATGAGTTCTGGCCCCACATCGGACTCGTGCTGACAGCTCAGAGCCTGGAGCCTTCTTCAGATTATGTGTCTCCCTCTCTCTTGGCTCTTCCCCTGCTTTCTCTCTCTCTCCTTCTCCCCCTCTCTCTCTCCTTCTCCCCCTCCCTCTCTCTCTCTCAAAAATACATAAAAATTAAAAAAAAAAGATTCAGCACGGATCTTGATTTTAGGCCAGTCTCCAAGCCTGAAGTGTCATATAGACTTTGATACTGCTTATACATGTAGGGACCCAAACAGGGGCCAAAACCCTCAATTTATAGATAAATAAAGCAAGGAACAAAAAGAGGAAGAGTGCAGGACCTATAGAGGTCACTCAGGGCACATGCAGAAGTGAAAGCCGGCTTTGCCTACTCTACTCTTCTTATCACTCAACAAATGTTATCTCACCAAGTCTTTATTAAGTACCTCATGATCAACATCGAACATCCTAACCACAAAAAGCAAATATGTAATCTCTGCCCTCGGAAGTTTAGGAAAACAAACTGTCACCTTTAATAAGTTAGAGGTAGAGCTATACTATGCTCCAGTAGAATTTATAATTACATGTCGATTGAGACCCAGAATTTTGAAGTTGTGTATGACAAGGATGTCAGAAAGCTGGATGTGAGCCAAGCTCCTGCTCACACAGCTAGAGGGCACTATTTGTATGAAGTAGAACGTTTCCCCAAGAAATGATGAGATTATGGGCCCCTTTTTTCCCTCTGCAACTAAAACAATGTTGCCTACTTAAAAACAGTGACAACATAAGGTAGTTTTGGATTAAAACTTTTCAGTTTTAACCCGTGTCTTCCTGCATTATCACATGATTGTGAGACATTTCATCCACATCCATTTTAGGAAAGAAGGGGAGTCAAAGATACTTGACAGCATTGGGCTTTTATCAGATGGGGTAGTTTTCTAAAGGACTCTATTCTCCCAAACCAAGACTATTGCAGGACTTGCACACCTAGTTAAACTGCCTGTGTGTTCTCGTAGCAATAAGACAAAATATACCCTGAATTCGGTCAAAACCCTTGGCAGGCACTACGTTGGTGGTGGGCATTGAGACTTCAAACAGTGTCGATAAAACCCTCTGCTTATTAATGATATACTTTGAGAAAGTGTCAACATTTTACTGGGAACGGTTTTCAAGAAATGCTAAATGGAAAAAAATTCACACAACAATCTATTTTTTAGAAACCCATTTTGTAAAATCCCCTAAAATGACAACAACATACTTATATGCATGCGTATCTACATGGCAACGTCATGGCAAAGGATTTGGGAATATCCATCCAACACCTTCAGAACGTCCTCTCTGGCAGGGGGGCAAGCAGAGGCAAGGGGGACTTTCAGTTTAAGACTATATATGTATCATTTCACTATCTTAAAACAAGAATGTACCATGTACTGCTCATGTACTGCCTATATAATGTATACAAAATGTTTTAACTAAAGAAAAAAATAAGAAAAAAGAGCAAGTCCTCAAACCACATGTTGTAACAAAAACAGAAGTCTTTGTACATTTATGTAACATATTTTTCACAACCTATTACAACCATCTTTTTCTTTATTCCAGTTGAAAAAAAAAGCAGCTGAAGTTGCCTCAAGCCACACTCAGACATCACCAAGCACCTAGAAAGATGGCAGATTATGGAATAATGATTTAGTTAATATGCAAGTGCTTATACTGTAAAGCACAAGGTTTTTTTTTTCCCACAAAATAGAAAATACATCAGGTCACTATATGTTTACTTGGGGGTCTGCTGTTAGACTCTATGACACCAGTATCACTTCATGCATTCACCCAATTAATATTTATTGAGCACCTGCTATGTGCCAGGCCATCTTTATTCTATGAGAGTCACTTGGAATTTCATAGAGTTAAGGAAATAGTAAAGACAAGGAATAGTATTCCCAGCAAAGAGAAAATAAATGAGGACATCACCAAAAAATGCTTTGTTGTACTATTCAGAATCTAGTATGCAGTTCTGCTATCTGCTTACTGTCTTTTATTGTAGTCAGTTGCCTGGCTATGAGGCTTTCCTGATGGACTCTGACTTTCTTGAAGGAAATACTTACAAATCTGTGTTTTTGTGCCACCTGTATCAGGGCTTGAGTTTGCATACAGCACGCATATATTCAGTCAGTCAGTCCACAAATGCTTATTTAGCATCCACTATGAGCCAAGTATTGTACTAGGCATCCGGGCTATGAGATGAAGGGTAGAGTACTTTAGAGTTGGGTATTGCGGAAGGCAAATCACATGAAAAGAAAATGTAAACAAATAAGAGAATTTCCAACTCAAATAAACTATGCAGGAAATACACTAGATTAAAGCTAGGCAGGTTGGTACTTCAGAGTGGGTGGTCAGGGAAGCTCATGACACTTAACCAACAAAAAATGAGAAAGGTAGCTGCAAATAGTCTGAGAGAAGTCCCCAACAGATGGAACAATTCCACTGAAAAGGTACTAGAACTGGAAAGAATTTAGTTTGTTCTGGAATCAGAAAGAAGAGCATTGAGGCTGAAATAGAGTGAATAAGAAGGCATTGGGGAAGTCAGACAAAATCCAGCCCTGGGGGAAGTTGTTAAAAGGTTTTAAATAACAAAGCAATTGAACCTGGTTGATGACTTTAAAAAAGAAAAATTACTTTGGCTGCTGTGTAAGGAGAATGGATTCTTAGGAGAGCAAAAGTGGAATGGAGGTTACCAATAGGAGGGTATTCCTTGGATGGATGAGTGGGTGCATGGATGGAATCAAGAAAGAAAGGAAGAGAGGAAGGGAGGAAAAGGGGGGGAGGGAGGGAAGGAGGAAGGGAGGGAGGAAGGGAGGGAGGAAGGAAGGAAGGAAGGATATGAATGAGTAAATAAATAATAACTGTGATTACAAAGGAACAAGGCCTATGAGAGTCATGTGGCCTACGTATTTTCAGCTTAAACTGGTTCTTAAGTCAAATTTCAAAAAACAAAAATTATTTTGAGATAAAGGAACATTGTTGGAGTAAATAGTTTTCTAAAATCACTGCCTTAAGAAAGATAATATACATTTATCAATACGATGACTGGCATATCTATTTAAAAATATACTGTTCTATAGTCATAATATTTGAAACACAATCATATCTTTTGATACTACAATTCCCTATCTAGAACTCTATGCCTTGAAACTGCACAGATATGCATAGGTTTTTATATGAAGGATGTTCCTTGCAGCCTTATTTGAAATGGGAGGAAAAAAAAGCCCTAAATATATTTGCATGGGGAAGTGATTTAACAGATTATGCATATTTGTTCTACTTAATACTACTCAGTTATCTAAATGAATGTTGTTGTCCAATATAATCTGACATGGACAGGTGCCCTCTATGAATAGTGGAAAAACTAAATTACAACGTATGTCTTTGTGTGTGAGAGAGAGAGAATAGGGAATGGTCCAGAACTGGACCAATATGGTAGCGACTAGCCACATGTGGCTATGGAGCACTTAAAATGTGACTAGTCAGAATTGAGATGTGCTCTAAATATAAAATACTTACTGGATTTTGAAGGATAAAATGGAAAAAAATGAACTCATTAATGATGTTTATATTCTATATTAAAATGACAACACTTTAAATGACTGAGTTTTAAAAATCTATTAAAATTAATTTCACCTGTTTCTTATTTTGTGAATGCAGCTAGTAGAAAATTTTAAATTACCTATATAGCTTTCATTGAATTTCTACGAGATGGTGCTGGTGGAAAAGAATGAAGCAATAACACTAATTTTTCCTGGGGAGTGGGAGTGGGGAGAAATTTTGATAAGGAGGACAGAGAATAGGGACATTCACCTTTAACCTAAACTCTATTATATTTCTCAAAAAGAATTTAATTTAAAATATTAAAAATCAATAACAGAATAACAAGCGAAGTCTGTAGTTGATAGTATGTTACCAATGCTAATGTCTTGGTTTGGACAAATGTACCATGGTTATGTAAGCTGTTAACATTAGCAGAAACTGGTGAACACAGGAACTCTGTATTATCTTTGCAATTTTTCTGTAAATCTTAAAGTATTTCAAAATAAAAAGACAAAAAAAAACAATAATAAGGGAAGGGCACCTGGGTGGTTCAGTCAGTTAAGCATCCGACCTCAGCCCAGGTCATGATTTCAACGTTCATGAGTTCGAGCCCCGCATGGGGCTCTGTGCTGACAGCTCAGAACCTGGAGCCTGCTTTGGATTCTGTGTCTCCCTTTCTCTCTCTCTCTCCCTCCCCTACTCGCACTCTGTCTCTGTCTCTGTTTCTCTCTCAAAATTAAACATTTTTCAGAAAAAGTAATAGGGGTGCCTGGGTGGCTCAGTCGGTTAAGTGTCTGACTGGTTCAGGTCATGATCTCACAGTTCGTGAGTTCAAGCCCCACGTGGGGCTCTGTGCTGACAGCTGAGAACCTGGAGCCTGCTTCAGATTCTGTGTCTCCCTCTCTCACTCCCTCCCCTGCTCACGCGCGCTCTCTCTCTCTCTCTCTGAAATAAATAATAAACATTAATAATAATAATAATAATAATAAGGGAAACAAGCAATCTATCAAGATGTGGGTCTTCTGCTTCATAGAGATTCTTACTTAGTCTCAATACACTGTAAGGTAATTAGCTCCAAATTGTATGTCCCACCCAGAGTACTTCTCATAAACACATTTGCTTCAAGTAAGGCAGCTAGGATAGCTGTCATATCTGTTTTTTACCTGAGATTCCATTAGTTCAGGTAACTCTTTTCTCCCATGGTGATTAGAAGCTATTTGGCTACCGTTTACATAACAGGTATTTCTGTTGAAGTCCGAGGTTGCTGGAGAGAATGATGAAAGGCACTGCTCCCCCAAGAACCTTCTGGAAACCTAGCCAGTGGGGAGATTTTAAAGCTCCTTCCTCTTTGGATTCCCTACTTCAACCTTCAGATTCAACTAATATTAAGGTCAAGAGATTTTTGCTAAGACACAGTGATGAACTTTGGGATAAAGCAATGAATCAAAAATCTATATTACAATATAGTTACATATATTATAATATACAGTCTATTTGTTATGACATAACAAAACTGTTGGAAACAACGTTTGCCTACATTTATGCATTTGTTACTTTTTACCGAAATATTTTCTGAACAAGAACTACATTCAGCATTCAATGGACCAGTAATGGCAAATGAAACCATGACCACAAGTAAAATTTAAAACAGATCAGATATAGATATGTAGATTATGGATATTTCAGAGCTGACCAAAATAAGGTAAACACTGTAGTGAAGAAAAAAGTATTTCTATTTTACACGAACGAGGTTTAAATGAGTGAAAAAGTACAAATACAAATGTAGAAATTACAAAGGCCAGCACATCAACTCATCATGAAACAGGTTGTAAGTATAGAATATAAAACTATAATGAAATATTTTCCAAGAGTGACCCACCCCCAAAACAATTACATTAAAATAATGTGCACATTTAGACAGAGATCCCACCACCACCACCACACATAAATAGCTTAAACAGCCATTAAAAAAAAAAAAGAAAAAAAAAAACACACCTCACTGCTTTCTCTGGAAAAGGAGAGTCACAGCATAAGCAGAAGGAATTTGAACAAGAATTCACAAAAGATAATTACTGCTATGAGTAAATGAGTGACTTGGAATGACCTCTATCATTGTAGTCAACATTACTGAGAAAAAGACATGGAGGATCTACAAGCCTGAAACATTCTGACTCATACTGCTCCTTTGCACAGATTTTCCACTGAAAGTGGCTAAAATCTGAGCCCTCCTCAGCCTTGAGAAACTTTCAGCCAAATGGTCCAACGGCCCCTCTCTTTTCCCCCACTTCATAACTGAGTCCCACCAAAGGATGGTGGGAAAGTCTTAAAAATTGCAGCTCCAGGGTATCTCTCTATACTTTTCTCCAGAAGGATCTAAACTTTCTGAATAGAAACTGGAGACAAAATTATGTTCAGCTTAATTTTTTAAAATTTATATTTAAACGAGAAATGAAAAATAAGAATAGGCATGAGTGGGTACCAAAAAGCAACTAATGAGGGATTGAACTGTTTGGAATTTCTGCCTTGGGAATTCCATATCTAGAAGAAGTGATGCATATAAAACATGGTAAGACCTTACTTTTTCAGTTTAAAAACATCAGGGAGCCCCCTCTTGTTCTGGGGTCTCTTATGGAAGAGCTTTGGAGGAAAAATCCTAAGATGCTTCTAAGAGCAAGCCACACATTCAATCTTATTACCTTGTTTTTAAATAAGTTATACATTTATCTCCTGGGCCGTTTGGAGTAGCCTTGAAGATTTTTGTTCCCTATCCTTCCAACTTCTCCCTTCCAAATAACTGATGTAGAATAGATCCCACTCTGACAACCAGGGTTCCAGTCTTGGCTTACTGCCAGCCTTGACCTTGAATTTAGTCTTCATTTCTTTCTATTATGAGGAGGTCAGATAGGAAAACACTCCTATAATGTTTAAATCTAATTTTTTATTACAAAAGAAAATAATTCAAACAATTATACAAGCACATAAAAGGAAAAAGTAGAAGTCTACCTCATAACCATTTGCCCCTTTGGGATAGCCATATTAATTTTGGAATATTCTTCTAGAATTTTTAAGGCAAAAAGAAATTAGCATCAACAATACATACTATTCTAGAAGTTTTTTTTTTTTTTTTTTTTTTTTTTTGGTCTTAGCAATATGGCATTCTCCACTGACAAGGAAGTAACATAAGCTATACGAGATTACGGATTTTGTCTATTTCCCTCACTGCTATATTTCTAGGGACAAAACAGTATCTGGCACAAAGTAGGTGCCAATAAATGTTCACCAACTGAATGAGTGGAATGAATCCTCCTTACAGTCAGATGAACTACAAGTTCTACAGGGTCAGGGATATGTCTGTTTGGTCTCTCTCTATGGTCTCAGCATCGGAGTACCTGGCATATAGTAAGCACTTAAATTTTCATTGAATTAGCCAAACAGTTCAATGATGAAACCACTTAATTCTTTTTACATGCACCAGTGTGTTGAGATCACAACAATCAACTATTCCCCAATTGACAGAAAAAGGCCCTTACAAACACTGTTGCAATGATCATCCTGTATACATACCATTGTTTAAAGATTTTTAAATAATAGAATAAGAATCTCTCGTGGCGGGTTGGCGGGGGAGAACAATTGATCTGCTCCAAATGTGTTCTGAAGTCCTTTCTCTCTAGAATTTCATAACTTTAAAACACTTACAATTAATTTTTCATCTTGTATGAGAGCTGCTGCTTATAATTTTATGAAATGATCTCTCTTATATATCTCCCTATAGAAATCCAGTGCTTCCCAAAACTGTCTAACTACAGCCCAAACATTGTAATTCACACAACAAAACTGCTGGAAAGACTCCTAGAAACAAACAGCCTGCCTACATCCTTGGTGACCAACATTTTCTGCATACAGCATCACAGCAATTTAGTTATTACTTGGGGAGGGGCAGTTTTCAGGCAGCAACAGGTCCTTCTCATTGATTCTTTATATGCTGAGGAAGTTCAGCAGAAAGGGGGACACAGACAAGAGAGTAACAGACTTCCAAAGTACTGAGCTAAGAAGTGAACACCACTTCAAACTAGATAAAAGCAGATTTGGGAGTTTAGGAGTATCTGTGAGTTCTCCAAGAAGAACTCTAAGTTGTGCAATGGAAAAGTCTTTCCAGAAGGCTACCTTTCTGCTTATGCTTTTCACTCCAAAGGCATTTAGTAAATTTCTATTATGTGGGAGAGCTGTGCCAGGCACTGGGCAGGCATGAATAAGCAAGACAAACCTAGTCACCACCACCTTGGAAATGAAGTTTGGAGACCACAGTCTTTCCATCACAAAATTTGATGCTGATAAATATAGATTGCTAGAGCCCTTTGCTTTCTTTCCACCAGGAAACAGGATTTGTGTCCTAGTCACTGCTTCTTCTTCTATGAAAAACATAGCACCAGTTCTCTCCATGAATGAAGAAGTGGGTCAGAGATATTTCCCTTTGAGTGCACCCCAAGCAAAACTTGACAACACACACGGGGCACACTTCCTTTTTCTGTAGGAACTCCTGCACACCAAAGGACTTGCTGGGCAGTCCACTTAATTGCCAAAGCAGAGCTGTGCAGTGGCACTTAATGTTAAACAATCAGTATTCAAAGAAGCATAAGTCTTGAGACTCAGAGAGAATCTTCAAGACCATCTAGTCCTCCTCTAGTAGCTTCAAAACGTTTTATGGGTCACAGAACTCTTTGAAAATCAGTGGCCCCTTTAGACTTTCTGTACCAAAAAGACATGCACATATCTCAGCACATAATTTTCCCTATATTTTCAGGAGCTCTGTGGATACATCATGTGACTGAACTTCCTGGAGTTCCTGGGACCACATATTAAGAATTCCTACTCTGGGGGCATCTGGGTGGCTCAGTTAAGTGTCCAACTTCGGCTCAGGTCATGATCTCACGGTTTGTGGGGTTGAGCCTCATGTTGGGCTCTGTGTTGACAGCTTGGATTCTGTGTCTCCCTATCTCTCTGCCCCTCCCCCACTGTGCTCTCTCTCAAAAATGAATAACCATTTTAAAAAAAGAATGCCTACTCTATATAAAAGCCCATTTGAGCTCTAATGCCCTGATTAGCATTCTCTGAATTGGGTAGCCCTGTCGGCTGAAATACAGAGGTAATGTTGTGCCTAAGTACAGTGCAGGACACAGTTCCATCCCTATGTGAACTAATTATCTGTATAAAATGTAAAAACTCTGCTTGATGTCCATGGACAGGACCTCTAAAACCAGTTAGCTGACACATTTCATAGCTTTCACAATGATACCATGCTCAAAAATGAAGTAGTGGGATCTGGTGGCATTAAAGGGTTAGACCTCTGGGTTGTCAAGATAGCTCTTCCCTGCTGACATAGCAGTAGTGTTCATATGGATCTTCCATTTCGTATATGTTCTCCTCAATGATATAGATGTTTTCCTCCGAGCGCATTCCTTCTGCTACTATATTTGCTAACCCTGAGGGAGGGACGTTGGCCAAAGTGACGAGGCTGTGGAAATAAATGTTGCAGTTGAGTTAAGCATTTCCTGGGCAGCACAGAATAGCCTTAAGAGACAGCTTTGCTGAAGAGACAACAACCAAATGTAGTACGTGTTCCTTGATCATGTCCTAACTAGGAAGAAAAAGCCATAAAATAGCAATAAAATGATTTGTGGAACAATTGAGGAAATTTGAATTAATCTTAATTTTCCTGAGTATAAAAATGGCATTGTGCTGGAAGGAGGTACAGACTAAGGTGTTTAGGTGAAGTGGCAAGATGTCTGAAATGGTTCAGAAGAAATGTTCTCTATAAATAGAGAAACAAAGCAACCGTGTCAAAATCTCAAACCACAAGTTTGGTTGAAGGGTTCTGTTGTTCTTGTACTATAACTTCAATTCTTCTGTGAGCTTGAACAGTGTCAAAAAGAAAAAAAAGGAATTATGTTATAGATCCAATCAGACTTGAGTTTGAATTCTATCTCTCTTACTTAGTAGCCATATGACCTTGGGTAAATTGAGTGGTTGGGTTTTTGTTTGTTTTTTGTTTCCATTTACTCAGGCAAGAAATTTTTAGTGTGTTACACACTGTTCTAAGAAGCAAGAAATGCAGCAGGGAACAATAAACAAAAAACCCATGGAGACTGCATATTGGCAAATTTTGTGTCTCAGGGTCCTCATCTGTAAAATGGGAACAATGAGTGTTCTATTTCACAGGGATGCTGTTAAGGAACATTTATTCATTCAATCATCAGATATGTAGGTGCCTCCTAAGCATCACATGCTGTATCAAGGGATAATTGTTAATGTGGCAACAACTTCCTAATTTTCTACAGAGCTTACCTTTATAAGTAGGGATGAATATTAACCAAATAATTTCACCAAATAATGAATTAATGCATGTAAATATCACCCATGGGTAACATCACATTTCTGGCACAGATGATCAAAAGCCACTGATAATTAAATTGTTTTATTTGGCTTTATTTGACTTTTTTACTGCAGAGTATTTTGTCTTCATTAGTATACTATCTATATTTGCCTAAAATTACTCATGGTTTAGATAGTATTCAATGGGCTGAGTCATTTTTTTTCTTGAAATGTACTGCATTCTACCCATGTTCCAAATATCACTAAATTCTAGTACATGCTATATAAGCTTCATATATTTGGAATGAGGGGTGTGCATATATGTATATGTATACATATGTATATAGTCAAAAACAGATACAGAGACTGCAGTATAATAGACCAGTAGATTTCAACCTGTTTGCCATTAGAATCACCTGGAAAACTTTTAGAAAACCGCTATGCTTAGATCTCATCCTCAAAGATGCTAATGTATTTGCTCTCGGGTTGGCAACAGTAGGTACAAGAATCCTAGGCGATTCTAACAGGCAACCCAAGTTAAGAATGTCTGGGCTGAGCTATAAAAGCCCTGAAAGTAGATTCCGGGTTTCTCGCTCACTTTTGTAACCCAACGCTCAGCCCAGAGCCTAGGTGTAGTTCAAGCACTAGAAGATTCAGTTCATTGAAAAAAAAAAACCCATTAATAAACAAATAAGCATTTCCTCTCAATAGGGAGATGAACTCTATACCTTAATGTTAGGTAATGAAGCTAAAGAAATCAGTAAGTATAACAGAGCAGTGTGTTTAATTGGCATTGCATAAACCTAACCCTAAGGTAATAAGAAAGTACAAGTCCCCAGGGCAGGACTTCTAAGAGCAAAGCCATATTAGAGTAGGGGCCTCCAAGATTCCCCTACCCTACCCATTATTCTTACCTTGAATTCTGTAACTTCTCTTTGCTGTAAGAATACCCTAGGCAAGATGTGGAAGAAAAGTACATTAAAACTGCTCTCATAAAACAATTGAGTTAGGAAATAAAATGAACTCACTGGAGGCAAGGATTGTTTAGGGAAATCTGAATTAAATCAAACTATCAGTGTGTGTCTTGGTTTGTTACAGGGACTATTCTAGAAAGTAATAAAGATGCATTTGTCACATTCAGCAAATACATGGAGCATCTACTTTGTGTCTGGTAGTATGTTAGGCACTGGGAATGCAAAGGTGAATTGTGAACCCTGACTTCTGAAAACCTGTGTTCTTGTGAGGGAAGCATTAAAAAAATAATTTCTAATTGTGAAACCAACAATGTACTGTAATAGATGACTGAGAAGATGGTCAGGAAAAAAACTCTCAGAAGGTGTAACCTTAAAGCTCAGTTCTGAAAAAGAGAGAGAGAGAGAGAGAGAGAGAGAGAATGAGTCAGCCAAGTGAATACCCAGGGGAGAATTGAGGCCGAGAGAACCCCAGGTAAAGATGACTATGGGTTCCTGAAACTGAAAATATGGCTGAAATAAGAAAGTGGCCCAAGATAAGGTCTGAGAGGTAGTCTGGGGCTACCTCCTATAAGACCTTTTAAGTCATAATCAAGACTTTGGATCTTATTCTATAAAATAAGAATTTTACTCTTATTCCTATAAGAAAGAATTAGAGGACAGAAATATGAGCTGATTAGGGCACCTGGGTGGCTCAGTCGGTTAAGTGTTCGACTTCGGCCCATGTCATGATCTCATGGTTTGTGGGTTCGAGCCCCACGTCGGGCTCTGTGCTGACAGCTAGCTCAGAGCCTGGAGCCTGTCTTCAGATTCTGTGTCTCCCTCTCTCTCTGACCCTCCCCCGCTCACGCTGTCTCTCTCTCTCTCTCAAAAATAAATTAAAAAACATTAAAAAATTAAAAAAAAAAAGAAATATGAGCTGATTTGGTTTTAAGAAGATCACTCTAACTGCTACGTGGGGAATAGATTAAAAAGAGGTATAAAAAATTAAGAAGTTAAGTAGAGATCATGACGCCTCATATCAGAGTAAGGTGATGACCAAGAGATTCAGATAATGAATGTATTTTACATATATATTTTGGAGAAAGTCTGCAGGAATTAAAATTGTATTTTAAGTTAGGAGGAAACAGGATTTTAGGATGGCCTATGGCATTTGGCTTAAACAACCAGATGGATGGTAGTGAAATGCTAAATGGGAAAGACCAGAGAAGCAAAGGTTGTGTTCTAGGAAGGTGGAATATAGACTCTAGACCTCCATTTTGGACATGTTAAATGTGGAAGACATCTAAGTGGAGGTATCAACTGGACAAACACTCAGAGCTGGAGGGGGAAATTAAGGATGACATTTAAATCTATGGAAATATACATCATCACCTACAGGGTATAGAGAAAGGGAAAGGGCCAGCCTGAGGAATATCAACATCCAAGAGTCAAGCAGAAGAGGAAATAACAAAAATGGCTAAAAATGAATGGCCAATGAAGTAGGAGAGTGGTGTTTTAGAAGCCAAGAGAAGGAAGACTTTCCAGAATGAGTGAAACTCAGTTTGATTAAGTATTGCTGAAAGATTGACTACAATGAAGATGGAAATGTCTATTGGATTTAGAAAAATGGAGGTTGTAGGTGAGCTTGACTAAAACTATTTCCATGGTGCTTCTGGGGTGGAAGCGAGATGATGGGTTGAAGAGTTCAGGGAAAACAAAGTAGGAAAAACTCATCTGAGAAATATGCCTGTGAAGGAAAACAGAAATGGGAGTAGCTAAAGAGGAATATGTGAGTTAGAACATATTTTTATGTTAACGGGAGTAGAATAAATAGAAAGGGAGAGGTAGATAATTCTAGAAAAACAGGTAAAAGGAGGAATGAAGTCTTGGCTAAGTCTAAGGAGATGGAACAGGTCTTTGATACTTTATCAACTAAGTGAGAAATGAAAGGGGTTTGAGAGGTACTGAGGTATGGACGCTCATCTCAGAAAGTGCACTAGGAAGATATGGGATTGCTGGTTGTATTGCTACCAAGTTATGGCTTTAATGTCATGACTTAAAACCTGTCCCCTTGGCTGTAAGATTTTGTCCAGCAACTTCTAGGGAAAAGACCCCAAACCAAACAGGACTTGCCTATATGTTCTTCGAAGTAGCCATGGTTTTGGAATAATACATATGTGTGTCTAAAATGTCAAACTTTTCCCATTCATTACCCTCACTTCAAGCGTCTTTGCACAAACTGAAATGGCATGGCAGAACTTTAAAAGCTAGTGTATACCATCAATGCTCTGTTTCAACCTGCAGACTTTACACTCATGTGATCATTTCACATGGCTGGGGTAGTTTCTTTCTTTGAACAATCCATTTACCAATGGTAGCAGAATACCATAGTGGTGAGAATAAGAGAGTCCTGTCTTCAAATTCTATATCAATTAACTGTGTGACTTTGGGCACCATGCTCATTCTCCATTTGGTAAATTACAATAATATTAGTATCTTTCTCATTAGGGAAATTATAAAGATTTAATGCACATAAAGCACTCAGAAGCTTTAAGTCACCTAATTAGGGTAACCAGTTCATCCTGGTTTTCCCTGGACTGTCCCAGTTTTAGCACTGAAGTATCCCATCCTAAGGCCTCTTCAGTCCTGGGCAAATCTGGGACAGTTGGTCACCCTATATGCAGTCTATGTTTGAGAATTAGAAGGAAGGGCTGCTAGAATGTACTAAGCTCTGAGGTATAAGGTCTTGGCCTCTGCCCTCAAAGAGAAGAGAATATATCATAATTATAAACGTGTGAGAGGCTTTTGGAGGGATGATGATGTTTGGGTCTTGATGGTAGTGATGGTTTCCCAAGTGCAATCATCTATTGAAATTCATCAAGTTGAACACACTTCAAATATGCAGTTATTATATATAAATCATACCTCAAAAAAATTTTTTAATAAAAATAACTTAGAAAACAATGTGTGTGCTGAGTGCTATGATGGAACAAAATACGAATGCTGCAATCCTGGCCATGACCCCTTGGTAAAAGGGCTCGCTACCCCTCTCTAAAGACCTGTGCCTGAGAAACAAATAAGAAAGAAAAATGCCCCGAAAGAAATTACCTTTTGTTGTTGGACTACCTAATAAACCTAATTCATGAATTAAAGAGGTTTATTTTCTTAACAAAAGGTAAGAGAACAGGGGCTAGGATCAGCCTGCTTGAATTTCAATTCCAGCTTTGCCTCTTATGGATTCTGAAACCTTACAAAAGAGACTTACTGTCTAGTAGCTGTACTTTCTGCCCCATAAAATGGTGATATATACTACCTACCGCATAAGACAGTGATGATAAAATGTACATAAAATGTTTAGCACCATGCCTGCGTATTACATGGTAAATGTTGTATAAAAATTAGCATTATTATTGTTAGGTTTGGAAAGACTACAGGGTATTCAGTTTGATCACCTTCAGATATAAATACAAACTTACATTTGTATTTAGGTTTGTGTTGGTCCCTATCTTAACAGTTCCTTATCAGAGGGAGAGAGTCGAAACACCAACCAACTTACATGTGAGAATTAAAGCAGCAATGATAAGAATGAGAGCCAGACCAGCAGAGACTCCCACTCCAATGTAGATGCCTATTCTGGTGGTCGCAACAGAGTTTTCCAACGCATCAGCCAACGTGGGTATTTGCTATGGAAACACAAACAGAATTGTAGCAGATGGGCAGAAATCGGTTGAGTGCTCAGCCAGTCTCATGACTTGTGCACTGGACCGTGCCTTTTACAGCACCAGAGGAGTGCAGGGACCCTGAGAGCACGCATGATCTATCTCCTAGACAAGCCTCAAATCACCCAAAGAAAGGGATCAGCATAATCCTTAAACTTAGCAATGGAATAAAATGTGCCACTTCTACGCTATAGGGGGACAAGGAGCTCTCTTAGTAAATGGACTCCCCTCCCCCCAAACAAAAATAGGTTTTAGAGTGGAACCCTGTTCATCCAAGACCCCCTGGTGTTCCAGGGAGTTGAGTGGTCTAAACTTGGTGTCTTGCCGAGAAGTCCCCACCTTCACAGAAAGACAGTGATTCAAGGGCCAGGCCTTTGCAGCCAGACCGTCCTGGGTTCAAATCCCAGTTCTGCCACCATCTTGGAGAGTTCTTAGGAAAATGAAGTAATGAGAAACATAAAATGCTTGGCACGGGGCCTTGTATGCAATAAATGCAATCAATGCGTAAGTGGTGATACTATGGTGGCTATTTCTATAGTTAATTTGATTTTTTAACTGAAAGCCAAAACATTCTTCTGCTTCCAAAATTTTAGTTCATATGCTCTCTTTAAAAACAATAATAGTAAACACTTTTAAAACAAAGAAGTCAAAGAAATTAAATTTTCCACTTATTCAATCAGCATTTAGTACAGGAGTGCTATATGCAAGATACTGTGTATTAAACACTATGTACACAGTACCTCTAAGAGGTACTTAGAGTCAGACTTTGGTCACAAAGAGGGGGAGGGACAAACACAGAGTGCTGAGCCTTGGTTGTGAACACACAAGTAGGGGACTTAGTCAAATGAATGCAGACTCCTGGATACATCCTCAAAGAATTTTTAAGTTGCTACTGTAAGCTTGCTGTCTAGAGGATTCCCTTTTACTCTGAAAAAGTCGAGGACACTGAAGTTGTGGTTAATTAAAATATTGATTTATTTATAGTTAGATATATAAATCGTTGGCTTAAAATACTCTTGACTAGTGTCTTGTCATACATAAATAAATTTACACAATCTTTCTCATTAGGGTTATCATGGAAACGAGAAGAAATATATTCTAGGGAGACGGGGGGGGGGGGGATGGTCTTTGAACCCTCCACAGTGGTACACAGTTGTGAAATATGAGAAGAGGAAATAGAAGCTAGTGCTTTTTTGTTTTTGTTTTCCAGCACTTACTATGTGCCAGGCACTTCACACTTACCCCCTCATTCCATCCTTAGATGGCTAGGACTGCCCTCTTCAACATGTTACAGCCGCAGGCTCTGAGGCTAAGGGAGATTGACACATTTTTTCCCCCAAGGAGAGAGCGAACAAGAAGAAGACTAAAGCCAAACTTTCTTTTCTGGGTTGAGCATGAGGTTAGCTCACACACACACACACACACACGCATGCACACACATTCACACGTCACTTACAGTTTGATTTTTATCATGGAGGGCCTCCAGTGTCTGTATCTCTGCCATAAAGAGAAAAAAAATAGCTTATAGAATAGTCAAAAATGTTTTCTTTTATCCAAATTTTTAAAAATCTTAAAGATGCCTAGAATCCTATTTGAAATTAATCCTACTCTATACTCTTCACAATAAGTAATTGTGAGACCAACAACATTTTCTAAACACAAATCAACAGATAGATATGGATGGCCATATGCTTTTATCCAGTTAATGAACCTGACTATTATATTCTATGAAATGGAGACCTCTGCCAGGAAAACCTAAGTTGAAAATGTGGTTTGCTGTGTCCACAGGACCCCAAAGAGCTGCAAAATTCCAACAACATTGATAACACTCAAGCAGGCATTATATTGTAATGAGACTTCGAAAGATAACAAAAGTTAACTTTCTTAAAAAAGTTTAACATTTACTCATTAAGAGGGAGCCGGGGTATTTCATTGCCTAAAAATGAGAGTAATAATGACTATAGCTATAATTTACCATGAGCTGACATTGTGCCAAATTCTTTGAGCAAAGTATCTCATTTAGCATTCAAAACAATTATCCTAAAGTAGAGACTCTTAGCCCCATTAAGCAGATGAAGAAGATGAGAATTAGAAAGTTACAGCACTTGGGGCACCTGGATGGCTCAGTGGGTTGGCTTCCGACTTTGGCTCAGGTCACGATCCCTCGGTCAGGGAGTTCAAGCCCTGCATCAGGCTCTGTGCTGACAGCTCAGAGCCTGGAGCTTGCTTCAGATTCTGTGTCTCCCTCTCTCTCTGTTCCTCCCCCACTCATGCTCTGGCTCTCTCTGTCTCTCAAAAATGAATAAACGTTTAAAAATTTAAAAAAAAAAGAAAGAGAAAGTTAGAAGACTTACCCAGGGTCACACAGACTAGTGAATAATAGAAACGGCCTTCCAATTTAGGTCTGCATGGCTTTGAACAATATACTCTTAACACTGTTGCTTTCAACAACCTTTACTTTGGCGTGGTCACATTGCCCAGGTGCCAGCTCACCTTCTTTCCTTTTTATTCATTCATTTCTTTATCTGCTTATCCATTTGATGAACATGTACTACACCCCTTCTCTGTGCTAGGCCCAGGGTACAGAGCAGCGAACAGCAAAGGTACAGCCCTAACTTCACAGACACTGCATTCTAAAAACCAATAGATGGTTAGCTTTGGGGAAATTAAGGATGCCTACTCATTTTTCTGGCTGAGTCAGAGGCTCTGAAACTTCTTAAATGTCATGGTCACTTTCTGGAAACCTAAAAATCTAAATCCTTTAATGCAGAATCTCTGGTTTAACAGACCATGATTTTTAAAAAAAATTTTTTAATGTTTTATTTTATTTTTTGAGAGACAGAGAGAGACAGGGCACGACCAGGGGAAGGGCAGAGAGAGAGGGAGACACAGAATCCAAAGCAGGCTCCAGGCTCTCAGCTGTCAGCACAGAGCCTGATGCAGGACTCGAACCAGAGCTGAAGTCAGACTCAACCAACTGAGCCACTCAGGCCTCCCAACAGACCATGATTTTAAAATTAATATTTTACTATTCTCAGCCTAAAATTATTTTTTAAAAAGAGGAAATAAGAGATTGTTTTCCACTTACCTTTGCTCTTATTACCCAAAAAGGAATTTAAAGTATAAAAACCACATTGGTGGAACTACTAAGTAAACATGAATCTTAACCACACATAAGATTTTCTAATGTAAATCCAGTTTCTGCTTCCCCATAGTTATTTTTCTTGGCCTAAATGGTAAGACCGACTTCTCCTTTTTTTTAAAAAAAAAAGTTAAATTTCATAAGGTGGGACTCAGGATTTATGAGATTAGGATGTGGGACTTACCTGTTATTACTCTCATCTTACTGAATGGAAGACTAAGCTCCAGAGAGTATAAGAGACCAGGACTTTGAGAGGAGACATTTAAGATTAAATCTCCCTGCTCAATGTGACCTGAGGTCTGCTCTTTTGATCCTATCTTCTCTTCTAGAGCAGCATGGAAAAGTCCTTGCTGAACTACTTGAAGAATTTAGCTGCTCCTTCTGAGGTTGGAATTGAAGGAAGATGATGGGTTTCATTCTAGTTAGAAGAGATACTTGAAGTCACCTAATCCAACCCCAAACATGGACTGGGGTGGATTCATGACAAAACATCCCCAGTCTGGGAGTCAATTGGAAAATAATGGCAATGTAATGAGTTTTTCATTAGAGTAAATTTATTTAATTTAAAAACAATTAATTGCATCTTTTATTATTGCAATAGTGGCATTATTGCATCTTTTATTAATGCAATAGTGGCATTAGTAGATTTTTTCCCTTATTTGGCAAAATACATAGATTACCAAAATTCTTTTTTTTAGGGGGGGGGGGATTTTACTAGGTTATAAAATCCAAAGTCTCTGAACCCACTCCTTGGACAGAACAGAAAGGGGAGCTCCAGGGAAGTGAAAGCCTTCAGCCCAGGTCACAGGGATACTTGTGACTAATTCCAAATCCCAACCCGGGGCTCCTTTTCCCCAGCACGAGTTTGTCCCCACCACCCCTCTCACCACAAACACTATCTCAGGTGCACAGAAACATTCACGCCACCACTCAAACCCGTTTCTCATCTCTTTCCCATATTCAAAATCCTCTGAACTCAGAAAATGCCAGAAGGCTTCCTCCTACACCACCTGTATAATTACCTGAGCCATATCCCTTAGTGGTGAGCATCCTTGGAAGGGCTGTAGTGAAGTCTCTGCGTGTAGGCCGGGCAGGGGTGACCTTGGCTAATGTCAGAAACCAACATAAAGATGAGGCTTCTCTGAGAGCAGAGAGCTTGTTTCAGGGAATCAAAGGGGCAGCAGAAAAAAATATGAAACACAACAAATGAAGAAAAGCACATGCCCAACTGCCGAACCTACCTGGAAGCGTTCACTGAGAATGTATGAGACTCTTAATATGTTGGGCAGAGCTCTGTTATGGCCATCATTGCCACAGTCTAACTCAGATCACGATCTCGCGGTCAGGGAGTTCAAGCCCCGCATCAGTCTCTGTGCTGACAGCTATTCTATTAATAATATAACTATTATTAATAGAACTATTAATAATTAATAGAACTATTAATAGAACTATTAATAATAGAACTAATAGCCACACAAATGGCCATGCTAAATGCTTTTTTATAAAACACTTCATAAAATTCTTCCAATGGCCTGTGTGGTAGGTATTGCCATATTTTATAGAGGAGGAGGTCACAGAGCTTAAATAACTTGCCCGAGATTACACAGCTAGTAAGAGGAAAAGTTGGATTTGAACTCAGCTCCATCAGCCACATACTACATGCTGTATAAATCTTAAAGTGTATGAGCACATGTACCCCTCTCCTCTCCACCCCACACATACACAGTCCAGTGGTTCTCAATCCTGTCTGCACAGGGAGGAGAATCATCTAAGGCAGACTTTGTAAAATCCCAGCACTCCAGCTCTACCTCCAGAAATGCCAATTTCTCCGACTTATGGGTGGGGACCAAGGAGCTATAGGTGTGAGAAAGCTTTCCAGGTGATGCTAATGAGCAGTCAGGTTCTTAACCACTGATCTAGGCCTTTCCTCCCACTCTACAGATCCTGTCTGAGAGTTTGAAACTAGAGGAAGGGAATTAAATGTGACTGGGCATTGCTGTCAGAGCCTGTTAAACTTTAGGTCTTAGGGACCCACTCCCAGGATTGGGGAGATCAGAAGTGAGACCAATCAGTATATTTAATTACCTGCAGGTGAGTTTTATTCATAACGAAGACATGCAAAGCTCCACTCACCTGATTTGATGACCAACTCCAGGTTTGATTTTTTATCATTCATTGGGCCTGGGAATTGGATCCGGCAGCAATAGGTCCCACTGTCAGCTAGAGTCACATTCTCTATAGTCAAGGACACATCTCCTTTGTGGAAATTCCTCTTTAGCTGGTATCTGTTAGATGTCTGATATTTCAAGTTCTTTCCATCTGTGCTGAGCAACATACTATAACATTCAAACACAGGACAGGATCCCTTGCCCCAGCAGACAGGCACAAGATTCTCGGGAGTGGTTGGAGAGTAGGTGCAGGGCAGAACAGCATTCTGACCCACTTCCACTATGTATGCCCCTTCCAAAGACCCTGAATAAAGAGGGAAAGAGAGAAAGACCCAGGCAATGAGTGAGGTTGGTCCATTTCAAGAAAACTGCAAGTGATGCACATAGAATAAAAAGGAAACCAGTGCTGCTGTCCTGTTTGTTGGATGATCCACTATGACAATGATTCTCTGGCTTGAGGAGCATCAGAATCACCAGAAAGCCTTGTTAAAACACAGATGACTGGGCTCAAACACTAGAGTTCATGATTCGATAGGTCTGGGGTGGGGTATAAAATTTGAATTTCTAACAAGTTTCCAGTTGTTGACAGGGCTGGTCTCAGAAACTCACTTTGAGAATCAATGCCCCAAGAGAGAATTGTGGTCCAGCTCTGTGAACATTAAAGGGTAAGGCAGACAGAAATAGATAGTCAGAAAATGAGTCATTGTCAGCCAGTAAAATAGCTCACTCATCTGGACTAGCTATCTGCTCATCAATGAAAGGCAGTTAACTTAACATAAATCTTTTTTTTTTTTAAAGCACTCAGCACATAATGAATAAAAAGCATTGGCTGAATAAGAAGCTTGCATATTCGAAACCACCCACAGGCTATTTTGAGGTTTAAAATTAATTATCTTTATATATATATATATATATATATATATATATATATATATATAGTGAAACATTTAAACAGTATAAAAGGATATATGAGGGAGGCTGGGTGGTTCTGTTGGTGAACGATCTGACTTTGGCTCAGGTCATGATCTCATGGTACATGAATTCAATCCCTGCATCAGGCTCTGTGCTGACAGCTCAGAGCCTGGAGCCTGCTTCAGAGTCTGTCCCTCCCCCACTCACATGCTCTCTTGCATGTGCTCTCTCCCAAAAATAAATAAACATTAAAAAGAAATTTTTAAGGTATATGAAAAGTATACTCCCTCTCCCTGCTCCTTCCCATTTTCTGGCTCCCCTTCCCAGAGTCTATACATTAAGGAGTTTTCATGTATTCCCACTCCCTACAACACACATACACAAATAGAAGTCTAACGTATGTGTTATTCTGCTCTTTGCTTTATTCAATTAACATTTCGACTTAGAGACATTTCATATCACTATGTTTGGTCAGCTTCACTGTTTGTATCATGGAGATATCACAAACTTATTTATCTACTCTCCCATTGGTGGACATTTAGGTTGCTTCCAAACTTGCTATTGCAAACATTATAATGACCATCTTTGCATCTTTATCTCACACTATCCAATTGTGACAGTCCATGCCCAGACTTACTTGTGAGTAGTAGCAGCAGCAGCAGCAGGACACAGTTAAAGGAAAGTTGTGAAACCATGGATTCTGAAGAAGAAAGTCAAATAAAGGCTCTGTTTAGTTTTGATTCTCCAGTGGAACTGGGAATCTCTTGCAACTGTATGTTCTCCGCAATCACAGGAGCAGCGGCCGCTCTCCCCGACTATTGGCCCAGCACACCAGGGCATCTGACTACCGACCTTTCCTCTGTAAATGCTGTCAAGTTCACAGTTAACATCAAAGGAAACCCCAGTTGCCTGTCATGCTACACCACACACATCCTGTAAGGGCTCTGATATTTATCCTGTTAGTATCAACGAAGAGGAAGCAATACTCAAGGAAGAAAAGTGTCTCTCAGTCAGTCAAGAATAGTGGAGAGAGCCCTCTCATATCTCCAATGAAATAATTCTCTGTTTGGAATGTATGGTGTGTGGGTCTAGCTAGTTACCAGGGAACACAAGGCAGGAACATATCATCTACTCATTCATTCAGTCAGATCAGTTGGTCATACGACCAATGTTAATGGAGAAGGAGCTGCAGAATACCACAATGAATGGCATGTTCCTTATTCTCACATTTATGCTTTCCACTCCATCCCTGAACTTAATTCTTAGCCTTTTTCTAACACAAATTGGGTTGTGTTATATAACCTTGTTGGATCTTAGTTTCCTCATTTATACAATGTATGAAATGAGGAAACTGTGCTAGGTGACATATCCATGGCTCTCTGCTCTAATACTCTGACTTTGACCCGAACTTTCAAACCCTTCCACTTAGGAAAGACACTTTCCTTTCTGCAGTGTTTCTTTTCCCCCACTGTGGTGGAAATCAAGGGGACCTCAATATTCTATTATATCTCATGTGAACAGGATGTCTCCTCCCTCCCAGCCCTGGGGCTCTAGACACAAATTCTCAGAAAGGGTTGAGTTTCAACCACACTCTCCATCACTGAGGTGACATCTCAGATCCCTGGGATAGTGACAGCCCTCCATCTCATCCCTAGGATAGTGACATTTCTCTGGGAACCTAAAAACCAATGATTCTTTATCAAAGTGAGCTCACAGACTGAATAGTTTCTGAAAACCCTGTGGACTTCCTGTCTTTTCTTGCTGAACTTCCTTGTCACTCATCTTTATGCCACTAAATGCATTCAATATAAATATCCAGCTTGTTCAATGTGTGTACTTCCCATAGCATCACAGAGGTAGCAGTTACTCAAGAGATCACAGTCAATTTCTTCATTTTATGGATAGAGAACTGAGACTTAAGAAGGTTGATTTGCCCAAAGGCTTGTGATTAGTAATTTCAAGTGAGAACTGAGTCCCCCAAGCTCCAGATTTTTTCCACTATAAACTATTTTATGAATTTCATATTTGCCCTTAATATGTCTGCCTACATAACTAATAAAAACCAGCAAATGTCCATATTGAAGGATAAGGTAGAATGGATGAAACATGGGGTCAGATGCTATGTTTATTGCATGATCCCAATCAACACTCTTAAAAGTGTCAGGCCTCAGATGTTGTGTTCTGTTTTTCCTTTTTTCTTTCTGTTTTGTTTTTTTATTATTATTACTATGTTTTATGTCCATATCTAGCTTTACTACTGGAACCAGCTTCATAAGATATTAACAATTTATTAATCCATTGAAGTCTAGACATAAAGGAGCCTAGAAATCTATTCTAATCCCCTTCTTTTTTTCTTCTGTGTAAAGGGAGCTTTTTCTGAGTATTTTCATGTTTATTTAACTTTTATTTCTTGTTTCTTAAAAACAAACTGCTTAGATAATTCATCTTAAGGACTAAAATTTGAAGCAGTATCAAAGCAGTATCAAAGCTTTATGAAGAAGACTTGTCCACGCCCCCATCCTGTAGGTTTCCATTCTTCTAAGTTTTTTGTGTATAACCCCAATGCAGACACAAGAAAATAAAATATGTATTCTTATTCTCTCCTTTCTTAGACAAATTGTATACTTGTGTTACACCTTGCATTTTCTATTAACTGTTTTATATACATTTTTTTACATACACAAAAGCAGAGGGGAAAGTATGAGTTCCCAATACACAGATTTAAAATTATCAACTTCTATTTTAAAACAAATCCCAGATCTCCTGTTACTTCACCCTTACAGACCTCAGTGTGTATTTTGGTTTTTTAAAGTGGACTTTCTGCTGCATAACCATAATACCATTATCACACATGATCAAATTAGTAATGATGTCTTAGTACCTAAGTCTTCAGTTTATAATCAAATTCCTCTGATTATCTCAAAAATACCCTTTTACAATACATTTATTTATATCCAGACCCAATCCAGGTCCCTACATCGCATTTGGTTGTCATATCAATTAAGTATCTTAATCTAGGACAGTCTTCCCTCCATCCCCCTGCCACTCACTGGTTGTAAAATCAGTTGTTCCACAGAATGTGCCACATTTGGGTTTGCCTGCTTCCTTGTGGTGGCATTGAAATTGTTCCTCTTTTCTGTGTATTTCCTAGACACGAAACTTAGCTCTCGACGTTTGACTTTTTGAACAGTACTTAGCTCCTGGTGCTGTGTGCCTCAGATCCCACAACTGTCTGCTTACTCTACCTATAGAGGTGCTAACATTTATCAGCTTGCATCTTTTTTAAACTTAACTTTCTAGACAAATACCATATGGTTTCACTCATTGTGGAATTTAAGAAACAAAATAGAAGAATATACAGGAGGGGGGGAAATGAAAAAAGAAAGAGGGAAACAAACCATAAGAGATTCTTTTGTTGTTGTTTGTTTTGTTTTTGTTTTTTATTTCTTAATATAATTCATTGTCAAGTTAGCTAACATACATTGTATACACTGTGCTCTTGGTTTCAGGGGTAGATTCCCCTGATTCATTGCTTACATACAACACGCAGTGCTCATCCCAACAAGTGCCCTCCTCAATGCCCATCACCCATTTTTCCCTCTCCCCCATGTCCCCATCAACCCTCAGTTTGTTCTCTGTATTTAAGAGTCTTCTATGGGTTTGCCTCCCTCTCTGTTTAAAACTATTTTTTCTCCTTCCCTTCCCCCATGGTCTTCTGTTAAGTTTCTCAAGTTCCACATAGGAGTGAAAACATATATCTGTCTTTCTCTGACTACCTTATTTCACTTAGCACAATACCCTCCAGTTCCATTCACGTTGTTGTAAATGGCAGGATTTCATTCTTTCTCATTGCCAGGTAGTATTCCATTGTATATATAAACCACATCTTCTTTATCCATTCGTTGATGGATATTTGGGCTTTTTCCATGAATTGGCTATTGTTGAAAGTGCTGCTATAAACATTGGGGTACAAGTGGCCTTGTTAATCAGCACTCCTGTATCCTTTGTATACATTCCTAGTAGTGTTATTGCTGGGTCATAGGGTAGTTCACTTTTAATTTTTTTGAGGAATCTCCACACTGTTTTCCAGAGTGGCTGCACCAGTTTGCATTCTACCAACAGTGCAAGAGGGTTCTGTTGCTTCCTGAGTTGTTAATTTTAGCTACTCTGACTGGTGTGAGGTGGTATCTCAATGTGGTTTTGATTTGTATTTCTCTGATGATGAGTGATGTTGGGCATCTTTTCATATGTCTGTTGGTCATCTGGATGTCTTCTTTGAAAGTGTCTATTCATGTCTTCCACCCATTTCTTCACTGGATTATTTGTTTTTTATGTGTTGCATTTGGTAAGTTCCTTATAGATTTTGGATACTAACCCTTTATCCAAAGGTCATTTGCAAATATCTTCCCCCATTCTGTCAGTTGCCTTTTAATTTTGTTGATTATTTCCTTTGCAGTGCAGAAGTTTTTATCTTGATGAGGTCCCAACAGCTCATTTTTGCTTTTATTTCCCTTGTATTCTGACGTATTGAGTAAAAAAGTTGCTGCAGCTGAGATCAAAGAGGTTGTTGCCTGTTTTCTCTTCTAGGGTTTTGATGGTTTCCTGACTCACATTTAGGTCTTTCATCCATTTTGAATTTATTTTTGTGTGTGGTGTAAGAAAATGGTCCAGTTTCATTTTTCTGCATGTTACTGTCCAGTTCTCCCAGCACCATTTGCTAAAGAGACTATCTTTTTTCCATTGGATATTCTTGTCTGCTTTGTCAAAGGTTAGTTGGCCATACATTTGTGGGTCTAATTCTGGGTTCTATATTGTATCCCATTGGCCTATGTGTCTGTTTTTGTGTCAATATCATACTGTCTTGAAGAAACAGTTTTGTAATAGGGGCTAAAGTCTGTGATTGTGATGTCTCCCATTTTGGTTTTCTTCTTCCACATTACTTTGTCTATTCAGAGTCTTTTGTGGTTCCATATAAATTTTAGCATTGTTTATTCTAGCTTTGAGACAAATGCTGGTGCAATTTCAACTGGGATTGCATTGAATGTGTAGATTGCTTTGGGGAGTATTGACACTTTTACAATATTTGTTCTTCCTATCCATGAGCATGGAATGTTTTCCCATTTCTTTGTGTCTTCTTCAATTTCTTTCATAAGTTTTCTATAGTTTTCAGCATACAGATCTTTTACATCTTTGGTTAGGTTCATTCTTAGGCATTTTATGGTTCTTGGTTCAATTGTAAATGGGATCGATTTCTTGATTTCTCTTTCTGCTGCTTTACTATTGGTGTATAGATACAACCAATTTCTGTACATTGATTTTTGTATCCTGCAACTTTGCTGAATTCATATATCAGTTTTAATAGCTTTTTGGTGGTGTCTTTCAGGTTTTTCATGTAGAGTATCATGTCATCTGCGAAAAGGGAACATTTGACTCTTCTTTGCCAATTTGGATGTTTGTTGTCTGATTGCTGAGGCGAGGACTTCCAACACTTTGTTAAATAACTGTGGTGAGAGTGAACATCCCTGTCAGGCTCCTGGTCTCAGGGGAAAAGCTCTCTGTTTTTTCCTATTGAGGATGATATTAGCTGTGGGCTTTTCATATATGGCTTTTATGATGTTAAGGTCTGTTCCTTCTATCCCAACTTTCTTGAGGGTTTTTATTAAGAAAGGATGCTGTATTTTATCAAATGCTTTTTCTGCATCTCTTGACAGAATCATATGGTTCTTATCTTTTCTTCTATTAATGCGATGTATCACATTGATTGATTTCCGAGTATGAACCAGCCCTGCAGCCCAGGAATGAATCTCACTTGATCATGGTGAATAATTCTTTTAACATACTGTTGAATTCAATTTGCTCATATCTTGTTAAGAATTTTTGCATCCATGTCCATCAGGGATATTGGCCTGTAAATTCTCCTTTTTAGTGGGGCGTCTGTCTGGATTGGGAATCAAGATAATGCTGGCTTCATAGAATGAGTCCAGAAGCTTTCCTTCCATTTCTATTTTTTTGTAACAGCTTGAGAATAGGTTTTAAGTCTGCTTTATGTGTCTGGTAGAACTCCCGTGGGAAGCCAGCTGGCCCAGAACTTTTATTTTTGGGGAGATTTTTGATAACTGATTCAATTTCTTTGCTGGTTATAGGCCTGTTCAAATTTTCTATTTCTTCCTGTTTGAATTTTGGTAGTGTGTGGGTATCTATGAATTTGTCCATTTCGTCCAAGTTTTCCAGTTTGTTGGCATATAATTTTTCATAGTATTCTCTAATAATTGTTTGTATTTCTGTGGTGTTGGTTATAATCTCTCCTCTATCATTCGTGATTTTTTCTATTTGAGTTCTCTTTTCTTTTTGAGAAGTCTGGCTAGGGGTTTATCAGTTTTGTTTATTTTTTCAAAAGAAACAGCTCTTAGATTCATTGATCTGTGCTACTGGTTTTTTTGGATTCTGTATTGTTTATTTCTGCTCTAATCTTTATTATTTCTCTTCTTCTGCTGGTTTTGGGGTTTCTTTGCTGTTCTACTTCTAGTTCCTTTAGGTGTGTGGTTAGGTTTTGTATTTGGGATTTTTCTTGTCTTTTGAGATAGGCCCTCAAACTTCTTGGCCATGTTGACTCTTTGAGACTCATACTGATCGAGAAAAAACTGAAAGTTAATGGAGGGATGTAGTTGGGGGATGGGTTAGATAGGTGATGGGCATTAAGGAGGGTACTTGTTACGATCAGCACTGGGTATTATATGTAAGTGATGAATCAGTGATTTCTACTCCTAAAACCAATATTGCACTGTATGTTAACTAAATTGAATTTAAATAAAAATTTGAAAAGAAAATTAATTAATTAATTAATTAACTTTCTATTTCAAAGATCTCTCCATTCTAACTCATATAGAACTTCTTCATTCTTTATTACAGCCATGTGGATGCCACTAGATGGAAGCACGGGGTGAAAGCAACAATATTATTATCCCCTTGAAATGGATGCTTCATGTCTCAGTTTATTTGTAAAGTTAATCAGAAAAGACCCATAGAGGCCTATGATTCTTTAATTATGTGAAGTGGAAGTTTGCTTTATAAAAGGAGCCCTTAAATGTGTTTCTGGTAAAGAAGCCTTTTACAGTGTAATTAATTCATTTCTAAATGGTGTTTAGAAAGTTGCATTGTGAATTATCTTTTAAAATTTTTTTTTCTTCTAATGCTTTATTTATTTTTTGAGAGAGGGAGAGACACCGTGAGCAGGGGAGGTCAGAGAGAGAGGGAGACATAGAATCTGAACACAGGCTCCAGGCTCTGAGTGAGCTGTCAGCACAGAGCCCGACATGGGGCTCAAACCCATGAACCATGAGATCATGACCTGAGCTGAAGCTGGACGCTCAACTGACTGCGCCACCCAGGCACCCTGCACTGTGAATTATCTTAAGGGGGCATTTGTTGAGTGTCATCTATAATTAGGTAGAGGGGTGCTACATAAAAACTACTGCATACAATACTACTACACAGATTGTGTTTTTGCTCTTTCCCTGTGTCAGCAGGAAAAGTGGCAAAAAAAATCCCAGGCACCTTAAAGATAGCCTCTAAGCACCCAATGAAAACATTAGAATTATATGTTGCTAGAATTCACAATGATGGATAATGAAAGGGCCACTTGACAAAATCCATAAAATGGAAGTTAGAGAATTTTAACCAGGTCAGGAGACAGGAGAACAAGGGTGATACAGATGGGATTATCTGGAAAAACTCAGTCCAATTAGAATCAACCTTGTACATTGGGGAGCTGCAGAAGAATGGGTATTGGAGAGATGACTACATATGGAATCCTATATGTAACTGATTTGAATAAAAAGACCTCCCTTATTTAAGCCACAACATCTCAGTTTCCATAGAGTATTAGTCCCAAAATTTTGCGAGGGGAAGCACAACATTGGATATTAAGGGTGAGAAGTTAAGCAATTTCAAGCTAGATCTTCTGACTTCCAAATTGCAACTAGTCATGTGACTTCTCTTTAAAAATGCTTGCTTGGCAGAGAAGGACAGATACCATATGTTTTCACTCATAGGTCTAACAGAAGAAACCTAACAGAGGACCATGGGGAGGGGAAGCAGGGAAAAAGAGTTAGGGAGAGGGAGGAGGCAAATCATGAGAGACTCTTGAATGCTGAAAACAAACTGAGGGCAGAAGGGGGAAGGGGAAAGGGGAAGGGGGGTGATGGTCATGGAGGAGGGCACTTGTGGGGAAGAGCACTGGGTGTTATATGGAATCCAACTTGACAATAAACTATAAAAAAATAAATAAAATAAAACTAAAAAAAATAAAAGTGCTTGCTTGAAATAAGTCAATCAAATGACAAATCATACCATATGATTTCACTCATGTGTGGAATTTAAGAAACAAAACAAATGAGCAAAGGAGAAAAAAAGAGAGAGAGAAACAGACTCTTAACTATAGAGAACAAACTGATGGTTACCAGAGGGGAGGCCAGTGGGGGATGGCTGAAATAGGTGATGGGATTAAGTTCAGCACTTTTGATGAGCCCCAGGTAATGTATAGAATTGTTGAGTCACTATATCGTACACTTGAAACTAACACTACACTGTATGTTAACTGACTGGAATTTATTTTTTTTTTGGAAAGTATTTTGATATTTGATTTTACTTTTTTTTAATTTATTTTAATTTATTATTATTATTATTAAAATTTATAGTTTATTGTCAAGTTGGTTTCCATATAACACCAGTGCTCTTCCCCACAAGTGTCCTCCACCATGACCATCACCCCTCCTCCCCTTTCCCCCCTCCCCCTTCCACCCTCAGTTCTTTTCAGTATTCAAGAGTCTCTCCTGCTTTGTCTCCCTCCCTCTCCCTCTTTTTCCTCCTTCCCCTCCCCATGGTCCTCTGTTAGGTTTCTCCTGTTGTTAGACCTATGAGTGCAAACATATGGTATCTGTCCTTCTCCGCCTGACTTATTTTGCTTAACTGACTGGAATTTAAATAAAAACTTTAAAAACAAATAATTAAAGTACTTGTAAACCTATGTGTCTGTATAGTGATTGAAAACTTTTATTATATAACTCATACTTACTGCAGAAAATTCTGAAAAAATAAAATAAGATACATAGATAGATAAATAGATAAAAAATGCCATAATCTCAGTTGCATAAAATACCCCCTGTCAATATAATGGATCTCCTTTCAAATATTTTTCTGTGTGTGCCTCCAATATACAAACATGTTCAGGGCACCTGGGTGGCTCAGTCAATTAAGTTTCCGACTTGATTTCGGCTCAGGTCGTGACCTCACGGTTCATGGGTTCCAGCATCGGACTCTGCACTGACAGTATACAGCCTGCTTGGGATTCTGTCCCTCTCCCTCTCTCTCTGCCCCTTCCTTGCTTTTTTGTTCTCTCTCTCTCTCTCTCTCTCTCTCTCTCTCTCTCTCTCAAAATAAATATATTTTAAAAACTGTACACAAACATGTTCATGTGAGTACATCTTGTGGGTATATCCCCAGAAAGAAAGTCTTACTCACAATTAGGAACATCATGAACACAAGGAGATCTAGGAGAAGGTGAAAAACATTTCCTTTTTAAAAAAAAAATTAAATATTTATTCATTTTTGAGAGAGAGAGAGAGAGAGAGAGACAGTGCATGAGGGGGAGAAGGGCAGAGAGCAAGAGTGACACAGAATCCAAAGCAGGCTTCAGGCTCTGAGCTGTCAGCACAGAGCCCAAATGCGGGGCTCGAACTCATGAACCCTGAGATCATAGCCTGAGCCGAAATCAGATGCTCTACCAACTGAGCACCCCCACAAAACATTTCCTTATACCAAAATATATAGAGACCACCTGTCAGTTCATAGACTTTACCTCAGATGAAAGTCCTTTTAGTTTTACTTTACTTTTATTTTTGTGGTCTCAGTGCACTCATTTGCATCAGGTTGCTTTCAGCATTGCCCTCCCCACCCCAGCACTGAGAGGGTTACTTCAGCCCAAAGATCCTGGGCATCCCTGGAGGGAATCCCAGATCCTTCAGGGTCTTGGAAATACTGATCCTTTTACAAGACAAATGAATTTCTCCCTTGCTAGAGAACACCTCTCATAGCATGATCTTTGTGCTGTTCTTATGCTAGTAAACCCTCTTCTCTCACCAGAGACTTTACCTTGTAGCTGACAGAAAAGCCAACTAACTAGCTTCAACTATAAAGTGAATTTATTGACTGACATCATTGAAAAGTTTCGCTTCAGGCAGATCTGACTCAATGACCTCAGGGAGGTCACAGGGGGCCTAGCTTCTAGCTGCCTTCATTTTTGGCTCCTTCCTCAGACTCTAGACGGTGTCCCTCCACTGTACCTGCAGAGCACATAGCCTCATACCAAGAACATCTCTTGGCTGTTCTCACACAGGTCCAGTGATTCACATTCCCTCAAAGGCTCACACTGGGTCACAGACTCATTCCTGAACTCTGTGTCGACAGGGTCAAAAAGAACTAATTGGGTTGAGCCTGGGTCACATCCCAAACTTTGTGTTCTCAAGGTGAAAGAAGGTAGTTCCCCCAAAGAAAAAGTGTGGTGCATTTCAAAAGGAAAAATGGATGCTGGGCAGCAAAAGCAAATTTCCACTACCGACACTCTCCCAGAAAGAGGCGGTGTGGAGAGGTGAGAAAAGGAAACTCTCCCTTCCACACGTGCATGGTTCTTCTTCTTACCAAAAAAAACCTGGCATTTTACTAATCAAGTGCTTTTGAACTTACAAGGACATGCTTTTCACAACACTGGGGAGATGATAAAGAGCTTTCGTGTTTATAGACAGTCTTTATATTTAGTAACTATAGATGGATGCCAGTGAGATTAACTGAAGCTCATCTCAGACCAAGGCAAGAACCAGTGTAGAGCCCTCTCCAGTGTTCACAGCATAGAAAACAGTGGCCCAGCAAGGACAAGTCAGCATTCTGAGATATCGCAATACTTACTCAGCAAGTAACTCCAGAGGGAAGTTAATGCTGCCCCTGCCCACATAACCAAACTCTTCAGAGTAGAGGAAGTGGGGAGCGGTGTAAAATAATGTACCCTTAATAACTCAGGGAGACTCCCAGTGACGAAACTGAGAAATGAACAGGGGTCTACCATCAGGAAAATTCTGTTGAACTCTGTGTGAGTCACTGTGGGAGCTCCTACCTGCAGTCTCATCTTGCAAATGCAGATCCCTACTTCCTCCAGAGACCACGCTGATGGGGGGCGCTGCATGAGTGGTCACTCATCCCGTGCATGTTCTCCAGTGCGGTGCCGCTTCTTTCTCGACTTTGATGATTGGTCTCTTACTCCAGGTGCAGATTGTCAAGCTAATCACACTCCTCATTTCAAGCCCCCTATTCCTCATCAATCCTATGAGGCCTCTTTCTTAGTTTCGTTTCTTTTCCTATTTCCCCACTTCGTCCCTGACCTACTTTCTCATTTTTCTGTTTTCATAGGCGTCCACTTTACAAGACTGTGGGTGAGAAGTTTTCCAAAGTGCTTACTCCAGTTTACATTCTCACTGCCAGGGAGAACTCTTACAACGCTCCACATCTTTGCCAGTAATAGTTCCATCAGACTTTTAAATTTTTTCCAAGACGATGGGTGCATGATGATGTCAAGACATGGTTTTGAGGTTAAACTGCTGTCTGGTGGAAAATATAATAGATGTATAAAACATTGCACATATCAGTTTATAGGGTACAGATGTTTATAAAGCAAACACTAAACCAGGACCCAAAACAAAAAGTAAAACACTCCCAATCTCCCCAAGTCCTGCTGACACCCATTCTGAGCCCATGTGCCCTTTCCTGATCAGAAAACCTTCCTGCCCTGCTCCAGATAACTACTATTCTAAATTTTGCAATAATCATTTGTCTTTTTTTATGGTTTTACCACCTGTGAATGCATTCCAAAATTATATGTATGGTTTTGCTTGTTTCTGAACATCATATGAAGGATATTATACCATCTGTAAGTTGTGTTTTGTTTCTTTCACTCAACAGTGTATTTGTGAGGTTCATTCATGCTGTTGTGGGTTCCTGTGGGTTGTTTGTTTTATTACTGGGTATTTTTCTTGGAATGGCTATGCCTCAAATTACTTGTTCATTTTTGGGGGCACCTGGGTGGTTCAGTCGGTTAAGCTTCCAACTTTGGCTCAGGGCATGGTCTCAGGGTTCGTGAGTTCAAGCCCCACATCAGGCTCCATACTGACAGCTCAGAGCCTGGAGCCTCCTTCCGATTATGTGTCTCCCTCTCTCTCTCTCCCCTTCCCTTACTCACACTCTGTATGTCTCTCTATCTCTCAAAAATAAACAAAAATGTTAAAAAATTATTCGTTCATTTTATTTTAGATGCGCACTTCATCTTCTGTTTCAGTTATAATGAACAATGCCACCCTGGACATTCTCGTACTCGAATCCTGATACACACATACAGAACCTTCTCTGGAGTGTATTCTGAGAGTGGAATTACTGGGTCAGAAGGGATATACATCTTGGACCTTATTACATAATGCCTGTTTCCCAAGACATCTCCAAGCAGTGTATAAGAATTTCTCTTATTCTGCATCGTCGCCAACACTTAGTATTGCCAGATTTTTTTCCCAAACTGCTAAAGGATAGGATAGCATCTCACTGTGGCTTTAATTTGCATTTTCTTCTTTACTAGAGAGGTTAATAAAGTACCTTTTCTTTCATTTGTGAACCATTTGGATTTGGAGAGTGCTAAGAGGAAAAATACTTATTTTGCTCACTTTTTGTTGGGTTTCTCAATTTTTTCGTATCAATTTATATGAATAATTTACATATTTTGGATACCAGTCCTCCGCTGATTTAATCTGTTGTAAATAAAGTACTTTGTGGATAAATTTGGCCTCTTTATAATATCAAGTGTTCCCATCCATAAATATGTTTTATCTATCTAGATTTTAAGTTTCCTCTTAATAAAACTTTTAACTTTTCTCTATAGAGGTCTCAACTTATACCTTGATTTTCTTCTAGGTACTTTATATTATTGATGCTATTCTACATAGTATCTTATTTTTAGGTTTTTATATTGTTTGTTTCTGGTATTCTGAAATGCACTTTATTTTTGAATGGTGTTTTTCCCCCTCCAACCAGTAAATTCTCTTATTAATAAATTATCTATAGATTATATTGCATTTTCTATGCAGTCATATTTCCTGCAAATAATGACAATTTAGTGTCTTCCTTTTCAATCCTACATTGTTTTCCTTGCCATGCTGCAAATGGAATCTAGTTCATATTTAACAGTTTTGATAGTAGGCATCCTGTTTCATTCTGGCTTTTCACCTTCCACCTTGGGTATGTATTATGGTGTAGTTTTATGGAGCTACTGTTTATTACATTGAGGGAGCTCTCCTCCATTCCTAAATATCTGAAAGAATTTTTTTCTTTTTCATGAATGGATACTAAATTTTATAAATGCCTTTTCTGCATCTGTTGAGATGATTGATTTTTCTCCTTTAATCTACTTTTATGTCAGACTACATTAATTTTCTATTCTACATTCCTACAATAAATATTGCCTTTTATTTTTTACAGATTCCTGGGTTGAATGTACTAATAGTTTATGCTATTCTCATAAAATGTTCCCTCTTTATCTATTCTCTGAAAGTCTGTATAAAATAAGTTTGTTTTGTTTTTTTTCTGGCAATGTTTGGTAGAAGCTATTTGAACTTAAAGTTTTCTTTGTGAGAAGATTTTGACTACTGGTTTCTTTTTAAAAAATCATTAGAAAGCTATTCAAGTTTCTATTTTTAAACCAATATTGGCAATTTTATAAGAATTTGTCCATTTTGTCTACATTTTCACATTGTTATGTTATCCATAATATTTTCATATTATTTTGTACTGTTTACAAAATCTATAGGAATTTCCCTTTTTCATTTCTGCTAGTATTTGTGTCTTCCTCTTTTCTATTTTTAATCACTCTCTCTTGGAAGTAGCAGTGGCTTAGAGCCGAGGCTCATGCACCATGCAAGCCTCCCACGCACCCCCTCAGCCCTTCCAGACCAGATACTTCTGCACAGATTGATTAGCAAGCCTGAGACCTAACTGACTATGTCGCTTGAGGACAAAAGAATTGGAGTGGGTCTTCTCTTTCACTCTCTAACAGTAGGTACTCTCTAACAGTACCTACCCTAGGAGATGGGTACTAGAATCATCATAGCTAAGGAAATTGAGTTCCAACCAAGGCTACAGAGCTAGTAAACAGTAGAGCCCCAATTCTACCATGTCTTGCTCATTCTCTTCTCTTCTAAACCTGAGTTTTAATTCTGCCATCTGCTAGCTGAAATATCCTTAGTGTATAGTAAGTTACATTCTTGAGTCTCCATTTCTTCATCCATTAAATCATTTTTATTTTTTCAAGTTGGCTAGCCATTGATAGACACAAATATGAACTCAGACTACAAATATTAACTTGATTTTATCATATAGAGAATATCTTTCCATGTCAGTATTCTCATTCTTAACGGCTCTTAACAGTTGCATGGTATTCATAGCAGATCCTCAAGTTTGTTAAATGAATGAATGGGAAAGTCGATAAAGATCCAGAAGACACCTTTCCTTGCAGTTGTGATACAATGCATTCCTGGTCAGCCCAGCCATAGCTCCCCACCTGACTCCCATACGTTGAATGTCTTCACTTATTCTGAACCTAGAGTGGAAGACAGGGAACCAGCAGCTTCACAGACCTTGGTCCTGTATGTTAAGCAAATGTGAGAAACGTCTGTTATCACTCACGCAGTACAAACCAACAGTACCTGAGGCCTTCCCCAGGTCTTGTTCAGGAAAGCAAGGCTCTGATCAAGACTTGTATTCACAATGTAATATTGATTACTTTTAAAAAGTCACACCCTGTTCTCTCCATGAGAAAAGATTTTGTAGGCCAGAGGCACAGGCAACAAGTCTCACTTGTTGAATTAAAAAAAAAAAAAAAAAATCTCAGTATCATTAGCAGCACGGAGTGTCTCTAGCCTTCTCCCCGGCTGCAGCTTCTGAACTCGAGGTAAGAGTGCCACTTACTGTTAGACTCATTGCATTGCAATTTGAAAACAGTTCTTCAATCTGAGTCTAAATGCCACATGAAGATAAGACTTATCAGGGAATATATTAACTGACCTTTGACAGATTCCTAAATACCAGAAATTGTGCTAAGTGCTTTGTATCCATAATCTTTATTTAGGCCTTAGAACAATTCTGTATTTTTTTTATTTCTGTGATTATTTGTGGTTCTGTGCGCACACTCCAGGGTTTTGAATCCAACCACCCAGATCATAGCCTATAGGCCAAATCCAGTCAGTGGCCTGCTTTTGCACAGCCCACAAGCTAAGGATGATTTTAAATGTTTAAATGTTCCTTGAAAATCAAAAGAATACTTCATAACATTTGAAAATTATTTAAATTCAAGTTTCAGTGCCTATAAAGTTGTACTGGAACATAGTCACACTCATTTACTGAGGTATGGTCTATGGCTGCTTTTGTACCATAATAATTCAGTAGTTGTGACAGAGACCTTATGGTCTTCAATGCCTTAAGTATTTACTAACCGGCTCTTTACAGAAAAAGTTTGTCAACTCCTGCCCTAGATTCTAATTTGGATACACTAGCTGGGCAAGCCACAAAACTGATCCTCAGTATCATAAAGTGGCAGAATACCTGCCATGAGTGGTTTTTATGGAACATTAGCACTCTAAGCACAGTATCTCCTGAAGATACCTACAGAAGCCTAAGATAGAAATGTCTTAACATATTCAAGGAAGCTCATAATTTCCATCTACAAATCTCCTCCCCCCTCAACCCAGTATTGTATAGTATCTTAAGAGTATGGACTTTAGGGCCAAAATATGGGATTCCATTCTAGGCTCCACGATGACTTATTGATTATATGATGCAGTATGAAGTACGGAGGTTGCGTGCTTAGGTTTTGAAACTAGGTTTCAATCCTGGTTCTGCCACTCGCTAGCTTGGTGACCTTGGGTAAATTACATAACCTCTCTAAACCTCTGCTTCCTCATCTGTAATGGATATAAAAATCATACTAATTTCATTGGGATGTTGCGAGGATATAATGAATTTATGTATGTAAAGTGATTAGAGCAGTGTTCGCAAATATCTCTATATATTTGCTATTGATCTCCATTCTTATTTAGGAAAAAACAAACTCCTTCCTTTCACCTAAACCCTATAATCTGCCCTCCATCTGCTTCTCCAGCTCCAATCTCTTTTCTATGTTGCAGCCTTTAATGGCCTTTTTCACCCAAATCATGCTTTTATTTCCTCATGAGACACTTCTACTTGCTGTTTCCAGTGACCTCAGAACCTAGCAGAGCTTTGCTCAGAAATACAGCACAACACAGTTGAAGCTCCCTTCCAAAGCCCTTAACAAATGTGCACACGTGAACAGAACTTGAAGAGATACCGTGGACAAGGAATTTTTAAGCAAGCAATAGGAGTAAAATTATAAGGTTCTTCTGAGTGCTGTAATGGCTGTAAAGTTAAAACACAAACTTAGACTTCAGAAATTAATTCATTTGTTTTCTTGTTCATCTTTCTTCATTTTCCTCCCCACTCTCCATTTCCCCAGTAACTAGACCAGTGCCATGCAGAGGGCCACATTTTTCACTAAATGAAGACAATTAATAAATGATGGGGGGGTGGGGGGTGGGAATATAAATTGGCACAACCTGTTTGGTTTTTTCCCTTTATTTTCAAATTTTTACTTAAATTCTAGTTAGTTAAGATACAACCTGTTTATTTTTATCAAAAATTTACAGGTGCTCAATTTGTAGTGGATATCTATAGTATGATCAACTCAGCACCTCCTTTCTCAAGAGGTGAACTTTCTTCCATATATGGACATTTGGGACTGCCAAATTCTTACAGGATTCAGGCCCCAGATGGGATAAGGAATGCCACCCCTAAATCTCTCTCTGGACTGGTTAGTCTTCCTTTTTTCAGGCAGTGGTGCAGACAAACTTAACACTTGTGAACTGTTAGCAGCCATGTTCTCCATCCATTCATAAAAAGGCTGGTCTGTAAAGAGAATGAAGCTAACAGACAGAAAGCAGACAGGAGAAACAATGAAGGGATCTGAATGGAGTTTGAGTCTCAGATGCTCTGGAGACCCTTCTGGTCCTCTTAATAGTTTGGATATTCAATTTATCCTTTGATCATGTAACGGCATAGTATCATTTCAAAAATTTGTCTTTTTGCTTCAACTAGGTAAAGCAGAGAGTACGAATACAATACTCCTTTAACCCACTGCACAGTCATCTAGATTTCTTAAAACCAGTGCCCAAGGCCCACTCCAGAACAATGAAATCAGAATCTCTGTAGTCTGGGCATTAATAATTTCAAGAAATGCCAGGCTATCCTAGATATCTCACTTTCAGGAATCAATCTATCAGGAATATTCATTATAACTAGGGATGCAGAGATGTATTTTGACCCTCACAAGATTGAAAGATAACATTAACTTTTAAACTTGTAACAATTATCAGATCACCACTGCTCCTTCATCTCAGATCCTCCGAAGTCAGAATTTAAGAGTCCTCATGGAATTTTAATCCCTAAATCTCCCTAAATACACACACACACACACACACACACACACACACACAGATGATGTTGTGGCCCTTGTAATGTTACGGGACTCATTTAGTTTTTTCCATATAAAGAATTGCAAAGCAAGCCAAAAATTGGTTTAGTACCCCTTGGCCCAACATCCTCAAGGTTAACAAAGGGAAAGGAAAGAGATTTCTTTGGAGAGTTGCTCAAGTGTTATGCGATGTCCAGCTGCTCCCCCCACAAGCAGCTGTTGGGACTCCTCCCCCACCCCACCCCCACACTTCAATTTAACCTTAAGAGAACCTGGACTGTATTCCCTGAGCCCAAAAACCTATACCAAAATGGTAACAGAAAAAAAAAAATTAGACTGGCCAACTTGCTGCCTAATCCAACTAGCTGCCTAATAAAGAAGTATCTATTTGGCAAGTCTATATTCTGAAGATTTTTAAAAAGGATGCATGAAATGTTTCACATACAGAATAGGCCTGTGGCCACATTAAACTGGACTTCACCAGCTCTAGAACTAGAAACCTTAATAGAGCAAGTCCCTGAAGGGTGATATACTGGAAATCAAAAACTGAGGAAAGACTTAAAAAGGGACATCTGGGAAAAGGCACTACCTTTATCAGTGATTCTTAAGCTTGAGTGTGCATGAGAACCTGAGGGCTTTTTACACCACAGCTTTTTGGGCCCTATCCATGGAGTTTGATTTAGTAGATTTAGGGTAAGGCCTGAGAATCTGCATTTCTAACAAGTACCCAAGTGATGTAATGTTACTGAACAACACTTTGAGAACCAATGGCCTATATAAAGGGAAAGACCAGCAGAGAACTTCAGAAACAAAGCAGATTCTTCACCAAGCCCCTGGTGGAAGAAAAGATGGAGGGCAGAAAAGTGCAGAAATAATATCTCAGTGCTCAAAACAAGCTGACTTCTTGCTCATGGTCAAATCAACTAGGGTGGGTGGGTGGATAATAAAAGGAGGGCCTAGTCCTAGTCACTCAAAGACCCAACCGACTGAACCTTTATCATCTTCAAGTGGCTTCCAGAGTCATCCTAGGTACAGCCATCCAACCAGCAGATGAGAAAGGAATGGAGGAGCATGCAAGAAAGTTTTACACAGAAGGCCTGAATTTTTGCATCCATACTCCACTGCTAAGGACTCAGTCCCATGGCTGTATGCAGACCCAAGAGCAGTGAAAAAATGTAGACCCTCACAGGGCAGCCACATCTTAAGGGAACAAGAATCTCCAGTACACAATCCAACAGTCTCTGCTACCAAATCCCCTTCCCACTGCTTCCAGCCTTATCAAGTCTTGAGTATAGCTTTAAAGAAAATGTATAGCTCATTACATAAACATTTACAAATGTAATGTTTACAATACATTTAGTTACAAATGTAACTAAAAATGATCAAAGGATTACGAGTAGAAAAAAAATTATGATCAAAGGATTTATTATGAGTAGAAAAAAAATTATGAGACCTATCCAGGGTAGGGACAAGTAGCTCAGAGAGTGTGTTTACAGAAGCAGCAGAGAGGAAAAACAAAACTGCTGTTTTAAAACTCTATAGGTTCCTCTCTTTTAGCATGTTACACTACTTTCTTAGAGATCAAGTAAATTTTTAAGTAAAATAAATCTAAAGGTTTTAGAATTTCACTTTTACTCAGCTTGTTATCCTTTATTTATCTATCATTCTTAGAGCGAATGGCAAATCTACTCTTCAAAGATGAAATCCTGCTGTTACTGAGGATTTCCCCAACGCTCTATCAACTCCAAAACCAGGAAAGTTTCACACAATTGCAGCACTTTGCTTTTTAAGGCGATTACGCTTAATGTACCCATACTCATTTACCTATGTTTGTCATCGACTGAAATTATGGCCTGTGACATCATTGATAAGGCTGGAGTCAAGCCACTTACATGACTTCTAGATATATCTCTTTTAAAACAACTCTCCGAGAACAAATTAACCAATGCCATTTACTGAAAAGGGAAAAGCAAAAAGAAAAAGAAACGTCTTTCATGGTCTTTCATTCATTTCATCAATGAGGACACACAAGGCAGCATCTTTCTCTATAATCTGATCTCTCCTATGACCTGAATTTTCTCTTTGCTGTTCATTCTGTCCAGTACAATTGTTGCTATCATCAGCATCCATTGGTTCAGTTTTTACTCTCATCCCTGCTTCTGAATGAGGCAAATCATCAGGCAAAGAAGCCAAGCAATTCTGAATCATCTCAATGACTCGTTCCAGATGCTTCTGAAACCGTTCAGCTGTTTCAAGGCGTTGACGTTTCTGCACCTCCATCATGACTCTCAAGGTCTCTCTTGCTTGGTGGGGTCGGTATTCGTTTATGAGATGATGTACATGCACAAAAAGCAGCTTAAGATCTTCTAGCTTCTCTTCTCGTTTTATACTCCCAGGGCTCCTTATCAAGATATCTAAGAGGTCTAAGAAATTAATAAGAATAGACATATTGAGTTTTCTCAGTTCTTTCTTGTGATCAAACTGCATAGGATGAAGCCGCTCGATGCCCTGACTTTCTAAAGGGCGAATGATAAGATCGTCACACTGGAACTGATTGCCAAACATCATATAACTGTCTTTTATTGGAGGTGGAGGCTTGGGAGCTAAGCCTTCCTGAATATTTTCATCTGTATATTCCTTGATGTACTGCATTGGAGGTGGTGGAAGGGCACTCACTTGTTGTGGCTCACCCATTGTGGAAGATCAAAAACCTATGGAAATAAACCAAAGATTTAGAGTAGAGCTACAAAACAAACCTGTCACATTGTGTACTACAGAGTATTTTCCTTTTTTTTCCTTGGCAGTTTGGGGCCCAGGACAAAATGATCTTCTTAATGTCTAAAACAACAGGGAAAGGCTGCCATCTTTTTCTAACTGGCATTATATCTTCAATCATCCAACAATTTTTCCTTCTCTGCTTAAGATTTTCATCAGCACACACAAAAAAATGTGTAATAGGTTTTCATCTATAAAGAAAATCTGGATTCCTCACCAGTTATGCCATTTCTCTACTCCTCTCTATAGTCAAATTACACATGCTCTCTCCCCATCTCATGCCACAATCACTTTTGTTTTATATTATGATTTCTAAGAGCAAACACTTATAAGTCTAATAAACCCTTTGACAAAATTAATATTGCTATAAATTCAGACAGCTGGTATCATCTGAGCTTCTTTGATGAAATGATGATCCAATTCCATACCTATATTTTGCAATGTACGCTACATTTTTTAATGGACACTTTAACTCTTTATATCAACTACAGCATTTCAAATCCAAATGTATCCTCTATGGCCACATAACCTCTAACTAAAGGTTGTGTTTTAAGCTTAGGTATATGATAAAATGAGAAGATCCTGAGTGCTCATTTAAACTGATATTATCAGATTTTCAAGGTATACCACCACCATCCAACACCAAAGATGCTAAGTAATGTACTGGAGGCAGTTTTACACTGGGAATTTGTGAGGTGCTAAGGACAGCTGTGGAGCAGCCCTGAGTTTCTACTGAGCCACAATGGTGAGGATGCTGCTGCTGAGAATAAATGAGGCAGTGGTCAAGGGCATCATGATTTACTGTAACTTTACCAACTCCTAATTCTCTGCTTCTGCATATTCATTTTTTTCATTATCCAATTTGGCCTCAACCTACTACCTCCACAAAAACTATTCACCAAGGTCAACCATAATCACCACACAAGCAAATCCAATGGATGTTTTTCAAAGGTGATTTTACTCAATCATTCCTCAGCATTTTCTTCTTTCTCAACACACTTTCCTTCCCCCTTGGCTTCTGTGAGCCTACCTTTATGTTTCCCTCCTACCTCAGTGGGCACTCCTTCTCAGTCTCCTTCACTGCCTCTACTCTATCCAAATTTTAATGTTGGCGTGCCTCAGAGGGTTGCTCTGGGGCCCTCTTCTCACTCTAAACTAGAGAATCACAAACTCAAGTACCAAAGGGAAAAGGCAGGCAACGAAAACAGTGAAGTACTCTGGGGAGAGGATACAGATGAATTAAGCACGCGCATGCCAGATCTCCAAGCCTCCAGTTCCAGCCATTAGATTTCATGTGGAAATGAAGAATCACTGTTCCTCAGTTTCCTGATTTCTGAAGAGGGCAAAAATCCAGATTTTATGCAGAATCTCTCAATTTTTAAATACTGGTAATTAATTCCAGGAATCATCAAGTTCTGTGGAGTCAAAATGAACTTACCTACAACAATCTTTGTGGTCTGCTGGCAAATAGTTTTAGATCTCTGCTTTATATTCTCCCTTGGGTACCAGTCAATGCTATGGCTTTTAACACCATTTCTATCAGTGGGTCTCAACCAAGGGCAATTTTGCCCACTAGGAGACACATGGCAAGGTCTGGAGACATTTTCACTTGTCACAACTGGGGGATAGGGTGCTACTGGCACCTAATGGGTAGAAGCTAGGGATGCTGCTAAACACTTACATGACAGCCCCCAACAAAGAACTATCCAGCCCCAAATGGCAATATATTGTGCCAAAGTGGAGAAACCCTGGTCTATGATTTAGGACTCTCTACCTTCTACCTCCTCTGGAGACTACCTCAGCTTCTTCTGGATGTCTCATTAAGCATTCAGACTTTAAAAAAAGAATTACCTCCTCTCCTCCCCATCACAAGTTTATCATGTCCTGTTGATTGTCCTGTTGATATCATGTCCTGAGTTCACTATCTCAAACTCATCAGTTCTGACCAAACCACCATTCCTTTTGCTGGGGACATAATAGCTTCCCCAAGGTTCCTTCCTCCTTCACTACTGTTCTTCCACATAATAGCAGCGTAACTGTTTTCATCCTACATTCCTTCTCCCTCACTACGTCCTAGCAGTACCTAATCTAGTGTTTTTACACTATTCTTTAACTATACTATTAACTATCACCTCTTCTTTGAGTCTTTCCACATGTTTTTCTTCCTGCTTCAGGCAATAGCTTGAAATGTCACCTCTAAAGAAAAACTTGATTATTCATCAAAAGCAGATCCTACCTTCCTTCTTTTATTCTCTGAACCGGTATTTGATTTCCCTCCCTGACCAGACTACAAGCTCCATAAGAGGAAGGACTGTCTATCATAGTTCTATGTCCACAACCCTGTACACAGAAGCTTCATAAACATTTGTTGAGCAGCTTCATCCATTTCAAGACGGCTCCAAATCAACAGGAATTTGGAAGTAGGTACAAACATCCTCAGTGTGTGTGTATTCACGCTTTTGATTGTTTACTGTTTGTCTGATATAGGACAATGAGTATCCAGGGATGATGTTTATGACAACAGATAATATATGAGACATACTATGTGCCAGACAGCTTATAAATACTTTTCTCATGGTTGTAAGCAAAGCTGCTCTTTCCATTTTGGAAAGGAGACAATTGTGGCTCAGAAAGGTTGAACCACTTGCATAACATCACCAAGTAGCAGAGGAAGGATCCAGAACCTAAAGACTTCAAATACTACACTATATTATCTTTCAAAGATGAAAAAACATTACCTCCATTCAAGTGTTGTTTACAGTCTATCAAGGAAAATAGACAAAAAAACAAAAAAACAAAAAACTAAATAACTAAGTTTTAAGACTACTTACAAAAGACTAACAGATCAAACTACCAAAAGTAAATCTAAAAATTCCACACTAGAAAATACATCATTAAGCAAAATTAAAAGATAACCCCATTCTTCTGGGACAAAAATGCAAGTCTAAAAAAGGAGCAAATACTAGCAATTTTGACTTTTTAAAAACATATTTTCTGACTCCACCCCCACTAGAAGGAAAGCACCAGGACTTTGGGAACTGCCTGTCTTGTTCACAGCTCTACCTCCAGCACTAGAAGATCCATAATAGAGGTCCAACGAATGAGGTTTCTTTTAAGCTGTGTTTTCTAAAAAATAGAAATATAAACAAAAGAGGACAAGGAAAATGCAAATACTGAATAAAGGCAGGAAAATATTCAGACAAGTACACTTTAAAAAAATTTTCTTTAATGTTTATTCATTTTTGAAAGACAGAGCGAGCATGAGTGGGGGAGGGACAGAGAGAGAGGGAGACACAGAATACAAAGCAGGCTCCAGGCTCCGAGTTGACAGCTGACAACAGAGTCCAACACAGGGCTCAAACCCAAAAACTGTGAGATCATGACCTGAGCTGAAGTCGGGTGCCCCCAGACTTAGTACACTTTTAAAAGTAAATTTTAAGAATTTTCATCTAACAGACTATCAAGATTTCAAATATCCCATCTTTCAACAAATGTTACACCTTCTATGTGACAGGCACTGGATTCCACAGAGGTCACACTCTCCTTTCTCTCATTTTCTTCAGTGTCATCCCAGCTTTAGAAGCAAGCTCTTACCTATTCTGGCCCTAGGGAAACCTGTTGGGTGGAGAGGACCCACCTCAGTTCTCATAGAAGCCATCCTCACGACCACCACGTACATAACACTCTTGGCTGGGGGGCCAGTACCACCCAAGAGAATATGGGGCAATTCTCATACACAAATCTATATTTGGAATTTAATTTGGCAGTATCAAAATTTTAAACGCTGATATTCTTTGAAGCAACAATTACACATTTACTCTATGCAAATACTGGCACAACTACATAAACCTCTGTGTTAAGACTGTTTAATGCAGCACTGTTTTAAAAGAGTAAGGAAAGCTGGAAATAACCCATGACTTCATCAATATGTGAGGTGGATAAGATATTTCTATATAAGGCAGCCCTAAAGGAAAAAGGGGTGAAACTACATGGGATGGGGGGGGGGTTATAAACACTGTGTACTGTTTCGCTTACAACACATGATAGCTGCCAACAGTGATAATCAACTTTTTAAAAACAAATATAAATTCAGACTTACAGAAAGTTGTGTGAAAAGTACAAAGAACTCTCCATATTCTACACCCAGATCCTCCAAATGTTAACATTTTCCCTCACTTGCCTTATTGGTCTATCCCAAAACTCCAGCGCATACCTTCCAAACAAGAATGTTCCCTTATAACCACGTTATTACCAAAATCAGAGAATTAGCACTGATCTGGTGCTCCAAAATCAATTTTAGACCGTCCCAACTACATGACAGGCACATTTTATATCCTTAGCCTTCCTAACAATTCTGAGTTAAGTACTATTGTCAGTTTCATCTTAGAGACGAAGATCCCATCTCCTTGAGGTGAAGCGTTTGCACCAGATCAAAAGGCTACCAAAAAGCACAGCGGTATTCTTATCCCAGGTCCTTTTAGCTGCAAAGTACCACCTCTCTTAAATCAGTAAACGATGAATCTTCTAACTGTACAAAAGGAACTTGGCATATTACAGAAATTATTTATTTCTCTATCACTTCTCTAGAATGAACTTTTCAAAAGCAACGTCTCTCGTAAAACCAGCGCCAAGCGTTACAGACGGTTATCAGATTTAAGATCCATGCTGGGGGCTTGACCAAAAAAGGAAGGTATGCCAAGGTCCCACTCCCAGACATAGGATTCATTTCGCCTGCTTGAATGGGACCGCTAGAATGTAGCTTTTAAAACCTCCCCTGACGGCTCAGTTGGTTAAGCCTCCGACTTTGGCTCAGGTCAAGATCTCACAGCTGGTAGGTTCGAGCTCCGCTGAGAGGCCAGAGCCCGGAGCCCAGAGCCTGGAGCCTGTTTCGGATTCTGTCTCTCCCTCTTTCTCTGCCCCT
>CM053572.1:98419723-98503618 GCA_028646485.1 Cryptoprocta ferox | reverse complement strand
CCCCGCCCCCCCCCCCCCACCTTAACTCAGCCGACTGGACCGCTCCCGAAGAAAGGCAGGGATGGCCATTCTCAAACTGCACAGGCCGGAGGCCAAAGGAGTCGCCAAGGCCACACAGGTTAGCAAAACAGCGGCGAGGGCCTAGAACTTTGGTCTCCCAACCTGCAGTCCCTCTCCGCCTCCCCATACGGAGGAAGGGAGCCCTAAGCCCGCCAGGCCCAGGGCACCTCCCGCCCGGCTCCCCACCAGCAGCAGCGAGGCCGAGCTCTCCGAGGGACCCGGTCCCCCGGGAGAGGAAGGAGGCAGAGAATACTCCGCGCCAGGCCTCCTCCATTCCCAGGCCGCCCAGAGAAAGCTCCGAGGTCCGGAAGGAGAAATGCACGCAGAACCGAACCCCAAGCTGCCGCCGCCCACTCACCTCAGCTCAGGGTTTACACTGGAGCCGCCTTCGCCTCCGCACCGAAATCCGGCTTCCGGCCACCTCCTCCAGGAAGAAGCCACTAACTCTGTCCCTTGATTGGCTGAAAGCGCTGTCTTTTAGCCGAGGCCCTAGTCCCGCCTCAAACCAATGGCTTGCTAATGCGCCTGCGCCTATGTGCCCCCATTCGGCGGTAGTTACCTGAGAGATTGGCGGCGGGGGTGGGGGGAAATGTGTTGGTACTTCTGTCGTTGAAAGTAACAGCTGGTAGCTCCCTTCCTTTTTTCCCTTTTCTCCTCCCCCCCCTTTTTTTAACACCTAAACTTTAACTCATCCATGTGCCTTATATAAAAGTTAGAAAATGCAGATAAGCAGATATTTTTAAAATTGTATCTACTATAACCCCACTGTCGAAAATAACATTAAAAATTTGTGATTGAACTCTATATGCTTAATTTTTAATCTGGAGATATTTGTGAACACGGTTGGGAATCAATAAGATATTCTCAATTTTCATTTCCTGTCTATTCACATATATTTTCATTTAGGAATTCAAATATATCTAATTATATTTCCAGGTAACAGATTAACAAGTTAAAAAAGATATCAGTTAAAGATTTCTTTTGGAGGTTATTTTCACAAGAAGTCACAAATTTATAAATTTGTGGGAATCTCACAGAGCAAATTGGACACAAAAAATAAGGTTATTTTGATAAAAGTTCTCAACTTTACCTCTTTAAGATTATTTGACTTCATTTTTTACAAAATTATGGGGTTCCAAGTATATACAAGAGTAGAACGAGCAGTGTACTGGTCCTCCACCTTCAACGAGTATTTGCCCATTAGATCTAGACATTATTTCATCTCAACATGCATCTCTAAAATAGAAGGACTCTTATTTTCTTCCATAAGCACAGAACTATTATTTCATTTAAAAATAAATTAGTAATTATTTAAAATAATCAGAATCAAGTCATTATTTGGATACCAATTATTTCAGTATCCGATAAGCCTTCATGACTAGCTGATGTTTCATTTAATTACCTTTTAATTTAAAGGTTCTGTTACAAAAATTCAACACAGTAAGTTTTAAAAATTGAATTAGATTTATTAATCTATTCATGAGTTGGACAGAATCCCATCTAGCAAGTAAAGGAGAATTCCAAAGATTTGTATAAAATGAAAGGTTTTTATAGAAAAGAGGATTGGAACAAGGAAGTTATTAGCAAAAGAGAGGATTGTTTCACACAAGATCACATTCCCTTAGGGGGAAGAGCAGGGACCTTATTGTGAAGATTACCTCATCTTCCTTTGGAAGTTGGCAGGGAGGGGAGAGGGTCCATGTGATAGATTACCTCATTGGTGCTGACCAGAAAATTCCAGATTGATTGGTTTAAATACCACTCCTGAAAAGGTTGAAAGTGCATTCACGTCTTGGTTTGCTGTCCTGTGGCACCTGACTCCACGTTGGGCCTGTGGTTTGCTTTGTAATAGCCTTCCCTATCTCAATTGTACCCCCCATATCAATGTATTTGTTGAAGAAATCCATTCACTTGTGGGCATATCCCAATCAGACTTTCCTCCCTTACTAAGGCCAATGTGGGCTATACCAGGGCCTCCAGTGGTCATTCTTAGTTCTCATTTTCCTCCACCCTCAGCCACATTTGGCACATTTGATCCTATGATTGCCCTGGGACTCAGCTCTCACTTCTTAGTGGGATCTCATCCAGGTGATAATATCCAGGTGATATCCAGGCCCTGGCAACACACTCTTCTTTGTTCTCAGACTCCCTTATGCAACAGTATCACACATCTTTATTCAATTACACTTCACTCAATTGCAAAAACTCAAATCTAAAGATTTATCTGTTACTCCTCTTCCTCCCATACACCATTGAAACTACCATACCTGACTTTTGTATTAGTTTTATTTAGAATAAGTACAAGTCCCGAATATAACCAACCAATCTTCACCATTCCCATTGCTATGGTCCTAGTCCATGCCACAGGACTAGAAACAGGACTTCTGAAATAGCCTTCTAAAAGGTTTCTTTGCTCCTACTTTTGTCCTCCCTTAGCCTGTTTATCACAGTCTTAACATATAAGATAGATCTGACATTCCTCTATTCGAAAATCTCCAAGGTGTTCTATCACATTTACAATAAAATATAATGTTCTCACAATGGCTTATAGAAGGCCGTACAAAATCTAGTCCTTGGCTGCTGCCTCAGTATAATTTCCTACCATTTTCCCCCCATGCTCACTCTTCTCCAGCTACCGACCTTATTTCTTACCCTCAAAATTGCCACCATAACTCCTGCCTCAGGACCATTGCATTTTCCTGGAACTCTTTTCCACAGATATTTACATGCCTCACTTTCTCACTTCATTCAGGTCTCTGGTCAAATGTGACCTTCTCAGAGAGGTCTTTGCTGGTCACTCTATATCAAATAGTAGGTTCCCTAATTGTTCTCTTAGGGGATGCCCCAAATCCCTTCACTGTGCGTTATCCTTTCTTCATAGAACTTATCATCACCTGATATCATATTACATAGTATATTTATTTTCATTGTCTTTATTCCCCACGAAAATACAAGTTTCATGAATGTAGGGCCTTTTTTTCATTCACTGCTACATTCTCAGCACCTACAATGGTGACTGAAAATGGCAAGTAGTCAATGAACATTTATTGTATAAGTAACAAAATGAATTTAATCATCATTTTCAAATGAATCCACAGTGTGACATTAATGGATAAACCACAGTCTATTTAGCTAAAGCCCCATTGTATGAAATTATCTTCCTTTAAATTTTTGCTATTATTAATACACTGGATGAACATCCTGGTGTGTATCTGTTTGTACACATGCCCATTTTTTCCCTTGAGAAAAACTCCTAGAAATGGAATTGCTGACCCAAAGGTACAGTGGTTTCAGGTAGCAGCAGGATCAAGGCTAGAATCTAGAACTCTTGACTCTCCATCTAGTGTTCTTTACAATAAACTACAAATAAATAATGGTATGACATTCATACGGTGAAACGGGCTAGTGAAAATATAGCATGTAATAAATATTTATTTATGTGGCTATATTTTGAGAATCTGAAAGGAAAGTTTACTCCTTAAAAATGGTATGCTACAGCTTGATGAGCAATATGTCCGTTCGACAAATCCTTATTGTATGTCTCTGTGCCAGGTACTGTTCTAGAAGGTAAAGACAAAGACTTGCCTTCTAATAGAGAGATACATAGAGCAACAAGCAAACAAAAAAGAATTTCAGATAGTGATCAGGGATATGGAAGAAAAAAATAATACAAAATAATGTGATAGTTATGTGGTTTGGGGGTAGCTATTTTATTAAAAGTGATCAGGGAAACCTCTCCCACAGGTGACTTTGGAGCTAGAACATAAATGATCACAAGGACACAACCATGCAAAGACCAGCAAGGTAGCAAATACAAAGACCCAAAGCTGCCATGATCTTCCAGAGTTATAGAGACAAAGGGGGCCTGAGTGCTCTATAATTAATGGGCATTGAAAGAGTGGTAGATGAGGGGCAGAAACAGGCGGGGGTCCATGGTAACTGGCATCTTGCCTTTAGGAGCTTGGTACCTTATTAAAAAAATCAGTATTTATCATTTGAGCCCAAATGGCAGCAAAAATATTTTCTCTATCCTGTTTATTTTTTTTAGGTTAGTTTATTGAGAAATAATTTATATACAGTAAAATTAACTTCAGGTTAATTTCAGTTCAATGGGTTTTGATGAATATATACTCTCATAGAACAACCACCACCAGAATTAAGATATAAAATACTTGTATCACCCCAAGCGATTCTTTTTGTGCCCCCTTTGTATTCAATCCCCTCTCTTCATCCCCAACACCTAGTAACCATTGATCTTATTCATATGTTCATATGGCTTTGCCTTTTCCAGAATGTCATATAAATGCAATCATATAGTGTGTAGATGTTTCATGTAAAAACCTTTGAGGTTCATCAGTATTGTTGAATGTATCAATGGTTTGTTCCTTGTTACAGGTGAAGAGTATTCTATTGTGTGGATGCACCATAATTCATTTATTTGTTCACCAGTTGATGGACATTTGGGCTATTTTCCTATAAACATTCATATACACATGTGTTTTCATTGAATAACTTCATAGGAATGGGATTGCTAGGCCTTATTATAGTTATCTGTTTAACTATGTGTCAAGTGGTTTTCCAAAGAGGCTGTATCATTTTCATGTCTACTAGCAAACTATGAGGTTTACAGTTACCCTGCATTTTCAACCGCACTTGGTATTTTCCTTTTAATTGTTACTTTTTAATAGCTATGTGGTGCTTTAGTTTGTATTCCCCTAGTGTTGAATATCTTTTGTGTACCTTTTTGCCATATGTCTCTTCTTTGGTGAACTATCTGTTCAAATTTTTTGCCCATTTTTTAATTGGCTTGTTTTCTTACTATTGCATTGTAAGATTGCAGGTGCACACACACACACACACACACACACACACACCCAGGATATAAATCCTTTATCAGATATGGGTTTTATAAATATTTCCTCCCAATATGTAGCTAATATTTTTATTTTCTTAACAATGTCTTTCAAAGAACAGAAGTTTTTAGTTTTGATGAAGTCTTAATTATCAACCTTTTCTTTTTATGGTTCATACTTTTTCTATTCTATAAAGAAGTCTTTACCTAACCCAAAGTCACAAAGATTTTTCCCATGTTTTCTTTTTTCTTTCTTTTTTCTTGTTTTTCTTTTTTCTTTTCCTTTCTTCTTTTTCTTTTTCCATTTCCTTTTTCCTTTTTATCTTTTTCCATGTGGAAGTCCAATTGTTCCAACACCATTTACCCTGATTTCGACTTTGTTGGTCATACTACCTCTATTATTAGTAGACAAGTTCATAAATAATAATCTCTGAGCTGATATTAGTCAATTATATTGTATCTTTCCTTGTTAATCAGCCCAAGTAGAAGAAATGGAGGCTAGCAAATTAAAATTTTCATCTCCAGTCCCTTTTCTTCCTGCCATATGATTCTTATTAGTTCATATATATTGTTTAAACAATGCACTTTGGGTGAGAGTCATTGCTAAAGCATTGTTCTTCTCCAGTCTGCTCTATAGTTTCAATTTGTAATCATAGGTTTTGCATCATTGTCTCACGGTACTACAGACCTTATCACTAACGCAGATCTCAACAACCCAGACCTGCCTATGACAAATGGGGAGTGGAGGATGCCAGCTGTTCATTTTGCTTGTTACAACTTTCCATGGCAGCAGGGGGCAGCAGTAACCTTGAAATTTGGGAACTATCCCCAGTTTACAAGGGCAAGATTTCAGTGCCACCTATGAGGTATCACTGAGGGACAATTTCCGTTAGCTCTTGCAGGCTGAAGAACTTAAAAAGGATTTAGAATCCTACAAAAAGGCAGGTAAGCCCTTTTGAATTATTTGTTGTAGCTGTTACGGTGGTTAAAGTCAACATTTACATTATTATGTGAAGTTTCACCAAAGAAAACGTAGCCCTGCGGTTATTATAACTGTTTTTGAATCATCACAAATCTACCCATTTCGTTGGTTGCTTAATTTATTTCCTACACACTCTCCGAAGAATCTGGGCTATCTGGATTGTGAGTAACTTGTTCTGCGAGTGTTCTGCAAGATGAGCAAACATTTCTAATAAATTTTAACTTGATAAACGATAAATTGTCTTGTAATACGAGTAGTATGTGATGCTGAACATCACATGATCACAACTGAGCCAATGACTCTTCTCTCTCTCTCTCTCTCTCTCTCTCTCTGGGATTATGGGGATCATCTCCCATGCATGGATGCTCAATCTCAGGCCATGATGTTTGGCAGAAATCAGTGATTTTTCAGAGTGTTGGAAGGTGCCCACAACTGGCACTCATGTATTTTGACATTTCAAAGCACCTATGGACAGTCCTTTGCTTTTCTGTACAAGAGTAAGGTTAGGAATGCTTTGCTTCATTCTAGGTCAGGCTGCCTGCAAATACAGACCCTTTCCTCTGCTGCCTTATTGCCAGTTACATTAAATACAATTTATGACAAGAGTTTATTAATACTGTACTGTAGTCAATATCCATGTGAGCATATACAATCGCCCCCACTGCAGAAAATGGTTGAAAAGAAAGTTGGTAAGAAGGAGATGATTACGGTGGCAGTTAAGAAGGAAACCATGGAGAAGTACGAATGAGGTATGCGAGTGGCCGAAGTTGCAAGATTTTAGAAGCCTATGTCTGCATCTCATTTGCAGAGAAGAAGGGGAAAAAGGCAGAGGAATCCTTCACTTCAAATGAGATTGGGGAGATGTATAAAGTGTGGGAAACAGTGCAAAATTTTGAAGAAAATCGCTACCTGAATAAGGCTGTAGCAGTGTGAGCAATGAATCTGTTTAACGACAATGTAATGATACATTTCTGTGAAATCCTCAAAAGGAGGCAAAAGCAAGTGTCATTGGAGAGATTCCTTATTAAAGTTGCATGAAAAGAAAAAGATTCCACTGAGCCAATAGAGAGCAGTGATTCTGTTAGTGGTAGTGAAAGTCATCCTACATAATATTCCTTCTCTCTCTTGTCTCCCTCAGACCAGACACAAAGGTTTTCAAATGTAAGGGCGGGTTAATTTATTTTTCTTTATATTTTGTATTTTATTATTTTGTATTATATTACACTATTGTAATCATTTTTTATACAAATATTTTGGGGTTGTAGAACGAATCATCTGAGTTTCCATTATTTCTTAAGGGGAAATTAGCTTTAATATATAAATGCTTTGGATTACAAGCATGTTACCAGAATGAATTATGCTCGCAAACCAAGGTTTTACTGTGTACAGACTCCAGTCTTTGTATTTATGTAGGATTTGGCTATCTTCCTTCTGAATCTACTGTCCTCTGTGCCCTTATCCTTTTCCCCCAGCTCTCACACCTGAGTCCCAATTTGTCTTCTGACATATGTTAACCTGGGCTGTGGAACCCTCCAATTGAATCAGAGTCAAGCAGAGTAGAGAAAGCTCTGGCCTGAGAGTCAAAAGACCAGAGCTCAACCAGCCTGGTGGATAACCTGGGGCAAGCCATATCTCCTCTCAGCAAAATGAGAATCTCAGGCAGAATCAGTAACCTCTAAGTCATGGAAATGCTTTCCAGGTGTCCACTGAGGCAAAGGACAGCCAAACTGGGAGGGCTTTAGCTCATTCACTCCAGAGCACCTCAACCTTCATCTCTGTTTATGATGTTCCATTTAAGATTTCATATAAAAAAGATTTCAAAAGTCAAATTGTACCAAAAGTTTGGAAATCACTGAATCATATGGTCTCTAAGTTTGTTGTTGTTTATTCTCAAGTTAGTTAACATACAGTGCAGCCTTCGCTTCAGGAGTAGAACCCAGTGATTTATCTCTTACATGTGACACCCAGTGCTCATCCCAAAAATGTGCCCTCCTTAATGCAATCACCCATTTAACACTCCCCCCATCTACCCTCATTTTGTTTCTATGTATTTAAGAGTCACTAATGGTTTCCTCCCTCTCTGTTTTTATCTTATTTTCCCTCCCTTCCCCTATGCTTATCTGCTAAGTTTCTCAAATTTCCACATAAGAGTGAAACTTATTTTAAAGACTTGACATTGATTGGTTCTGTTGGTATCACCCCGTGTATATATTGTTGAGTATATACAACTTAAAGAAAGCAATCTCACCCATTTCAAAGTGCATGTGAAGAGTCATGTCCAATGGGGAAAAAAAGCTTTTCTTTCCAGGGTTCAGGAGAAAGCTCTGTAATTCCACAACCAAAAAGCTCTGTAAGTCCAATTTTTAAATAGACTTTATTTTTTAGAGCTTTCAAGTCCAAAGGTTTAGAGTTTTAGGCTCATAGCAAAATTGAGTGGAAAGTGCAGCATTCCTATATAACCTCTTCCTCCATCCACTCATAGCCTCCCCTACCATCTACATTCCCCACTAGACTGGTACACTGTTATGAATGATGAGCCAATATTGACACACCATTATTACACAAAGTCCATAGCTTACATTGGAGTTCACTCTTGGCATTATATGTCAATGGGTTTTGATAAATATATAATGACATATATCTACCATTAGAGTATCATATAAAAGTCTTACTGCCATGCAGTGCCTGGGTGGATTAGTTGGTTAAGCATCTGACTCTTGATTTTGGCCCAGACCATGATCTCACGGTTCATGAGATTAAGCTCCACATTGGGCTCTGCACTGACAGTGTGGAGCCTGCTTGGGATTCTCTCTCTGTCTCGCTCTCTGCCCTTCCCCAAGTCACATAGGTGCTCGCTCTCTCTCTCTCTCAAAATAAATAAATACATTTTTTTAAAAAAGAAGTTTTGCTGCCCTAAAAATTCCCTGGACTTAACCTATTCATCCCACCCTCCTCCTATACCCCTGGCAACCACTAATCTTTTTACTTTCTCCATAGTTTTGGCTTTTCCAAAGCGTCATATAGCTGGAATCACACAGTATGTAACCTTTTTAGATTGGCTTCTTTCACTTAGTAATATGCATTTAAGTTTCCTTCATGTGTTTTCATAGTTTGATAGCTTATTTCCTTCTATCGCTGAATAATATTCCATTGTTCAGATGTACCAGAGTTTATCCACTAACCTACTGAAGAACACCTTGATTGCTTCCAGATTTAGGCAATTATGAATAAAGCTGGAATCCATGTATATGTTTGTGTGGACATGTTTTCAACTCCTTTGGGTAAAACCAAGGAGCACAGTGCTGGATCATATGATAAGAGTGTGTTTGAGGCACATGGGTGGCTCAGTCGGTTAAGCATCCAACTTTGGCTCAGGTCATGATCTCATAGTTCATGAGTTCAAGCCCCACATTGGGCTCTCTGTTGTCAGTGCAGAGCCTGCTTGGAATTCTCTGTCCTCCTCCCTCTGCCCCTTCCCCATTCACTCTTGCTCTCTCAAAATTAAGTAAATAAAAACTTTTAAAATAAATACATAAATACATAAATAAATTCAGTGTGAGTTCCTTCTGTTTCTCAGTATGACAAGTGATGTTTTGGTGGATGCCTGAATGTTTTTTATTGTGTTAGGAGATTCTGGGTCTTATTTAAAACAGCCCTCCTCTAACACTACTCCAGCAGGGAATGGTGGGGTGGGAGAAGGGCACCATATTGTTACTAATAGAGAAGTCCAGGTGTCCTACTTGACCTCAGTTCATATACCAGAGATAGGAGGTACTTCTCATTATTTTCTGGCAAGGTGAGATTTCCAGCTCCCTACATGGTCTTCAGTGATATGGGAATGAGTGGGGAAGGGCTTCTTTACCAGCTGGCTGCATAAAAGCACTAGTTCCTGACTTTCCTTCACTGACATCACCGAGTGGGAATATTTGGATGCCTTGTTACAGCCTCATGAGGATGTTAGTCTAGACTCCCCACTTGACCCTTGCTTGCATGGGTTGCAGGGGTCAGGGAGCATGTTTTTTCTATGATGTTTAGCTGGGTAGTCCTTGTCTAAAATCTTTCTTTCTTGGCTGCACTTTTACTCGTCTTTTTGCTAGAGAGATAAAAAGCTTTTGTTGGGACTTTTGTTCTGGATTGCCATCTTCTGCAGCTCCAAGCCTGGAATGTATAAGGCAAAAAGAAACCCAGGGAACTCACCACATGTTGTATCTCGTTTCCTGCAGTCCTTGGCTGATCTGTCTTCTTCTTTCACATTTCAGAGACTTCAGAGTCTTCATTTCCAATGAAAGGAATAGGGAAAAGTATGTCTACTCCATCTTTCTGGAAGCGTAAGTCTAACTGGTCCATTTTTTTTAGTAAGCAATGAATTATCAAGGCAAGCAATGGGATGTTTCCTTCTTTTTCATATCTACATGTTCTAAAATTTCTAAAATAGAAAGAATTTTGCAATATGGAAATGTATTTCATTTTTAAATTATTTAAATTCAAAGCCATGTATAGTGCAATATACCTTTATTGGCTATCACCAACCACAAGGTGGGAAGGTGATCACAGCACATTACCCTAACACAGTGTCACAGGCTGTTGTTCTCCAAGAAGCAGATTTTGAGATGGCGCTTTGTGAGAGGGGTGTTAAGGAGTGCCCCTAGGACCAGCACCTGTGGAAGAAAAGGACAGAAGCAGGAGTGCACCTAGGGTGAAGCCAAGCTGCTATGCAGGCTCCATAGGGAGCTCTTGAGCTAGAATAGTCCTTGAGAGTTGGTCTGCATTGGGATAAAATGGCAAATCTTCACACTCCACATCAATCAGTTTTTGCTGTGTGCTCTGGAAAGTGTTACCTTGGGTGAGGGAGTTCTCTGAAGCAGAGACAATTTCCAGACTCACTGTCACTGAAGGCTGTCCACGGGCAGCACTGCCAGCAGTGAAGGACAAGTCAAGTCCTTCACTGAAGGAATGACTACCCCAGGTGGATATTTCAAGTGGAAATGTACCTTTTAAAACATCCCCTCCAATCTCTTCGTTTTATGAATCCGGTGGCAAAAGACAAGAAGTGACATAAGGTCACATACCAACAGCCTCCTCCCCAAATATTTCTCTTCATAGCAACCACAATGCCCTTTACAAAGTGCAAATTTGATGAAACTACTCCCTTATTTAAAACATTTCAGTGACTGGCCATTACTCTAAGGTCAGAAGTTAAAATCCTTCACATGACCTCAAAGCATTGTGTGGCCTGTTCCCACTGTGCCCTCCAGCATCTCTCTTAACACTTTCACCCCACCAGCCATGACACTGTCTTCAATATTTTGAGGCACCTTGCTTCTTCCCACTACAGCACATCTTCTGTCTGGAGGACTCCATTTGATCACAACAACCCCATGAATGACCTTATTTTGCTGTTGGCCAAAGATCCCTTTCCCATCTTTCGTATGTATGTGTATGTGTATGTGTCAGACTTTTAATTTAGGATGCTAGTTAGTAATCAACCATCCACTGCTTCATCGCATTTGCAGCAGCAGAATTGCCATGGTGATGAATATTGCTATCAAAAATATTGGCTTTATCTGGTGGGGTATATTGACTTGATGCCCCAATTGATATCTCCTTCAGGAGGAAGTGGCCTGTTGCTTTGAAATACATAAGTATTTATGCATGAGTCTTTTGATGAACTGTCAAGATAGTAAAGGAAATGCGGAGAAAGTGCCTGGCAGAGCACGTTGTGGTGTACAAGTCCCAGCCTCTACTTTATGTCGGGGGCATTTGCGTAAATCATGGGTCAGCTCAGCTAACACCCTGCATGGTAGACAGATGTGGTTTGTATTAAGAAAGCCCTTGGAGGTGTAGGAGTAGGAATGCAGTCTTGTAGAACTAGACTAAGAGAAGGACAAAAGACAAAGCTATGGTCCACAGAATCATGAGATTAAGGCATCCGTATCTGTGGTAATTCAGCCTCTGGCATAGCATAAATTTGGGATTCTGAGTGCCAGGCTTTGGAATGAGTTCCCCCTTCTCTCTCTCTTCTGTATCCCATACCCTCTCACATTCCCAGGAGGCTTCTCCAAAGCCTCTTTAAGGTCTTTGAGACATGCCTCTTTCTCTCTTTCTACTTGTACCCACTGCTTCAAGAGCTAATGCCAAAGATTACTTAATCCTCAGCATCTATTGGTCTTTGTATATCAAAAATCACAAGGGAGGATTTTCCAGCCACCCACCAGAGCAGCTGAGGAGGACTTCCCCGTTACTCCCAAGCCACCACTCCTCCTGGAGTACCTTGTTTCTCATCTCCCCCACCTCTGCCATACACATTTGTTCTACATACATTGGAGACAATATCCCCAAGTTTCACTGAAAACCCAGCTTCCATCCTAATAGACACTATTGTTAGACAGGAAAAGCAAAGGCAGGGTGGATAACCTCCAGACTTACACCAATATATATGATTCTCAGAATCATTTTTCTCAAATCCAACTTTTATCATTAACAATTTAATGATGTTCATAGGTTTGTGAAATCTATTTATAACTTTTTTTAAATTGAAAAGACCATGTAATTCCTTTTTTACAGTAGGCATTTTTTAAATTTATAATCTCACTTCTAATGTAAGATGATTTTTTATTTTGGGAATTATTTTCCACATGCATGCATAATTTACACAGTTCATCCGTACATGGCATTTTAAATTATTCTGTTATTTCTTAGAGAGGGAAGCAAACCACAAGAGACTTTTAAAGACTGAAAACAAACTGAGGGTTGATGGGGGTGGGGAAGAGGGGAAAGTGGGTGATGGGCATTGAGGAGAGCACTTGTTGGGATGAGCGCTGGTTGTTGTATGGAAACCAATTTGACAATAAATTATATTTTAAAAAATCAGAATGCAAAAAAATCCCCAAAACTTTATTTACAAAACCAGGCAGTTGGCAAGATTTGGCCCTCAATCTTCCCATTACTGATCTAGATGATAAACTTCTCATTCTGATTGCCTACAAATGTTGCTATATCCCCTTTACCTCCCAATTATCCTAAGGAGACAGGAGTTCTATCTTTAGTCTATGGACTGGACTGAATGGCCATGTTCAGGTACCTTTGGGGAAGAGAAAGAAGGGCATAAGGACATGGTGGTGGTGATGCTTTCCAACCCATTGTCTGTGACTTGTAGCCATAGTCTTGGGGAAACCAAAGGCAGAAAGGGGTTGAGGCAAAGCATGGCACTCATTTGGCTCTGCTGGTCATGGGCAGGAGGTGAGGTTCTGTTTGACTGATGCTGGGGTCTCAGGCTGCAGCATAGTTCACATCACAGAAGCCAATGTGAGGTCACTACCAGGCTAGGGGATATAGACATTCAAACAAGATAGCATTTCTTTTGGAGTTGCATTGTTTCCTTTATTAGAGAAAGCTGGAATTGACTCTAGGGATATGTCCCTGAGGCTGGGCAGCTTCCTGTCCGGTCTCCTATTTAAATGGATTTAGCTTTGAAGATTATTGTCTCCATTGTCTCAGATGTCAGGGTACTACAGATCTCCTGGGCATCCTGGGTTTTCTCTACCTTGGCCTCTATGTTGTGCTTCTTTAGGGTCTTAGCCGCCAAGTCTAACTCCCTCTTATGTGTTGTGGCTGTTGCTTTTGAACCAGGAATGACTTTCAAGTTCTTGAAGAAAGAGCCAATTTTACTGGATTTCTTACTTATAGTACCTGAACTGTTTGCAGATTTGATCTTCCCCAATTTGTGAGCTGTCCTTGACTCCTTTGCCATGGAGCTGTGGCTGCCACTCTTGTGAGAGTGGTGTCCTCTCTTTCTTACATGGCTCTGCCCTTTCTCCTTTTTGTCATCTCTTTTGTCATGGCCAGATAGGGACCGGTGGGAGGATGATTTCTGGGTTGACTTGTGCCCTCCTGTCCTGTGGTAACTTTCACCTGTCCTGTGGTGATGAGAACTTTTCCTACTAGAAGGTCTGTCTTTCTTTTCTCTTCTTTCTTTTTTTCCCTCCCGGATTTCAGCACTTGGTGGGGAGACCTTCTGGCTTCCATCCTGTTCACACATGTAGCCTTCACTCCGCAAGGTTGAGATGAGGGTTGCGGCTCCTGGGCCCCCAGCTCTTTTCAGAACAGGTGTGCCAGTCATCTCTGCACCTGCAAACACCACACTCATGCTGCTTCCTGGGGAGAGACTGGAAGCTCCTGTCATTACAGTGGAATTACCTACTGAGGACGTGCTTGCAGAGCCCAAGGCCATGTTCGTACCCTCTGAGGATATATTGACAACACCTGCAATGGCCTTGTTGGCTCCACTTTCTCCTGAGCATTTGGCAGTGGCTCCAGCAAGGGCCACTGTGTTTACCTGGCCTGGACCTACAGCCTTGGTTGCTGATATGCTCAGAGCACTGGAGGAAGGCCTCGTTCCTGCCCCTGCCACTGCCAAGCCTGTCGTAGCACTTGTTTCTGTCCCTAATACTGCCACACATGTGGCTGACCTGGATGCTGCTCCTTCAGCAGTCCCTGAACTCTTTAGGACCACAGGTGAACCAGGCATTCCGTGGTGGGCACGACGGATTCCCTCTCCCCCAGCGTAACCAGAAGAGGTTGCTCTAGACACCTCACGAGGCTTGCGAAGTATAAATTCATCCTGACTCCCTTCTCCACGGAGCTCTGGGGTCTGTGTCAAGGGAAGGAGAAACAGGTAAGAGAGAGATGACATAGTGAGACTACAACTGTCTGCTTCTTTCCCAACCTGGAGCTTAACAACCCAAAAGCTAATAATTGGAAGGACCTTCAAAATTATCAAGTCTATGCTCCCACTTGATGTGAGATCCCACCTATAGCACCCCTGCCAAACGGTCACTTGGTTTTGTGTAATACTCCCAGCACCAGGGGAAGCCCTCATACAGTTCCCGATCCTCATGTTTTTTTATTTTATATACATGTGCTTATATCTCTGCGGGACAGATTCCTAGAAGTAGGGTTGCCTAGGCCAAGGGATCCACACATTTTATATTGTGGTGGCTGCTAAAACTGTGCATGTGCAGACACACATGGGTTGTCCTGATTTTAATCAGCACATGGTAGTCACAGGGATACAGAAGGACAGACTTCCTAATTGTTAACAGTGTTCCACAGCTGATGAGTCTAACTGGGTTGGAGTAAGTGTTCAAGGAGACATTGGACAATCAGGATGCTGTGGAAGGAATTAACAACCCTGAGTAAGAGACCAGAACAGCTGTTAACTAAGGTCTCTCTGAAATTCAGCCCCGTGGGACAATTTTGAGACACACTCTGAACCTCCCCAGTGTGGTAAGTTCCGTAGTGGTGGCTCATTTGACCCTGAGCCTATTCAAATGGAATGCATTTCCCAGGTGAGCCTCAGAGAGCACCAGAGGTTTGGTAGGACTAGCTTTGAGGTGCTCTGCCAAAGTCCCCTGCCTCATTTGCTTGAGTCTCTGTTGATGCTTACCATTAGGCTTTTATCATCCTCTAAGATGACTGCATCCCCAGTTTGCTGTGTCGGAGTACTGCTGCAGCTATCCGCTGGTGGTCTCAGGAGATAGACAAGTTTTTCCCAGTAGCAAAAGAGGTCTTCTCGTGCATCTGAAGAGGGACACAGCTGCAGATAGAAAGTGCGGCCAGTGGCCAGCTTTAGGCGTAGCTGTTGTTTCTCGCGATCATGAATGGAGATCTTGACAAACTTTAAGGGAAGCAGCCTGGTGAGCTCTAGGGTCTTCGTGGACTTGCGACCTCTCCCCTTGGTGCTCCGGGCATGTCTGGCATGCTCCTCACAGACTTTTGTTGGTCGAGCCAGTAGCATGACATCAGGTAATGGGAGGATGGGGCTGGTGGATGCAATGCCCACAGTCACCATTCGGACACGGTTGTGTACATCAATAATCTCTCCTTTTTTGCTGATCTGGATAAAGTCACTTTCGAACATAGGTGCATATTTGAAAATGTCATACTCTCCTCCCTTGTACAGTTGTCGTTGCAGTTCCCCCATGGAGGTATTGAACACGCCCATTGAACGGTAGCTGTGGGCCGTGTAATAAGGTAACAAACCCTCGCTGCTCACAGTTTTCTTCATTTGAGACAGCTCCACCAGCCACAAATCGAGTCCTTGAGAGAGAGGGAGTGAAGGTAACTGCCCATCTCCCTGCAGGGCTCTGCCTAAATCTCCTCCCACCACTGCATTTATCCTCCGCAGTCCTTTGTGACCTGTCCTCATCACACACCCCTTTGTCCCAGTCTCCAAGCAGCCACTCCCTTGGCACAAGGTCACCAGTCTCCCTCCCCCTCCCAAACTAACCACCACGTCCCTAGGGGACAGGCTGACCCTACCAGGGTGTAGATGTGGGCAGGCTGGATATTCTTTCTAATCAAGATGTTGGGATGCACGATTTATAAAAACATTCTGCTTTTGTAAAAATCTGGGTTGCTTCCAGTTTTGTTGTTGTTACAGATATCCCTATAATAATCGTCTTACTGCAAGTATAATTATATATTTGCTAAATTATGCCCTGGGGACAAAATCCTGGAAGTGGACTATGTGCTTGCTAAGGGCAGGGACCCTGTTGGGGCTGCCATTCTGCATGTCCCCAGTGTATAGCACAGTGCTGACAGGGACACAGAAGTAGTTGCTGAGTAAATGGTCAAAGGAGCTACTGCTACCTGTTAGGATCAGAGTTCTAATTGCACTGTGGTTTCCAGGGTACGAAGGCTTTTCTCACCCATTTTCTCATATGAAGGAGGTGACATTTGAAAACCATAGTTTTGCAGTGATGAACTAAGGCTCAGGATTATCTTGCTCTGAGTCAGAATGCAGGGCTGGATTCCATCCCAGGTCTTGTGACTCAGGTCAGGACTTAATCTCTGCCTCAAGCGGCATGGCTCACCATTATGCTCTCATTCTGCACCAAATATGGAAGCATTCATGGTTAGCAATATGTGTGGGGACTTACTGGGAACCACAGGAATTTATAGAGGTCTTGAATCACTATAGGATTTCCCGCACTGGTATGGCTGCTGCTTCACTCTTGATGTCTACCTGATAAACCACTGATGTTTTGTTTCTTTGAAAAGCTCTTCAGAGGAATTATGGCAAAGATGGCTTTTTAGAGGTTTTCTTTCTTTCTTGTTTTTTTTTTTTACTTTGTACAGGTGATGAATCCAAATTCCCCCTCCCCTAGTTAGAAGACTACTTCTAAAATAAAAATACACCGTCTAGAATCACCAATTACCATGTGGAGGTCTTGAAATAAATTTCAACCCCAAAATGTTATTTTCTGTATCCCTAGTGGCTACCACAGTCCCTGATACATTGTGGCCTTCCAATAAATGATAATTTCCTTGTGGTCATTGAGATTAATTCCTCTATTTGTTTATTCAACAAAATTGATTGAGCAAGTATGAATTTGGGGACCAACTTGAAAATGGAAATGCAAAGATAAAGGTCTTTACCTCTAAAGAGCTAAATTGTTTTTCTCTAAAGATGTGAAATGACTTCTCCAAAAAAACAAAAAAACAAAGTAGCTTCTATTCTAAGGAGACAATCACTGAAAGTTGACAATATCAGGTTTAAAAATAAGAAATTGGGCTTTTCTATATTATACTCAAGCATATGTTCTCATAAGTTTATTTCTGGTGAATGATAATGAGAGAAATCATAATCATATTATTAAGAACTTACAAGCCAGTTATGTTCCTAACCATTTCACATTCTTTTAAATCTCTAATCCTCACATTAGACCTATAAATTGCAGGTACAACTACTCTCGTGTTTTATAAAGGAGTAAGTCAAGGCTAAGAGAAGTTAAAAGAGCTTCATCAAGGTCACAACAGATCTGAAGCACATGGAAGTCCCCATTCATTTAATTAATATTATTAAGTGCCTACTTTGTGCCAGGCCCTGTTCTAGGTGCCAGGAGTACAGCAGTGGACAACACAGACAAATACCCTTGCTCTCACAGAGTTTGTATAAAGACAATAAATGAGTTAAATATATGGTATGTCCACTGATGATAAGTGCTATGGAGAAAGACAAAGTAGGCACATGGGATGGGAGGATGTGCAAGGAAAGGGGAGCTGGAGGTGGTGGTCAAGAAAAGCTCAATGAGAAGCGATATTTGAGCAAAATCCAAAAGGAGAGCTAGGAGGAAGCCATGCAGATCTCTAGGGGAGTAGCCTCTCAGTCAGAGGGAATAAAAGAGCCAATATTATGAGGTAGGAGTATCATTGGTGTGTTAGAGGAACACCAAGGGGGCTACGGTGACAAGAGTGGAATGAAGGAAAGTGGTTGGAGATGAGGCCGAGAGGCAACTGTAGTATTGGTAGGGGAACCAGATCATGTGGGACAGACCTTGTAAAACACTGTAAGGTCTTTGTCTTTGGGACATGATTGGACTTACATATACAGAGGATCATTCTTGCTACCATGTTGAAAAGAGATTGTAGGGGCACCTGGGTGGCTTAGTTGGTTAAGCGTCCAACTTTGGCTCAGGTCATGATCTCACGGTTCATTGGTTCGAGTCCCACATCGGGCTCTGTGCTTACAGCTCAGAGCCTGGAGCCTGCTTCAGATTCTGTGTCTCCCTCTCTCTATGCCCCTCCCCAGCTTGTTCTTGCTCTTTCTCTCTCTCTCTCTCAAAAATAAATACACATTAAAAAATAATTTAAAAAAAGATTGTAGAGGTAGTGGGGGACAGAAGTAGATACTGGGTGGGTCCTGTAAGAGATGATGATGGGTAAGAGGTATGTGGTAGCAGTGTAAGTAGTGAAAAGTGAGTAGTTGTGAGACATGTTTTGATTGAGGCAGCTATTATGTTTACTGGTGTGAACAATTTTCAATAAATATTAGTAAGTGAAAAAAAGTTACAAAATAGCATATGTGGTATGCCATATATTTTTAAATAAAAAATTGTTAAATGTGTATGTGTTTGTGTATGTGTGTGCAAAAATGTGCAAGAAACTAGTAACAGGAGCAACCTTGGGGCTACTTGTTGGCTGAGGGAAATGGTGGGATGGAGACTTAGTGCTTCTGAGAGGCATTCTCTTTTATACCTTTTGGGTTCTGTTTCATTGTGCATACTACTTACACAAAAATAATACTTTAAGATTTATAAATTTATAAAAATGGTATGTCAGGGGCGTCTGGGTGGCTCAGTCAGTTAGGCATCCAATTCTTGGTTTCCACTCAGGTCATGATCTCACAAGTTTGTGAGATCCCACACTGTCAGCACAAAGCCTGCTTGGGATTCTCTCTCTTTCCCTCTCTCTGCTCCTCCCCCACTTGCTCTCCCTGTCTCTCTCTCAAAATAAATAAACTTTAAAAAATGTTTTGTCAATAAAGCTCTGTTCTTAGAATATTCATTGATTCAGGCCTTGGTCTAGAAAAGAAATAAATAAATAACTTCATTCAAAGTTAATTCTCTTTAGCACAAAATCTCACACAAAATTTATTTATTTTTCTTTTTTGATAGAGAGAGAGACAGAGACAGAGAAAGGGCAAGGGAAGAGCAGAGGGAGAGGGAGAGAGAGAATCTCAAGAAGACTCCATGCCCAGACTGGAGCCCAACATAGGGCTTAATCTTATGACCATGAGATCGCTCAACTGTGAGATGAGCCATCTAGGCACCCCTCAAAATTTATATTTTAATTTTCTTTAAGACTTTTCAAAATTTAATTCTCTCCTCCTAACCTTTAAAATCTGATATATCCGCTATCAAAATAATGAAGATCAGTAAGGTAAGATCTATTTACTTATTGGCCATTAGATTACCCATTGTTGTGCTAAGAGCATTTGAGTTATCACAAGGTAAGTCTCAAAAACTTTTAAGCATAACTTTCATACAAATATAGAATGAAAACTTGGAAAAGATTTAATGAATCCATCAGTGAGGGAACCAGCACGATGGTAAAGCTGGTTCAAAGGAAAATCAGAGGAACAGTCATTGGCATTGGAAAAGAAGTCAGGTTAGATACAAAACTGGTTACATTTCTACAGGGCAATAGAATCTTAACCTTTGGGGTTATCTTTTTTACTAGACAGAAATCATTTGCATCTCTTCTAAACAGAAATCTATAAGTTATTATAGAACTTTACAGAGTCTGAGATTTTAATCAATAATGGATAGTCTTCTTAGGGTACTGAAAATGTTCTCAAATTACATTGTGGTAGTTGTAAACTATGAATATACTAAAAATCACTGAACTATATACTTTCAATGGATGAATTTTATCATATATGAAATGTATCTCAATAAAGCTATTAAAAATAATAGATAGCAATACTTTATTCTTAACTTACAGATCTAATTCCATTGTCTCTCTTCCTTAGATAATTAAATAATCCTGGGGCTGGCATGTTAAGCAATGCTTGAATATGGCACTGAAAGTACATGGTGCCTGCTTTATAATTTTTTATTTACATGTTTTGGGTAATTTTTCTTACCAAGGAAGATAGTGAAGCATGTGTAAGCTAGGACCCTAATTTCAGAAAAGCTTACAATCCAGTAGAAGAACACACTGTAGAAAGGAGGACAAGACAGGAGGGCAGTTAAATATATGATAGGGTAATCGTGAATGAATTGAATGAGTTGTGAAACTAACAGCACCCATCACAATATTAAAACCCACAGCAATTGTTTTGCAAGAAAAAGTGCCAAAGCCACAATTCTAAGCATAATTTTCCATATATTTTTAATTGGCCTAAGATTGAAGAGACATGTAAGTGAAAACACTGTATGCGATATACTGAGTATATGTAGACATGCAAGGTTATATAGGTGGTTGAAATCTACATATTTATCATGGGAAGAGGTTTCAAGTCAATAACCTTTGTTCCCCATCTATTATTTTGAAAACCAGGGCAAGCAGCAGCTATATATAGCCTTTTCAATGAATATGCCACCTGAGAAGGCATTGTGAGCTAGGGCAGGATGTGAGGGTGGGGAGATTTCCATACTGTACACAATATGTATCTGCCGGGTAAATCCCCTGGCCTAAAATACAATCCACAGTACTTTTATGTCAATGCTGCTAAGTGAGGTGGTGGCGTGGGATGAGCTGCGGTTAGCCTTTCGGCACCTAGGACTTCAGGAAGGCAACCTGATATTCTGTTTTACCTCCTGGCTGTCAAAAAAAGACAAACAGTCACCTTGACTCTTCCCCGAGGGCCTGTATGCAAATCAGTTTGCTTCTGCCTTAGGTTTAAAAAGAAAATGAGCTGGTATGCATAAAAGAAGCCAGATGGGCCATCTAAATAATTTTATTTCTCAACGTTATGATCCAACTAATGTCACCTCTCTTCCCCTCCTACCTTTTTTCTGCTTCCTTCTTTCTTCTGTCCTACACATATTTGGCCCCACACTGAGCCAAATTTCTGCCCTGCTCATCACAGTCTTATGAATATTTCCCTCTCAGCTTCCAATTTTGCTGTTTATAAGCATGAGATGTCCTACCTCAGTTTATATATTTATTTCTTTGATGTTATACTATCAGAGAAGCTTGCCATCAAATACACAAGCAAATATTAAAACAGTTAACATTAAAGATAAAAACAAATATTAGTAACTGTATAGAGGTAGAGGGAAGTAGCTGGTCCAGGAGCTGGGATAAGATGATTATTACAATTAAATATTAAATTTAACTTTGAAAAATACTGGAAATATGTACAATCAGTGTTAACATTGATTGCCTCTGAGGGGTGACACTAGAAGTAATTACTAATTTTGTCTGTTTGCTGGTGTTCCTTTCCCAACAAGGATATATTTCACTGTTATAACTAGAAATAAATATTTATTTCAGTAAGTTAGCTCTAAGCTTCCTGGCCACCTGTTATCACTGTCTTCTACTAATCAAACCAATAATTCCTGTCAAAAGGCATAGTTTAATTTTAAATTGGAAAGTAAAAAGAAATTCTCCATTAATGTCATTTTTTAAACGATATAAATTAAAAGGTGACACATTTTTCTACCCTTTCAATTCCGTTTGCTGGAAGTTTGATATGTGAATTCTCTGACATAGCCCTGTGGGGATATAGACACACAGTAAAACCTTGGTTTGTGAGCATAATTCATTCCGGAAACATGCTTATAATCCAAAACACTTGTATATCAAAGTGAATTTCAAGAACCATTGGCTCAGTTGTGATTATGTGACATTCGGCATCACGTACTATTTGTATGGTAAGACATCACTTGTTTATAAAGCTAAAATTTATTAGACATGTTTGCTCATCTTGTGGAACACTTGCAGAACAAGTTACTCTCAATCCAAGGTTCGACTGTATATGTATGTGTATGTGTATATGTATATGTATATATACACATATACATTAAAATAAACAAGAAAGGTTTCTATGTAAAAACAGGATTATGCCATACATGTTGCTGCACCTTTTCTATATTAATATATTGTGTACTTTTTTAGAATGATACATTATATATGTACTATATATGACCTTATAGTGTCCTGTTGAATGGATACATCGTAGATTATTTAACCACTTTCTCAATGATGCACTTATAGACTGTTTCTGTCACATTCAACACTGTGGTGAGCACTTTGTGCATTTTATATATGTGCTCATGCTTTTTTTCCCTCTAGATAGTTCTAGGAGGAATAAAGGTTTGTGAAGTTTTGGATTTTTTTTTTTAAGTAGGCTACACGCGCAGCACAGAACCCAACACTGCTCTTGAACTCATGACCCTGAGGTCAATATCTGAGCTTAGATCAAGAGTCAGACGCTCAACCGACTAAGCCACCTAGGCACCCCAAGTTGTATGAGGTTTTTGAAAAATACCCAAAATATTCTGGGTATAACTCTTAAAGAGATATAACTAAACCTGATCAAGTTCAAATGAGAACCACAGGAAAAGAAAGGGCTTCGAAGCCACATCCTAAGATATAGTTCTTCAAGGATCTCCTTGGCCCGGACACAGGAAGCTCTGGAATTATACAACAAGCATCCTTACTTGTCTAAATAGCTATTCGCTAGAACAGAAAGGAGGACCAGAATTGTGGGACCTCAAGTGATAAAGCAACACAAATGCACCTTACGTTACTGTAAAGGCGGATCATTTATTGATATAGTGGCAACACTCTAGTGTTCCTTTGGAGGGTCACCCCACCATACTCTTGGTCCCTGTAGTTGGGTAGGGTTGACTGTGTCCCACCCCCAAATCCAGGAGAAAAGTACAGACCTAGAGATAGACAACAGAACATTCTTCTGCCTTGGCTATAATGATGGAGGTGCATGTGAACATGTCACCCAAGCAGGTTGATGATCCACAGTTCTGAGAGTTTTGCTGGAACTGTTAGGGAAAAGAATCCAGTTCCAGTGGTAACATGTCAGCTTATCACTCCTGGCATCCATTTTGCTGCCATGAAGGAAAGTCTGCCTCAGCATGAAGCCCACATAGAACTAAGAAATGGAAATGAACATTTCTGATGTCATTGTTTATATGCCTGGATCCAGTAGTGTCAGATTGAATTGGTTTTTTCCTTATAGGGTGTTAAATGAGGTTTTCCAACTCAGTTTCAGTTGAGGCCACAAAAGCCTGCAATAATATAATTAAAGGAATCATGTATCTTCATATCCTAAAATAAAGTACTGTATCAACTATGACATAATAAGAAGGAACACAGGTTATGCCAATAATACTATTTGCCCACCTCCAGCCTTTAGAAAACCAGGGCTTGAAGTCAAGAGAAAGAGACTTGGGTATACTATGCATTTCCTCTCACAACCCACCAAGGGGAAGGAGAGAAGGTGCTTGCATCCATCAGAAGCCAAGTGACAGGGACTTTAAGGGACTACTCAGTGAAATTGACACAAGCCTCATAGAGTTTAGGAGAGATAAGGACTGGTGTGCAAATCATACCTAGAGAAATGTAATGGTGAAAGTTTGTGGATGAACTATTTATTTGGTGTCAAAAGGGAGAAGAGGCTATGCTTGGGGCAAATGGTGCATCCATCAGTTGCGGGGCAAGGATGCCTGAGTCTTGCAGCAGAGCCATATAAGGTAATAAAATGATGTGCAGTTTCTTTTCAAGGAAAATTCAAGAGGACAACCAAGATGGACAAAAGGATCCCAAAGAGTTGGAAAGAGCAGGAAGCACACTGAGGTGAAGCCTAAGAGCTGAGGGTTGGCTCATGGGCCAGTCCAAGTGGCATCTCCCACGTCAAAAGAACTGCTGTCAGAGCCCTCTGACAATAATGACAACCACAAAGCACATGACAAAACTTTCCCATGGAAGAAAAAGGAACAATTGTGTATCCACCACAAGCAGAGGGCATCGACCCCAGATTACTGCTGTAGTCTTGTTGAATGCTGTGACTTTTTTACTTCTTTCCCCCCAGGCCTGAGCGTGAACAGGTGGGTCAGGAGCCAGGCTAATGGGAGGGGAAAGAGGAGGAGTTAGGACATGGTGGAATAGTCAACATTCTTCTAAGCTTGAAGCAGACCCATGCTTAGGTTGAGGAAAAGCATTAAATTGAATACATGTTTGGACTTTTGATTATTATAATGATCTGGACTGGCCTTGCTTTACCTTTTCTTAACTTCTCATTATGGAAATTTTCAAACATACAGCAGTATAAGGCAAATAGAATAAAGAACCCCCACCTACCCATCACCCAGTTTCAGTAAGTGTCAATTCAAGAGCAAACATTTTTCATCTCTTCCCCTACCCATTTCTCCTCCTTCTCTGAATTATAACAAAGCAAATCTTGAGCATTTTATAAGTAATTATTGCAGTATGTTTCTGTGCAAAATAAGGACTCTTTTAACAGAACAGGGCCATTATCACACCTTTAAAAAAACTAATAATTAATTAATCATCAAATACACAGTGTTCATATTTCCCAGTTGCCTCATAATGACTTTATACAGTTTTGTTTGAACCAAAATCCAAAGAAAACCATCGTATACTTGATATGCCTCTTAAAGTCTCTTTTAATCTATAGATTCTCTATCTGACTTATTTGTTGCAGACGTAGGGTCATTTGTCTTTAGTGTTTTGTGTTTTCTGGACTCATCCAATTGCATCTCTATGTGTCCTTTGCAATGTTCCTTTATCTCCTATATTTCCTGCAAACTTGGATTTAGATCTAGACGTTTGGTGAGATGTGAGATTTGTGTTTGTTTGTTTTTCTTTGGTAAGACTTCTGCGTAGGTGGTTTTGTGTACTTCCATTGCATTACATCAGGAAATACATAATGTCTAATTGTCTCTCTTTTTGTGATGTTAAGATTCATCGTATTATCAATCTAATACATAACTATAAATATTCCTGTTGGCTTTTCACATAATGATTTTAGCAGCCACTGATGATTGTTGCCTAACTCCATTGTGTCACTGGGATGGCACAATGGTGGTCTTCTATCACTCCCTCTTCATTTATTAGTTAATATTCTTTTCTAAAGAATGACTTTCCCTTATTAAATATTTGATTACTAAACTGAGATATAGTTCTTCAAAAAAGACAGTAGACATGTTTTATTCTTTCCCTTTGTTTTCTAGTTTTCAGAATAATAAGTTGGGTCTCTGACACCCTCCAAAGGTGATCAATGGGTTGATTTTTGTTTTTTTTAAAGCATCTTATGAACTTGTGATTTTAACATTTTGGTTATTCTTCAATTCATCGCAATTACTGTTGTTTTTGACACCCAGTTGTTCCATCTTTGACACGTGGGAGCTTCTTGAATTTGACTCCTGTGAATTGGACTTTTTAAAACCAAAACAAAGGGATTATTTATTTTTATGAGTGTTTTCCTGAAAGCTATGAGAAAATATTGAGCCTTTTAAGGTTACATTTAAATGAGGACAAAGACAAACCACAGTGATTGGGCTTGAAGGTATTATGTGAAAGAGAATAAAATTACTTATGATTGTACTTCATGAAGACTTTGCAAATGAAAGTCACCTATTACAACAGTTACTGATGATATTCTGTTTTCCCAGATGAGAATACTTTGTGAAGTCTGTAAATCTTTCAACCTGAACCAACCAGGTATAAATCTACCCTTTCCAAAGGAGTTTACAGTGTATTATTAAATATAGTACTGTATTACATTATATATGTTAAGACTAGGCTTGGCATAGGGGCGCCTGGGTGGCTCAGTTTGTTAAGCATCTGACTTCGGCTCAGGTCATGATCTCATGGTTCGTGGGTTCAAGCCCTGCGTCAGGCTCTGTGCTGACAGCTAGCTCAGAGCCTGGAGCTTCTCTTTGGATTCTGTGTCTCCCTCTCTCTCTGACCCTCCCCTGCTCACGCTGTCTCTCTCTCTCTCTCTCAAAAATAAATAAAACATTTAAAAATTAAAAAAAAAAAACTAGGCTTGGTGTTTATGATAGAACTTCAAAATAACACAGGCTTAGAAAATGTAATTTTATTTCTCTTTATGTTTAAGAAGAAAAAGATGGGGGCGTCTGGGTGGCTCAGTCGGTTGAGCATCCAACTTTGGCTCAGGTCATAATCTCACAATTCGTGGGTTCGAGCCCTGTGTCGGGCTCTGTGCTGACCGCTAGCTCAGAGCCTGGAGCCTGCTTCAGATTCTGTGCCACTTTCTCTCTCTTCCCTTCCCCTGTTCACGCTCTGTCTCTCAAAAATAAATAAATATAAAAAAATTAAAAAAAAGAAAAAGGTGATGCCAGACTGGCATGGAGAGTCCAAGGTCATTAGGACCTACAGCGTTTTCTGTTTTACATTCCATTGTCCTCAACATGTAATTTTCACCTCATGATATAAAATAACTGCTCCAGCTCCAACCATCATATCCACATTCTAGCCAGTAGGAAGGAAAAAAAAAAAAAAAAGAGAAGGAAAAGAATATGATGACTGCCATTAAGGACATCTCCTAGAAGTAAGAGATGTTTGGCATGTCTGCTATGTTCCATTGGCTAAAAAATAGTCATGTGACTGAAAAACATAGTGTTTATTCTGGCTAGCCATATGCCCCAGATAACCTTCAGGAGGTTACCCAGAAAAAGGGGAGAACAGGTATTTGGAGAAAACAACATTCCTTGCCTTAAGCCCAGAAGGAAAAAACTACATCATTTGGGCAGTGTATTTCCATGCATGTCTTAAAACCTCAGAATATGGGAGAGAGAATTATTTAAAGTATCCACTTTCCCCATCTTCTTGAGTGTCTTGACTATGCCGGGGCATCTAATATATGAAACAAAATTAGGCTGCAGTCTGCTAATTTACATACAAAACAGAAAATTTTAGATGATTACACTCCTATACTGCAATAATGATTATTTTGTTTCATTATTCATCCCTGTCAAGTATATGCCATCTCTACTTCCACTGAGATTTCTTGGTTATTTACTTCATGCCAGAAGTAAGACTCACATATTTTACTTTAACCATGTACTCTTTCTAAGGCAAGGTACATGACTAGCATCCACCACTCAGAGTTTATGGGATTCAGTTCTCAAAAGGACCCTATAAGGAGACTGAGTATCAGAGAGGGTAAGTGGCTTACTCAAAGAGATACAGCTTAGTAAATGACAGAAGTGGGATTCCAACACACATTTCTTTGTCTCAAAGCCCAAACATACTTTGTTTATTATGCCATTCATACTTCAATATATTTCTCTTAAGTGTTTTATGGTCCTTGTCTCTTTTAACTGTCTAACCCAGTTTGGTGATTATTCATTAACACATTTTTTTTAAAAACATCCTTTATACGCACTAGGCACCATGATGGTTGCTGAGTATATAACATTGAGCAAAACCACACATCGTCCTTATCATCATGGACCTTCTAGACTAGTGGGGAAGATTAACATCAATCCAAAAGTCACCCTCCAAAATGAATAGTGACAACTGTCATAATGGGTATAAAGAGAAAGGTATAAGGTATCATCTGCATATAATTGTTGAATTTGACTTCAGAAAGCCAGGAAGGCTTTCCTGAGGAAGTGACATGCAGGATAAGACTTGCAGTGTAATTTAGCGTTAAAACAGGCAAAGCAGGGGAGAGGAGATGTTGTCAGGAAAAATGAGATGTTCAAAGTGGTATAAGGAGCTTTCGTGAAGGCTGGAGTGAGAACATGTGAGCAAGCTGGGAGACCAGACTGGCAGGAAGCCCTGCCTTGTGTAGGGGCACTGTTACCCCAGTTTTTTCAGAGGTAAAAAAACTGAAGCTCAGAGCTTTTGAGTAATATGCCTAGAGTCTCACAGCTAGTTAGGTGTTGGAGCCAGAATTCAAACCGTGATAGGTAGAATCACGGATGCCCTAAAGATATCAAAGCCTAATCCCTGGAACCTGTGAATGTGTAGGTTACATGACAAAGGGAAATTAAGGTAGAAGATGTAATTAAAGTTGCCAATAAACTGACCTTAAAATAGGGTGATTATTTTAGGTTATCTAGGCAGGTCCAGGGTAATCTCAAAGTCCTTAAATTTGGAAGAGGGAGACAGAAGAACTTATAGTTATATAAGGTGAGAGGACTGACCAGCTGTTGTTAGCTTTGAAGATGGAGGAAGGGGACTCTGAGCCAAGGAATGCAGGTGGTCCTAGAAGCTGGTCCTAGAAGCTGAAAGGATAAGGTAACAGATTCTACCCTAGAGACCCTCCAGAAAGGATCACAAGCCTGCTGAAACCCTGATTTTAGCCCAATAAAGCTCATTTTAGACTTCTGAAGTATAAAAATGTAAGATAATAAATTTGTGAGCCAGTAAATTTGTGATGATTTGTTACAGCAGCAACAGGAAACTAATACACAAACTAATACGCAAAACTAATACACAAACATGGGCTCCAGAGCCCGTGTTCCTACTCCGTGTGCAACATACCTTAATTGTTAGATAGGCTAAACCAGGAACTATAAAGATTAAACTCTAATGTTTCCTATCATTTTGACTCTCAGAACCTTCAAATATCATTTCCAAACCATACAGCAAAGGGTATGTATAGTTTTTACATATGCCTCTTAGTTTTGTGAATTTTGAAAGGATGTGGTTATGGCCTTTGACATCAGAGGAGAAGCTCCACATTGTTGACTGAACACTGATAGAAAGATAACATCTGAGGCAAGAGGCATTTTAACAGCTCTCTGAAAGTCAACTGCCTCCTGAGTGCATTCCTTGCCCTGAAGCTGTGTCCTTTGGCTGTGCAACAGGGTGATGCCCAACGCGCATCACTTCTCCAGAATTGGATCATGAACAACTTTATCCTCCTAGAAGAACAGCTCATCAAGAAATCGCAACAAAAGAGAAGAACTTCTCCCTCCAACTTTAAAGTCCGCTTCTTTGTTTTAACCAAAACCAGCCTGGCGTACTTTGAGAACCGTCATGGGGTATGTGAGCACTTGTGTCTTATCTTTTTCTAAACTGTATTTTTTATTTAGACTAGGCTGAATCTTGAAGAGATACATAGAATAAAATAAAACCAAAGGGGGCATAGGCATGCTGGTTATGACAGCTTAAAAATTTATGAATTTACTTCTCAGTAATCAGAAGCGAATGTGGAGAAAAGTCCAGAGGTGGGGTTGTTGTAATAGGTGATTTTAGTTCTAAAATCTGCAAAAGAGTAAGTTTAATATTTATTAGTGTTTTTTTCCTGCAAGTTTATCTTAAAATTATAATAATTTATGTGGCAAATGTTATGATTGGATAGAATTTGAACTTCATCTGAAATACATTAGATTTTATGGGGCATAGATGACTAATATATTAGCATTCAGTGGGACCTAAGGGATGCTCTAGCCCAGTTTTATTAGTTTACAATAGAGGAGACTGATACTTGGAATGGTTAAGTGATAGTTCAATGTCAACATTTTTATGAATTTACTTCTATTTGTCCCACTTAATATCTTGAAATAATATTCCCTGGGCATCTAATTATCTAAAATTTGCAAGGCCTGAAAGTAAACCTCTTTACCCCATGGAAAATTTACCAGGAGACGGGTTTTTACAGTGTTATGCAATATAGACCAGTGGTCCTTATCCAGAACATTACAGCTGCTTAGCTAGGTCAGCCTTTTTATATATAGAGAGATAGTCTTATATTATATAACATCAATGATCATAACAGCAACATGACTATCATAACAATATAGTTGGGTACAAAAAAACACTGCATGAGGAGAAAGGAGACCAAACTCTACTTCTCTCTAGGTGACTGAGCCTGGGAAAATGACTCTACCTTCTTATCAGATTCTTCCTTTACAAAATGAAAGGTCTGGAAGTACTACCTCCAACACCACTTTCTTTAAAAATTCTAGCACCTGTATAGCCCTTTGCAACAAGTTTTCAAAACATGTGTGTGACTTTGAAGTAAATCATTATATTAGTTTTTCTATCATTAGGAAAGTAAAGCAGGGTTTTCACCTATATTTTACTGAAGGGGAAATAACATTAGGTGCTTTATGGTCAGAGACAAAGGCATCCCATGCCTTGTTAGGATCTGACTTAGTAGGATAAGCATGAGTTTGGGACCTTTTGAGAGCCAGGCTTTGAAGTGCTCAATGAAATGGAGCCCTGAAGGAGGCGTGGGTATGGAGCCTGTGGCTGTTGCCAGTGAAATACTACTCTTCTTCTTAGAGTTTCAGACACGCTCATCTTCAGGAGACTCTTACTGATATCACTCAATAATCAGAAGGCATAGAGAAATACTTAGGTAAATGATTTGCACACAAGCATGCACTATGTACCACTTATAAATAACAATAGCATTACACTTGTGGGAAGAAAGTTTTTAAAAAAAAATTTTAAAGCTTCCGGGCACCTGGTTGGGTCAGTCGGTTAAGAGTCTGACTCTTGATTTCAGTTCAGGTCATTGATCTCACAGCTGGTGAGCAGAGCCTGCTTAGGATTCATTCTCTCTCTCTCCTCTCTCTCTCTCCTCTCTCTCTCTCTCTCTGTTTTTCAAAAATAAATGAATAAGCATTAAAAATTAATTAAAAAATTAAAGTCTCAGTCTTACCATCTGTAAAGTAGGTATGATAATAGTACTCATTTCATGAGAATATGGTAAACATTTACAGAGAGAATGTATTTAGACTGAACAATTTGAAATGACCACTCAGTGGACCAAGACAGGCCAGACAGTGGTGGTTTCAAACAGTTCAACTTAATATGTGAAGTGCTCAGCATAAGCTCTGTGTCACCTAAAAACACCTGTATAAATTAGCCATTTTTTGTATCATCATCATGTCTCTGAAGGAGCTAGTAGGGTGGCATAACACATTCATTTTCAAATGAAGGAAAACATTCAAAGTCAGGCTAACATCAGGGTCCCGGATTCCTTCTATTCTGTGACTAAATAGAAGTCTGTGAAGCGAGACATACATATGTGCATTACGAAATGTGTGACGCTGAGCCAACCATTGCCCCTCTCGGGGTCACAGTTTCTTTTTTTCTTTTCTCATTTGCAAAATTATGCTCCTTGCAGTTTTAAAAAACTGTGGCTTTAGGACATCATACAAAAAATAATCCTTCTACCTACTCAGAAAAGAATTCCATACTTTTGCAAATTAAGTATGTTTTTTCTAATTTTAATTACCTATTTTCTAATTTTAAATATTCATGTCTAAATATCCACACTGACTGGGCCTGTTGTTTTAACACAGATTTCATTCTGGTGTCTAGCGTTGAAATGTGTAAGTGTTTTCAGTGGTGCCAGGAAGTGCCTCACCCTGCTGGCCCAGAAAGAAGCATGATGTTGGCAGGTGGTGGCTCACTGGCAGGCATGCTTTCAGAAACCACCCTATGCCTGCCAATTTCTTTGCAAAGTGGCCCCTGATGCCTGGCATTCATTAACAGAGGACAATGAGATTAGGGCCCCTCGTGTGCTGATAAATGTTTAACTAGCCTGTAGTTGTAGTGGCAGTGGAGAGCATCAGGCAGCTCTAATGCATAGTGTTTGCTGATTTCTCTCGTGTAAATACTCCCATCATGGCCAATTTCAAATTACTGATGTGATGTCTACTGGCTCACAAAATTCCTCCCAATTCTAACAATCAGCCCTAGTGGCCCACAGCAAGCCAGCTCCAACATTCCAAAGGCAGCTTTAAATACAAATAATCTCCGGAGAGGCAGTCACCAACCAAGCCGCATGCTTAGTTGCACAAGACTGACATCAGATCATTTCCAGGGGTAGAAGAGAAATGGAGGGCTTTGGAGAGTTCAGGTTAGCATGGGATGGAAGGGACAGCTCAGATGGACACAAGCATCAGTGATTAGTGAGGCCAGTATAGCCAGGTAGAGCTGGATTCAAATTCTGGCTTTATCACTTTCTGGATGTGAGGTCTCAGGCAAGGTATTTAAACCTTTTTAAGCCTCTGTTTGCTATTTGTAAGGTGAGGACCCCAATGCCTCCAGGCAATGTTGGGTACTTCATGAGGAAGGCATGTTATAAGCTTGGCACTAATGGTAGTACCTTGATCTTCTGAAGGACCCTCAGGAGAACTGGAAAGGTTCTGTTTTAATGTCTCTGCACCTTAGGGATCAAGCTTGTTCTGCTCACCGTAGTGTGGGAGCCATTACCTGTATGTGAGACAGTCAAAACCACCATTCTAGTCAGTGTCTGGTTATGGGTATCCACTCCACATGGGCTCTTCCTGTTACCCGGCAGTCTAATCTAGCAGCAGAAACATCTCTTGGAGGATGCATCCTTCTTGAATTAAAGATGACAGGTGAGGAGATGGTCCCCTTTCCTTGCTTTTCCTTGCACAGCAGTCAAACACACAGCTTCTGGGGTCAGACACATGTGGGCCAAAGACCAGCTCCTCATTTAAAAGCTATGCAGCTCTGTGTAAGTTGCTTAAGGCTGTGTGACTCTGTATAAATCTATTTACATTTTTTGTAATGATTAAACATTCCTTCTTAATCTTGCTTCCTTTTAATGAGAGGGAGGTTACCAATTATTCTAATAATAATAGGAACTAATACTGACTTAACATTTACTATATATCAGTCACTGTGCTAAATGCAGATTATTTCATCTACTCCTTACAACCACCCTATAAATTAGGAAGTATGATTACCCTAATTCACAGAGCAAGTAACTGAGGCAAAGACAATTTAAACAACTTGTGTTGTAAGAATTTAAACTCCCATATGTCTCTAAGGCCTTATTAGTATTAGCAGCAGTGACCCGTGGGTAATTAGGGCCTCCACTGGGTTATTGCAGAGTGTATAAAGTCCTCATTGGAAAGGGGAGTCCTGCAAGTCAGCAACCCAGGGCACATGGACCTTCTGCAATGATGCATGTTAGGAGCTCTATCATTTCCACACACACTCAAGGACAAATCTTTGTCCCCATTCACTTCAGGGAGCCCCACTATGTGTTCAAAAACAAATGAAAGCCTTGGCAAGTTTTGCCTCCTAAAGTTCCTCTAGAATCTGTCTACCTCTCCCCATTTTCTAAGGTCACTTTCCTTGGGAAAGCCGCCAGCAGCTCTCACCTGGGACTGCTATCACCTCCTAATGGTCTCCCTGCACCCACTCTGCCCCAGTCACCCACCAGCCTATTCCCCACACAGCAGCCAGCGTGACACGTGGTGACTGTGATCATGCCCTGATGATCCTTATCAGAAGCGATGTGTCCCTGCAAAGTTTCTCCCCTTAGATCTAGAGCAGACACCAAAGTCTGTCACATGCCATCCTCCCTCTCGGCTCATATCCCTTTTTCTCCCATTGTTCTGGGATCCAGCTACATAGGATTTCCTTCTACTTTAAGGCCCTCGTTTTGAATATCACTTGCCCCGGGAAGCCTCCCTTGATTTCCCCAGACTAGGCCATCTACTCCTGTTATGCTCTATCTTAGCAATGCCTACCCTCTCCTCAGAGCACATCCCAGACTTGTAATTACCCATTTATTAAAGTGATTACTGTGCTAATGTCATCCCCCCAGCCTACCCTCCATTAGATTATAAGCTTTATGAGGGCCAGCACCCATTTTGGTAAAGATGGCATCATCAATGTTTATAACAGTGCCTGGCACATACTGCTCACTCATTCATTATTTGTGAAAGGGGGACGAGGAGGGTAAGAGCAAGGACATGAGGGATAGATATACTTTTGGAGGGGTTAGAGTTCCACAAATGAACCCCTAATAGAACAAGGCTCAATTCCAAGAAAAGAGAACAAGCAAGTTATATAGGACTTCAAAAGGAAGAGTCTGGGGGGTAAGAGTCAGAAAATAAGACTCCCTGGAGTTAGAAGTTCATGTCACAGCCTTAAAAGAGGAAGAAGAGGATTCAGGAGGTTGGAATTTTAAGAGTTGGGTCAGAGAGGCACATGCAGGAACCAGCAGGTGGGCCAACCCACCCCCCACCCTCCTACTCTGTTATCTTTCTTCCTCCACACTCTTTCCCTGCTTCTCTTCTGCAGCTAAACCCTTTGTCAATAATACGGTTAAAGCTACCTGGGCATTTTTGCTTGAGACTTGCATCTGTCACAGTCTCTTTCCACCTCATTCCTATGTGATTGTGTTGCCATATGGCTGGGCTTTTGCTGACACTCAGGCTCCATACAGTTCATTATCCATGCAACACCTAGAATGAACTTTTAAAATGATCTTACGATAAATGATAAATCAGATCTTACTCTCTACTTTTAAGTCTTCCATGGCTGTTTAGAGTATGTAAGGAAATTCTCAGCTATGGCCTACAAGACTCTTCATCCAGGGGTCCTTATCTGCATTTCCCATTTCATTTTACACCACATTCCCTTTACCCACTAGGTTTCTACCACATCTGCCATCTTTCTGAACCTTGAACACTCCAAGCTCACGCTCACTCTAGGGCCTTTGGAGAGGCCAGGACTAGGGTGAGGCAAGTGAGGGATACACTTAGGGGGCGCTTATTCTCAGGGGTCTGCAAGTGCAGGGTCTTTGCAATAGCTGTTCCCACTGTTAGGAACACCCCAGGTGTTTGCAGGACTGATTCCTTATTGTTGCCATCTCTTTATTTATTTTTTTATTATCTTTTTTTAATTTTTTAATGCTTATTTATTTTTGAGAGAGAGAGAGACAGAGCATGAGCAGAAGAGGGGCAGAGAAAGAGGGAGGCACAGAATCCAAAGCAGGGTCCAGGCTCAGAGTTGTCAGCACAGAGCCCGACACAGGGCTTGAACCCACAAACTGTGAGATCATGACCTGAGCCGTAGTCAGAAGCTTAAATGACTGAGCCAGCCAGGCGCCCCTGTTGCCGTCTCTTTAAATATTTCCCCAGGATCCTGTTTCTTTCCTTTTCTTCTCCTTCCTTTTCTTTTCTTTAGCACATAGATACTTCAGTACATCAGTATCTGCATGCACTTACTGGGTTTATTGAGGTGCTTCCCTGTTTATTTTCTGTCTGTGCATCCACTGGAATGAGAGCAGGAGGACCCTGCTCATCACTGTATCACCATCTAGAACAATGCAGGGCCCATAGTAAGTGGTCAATAAATACCCAATGAATGAACAAAGGTCACAAAACTCAAACTGAATTCCAAAGAGCATCTGGGAGCTAAAAATGTGGGCCTTGTGTAGCTAGGCAAAGAGAAGTAAGGATCCAAAGCAAAGTATTTTGCAGTTTAGGCCACTCAAGGCCCAAAATGTGCAGTTTCAGTATCTACCTTAATGGATTTTCTTTGTGAACTGATTTTTGCCTTTAAGATGTGATGTGGATGTTTTATGGAGAGTTTCTATTTTGGAGGCAAACACTCCCACATTAAAATTAAATTTGATTCCTACTGCTCAGGGACTGGTGCATCCATCAACCAGTCTTTGCAGTAAAAATAGGCCACGGAGCAACACTATGAATGTGAGGACTTGGTTTTTGACTTGGTCTGGAAGAAAGGTTTAACTGGAAAACACAAGAGCTCCATTTATTGAACTATGAGATCCGTGTAAAACAAGACATCTTCAAAACAAACTCAGAAATGGACCCCATAGAAAACCATTCTAAAGCTCTTCTCAAGTTTTCATAGGTCAAATAGGTAAATCTTTATCTCTCCATTTTCTTAATCAACTAGTAATAAGTTATTCCACTTCATAAGTTATTAGGCCTACTGGAGAAAATAAATCTTCCAGGACCTAATTTTGATAGAGAGATCAGTGTGGGTTTGACTTCATGACACTGTGGGGCTTCCCTTAAAGTGATCCAGGGGCAGAAAGAGAAGCTCTGAAATGGTTTTCCATGCACATAAAATTCCCTTTTTAGATCCAATGTCTGCTCAGTTCCTTGAAATTTCAGTAAATTTGTCAGGACTCTAATTAAATAAGAACCTGATCTAAAGTCTTGTTTGTCATATAATTCCCATTAATGTAAAGGTATTAATAAGTAAGCTCTTCACTACATTTTCCTATTTTAATATTTAAAAAGTCATAGAAATTATACCTACTTGTTTAAAAATTCAAATATAGGACTTTACCTCCCAACTACATATATTTCTGCTTAAGTTTTGTTATTATTATTATTATTATTATTTACCATAACAGAAATTTTAATTAAAAAATAAAAATAGTAACAATACATATACATAGTAGTCTTAAGGCAGTGGCAGTATGGAGAATCAAATCACAGGGCACATTTTTCCACTAATACTGTGGTGGTAGATACAATTGTGTGTGATAATCAAAGAAACAACATTAGAGAAGCCACTTTCAAGCAGCACCCCTTTACTTTAAACCTAACACTGTATCAAGGAAATGTTTCTCTTCTGGTACGTAATGCTTCATTCGTTTGTTCAGCAAACATGTCTTGACATCTACTAGGTGCCATGCTCCGGGCTGCCTGCCGGGAGTACAATGATAAATAACAGAGGAAAGGTGTCGACCCTCACAAGCCTACATGCTAGTAGACAAGACAGATGGTAGTAAGTATATAAATATATGGGGCAGATATGGATGGTGGTAGGTTCTGTGGAAAGACTAAGCAGTAGCTGGGGCTGAGCTGGGAAGAAGGGTAGCCAGAGAAGCAATTTATATCCCAGGCTAGGGCCGGAAGGATGAGGAAGACCCAGTGACCTGAAGAAATGAGGAAAAGCATTTTAGGCAGAGGGAATGGCCAGTGTGAAGACTGTGAAGTAGGAAAAGGCTTGGCCTATGTGAGGAACAGAGAGGTGAACATACTGAGTTCAAGAGAGGGGGTTCTTGCTGACATCCTACAACCTCCCTCTTCTGGGGAAGAGGAATCCTCCTCCTCCATGTTTTGGGAGAAAGGTGCTTCCTGGATCAACACTGAGGACCTCAGGGCCAACCTGGAGCTCAAGCAGCCATTAGCAGCAAAGACTGAAAACCACTTTGAATCAGGTTGAATCCACTTTGATTAATCACAAAAGACAGAGCAGTAAATGTTCATATACTCACACCATTTTTAAAACTTAATGAAATAATTATGCCCAAGTATTCTCTGTAACTCTTTTGTCTAAAGATATCAATTTACAGTCTGTGAGAATGACCTTTGCTCTGATGTAGACATAAATTTCATGTAGTTATAATCATAATGTATGACAATTTTGTATTCTACCTTTTTCATTTGTTCTTTTGTAGATACATTTCTACTTATCTACATGACCTCCAAAGTAATCATTTTTCATACAAATTTTTTTCATGATTGAATTAGTTCACTGAAGAGAGATACTTATCCATTCTACATACTTGAAAAAATTGATGAACTTGTCATCAATTCTTTGTCATCAATTCTTTGTCTTCTATTCTTTGACATTCAGGTTGTTTCTGGGCATGAACATGTTTCAGTCAGAACACTGAAAAATGCTAATATACCTAACATAAACCTGTCTCCTTTTAAAAACCAGGTCCTTAGGATAGAGTACTGCTTGTGGGATAACTGTGTCATAAGATAAGAATATTTTATGGCCTCTGTCATATGCTGCTACATCATCTTGCAGAGACTGAAGCAATGCACAGGGCCACCAGAAGTTACCAGAACCATTAAAGAAGACTATATTTCTAAGAAGGAACTAATGAAAACCAAAGACTCCCATACTGTTGTGGTGATTTTTCAAGTGCACATTTTTATAGACTTTGAATGTTATGGTGAGAGAGAGGGAAGATACATAATATTTTATACTATACATGGATCAAATGATTTGATTTAACGTGAGTCACATATATATACATGAACCCACCATACATGTAGCAGGATTTAAGGAGTGCCAAAAAGCTTTCTACTTTCTACTTCCTAAAGCAAATTATCCCCATTTTGTTGATGAGAAAGGAGAGGCTTAGAGTAGCTAAGTATCTTTTCCTAGGCTACATATCTGAGACAGATATTAAAAGTTAGATTAAATGTATTTTCAGATCTAAGCCTGTTTGGGTGTGAGGAGTCTTATAATAGAAGCCATGGTGGCTGAGAAGGGAGAGTTGGGGCAAGGGCTCATTGGTGAGTTTCCAACAAACACCACTGTATAAAAGAGTCCTGGAACAGAGCCTCCCAGGCTTACCTGAATGACAGCATAACAATATCGACAACAATAACCAGCGTCACTGCAAGAAGACTGAACACATTCCTATGAATTTTCTCATGTAACCTTCACAGTTCTCTGCAGAAGATAAAAGTAATATTCTGTTTTAGAGAAGAAGCAATTGAGACATGGAGAAGTTCAGAAATTTGCCCAGGGTCACAGTAGTGACAGTAAGTGTTAAAAACAGCATCTTGCCTTGGGCTCTGGTAATTCTCTATAATTTGATCCCTCTTACATGTGCTTTTCTGATATCATTTTGGCTGCCCTAGCAGAATCTTCCTTCTGTGAGAATTCTCTGCAAAACCAACGCGAGCAACTTGGCCAGTCTGTTTTTCACTGCAAGTCTGTGAATTCACCAGGCACTTGTGATTTTGCAGAGTGTGTTCCTGTCCACCTGCACTCTGTGAGCTGACAAAATGAGTTCCTGAACTTGTAAACCTGATGCTCTGCTCCTGGGGTGACTTCTGCCAAGGAAAGATGCTGTATGAACCTCAGCTCTATTTAGTTTACCAGATGAGCCATTCATAATAAGAGCTACCCCTCGATGGGCACTTTCTTAGAATAGCATTCTGGGAATGCTATACCCAGAGTGGAAATACAGGAAAAAGACTACCAAACAGGGATATAAGCCAGGACGAAGGGCCCAGAAAGTGAGGGTGAGGGCACTAATACTAAACGTAGCCACTTTCACAGTCCGTGCTATGGCCAATTTCATGTACAGGGAGCCAATTAAGTGTTTCCCAAAGTGCAGCACCGCTGGGTGTACTCTAGATGGTACGTGAACAAATCTGGTTCTAACATATTTTTAATTAAATACTTATATATGTTTATTACAACTTACTTCAGAAAAAAAGTATTTTTAAACATATGGTGGTGATTTAAAACTTCCCTTTAGAGTAAATTTGTTGAAGTGAAAAATAAATCAATTTAAATAATAACACTAAGTATACAGTAGGAGTTGGTAGAACTACATAATGGCGGAAATTGCGTGGGTGGGTTGCAAACGGAAGACTGGAAACGCTGAAGCCATGGAATAGCAGAGCCACCATTCGCAAGTTTTTGCTTTTACATAGTACACGCAGTCTGTTCAGAGAGTGAAATGTAATAACCCCACTGGACATTGAGAGACACAGAGGTACATCCACAAAGACCAGGGCACTTGGAAAGGTGAACAGAGAAGAGACAGGCAAAGGAGATCCTCTCAGACCCCCTGCTCTACCTAGAAAGCTGTGACTCAGGGGCAAGAGAGCCTGTGGCCACGAATTGTCAGATCTCCAAATTTCTCTGACTTCAAGAGAAAGCTGTTCTAATTCTTGAAAAATCCATTGTAAATCTCAATGACATTAGGTGACTGCTGTTCACGATGCTGTCATCTGTGTTGCAAATTGATATTAGTTCACAAAACAGAACTGCTGGTGGAATGAACTCTTGCCCCCTTGCCTGTGTGCCTATTGGACTTCAGGTCTCTTTATTAATAGCCACTTTTTTAGGTCATCTTCTGCAAAATATAGACTAATTTTTTAAAACATTTTTGAATAGATAATACATTCACATAAATTTTTTAAAAAACAGTTACAAAGTGTTATGAAATGGCCAACCCCTACCCTTATCCTAAGCCACAGCACTTCATTGCCTGAAAGCAACCAATACAATAAATTTCTTATCACTTCTTCCAATGATACTTTATGCATACATATGTAAACACAAATAAATATTCTTCTTTTCCTCTTTTTTATGCAATAGTGGCATACTCTACATATACTTCTTAGCTTTTCTTTTGGTTGGTTAGCAATACCTCTTTTTTTTTTTCCAGGAATTTCTTTTTTATTTTGATAACATGATATTTTTTATTAACTTTATAGTTTATTATCAGGTTGGTTTCCATATAACACCCAGTGCTCTTCCCCACAAGTGACCTCCACCATGACCATCACCCCCCTTCCCCTTTCCCCCTCCCCCTTCCGCCCTCAGTTTGTTTTCAGTATTCAAGAGTCTCTCTTAGCAATACTTCTTGAAGCTCAAACCATACCTATATGCAAAGAGCTTCTTCATTTTTTTTGTGGTTGCATAATGTTTCCCTGAATGGATAAAAAGTTATCTTACTGATGGACATTTAGTCTGTTTCCAATTTTTTATGTCATTGCAAATGATTAGGAATGAATAACCTCATGTATGTCACTTTTTATATGTTATATGTCTATAACGGGTGATTTTGCCCATCTTTGGTAACATCTGGAAAAGTTTTCATTTTCATAACTAGGGAAGGGAGTGCTACTGACGGTTTTGGGTAGAGCCCAGCATGCTACTAAGCCTCCTACAAGGCACAAGACAAACTTACAACAAAGAATTATCCAGCCTAAAATGTTAATAGTGCTGAGGTTGAAAAGCCTTGTTCTATATAAAATGTTTCTAGAAGTAGAATTGTTATGTCAAAGGATATTTGCATCTACTATTCTTATTGAACATGATCAAATTATACTCCATAGAGGTTGTGCCAATGAACATTCCCCAGGGCCACATGTGAGATGCTGGCTTTGTCAAAACCTCATCAACACCATTACCATATGTTTTGATTTTGCAAGTCTGACAGGTTTAAAAAATGATATCTTGGTATAATTTATTTGCATTTCTGTTTTTGTAGTAAGTCTGAGCATTTTTCAAATATTTAAGAGCAATTTATATTCCTTTTCCCATTTCTTTATAATGTTGCTTATATTTTCCTTAATAATTTGTAGGAGCTCTTTATTAGCTCAGTCCTTTGTGCAGACTTGTTTAGACCTACCTTTTCACTGTCAAGAGATTTGTATCCAACTGCTAATCATTCTGGAAATCCTATTCAAATCATTCCTATTAAGAGTTTTGTCAGAGGGTTTACACACATCACTTTCTGCTGCACACTTAGTTTAACCTGCTGTTCCTTCAATCAACCAATTAACAAATATTAATTGAGCATCACTTCTGTGCTAGGGTTATTTTCTGAAATGTAGTGAAGTTGTTATTAATTTATATGCCTTGGCTACTGACTCTCCAATGTTCAAAAGGTATATGGAAAAATATACTCTTCCAAACTCATTAAAACTCTCAGATGACCTTTTCTGGAAAGAAGGAGGGTTTTGAAAGAGCATTCACAGAACAGAGAGAAAATGTGCAGGGCACCTTGAGGATTTACTTCACATTGGCATAGGGTACACTAATTGCTCTTGGTTTCTATAATAGTCCTTTCCTCTCTGCTCAGTTTTGAAAGCAAATTTAACCAAAAGTGCTAATTAAAGGCTAGGATCACTAATATCTTTATCTAACACAAATGAGGCCTAGAAGTTATTTCTGAATTATTGCTTCACTTCTACAATAAATATACCCACATAAAAGTATATGGAATCTAGAAAGAAAATGGTTATCACCCAAAAAGAAGATGAGAGGACCCATCATGAACTTGAACCTCCATAGATAAAGAAGAAAGAAGAGTAGGTGACAGGTGCTGCCTGGTTGCCACTAACTGCTAATGGGGTCAGGAGGCTTCAAGGGCAAAGAGCTGCATCATTTTGCACACCCAGCATTCGACGTGTACCCCTCAGCCCTCTCCCATAGAAATTTACCAAAGTTGTAGTACAGGGTGGTGTTTTTAAATTTATGACTGCTTGAAAATATTATTTTCACTTTTCTGCTGAGTAAATTTACATGCTCCCTGTAACAACTTCAAACATTATAGAAATATTACACTTACCCTGTCAAAGTCGGCTATAGTGCCGCTCACAAGGGAGAGCCATGTTATCAGTGTTTCTTCTTGTATTATTTGAGTTTTGCATATACTATTATGTATTTTATTATTTCTCTTCCCAAAAATGAGGTGACGCTCTATCCATTGCTCTACACCTGCTTTTTTCAGTTAATGTATATATTTTTGTTCCTCTAAATAGAACTCTTTGCTAATGGCTACAGGATAGATGAACCATAACTAATTTAACCATTTGTCTATTGGTGAATATTTAAGCTTCTCTAGGTTTTTTTTAATTGAAATAAACAAGGCTATTATAAACTCCTTTTCCCTACATCTTTATATAATTTGGACAAATGTTTCTGTAGGATAAATCCCGTAAGGGAAATACATTTATTTATTTATTTATTGTAATTAACTGTTTTTAAATATAATAAAATAAATACAAGTTCGTGGTACAAAAGTGAAAGACTATAGAAAGATATGAGGTTAAAAGAAAAGCTCTGTTCTTACTTCCTACTCCCAAATACCAGAACCATCCCCACAAGTATCTGCTCTTAACAGTTTCTTGTGAGAAAATCCACTCATACTTTTAAGGAAGATCCCAAATTTCCCTCTGGAAACTGTACAATAGTATAGTTCATTTTCTTTCTTTCTTTTTTTCTTGTCTTGCTTTTTCTTCCCTTTAAGGGTAAAATCCTCACTTTTTTTCTCTTGGAGAGTCAGGGTGCTACTACTAACAAGATGGAAGACTTTAAGGGTAGCTAGAGTGTTTTCCCCACAGCACAGCGGCCTCATCAAAAACCACAGTGTGAAAAGCTGAGGTGAGGAAAGCCAGTTGACTCTGGTTTAGCTATGACTAAAAGGTGTTACAGAAAAGAGGAAAGAAAAGAAGGCAGGTGTGGAATGGATCATAGTTTCCTGACGTTAAGTCAGCCCAGGAGCCTCAAAATATGCTCCCTTAATTTCAGATTCTCCCGGAATTGTAAAGTTTCATGGAAATAGGTCCAGGTGAAGATGGGTTGGGGGAGGAGAGGAGCCAACAACAGCAAATCACAAATTGAACTGGTGTTTTAGGAGAAACCAGTGTTTTCCATTGAGATATTAATGATCACATCTTTATTGGGTATTAGGCAAGGTGCTAGGTGCCTTTCCACAGCTCAGGTCACAGTAACCCTGAAAGGCAGCTGTCAACCATCTCTTTACACCTTAAGAACTAAAAGAACTAAGCAGAGCTATAAGAACTAAGCCCGAAGAACTATGACAACTTTGCCCCATCTTACTTGTCACCACAGAGATTCAAACCATGGCGTTTGTGAGTTCTGAATCTCTGCTTTTTGCCCCTGCAGCGCGAAGTCCCCTTTCTCATAAAAGACAGAAAGCTGAGTTGAGAAACTGGGAGCAAATTCATGGGTTACCTTGAGCATGTTTTACAGAGAAGATAAAACTAAAATCCAGGAAGACCTCTCAGCCAAATTTAGAACTGCCATTCTGCTGTAGGGTGGGGGTGAGGGGAACAACTCTCAAATTAGTGACTTAAGTTTCATGTCACATGACATCAGTTTTAATTTCAATTGTGTCATTGCGCGATTTCACATTTGTACAATGTACTACACCCTGGAAGAGGCATTGAGCAAAATATTTGAAATGGCTTGTTAAAATCATCACCAGTAAGACTTTCTAATCATAAAGAAACTCTGATAAAGGCAGTATGTGGCTATTTTAACAGCGTGATCTGGGAAAGTCTTAAATGTTTCACTCCCCCTTTGAAAAATATTCTCTCCCCTAATGCCTGAAATTCAATGATCAAATCTCCTTCTTGGCTTCAGTCTCTAATATCTGTCCTAATCCAATCTCCTCTGAAACAAGCCAAGCCTTAATCTATCAGTGATCTAAACCTTTGGAGAATGACTATTTGGGGAAGGTTTTGACAGGCGAGTGGGAGGAAAAACAGAAAGCAAAAGCCCTGTGACGGCAAATGCAACACAGTCGGGAAGACCAAGAAACAGGCCCCTTTTCATTTTACAAATAATTTGATTTTACAAATAATTTGCAAATTAAATGACTCCAAAATGTCAAAATAACCTATATCGCCAGTTAAAAATTAATGTAGCCCCTCCAGAATGGTGGCTTCTGGTTACATATTTGCCCAAAAGAAAATCACTCCCCAAATGTAGACATATAAAGACAAGAGAACAAGGTCTTATGTTTTGTGCAGCAAAGGAAAGTAAGCAACACTTGAATGATTGGTTTATCATGTGAATGAGTTTATTTTGCTAGTATGTTTATGTTGCTTTAAGTCCTCTAAGTTAACCCAATGATTCAGGGACTATTATTATTCTCACTTTAAAAAATATCAAGGCAATTGAGAAGTTGAGATACTTGCCTCAGTTTGCACAGCTGGTCAGGGATGCAGATCTACCTGACCTGAAAGTTCCAGTCGTCTTCCATTCTGCCTCTCCAAAGCAGGAAGCTGAAGTTCTGCTGTTTTTCAAATACCTTTAATAGGTATCAGACACATCGCGTCTCACTGAAGTACCCGCTGGACTAACCGAGCAGCCAAGGAGCCAATGTTATAGGAGTGAAGTAGAGGTATTATTCTAAGGAAACAGAGAATGCCCCCCCCCCTCAAATCCAACATAAGCATTGCATCACCAAATAGGGCACAGAAAAATGTCTGCTGGGTCACAGCTTGGAGTATCGATCATGCAATTGATTGTTCCGTGTGGGGAATTTGGAGAATGAAAATCTCCTGTGGGAAGTCGGGGGAAGAGCAAAAGCCATGAAACACATTTGTTAAGCTCTTAGGCTCTGGGGAGTCCTAGACTTGGGCTTGTATCCTACCCTTGCACTTAGTAAGAGACTTGGCCTCTCTGAACCTCAATTTTCTCACATGCAAATGGGGCAATGATACGTTGCAGGACTGCGGGATTAAATGGGCTCTGGCCCGTTGAGTGCCTGAAGTATAAGAAGTGCTCAAAAATGTTGTCTGTCCTTTCTTTTGGTTTTGTTCCCTGCCTCTCTCCTTGAAACTCACAATCCAAAATTCTATTTTTTACAATGTATTAACATAAAAAGAAAGGGGATATAAAAGCTGCTTGCACAAGCTTGTCTTTGTGCAAATACGTGGGCATGAGCATCTTGTTGGATTATGTTTGACACACGTCAGGGGTCCAGGGGGAAGCTTTGGATTATGAGGACACTGTAGCTTTGAATATGGCCAAGAAAAAAGACCAGGCCAAGTGAGGTCCTGTGACTCTCACCCCAAGTGATATAGATGGAATGACAAGAATGAGGGCAGGTTTTACTTGGTGTCTCTCTTTCCCTGATGGTTCTTGTGTGGTTTCCTTGGAAGGGTTACCCTGGAATGTTTCAGAAATAGCACAGTTGTTTGGGATGATTACAGGCAATCACCATTTCTCAGAGATGGAACTGTGTTTAGCTCACAGACCAGCTACTCCCCAGGATCCAGCTGGGAGGATGCGCAGCTGGTCTCTTGTTTTCAACATATCAGATCTTGTGAGATTTGAGGACACCAGCCTCAGGGCACTCATTTAGGATTAAGAGTGAATTTTGATGGTGAAATGTAAAATCCATTCCTACAGAAGAACAAACCTAATGGCCAGCTTACCTGACAGGCTGTTCAAACACAATGTCTCTTAAAATCCATGTTTGAAGTCAATGAATATTAAGAGATCAAAGGAGATAATGTAAGGTTAGAGGAGAAATCTTTCTTGGATATCTTGAAGCCACACTGTCCAATAATGGGGCCAGAGCCATGTGTGGCCACTGAGCACTTGAAATGTGACGAGTCCAAATTGAGGTGTGTTGTATAATACATGATTTCAAGGACTTAGTGCAAAAAAGTAATGTATCTCATTAATTTTTTATGTTGATTACACATTGAAATAATATTTTAGATATAATAGGGCAAACAAAATACATTCTTAAAATTAATGTTATTGTTTCTTTTTGCTTTCTTTTAATGTGCTAGTAGAAAACTTTAAGTTACATGTATGGTTCACATTCTGCTATTACTAGGCAGCACTGCTTTAGACCTTGCACACGTAACTTTTATCCCTACTCACAACTCTGGTTAATACTTACCTCCACTTATACCTTGATTATGATAATCTGAGGCTAGTAACAACCAATACATATCCAAAACTTTGTTACCCTGGGGCTTTTGCTCTTGTTGTGAACTTTACATAGGATACTTACCACCACCCTACCCACAGACTTCATGCCTGTGTCCTTTATCAACTCTTTGATCTTTTCTCAAATGCCGTCTCTCCAGATAGGCCTCCCCTGTCCACAAGTTGGTCACATCAGCCTGTTCCGTTCTCTTTATAGTACTTGTTGATATTGCCCAGCTTCTCAATAAGACTGGGAGCTCCATAAGATAGTCTACAAAGTTCATCTATTTCCTGCTCTCAGAACAGCACCTAGTTTGTAGCTGACTCCTCAATAAATATAAATAGATAAATGCATTAGCCTTATACCTGACTGAGACTGTTTAAACTGTGGTTCAAAGTGGTGCCCTTTGTTCATATCATTCTGACTGAGCACCTGTTGTAGGTTTGTCACTCTGCCTTAGAGATATGGGGATAGATGTCTTGGTTTCACTCTCAGGGAGTGTGGGACTTAGTGGATTCTAAGGACGAACATGCCTGCAAACAGAGTTGTCATTTTACTGCCATGAGCTTTTTGTTGCATTTCATTATGTATCCTACTAAGGAAATAATGCAACAGAGGTCAAAAAACAAGATAACTTCAAAACTCAGACTCCCTGTTTACCCATAGCAACAGAAGTTTGTCGAAAAGGCAACTCTCTTGTGCTCTTCTGTTTTTGAAAAACAGATTAACCATCACAAAGAACTATGATTATGGGCAGGACCAAGGCATGTATTTCTAGCTGTGGAAGACTCTAAATGAGAAGATATTTTGAGCCCAAAGGACACATGTTTTCAGAGGTTTTTAAGGGAAAACTGACCTTTTAATACATCCTTAGATTACAAAAGCAAGCTGTAGACCACTATGTGATCAGATGCTTGTTTTTGTTTGTATATATCCTATAAATGTATGTGGGAAAGACAAATGCATTCCAAATGGTTAAACTTGGCTACCTCAAGGTTGTGGAGAAGAGTGGAATAATATGACACTATAAATATTTTCTTAACATACTTTTATATTATTTTGTTTGTTACAATGAACACAGATAAGTTTTATACTTCCAAATATTAATTACTTTTTAGAACAAAAATTTAAAAAGAAACATCACAAAGCCTCCCTCTATTTGATAGGGGATACTTTTCACATCTTGACTTTTTTTTAAATCTCAGTTCTGTGCCTTTGCTGCTAAAGCAAGGCCAACAACCAGGCTGAGTATTGATAATTAGGAAGTACAGACTGAGCCCTCTTCTGGAGAATTTTATGATGTCATGGCTCTCTTAGCATAGTTAGGACTTCCTGTACCTCTTTAATTGGGAGGGTACCCTTTATCAAGGGCACCTGTTATAAGCCAAGCAATTTGTTTACATACTCCCATTTTATTCCCCAAATAATCTTTAAAAGGTAGGCATTACTATCCTCACTTAGTGGATATAAAAATTCAGGAAGGTGAGATGAGTTGCCCAAGGTCACAGAGCTAGTTAGAGGCTGAGCCAACTTTGCAGAGAAGGACTACAAAAAACAACTAGAAAACAAGTAACGAGATGTCAGTAAGTACATAACTGTCAATATTACTTACATATAAATGGTCTAAATGCTCCAATCAAAAGACATAGGGGGACAGAATGGATAAAAAAAAAAAGACTCATCTATATGCTGCTTACAATACTCACTTGAGACCCAAAGACACATATAGACTGAAAGTGAAGGAATGAAAAACGATATTCTATGCAAATGGACAAGCACACACACAAAATTCCAGGATAGCAATACTTACATCAATCAAAATAAGACTTTAAAACAAAAATGGTAATAAGAGACAAAGAAGGACATTATATAATGATAAAGGGACTAATACAATGAGAGGATATAACAACTGTAAATATCTATGCATTTAACATTGGAGCACCTAAATATATAAAGCAGTTGGTAACAGACATAAAGGGAGAAATTGACAGTAATACAATAACAGTTGGGGACTTTAACATCCAATTTACATAAATGGATAGATCACCCAGACAGAAAATCAAGAAGAAAACAGAACCCAACTTTGAACCTAGGCCTTTCCAACCTTTTGCCAATTCACCACCATTTGCTACCTCTTTCTAAAAGATAAAGTATAACAAAGTATTTTGCAACAGTTCCATATCTGAATTAAACTCTATTCTCAATGGAAGCCTAATTCTAGGCACTTGATAAAGGCTTCTGCTCCACAAAAACTTTTCCCTCACTAGCCTTCCTTGGAGCCTGATAGTTCACAATAGAATCTGTCCCATTGGGTAACATCCCCTGTAATCCACTTTCCAAGTACAAAGACCCTTAGAATTTAGTAACATATTTATAACATCATTATAAATCATGGCTGTCACATGACCATAATGTAAATTAATTACCAAGGAAATAAATCTACCAAACTTCCAAGGAAATGAGACATGGGACTGGATGATGGGGCTGTGAAGAAGAGGTAATTATAGAGCAGACTCAGGAATGTCCTACAGAGGTGTCATTGTGGGATTGTGGATAAATAAAAGGGATCTGAAGAATCCAGATGTAGAAAAGAAAGGTGTCACTGAAGGTATACATCACCATCCAGGACACACCTGAATCAATTACTGTGCTAATAAAGCAATGGGTAGGCACAAAACAGAGAAAACGAGCACATGTATAGTTAGTTCCCCATACTACACTATCCATCCCAGCTACAAGTTCTACAAATGCCACTGTTTGTCACAGGTCACTGAGATATAAGATGCCATTGTTCAATGAGCTAAAATCAGAGACACCATTAAGAGACAATTCATACGGCATGTTCTCCCAGGAGTCTGCTCAGAGGGTCTCTCTCTTAGGCGCTAAGGGCCAAGAAGTAACTTCTTGATACGTGGGGGGGGGGGGGGGGGTTAGTTTACAAAGCTAATGGATCTTATCTAGTAGTGGATTTCTACAACCAACCTGGACAAAAATATGGTCTTCTCTCTTCTTTAAATGGAATGTGCTTTTCTCCCCCCACAGAAGAAGCGCACATTGAAAGGCTCTATTGAACTCTCCCGAATCAAATGTGTCGAGATTGTGAAAAGTGACATTAGTATCCCATGCCACTATAAATATCCATTTCAGGTAAGTCCACTATGCCTGGGAGTGCTAGTTCTCCATTCCTTGGATGATGGTTGAATTCTCAGTCATTGTAATAGAAGGTAGACCAGGGATGACTCTGATCTACAGTTAGGTCTTAGACTAAGTCCGGAAGAAAGCTGCTATGTTCTTTCAATCATTGATTCATTCATTCCACAAAGCACAAAACTTTAAGAAAGTTGTCATTCCTCATTTCCCTTTTTCTCAGGTCTTCCCTGCCTTAACAAAAGTTCCAGTTCTCTGCTCCTAGAGGAAGGAAAAAAAACTATCAATGGTCCCAAACCTAATACTCTTAAGTGTTATCTTAAGATAATCTTAAATCTTAAGATTAATCTTAAATCTTAAGGTAATTTAAGATGATTTGGGGCAACAGATGGCAATACTTGATTATAAATTGTTTGGAGGTTCTGGGACAGAAAGACTCAGATTTTACAATCTGAGAACTGTCTGGAGTTGTATTGTCCAATACAATAGCCACTAGCCACAGGTGTATGTTTAATATTTAAATGTAAATTAATTTTAATTAACCAATATTAACAATTCATCTCCTGAGTCACACTAAGCCACACTGAATGCATGAACATTTCACATGTTCAATAGCTAGGTACTGGATAGCACAGATTATAGAACATGTCCAGCAGAAAGTTCTACTGGACAGAGTTGGTGGAGGTTATCTTTTGTCTTTAGATCTTGGCATCACTCTTGGCATCTATGACTCTGAAGGAGTGGATATCTTCTTGTATGTTCTAGGGTACTGTTCCTCTTTGCCAATTTGAGGGATAAATATTCAATTTTTAATGTGATATAGAAAAGGATTCTTTTCCTACTAGAAAGTTGACCTCTGTGAGTTGAAATATTTAGTAATTAAAGTAAAGCAAATAACATGTATTTTCCCATTATTAAATTCCAAATAAAAATGAGTTCATGAGAAAAAAAACTGGTGAAATTTAAAGAAGAGCTACAGTTTAGTTAATCATTTTGGACCAATGTCAACTTCCTGGTTTGGAAACTGTACTATGGTTATGTAATAAGATGTTATCATTAGGGAGAGGTGGGTGAAAAGAACACAAGAATCCTGTACTATTTTTTGAACTTCTTGGATGTCTTATATTATTTCAACATAAGAAGCTTTTAAAATCTCAATTATACATTTTTAATTTATTATATTATTCTTTCATATGACAGAAAGATTTTTTTAATCACTTAAAAATTAATATGAGAGGGGCACCTAGATGGCTCAGTCAGTTAAGCATCTGACTTCCGTTCAGATCATGATCTCATGGTTCGTGGTTTCCAGCCCCACGTCCGGCTCTGGGCTGACAGCTCAGAGCCTGGAGCCTGCTTCAGATTCTGTGTCTCCTTCTCTCTCTCTCTCTGCCCCTCCCCCTCTTGTATTCTCTCTCTCTCTCTCTCTCTCTCTCTCTCTCATTCTCTCAAAAATAAGTAAATATATATTTTAAAAAAATTAATATGAGAAATAAGTCTGCTGTCACATGGAGAGCTTTTTCTCCAGCTATATTAATTTAGCAATTGCTTACTGGTAACATGGAATCTCAGACAAGTAGTCTGAGCTGTGGCGAGTCACCCTGTGTGAATTCAAATATCTGGATAAAAAGGACACCAGTCCCCTAACTGCCCAGATGTTTGCCTTTATGATGACAAACACCTGAGGCCCCACTCTTGGCCCAGTAAGCTAGATGGACCTGCTGCCAATCATCCTGCTCTCTGGGCGCACTGCTCATCTTGGACTCTGTGTATCTCCAGGTTGTGCATGACAACTACCTCCTGTATGTGTTTGCTCCAGACCGTGAGAGCCGGCAACGCTGGGTTCTGGCTCTTAAAGAAGGTAATTACTCTCCTATGCTAATGGGTCCCTGAGATCCCTTGATCCTCTAGCAGGCTTGGATTCCACAGTAAGATAAAGAGCAGCTGATGGTCAAATATTTCTTACTTTTGGTGTTGGTGTTGGATCCCAGCTTTTCACCCTGGGCAAAGAGGAAACAATCAGTACCGTGTAGGGTCAGCCAAATCCAGTCTACTACCCGTTTTTATAAAGCTCTGAGCTAAGGATTTTGTTTTTTTGTGTGTTTTTAAATGGTCCCATTTTAAAGGATTATAGAAGTACCTCCATAACATATCGATTTTGCCTGCTGCTGAACAAAACCTAAAATATTGACCATCTGGCCCTTTCAGAAAAAGTTTGCCAACTCCTGATCTAGTGTGAAGAATAAGAGGATGGGCCCTTGAGTTAGATGACCTGAGTTTGAATCCTGGCTCTGCCATTTACTAGCCATGTGTGTGTAGGCAACTTCCTGAGCTGCGCTGTGCTTCAGTTTCCCCATTGGGTGCCTGGCCCATCGTTGGCACCCAATAAATGTTAGACAATGTTAAAGGTTTTCCGATCATCTTAAGGCTCACCTTGCTGACAGCATAATTAGAACGAGCACAGCGTTGGGGTATATGTGACATGTGCAGCCAGTCTGCTAAGGTGAAAGTCCCAACTCTGCCAATTATTAGAATGTGACCTTGGGCAAGTTCCTTGACCCTCCAATGTCTTCATTTCCATATCTACAAATTCTGACTTGTAACAATCAGACACAGGGCTATTGTGAGAAATAAATGAGTTAAGACATGGCAGACATTTAGAATAATACCCAAAGAAAACACTCAATAAGTAGTCCTGTTATTTAGCCCCAAACCCTGGGTTTGCAGAAGTGAGTTCAGATACTAATCTCTCTATGTAGCTATGAGGACTAAGCATAAGCAAGTCATTTAGAAGCTTGAGAGCCATGACGCCTCTATCTGAAAAATAAGAAAAAAATATAATTCTTATCTTCTTCCAAGGTTGTTGTCTCAAATCGGATATGAACAGGCCAGTGCTGGGTAAGCTGGAAAATATTCTCAAGTCATGGGTCTCAGAATAAACACTAAAGTAAAAAGTTATCAAAAAGGCCCCAACTGTGTCCATTGGCCATTCTCCCTCTGTGTAGGGGTTTACTCACAGGATGTTAAAGCTGGAAGGAGCATTTGAGATGATCTATCTAGCTCTCCATTTTTTATACTTCTTTATTCTCTCAGCAGGAGAACCTCTTTTTTTTTTTTTTTTTTTTTGTCTTGCCAAAATCTAACTATAAAGCCACAAACCTGGAAAGGATAAAAGCAAAATTCCTGTGGTTGAAGGTGGGAGAGATGAAGGAGCAGGAATCCCTCCCACTCAGTCTTCCCATTGCCCCTTGGGCACTTTTGTGGGACCCACTGATCCAGTCTAACAATCTCATTGCACAGTGGGGGAGATGAGGCTCAGATGAGGGTGTTGCCCAATCTAGGGACATATAATTAACCCAAGGTCAGGCAAGAACACAGATCTGATGATGACTAAATCCAACATGTACTCCTCCATAAATGTATATGCTTGGGGAAAAGGCTATTTTTCTGACTATTCCAGGTACTGTTCACTCAAGCTCACACAGCAGGATCCAATCTCAAAGAGTTGAGAAATTGGTAGGCCTTGTAGACTGACCTGAAATAAGTCTTCTACTGGTGCCAATCTCTTTTAGAAACAAGGAATAATAACAGCTTGGTACCCATGTATCATCCTAATTTCTGGATGGATGGACGGTGGAGGTGCTGTGCTCAGCTGGAGAAGCTCGCAGTGGGCTGTGCCCAGTATGATCCAACCAAGAATGGTAAGAGACTGGGAATTCCCTTTCTTCTTTGTAAAATTACTGACCTCTCTAGTAGTAGGAAGTAAAAGCTCTCAGCTTCCCATCCTCAGGGGTGTCAGGGATTGAATACAAAATTCTACATTTTCAGAGCTATCAGAGGGAAATCATCTGCCTCTAACACTAGTCTGTTGATGTTTTTCATCTCAAACCTTATGTCTCTATAACTCCTTGCTACTAAAAGTGTGGTCCTTGGACCAGTAGCATCAACATCATCTGGAAGCTTGTTAGAAATGTAAATTCTCTGGCCCCATCCCAGGTGCCAGATCAAAATTTGTAAATTAACAAGATCTCCTGGAGATTTGTGTGCATAGTAAGTTTAGGAAGCACTGCTATAACCTTCAAGTTAGAAAATGTGAATGGCATGGTCTACTTAAATCTTAAGTTATAGAGACAGCCTCAGAAGTATATAATATTATTTGTTACAGTGCCATCACATCACATGTGTGTTTAATTATACCAGCTCAACTTTATACACTTGGAGGGGAAGAAAGTAAAACCAAAAGCTGCCTATTGTATTCTGTGGCTTCTCAATGCCTCCCCTTCAAACTTGCCGTTGATCTCCACAACCCCAGAGAAAAGGAGGCCATGGCCTAAATACAAAATGAAAACAAAAGACATTGTTTCTGGTCCTTGGAGGCCCAAAGCCCTGAACTCACAATTGGTGTGCAAAACTTGGTTTTCTCTTCTGTGATGACTCTGAGACCTGATCCTTCAATGAACTGCAACTTCACTTGCATGCACTTTTACACATGGTGTGCTCATATTCCTCACACTCGTCTGGGGTAGATGTGTGAGGTCACAGAAACAGAAGGCCATGAGCAGTTTGGAATGTTCAAGGTCACACAGGGAGGAAGTGCTCTGTAAAGGCATTGTTGAATAGGAATGGTCAATTGTGTGAATTGTTTTGCTTCCATTCCCCTCTCCTCTCAATATCTCTTACCCTAGCCACCTTGTCTCGTCTATCAGTTTCTTTTTTGCACTAAAACCTCGTACCTCAGATTGACAACCCGAGGCGGATGTGCTAAATGTAATGCACGGCTGGGTTTTCCGTGGCTTCCTGAGTCACCGTCCCTGTTAGTACCTCTTCAAAAACCACTACTTCTCACCCTCCACCTTGGGAGAGAAAGTTTAAAGTTACCAATCCTATGGCCTAGAGGAACGATATATATGTAGTCTTCGGCATTACCCTATGGACCATACTCACAAAGACTATTTCATAAAAAAGAAACAGAAGGTTTTATATGGGTGGAACCCACCACAATAACAAGACGACATGGGCTTTCCCCGTGAGTGAAAGCCCTTTCCAGAGCCAGAGATCTGGTCTCCAAATTCCTGCCAGCACCTTGCTGTGGGCCATTGGATCAGTCACTTGGCTGGACCAAGGGCCCTTATGTCCTCATCTCTTAAATGTTAGGGGAAGCTGTAGGGGTCCCAAGATGGAATCATCTCTAAGCCCCTTTTCAAGTCTGAAATTCTTTGAATCTGTGTTTCCATTTTTCCATCTTTACCATGTATGTTGCAGCTGTCCCTCTTCAGGGTACAAAGAACTCCCCTCCACTGAGTGGTAGACACACGATTGAGGTGTGAGGAACATCTGAATGACACAGCAGGATGACAGTTGGAGAGGACTGGTCATGCTGAACTCCTCCCCACATGAACCCAGGCCTAACTGCTGTACAGTCACTCTGCTAGTGGTCCTGTATTTGTTTTGCAACAATGGAGTTGTGGGAAGTTCTTAGCACATTTGCTGGCACTTACCTAGATCTCAATTAATGGTAATTGTGCCTACTAGTGTTATTTGTGGACAGAAGAATCTGAAGCTGAAGTATAGCAGCGTGTGTGTGTGTGTGTATGTGTGTGTGTGTTTGGAAAGCAGCAGAGGTGGTTGGGTAAAAATGGACCCTGCTCTACCCCATTCACTTCTGCAACCAGAACTGGCCCTGAGGTTACTACATACAAACTTCACACAGATGAAGGGGAAAGAATGGAAGAGCAAGGCTAGAGGAAGAGATACCCTTGCAGAATATTCAGGGCTGGAAGGAGCCCAAGGCCACACAACTCATTCCCAGTGGAGCTAGGGTTAGAACCTCAGTCTCCTGGTGCTCTGAGTTGAGTGCTGAATAGGAACCATGCTTCCTATTATGCTTATTTTCTTCTTCTCTGTTATCACAAACCCAAGTCAATACCCCACTCTGTCCTTGGTTAAAGAGTTAGCACAGGGGTTGGGTTCCCATGTCACTTGTGGGTCTTCTCTTATCCTAATCCTGAGAGATACTGTCCAACTCAGGCAGTGATCAACTTCATGCAATGAGAAAATCTCATGCAGAGATGAGGAGCTTACCACCTACACATGGAGTCTATTCCTGTCTTATCTCTAATTATTACATCATCCTTGAACTGAGAACAAGCCTATGTGCTGCCTCCCATGCCACACATACTCCCAGATATTCAACCTTGGTCTATTGATTCTAGGCCTGACCTTTTCAGAGCCTCAAAGGAAAAACACTGAGAGACAGAGAGGAAGAGATGAAGGGAAGGAGAGAAGAAAAGGGAGATAAAGAAGACAAGACAAAAGAGGAAAGAAGGGATAGAGGAGAGGTAAAGTGAGGAAGACATGGAGACACAAACGGATAAACAGAGAGAGAGAGAGAGGTGCTGAGGGTGTGTTTTTTGGAGGAGGCAGCAAGAACACATGCTCCGAAGTGTTAATGTAACTAAAAGTAGATTCCAGCCCTCCCAAAATATAACTCAGTGACCCCTCATCTCACCCACCCTCTCCTCAAGCCCACGGCTGCCTCAGGAAGCCAGTGAATCACTGTTACCCTGAGTCACCAATTCCCACTCCGGGGTTGAGCAGGTGGTAGGTGCATTTGTGGAGGTCTCCCGGCCCATGGGGAAGGACACAAGCCTAATGCCTCTGTAGTAACCTTTGGATTAGGCTTTTCCTGGGAATACTGAACTTTTAGAAGTTTCTGGAATCTTCTAGAAAATGAAATGGGGAACCAGGAGGCTAAAAGAGATAAAACACAGGCTCTATAAGGCCAATTTTCATTTCTCTGTGTCTTAGCATCTCCTCTGGCCCCTTTCTTCTGTTGTTCTCCTAAAGGCTGCTTTTCTCTGAAAAGCCCCCTGGCTTTTCACCTCCGGTTGGGCACATTCGGTTTCATGCTCATTTTCTTTTTCTGTTTTTCTTGTTTCAGCTTCAAAGAAGCCTCTTCCTCCTACTCCTGAAGACAACAGGGTGAGTGAGGATTCAAACTCTGGGCATGGTGGGCGCCCAGCACTGCAACTGCCTGACTGCTATGTCCCCTTTGTGTTTCCCCCCCAACTGCCACCCCCAGATTTCTCATATCCTGGGCAAATGCAGAAGGTTGTAGTAATTCAACTGAAATGAATACCCTAGGTTTTTTGGACCTGTCTCATGGGTCAATTTACACAAAAGTACCAGTCAGTTACTAAACCCTCAGTTCACTTTATTCGCTCAACAAAAATTTATTGTATCAAGCTGTGCATCCAGCCCCCTGACCACTGTGGGGCACAATAACAGCTATCTATGTAAAATGCTGTGTTTACTCCACACCTTAATTTTTAAAACACTTTATATTTTTCTAGGTACTGCCACACTTTTACTATCTATTTCAAAGATATATGTCTATATATCTTTATGTACACACACACACACACACATCTTTATGTGTGTGTGTGTGTGTGTGTGTACGTACATATATATACACAGAAGGCCTCCTTTCCTCAATCTCCATTTTAGCCACTTCAGAAGTTTATAGTTTTCTTCTCATTTTAAACCTCGGGAAATCAAGTACCAAGAGAGGTTTTGAGCCTTTTCCAAGGCCATTCAGCAACTTAGTAGTTAAGCTACTAGGCAGCAGAGCTTCTGAGGTGGTGGGCTTTAACTCAAGTGGTGGTTCTCAAAGTGTGGTCCCTGGACCAGCAGGATCAGTCTCACCTGAGAGCTTGTGAGAAGTGCATTGTAAATTCTCAGGCCCCACCCCACACCAACTATATTTATAACTCTGGGATAGGGGCCCAGCAATCTGCATTTTAATAAGCCTCCAGGTGATTCTGGGGCACACTGAAGTGGGAGAAACACTCATCTAATATACTGACTTATAAGATTTAGGTGATATCAAGCCAACTCTGGGGAAGCCAATGCTGGTTTGCCGATGGTTTCCCCCATAGTCTCACCTATAGGGTGGAGGTAGGATCTAGGCTCAGAGTATTATATCATTATTATTATAAGCAGGTTTCTTACCACATGAATGTGTAATAGGACATTCAAAAGTTTTACAGGATATGGGATACTTGAGAGATTTTTGCATTCTTGGCCCTCTCCCATTAAATATTAGCAGTACACCTAAACTTTTGTGACATTCAAAACACCCTCAAAGATGTCCAAGATGGCCCTTATAGAAAGATACTGCTATGGTTTTTGAACCCTGCTCTGGCCTTTCTTTTCATAGGGATTGATCAATTAGTTGGTCCTATAATGGGATAAATACCATTTCATATCCCTCCTTTATCTTCAGGTGTACTTCAATTTAACTCCTTCCTCCATTAGCTCTTTGGGTGAAAGCCTCAGTCCCAATGACTCTTATCTGCAGTACTCCGATACACCACCTCATGAGCTCCATGGATATCTAGACTTCAACTCCTAATCTGGGCTCAGCTGGGATGACATACTACATCACTATGACAAGCTTTTCTTTCTAAATCTCCAGGATTTTTATACCATCAAATGCTTCAATGTGAAAATAGAAACTTTGGCTTCCCAACACCAAATCTCATCCTAGGTAGTAATCTCAATCTCTTCCATATTTACTGTCTCACAAAATCTCCCAACCTGTAGCAAGTATGGCCATCCTGAACTCTTGGAACTGTTTGCTTTACAGTCTCTTCTTCACATCTTTAATATATCATCTTTAAAAATGTACTGAGAAGTAGAGACTTAGGCATGAGAGCCCCTAAGAGGAAGAAGGGAGCCCATGTGGTATAGTAGAGACAGCCTTAAGACTAATTCATGTGGTAAGCTTGGCCATATCCATTTTTTCATTTGGGCTTCAGTTTCTGCATTCTGAACAAAAGAATGGATTGAATGATCTCTCAGAGGCATTTCAGCTCTGATAGTCTATGATCCTATGGATCTGGACAAACCCACAAATCAAATCAGAAAGGCATGAACTGAATAACCTAGCATTCACTGCATCACTTTCACCAAGAGTATGATGCTTCTGGCAGAGAGGCCGCAACATGCAACCAGCAGACTTGCATGAAAAGCATGTGGCTGCTTGGAATTCACTGTGGTCAGAATTCACCACACAGAATGAGACAGGCAATGAATTCCAGGTACTGAGCGTCTTTGCCTCATATTCGGCACTACAATCCTAACTCATAAAAGAAAGCCAACTAGAGAAGTCAGGTGGTTTCCGTGAATACCCAATGGATTATAGGAACTGGTGTGTTGACCTGGCCTAGATGCAGGAGCAAGTTACCATTTAAGGACTTATTGACCTGGTTCCACAGTTTGCCTCCTTTCTATGTCATCGCTCGATTTTGTTTTCTCCTACCTCCAGCGATCACTCCAGGAACCTGAAGAAACCCTTGTCATTGCCTTGTATGACTACCAAACGAATGATCCACAGGAACTCACGCTGCAACGCAATGAGGAGTACTACCTGCTGGACAGTTCCGAGATTCACTGGTGGAGAGTGCAAGACAGGAATGGGTAAGGCATCTCTGTGGTTGCTGTCCCAGTGCTTGAGGTGAGGTGGGAATACAGAAAACACTGAGGCAATTTGTCCTGCTTCTGTCAGCAGGCCTGCTGCACTGAGTTAGGAGAAGAAAGTAGAGGTAGAAGGAAGAGGAAGGAAGAAGTGGTTGAGGGAGGTTTTTCTACTTCTCAGAAGTGGCAGAGACAGTCACTTGCTAGGCTCCCTCATTAAGCACCCCCAGCCCCCAAACCCATCTAAAAACTCCCTGGGTTTTTTCACTGACATCCACAGAGTAGGAGATTGGCAGCTTATTCCATACGGAAGCACTATTGTTCTTGAGTGTTCAGATGAGACGGAAGGTACATCCCATTGTGAAGTGTCTATTTTCGGTGAAAAGAAAAGGCGTGTAGAGATGGTACAGATTGGTGGTTATATTAAGAGGCATCAGGAAGAAGATACTAAAGAGCCACACTAACAGTCTCAACTAACCATCTAAATGGTTCATGGAGAAAGTTAAGTTGTGCAAATACCAATTGCCCACTATGAGACTTTTGAAGCAAAAAAAATTTATGAGCCCTTCTCTGATCTGAGAAACAACAAAATTGCTGTTTTAACCTTCAGAATACTCTGGGATGTATGTGACTTAGATATTAGTGCTTAGTTTTAAGGCATCAGATCCACACTGCTTTATAAAGGCTTTAGTTTTTCCTTTTAATATATCAGAGGTATTTACCCAAGCCCTGTAATATTCTCCAGAATATGATTTCAATGATTGCACAAATCCAACACAAAAGTGTACCATAATTTAGCAAATTCCCTTGCAGGGCACTCAGATTGTTTCTAATATTTGGCAAATATTAACTACCCTGCAATGAACATCCTTGTATATTAGTATTTTTTTTAAAGTATGAGGTTACCACTGGTATAAAAATATAAAAAAAAGAAAAAGAAAACACTCCATCACTGCAACATTTGGATGGACTAGATTGATGTTTTATTTTTTTTAATAACAGTAGAGAGAAATATAGATGAAAAATAAGCCACCCTCCATTTGTCCCCATATCAATTACAAAAGTAATCACTATCAACAGTTTCTTGTGTAATCCCAGACAAAAAAGTCATACATACAAAAATGCATTCTTTTTTCATTTACACTAAGGTGATTCATTCTGCTCTTCACCTTGCTTTTAACCTTCAGTAATATCTCTTGGAGATTGTTTCATTTCAGCAGATAGAAATCTACCTTATTTTTAAAATAATTGTATATTTTTGGAAAGTATGCTTGTATTATAAATAATTGAATTATCTGAAATGGTGGGTCATCTACTTTCCAGGTATTTGTTTTCTTTGTTATATTTTTTAAAGTATCTTTATTTTTGAAAGAGAGAGAGAGAGAGAAAGAGAGAGAGAGAGAGAGAGAGAATCCCAAGCGGGATCTGTGCTGACAGTGCAGAGAGCCTGACGAGGGCTCGATCCCACCACTGTGAGATCATGACCTGAGCCAAAACCAAGAGTTGGATGCTCAACCAACTGAGCCACCCAGGTGCCCATCTTTGTTTGTTATCTTAAACAAGACCACAGTGAAGAACTTGTATTGCTCATGCTCATGTTTCTGGGCAATATTTTGAAAAAAAAAATTGAAAAAAAATATTTGAAAATATATTTTTCTTTTGAAAAAATATATATCTCACATTTCTAATTATGGAACTGCTGAGTCAGAGTATGTCTCAATTTTGATAGATAATTCCCTCAGAAAGGTTGCCTAATTTACATTCCCTCTACTCACCAATAGGGTGTGGGAGTGTCAACACTGGGAATCACTAACCTTAAAAAAAAAAAGCTAATCTGATGAGTTAAAAGAAAGATGCACACAAATATCTTTTAAGGATTAAGGCTTTACTTTTTACATACACTAAAACTTGCTTTGTCAAAGTGCCTTCTCTTTAAGTATCTTTATTGATGCTACTGCAGGGGGAGTGAGGAAGGGGTATCAAATATGGTTAGCTCAAGAACTGTGATGTACCCGGGGGACAGTGTTGCTTCCTAGCTGGGAAGAGACCCCAAAGCATTTCTTGTGGAACCTCCCTCTCTAGCTGACTCGTGGAGGCAAGTGAGGCCAGTTACATCACCTTCTCTTTGCCTATTATAAGGAGGTTCATATGAGAAACAGGTTTAAGATAGTCCAGTTCTATAGACACTAGAGGACTTTACTCAGAAATTCACCCCCTTCAATCAACTGAAATTTGTGCCAGGAAATTTCTTCTCCTAGGTTTCATTTCCCCAAATGACAGCTTACCCTTTGTTCAGTGGCCTTTGGAAATGCTCAGCTCTGCACTTCAAAGGCCATCAAAGAGGACACCCTAGAGTCTAATTGGTGTTTTGGGAATTTCCCCAGTGTACTTTGTAATAGTGCAGTATAGTGAAAAGTACACGGATTGAGAGACAGAAGACTTGGACTTTAGTATCAGCTGCTCTTGTATGTCTTTGGAAAAGTCACTTAACTTCTGTGGATCCATTTCCTTATCTATACAATGCAAATGATACTATCAGCTCTGTGGATCTCACATTGTTGAGGAAATCAATGAGATGATAAAAGTGAAAGGTGCTTTGTAAATTCTACATCCACATCCAAGTGGAGAGAATTACCATTTGTGATAGGGATATTCACATAATATTATGTGGCTGGTATATTAGAACACAGTTATTCTATTTCAAAACAAAAATGGTATTTGACCTATTCATATAATTGTAAACATATGGTGTGGTAAAACCAGACATAATTAAGAGGGATTTGAAAAGACAGATATAAAAGAAATAGTAAATTTTAGAATAACTTGATTCCATCAGTTGGCACAGATTGCCTTGAGCACCATATTAAGGATGCTTCTGAAGCTGGATGTTCAGTTCTCCAAAGGAAGCATGCCGTGATTGACTAGCAGTGTCATGGGCACAAGGTATGAGATAATCATCCCATATTTGACATCCCTGTTCTTGATATCTTCACTCCTCAAAACAGTTCTGTGAAATAGATTACACACTCCCCAGTAAACATAATCACTAAACTGAAAAATGGCTTTATTATATAAAAATGAAAATACTTTATGAAATAAAGAACAAGAAACTCTTAGGCATCTTTTTATAGATTGGCAGAGTCTAGAGGAATTTTATGTGCAATCTAAGTCCCTCATTTTACAGATAGGGAGGCAGAGGCCCAGAGAGTGGAAGAAACATTTTTTTCACCTTGTAGCATTAAATGCAATAATATGTGTGAAATTATTTTGAAAATACAAAGTTATGCACAAATGTAAAGTATTTTGATGTGTTAATTGGTCTCTTTATCCATGTCTTTATTTATGCACAAATATGTATCCCTGCTCAAAAGAAAGTCCCATTTCCAAATCCAGCATGACTTTATTCTTTTTTCTCATGTTTTAGCATTTATGTCTGAAGGAGTTGAATTAATAAAAAAATATTAGGGAGGCCTTGAATTAAAAGCTTATAATGCTGACTGGCAGTATCATTTGGGACCTGTGGTTGGAAAGTGATTTTTTATATTTTAATTATTTTGGTTTCCTGACTATAAAATTGAAGCACTAAAGTGGAAAAAATACTGATTATCACACCCCCAAAACAACGTTTCCTTAGAGAAAATAAAGACCTTTTTCCATTAAAGGAAATTTCACAATGAGGAGAGCAACAAACAGAACTTTTTATGTAAAATAGCCGCTTTTTTATTTATTATGGTTCGGGGGTACCTGTGTAGCTCAGTCAGTGAAGCATCTGACTTCGGTTCAGGTCATGATTTCACAGTTAGTGAGTTCCAGCCCTCCCACCCTGCAACGTCAGGCTCTGTGCTGACAGCTCAGAGCCTGGAACCTGCTTCAGATTCTGTGTCTCCCTCTCTCTCTGCCCCTCCACTGCTCGCGCGCTCTCTCTCTCTCTCCTTCAAAAATAAACAAAATTTTTTTATATATTATGAGTCGTATTTTAGTTGTAAAATCTATTGCCTTTAACAGATAGCAAACTTGTGTTATTTTTAGACACTCTTTTATTCTAAAATTTTAAATTGTCTTATGAATGCCAAATAATGCAAGAGTCCCCCATCTTTGGGGTGCCTGGGTGGCTTCATCGGTTAAGTGTCTGACTTCAGCTCAGGTCATGATCTCACAGTTTGTGGGCTCAAGCCCCGCATCAGGCTATGCTGACAGCTCGGAGCCTAGAGCCTGCTTCAGATTCTGTGTGTCTTTCTCTCTATGCCCCTCCTCCACTCACACTCTGTCTCTGTCTCTCAAAAAAAATGAATAAACATTAAAAAAATTTTTAAAAAAAGAGTCTCCCATCTTTAAATGATTTTTAGTGGATTCAATAACCTATAAAATGGAGATGTGAAAATTAGTCCTATAATAATCCAAACACTAATTTCCCTCTTAACAGGCATGAAGGATATGTACCAAGCAGTTATCTGGTGGAAAAATCTCCAAATAGCCTGGAAACCTATGAGTAAGACATTTTATTTGTTTTCTAAAAACATGGTATTAAGGTCCTCTTTAGATTAGGAGTAAATTATTGGTTGATAGTGAAAGTACCAGGATTTTTTTTCCTTCTTGTATTTTGATCCTTAAACAAACAGTAGAGGAACACTCTAAGGAGAAGGGACAGATATATGCACTCACCTCCCCTTTTATCAAGGAGATGATTCTAAGATACCTACGAAGATTATGGTGAAACAAAAAGATTCTTCCAGGAATCTTGGTCTTACTTAAGGAGGAAAAAAAAACACTCTGAACCCTGGATCAAATACAAATTCACTTAAAGCATGCTCTAAGGCAATATTTCCAATACCAAAATAACAGACAAATGGGTATTAAATATTTGCTAAGCTTGTATTGTTTATTTCAAGCTGTCTTTTATAGAAGAGTTCACAAGGATATAATTTTAATGGAGCGACTCAATGTTAAATAAAACCCAATGGTAATGGACAGTCTTCTCACCATGTATGTATATTCCCTTGCTTGGCTGCTGAAAGGCCCAGAAGCAATAGCACTACAGCATCATTGTGTTCACAGATCTTCCTTTCTAAATAACACTTCCCACTAAAATGGGGTTCTTGGAGAAATGGCTTGGGATTCAGAGTTGATGCAGGGAAAGAACAGGATGAACTTGGAACACCTTGCACCCAAAAGTAAAGAATTACTGCCGCCCTACCACAAATTTTAACCATGTAGATGTGTCAACTGGGCACAGAAATCAGCTTAAAATTGTTCCTTCTTGACAAATCTGAGACAATTTGAGTATCAAAATAAATAATGACAGTAATAGATTACAATCCATTGAATAAAATAAGAATCGATAACAGATAGTTTGGTAGGTAAATAAATAAATAAATAGATAGAATGCCAGCTAATGAATGTTCAACGAATGATCATTTAAAAATCATCATTTGTAACTCAAAGTATCAACTAATTCAGGCAAGAATCATCAATTAATGTCACAACGAGGGAGGTGAAAATTTGATATTTACATAGTTTCAAAGTATGTTCTCACATATCACTTATTAGCAATAAAGTGGAAATATCTGTAGACCCTCATTTTAACCAAGTGATCAAAGTTCACATCAATAACACGGCAAACAGATTTCACGGGTCTCCTGATGTGATGCACTGAGAAGGACACAACATCTCTTCTGTGATATTCCTGCCCAAACATGTCTAATTTTAATTTCATCATAAAGAAATAAGAGACAACTCCAAATTGTGAGATATTCTACTAAATAACTGGCCTGTGCTCTTCAAAAATGTTAATATCATAAAAGACACAAAAGGCTGAGAAATTGGTCCATATTGAAGGAGCCTAAGGAGTTGAGTATTAACTAATGCACAAGGAATCCTGGATTGGATCTTGAGTCATTAAAAAAAAAATAGGGACAAAACACATTTTGGGACATCCAGCGAAATTTGAATAGAGTCTGAAATTAGGTAATAGTAGTGTACCAATGTTAAATTTCCTGATTTAGGTAATTATACTCTGTTCATATAAGCATATATTCTATGTCTTAGAGATACATACTGAAGTCCTTGTAAAAGTTTTCTCAAATGGCTCAGAAAAAATATTTATCTATTCAGAGGGAATGGTAAGGCAAATATGGAACATGTCAATATTAGTTCATCTGGGTCAAGTAGATATGGGAGTTCTTTTATAGTATTTTTATAGCTCTTCTACACATTTGAAATTATTTAAAGATTAAAATTGTTGAAGTCCTCACCAAATGTATGATACAAGGGTTGAAGAATATTAGCTAATGAAGACTTCTTTTAAATCATTTGGGCTCTTATTAGTTCAAATGTGGTCAAGTTATGTGTTGCTGAAATTCTAATAGACTCCACAGAGAAGAGCGATCATTTTCTGAAGAGTCAACCTGAGACTGGTTTTGATCGAGTATGTGTTAGTAGCCCCTCTCTCAGCTAACAGAAGAGTCATCAGTTCCAAGAACACTTGAGCTGCAATGAAACATGTATGAAATATGCCTTAATAAAATTCTTTCATTTTTTTTATAGTCAATGCTTTTAGGACAAAATAGGTATTTATTTCAAATGATCACTGGGCTGGGAAGGTTTGTTTGTTTTTTGCTTTTAATCAGAATCTTGTCCTTTACGATAGAACAGGCAAACTCAAAATTCCAACAGAGTATTAAGCAATAGGGAATGGTGGAACCTGGAGGAAATAAAAAGGTGTATTCCTCCTCCTAAAGGTATTTTAAGTCATATAAAAAACCCCAACTACACCATACAAACAAACAGTCTTTGAGCCCTATTTATTCTACATACTGTCCGTTTGTATTTTTCAGAATATGGAATTGCAGCTAGGGAATAAAATGACTCACAGACATCCAGTCATTTAGAAGTATATATCTGTATATATTTAAAATAGCCAGTATGATAATTTTTTATCCCTGAACTTAATATTGTCCACTTTCAGGGGATATCTGCATAAGAACTCAAAAATGTACCATCTGGGAACATAATCATGGATTGTTAAATCCACTGATTGGCTTCAGGTCTCCTGCCCTGATTTGAGGGCATGACCTCGGGCAAGTTTCCTCACCAGGCTGGATATCAGATCCCCTTCTCTTAAAATGAAGGGTCAGACAAGATGAAGGAGGCACTCTTTCTGGCATTTCCTCCCTGTGCCTGAACTCAGGGTAGACATCCCTCTTAGATAATGACACACTTACTTACTGAGCTCAGGCACACATCTTTAGGCAGCTAGAATGAACTGATCAGAGCTTGCACATGAGATTGAGCGTATTCTCCATCCCCCAACTACATAAGTTACAAGAGCCCACTGACATATAAAATACCATTCTGTTGTATGATATTGAAAAGCTCAGGTGGAGGCACCTGGGTGTCTCAGTGGGTTAAGCATCCCACTCTTCATTTCGGCTCAGGTCAGGGTCTCACAGTCATGAGATGGAACCCCATGTCATGGGCATGGACCCTGCTTGAGATTCTCTCTCTCTCTCTCTCTCTCTCTCTCTCACTCTCTTCCTCTGCCCCTCCCCCATTTGCTCACCTGCAGATGTGTACACATGCTCTCTCTCACTCACTGTATTTAAAAAGAAAAGCCCAGATGGATCCATTAATTCCCTCATTCTGGCTACTTTCTATGTTTTAAGTTTTTTTTAATGTTTATTTTTGAGAGAGAGAGAAGAGGTGGAAGGGAGAGAGAGGGAGATAGAGAATCCCAAGCTGATCTCACAGAGCCCAATGTAGGGCTAGATCTCACAAATGGTGAGATCATGACCTGAGCCGAAATCACTGACTGAGCCACCATGGTGCCCCGTGGCTACTTTCTAATAGACAGCAAGTTTGATAAGTGGTGTTCCTTCCCACCTAAAAGTTCTCTCCTCTGGGGTTTATACCATTCAAAATTAATTGTTAACAGATAATCATTCTATCTCCTCTTACCTAATAAATGGCCAGAGAGGCCAGGATGTGGCTCAAGTATTAACAGAAAAATTCAAAAATGTCATCCCTAACAATCATTCATATTCTTTTTACCACTTTTCAGTCTTTTTCACCAGATCCCAAAATTATAAAAATAATGTAATTACTTTGCAGAAGATCTTGAAAACTGGGAAAAGAGGAAAATACTACAATTATTTTACAAGGCTAAACTTTCAAGTTTGTTCTCAATTCTTATAGTTGTCCTAGCGTTATCCTACTTATAACCACCCACTAATTTATGAAATGGAGAAGATAAAGGTTTTATGAAACTTTCTTATGGAAAATTTCCAACATGCATGAAAATAGAATAATATAATGAATCTCCATGTACCCAAAACCCAGCTTCAAAAATTATCAATATTTTACCAATTCTAATTCATTGGTTCCCTTCCAATCAATATTTTGCCAATTCTAATTCATTTGTTCCTTTCCAGTTAAACATATCATTACCTGGAAATGGTTCATACCTTTGTTTTTAAGTTTGAAAGCACTAGTACAAACAGAAAATGACCAAATCATTTTCTAGCAATAATTATCTTTCGCAAGGAAATAATAAAAAAAAATGTTAAGTGTCATTGACATATGACTTTTCCTGCTTTCAGGTGGTACAATAAGAGTATCAGCCGAGACAAAGCTGAAAAACTTCTTTTGGACACAGTAAGTCTCCTTGACCTGCCTTTGACTTAAAATAAAATGAATTGTGCTTTTGTTTTTCCCCAGCCATACTGTGGTTTATGCCAATGTAATAAGTTGATATATTAGATTAACAGTGATTTTCATGTCCAGTGAAAATATCCTGGGGGTTTATAGAAACTAGCATATAACAGGATAAGAAACCCACAGAGGGTCCAATGTCTTGGTAGTGACATGCAACTGTCATGACAGATACAGTTTTCTTTCTGTCTGTGATGGCTGACCCTGGGGCATTTTCCTTGCCAACTTCTCTGGCTAGCTCACAGGTGGCAGTGACTTAGATGCTACTTGGTTGGGCTGTGGGTCCAGAAGAAATACACCACTTGTTTTAATTTATGTTTTATGCAGCAGTTCTCAAGAGCCATGCAGTGTGAATAGCAGGACTGATCTTGCCCAGGGATGTCAGAATCAAGGGAGAGAGGGATGAGAAGAGAGAAAGCATGGTGTGGCGGGAAAAGTACAGGTCCTAATCTCTGCTCTGTCACCAACACAGTGTGTGACTTTGGAGACGTTTCTTCCTCCTGGGTCTTAGTTTCTCAATGAGTACAAGATGAGAGTTGGATTAAATCAGCAATGACAGTTAGTCAGTATTCATAGTGTTACCCTTTGCTTCTGATCTTAAGTGACACAGTTGATCACAGTCCATGGCTTTAAGATCCTTCTCAACACAGTGCTCTAGGCAGCTGCTATCAGTTGATTGGCACTCAAGGTGACCCTCTCTTCCTGGACCAGGAGGTCATTTGTTGCTCTATGCCAGTGCCTTTCATATATCTGTGTTGATGGATCACTTTTTGTGGTTGGTTTATAATTTCCAATTTATCACAAACTTCTACTTTGTAAAATAAATAAAAATGAACTACTAGAAAAAAATAAAGAAGGACACAAAAAATGCAAGATTAATTTTTTATTAGTCTTATATTCATTAGACATAAAATTAGTCTAAGTGCTATAAACAATTTCTAAATGCTTACTCTCAATTTCCCTTTCTGTCTGGTGGTGGACCAGCAACAATTTGCTAACTGGAACCCAACCGCAGACCATACTTTGGGTAGCACTTAAAACTGCACATTTAGAGCTGTTTCAGAGAAACCAAATGTTTGGAAGTATTGAGAAAAAAGTCTTCCACAGAGCAATCAATTAATTTACCAGCATATATGCCTAAAGCAGTGGTTCTCAGGCCTGTCTGCACAACAGAATCATATGGGAAACATTTTTAAAAATACCAATGCCCAAGCCCCACACCAGATTGAGTAAATCAGAATAGCTAGTTGGTAAGATCTAGGCATTAATAATTCAGAGAAAAATCTCTCTGGGTGAGTCTAATATTCTGAAGACATTAATGACCCCATGCCCAACATTAGCCTTACTGGTGAGACCAGTAAACTGTAGGTATGAGTTGTTGGAAACAATCTCTCTGTGCCAAAATGTCAACCCTAACCCTGCCATTTCACCATATTTTCTAGTTTGTGTTTAAAGGTTTTCCTATCTGGAAGAATTTTAAATTAAACTGCAAATCTCTCCTGCACAGGATGAAGGTGGGGTGACTAACTCATCCTGGTTGGTCCTAGGACTGTCCCAGTTTTAAAACTGAGAGTCCTGTGCCCAGAAATCCCCACCTCCTCTCAGTCCTGGGCAAGCTGGGACAGCTGATCACCCAAACTGGTAGCCACTATTTGCATAGTTAGGGATGAGACTTAGAGAAGGAGACCTGGGAAGGTGCCAGGAAGGGAATGAAAGTCTGTGATGGGAAAGAGGAGGGTTAATGAATATTGTCAAAGATTAATTTAAAGGCATGCTGTTAATTATTGGCACGCAACTTACTTTTGTAGAAGGGGAAACTGGTGACAGATTGATTCATTCTATCAAAGGCATAAATAGAATTTCTTTAAGAGGAAAAGGGGAGGGGAGAAGGAAAAACCCATAGTCATACTGGGGCGCAGTGAACTTCATCTTGGGGTAAATTGCCGATTAGTGAGCAGTTATCAAAGAGGACAAGGTGAGATGTTCTGCCCTTGGGCAGCTTGTTCTCATCAAAGAGAGCAAGTTCAGTTGTTTATGGATTTCCCAAAAGACTGTGTGCTTACCAGTGAGGGACACATAACAGATAGCTTACGCTATGTTGGCTGTCTTCGTTAGCAGCCATCTCAGCTGCCGCGTGTGTGCACCATTTCCTTTATTAGGATATCTGGCTATAAACTTAAGTAACTTACCATTTTGCTGAGCACAGACAAAGCACTTAGGGGTGTTTGAGATAGGATCTTTGGCCTCAATAAGCTCTAGACTCCACTGAAAAAGAAGACAAACTGAAGAGTCAGAGGACAATCCAAGATAAACTATGAGCATGAGGCAGGCTTTCAGTGGCCTCAGAGTTCAGAGAAGACTCTAAAGAGTCAGATCTCATGGGGGGAAAGAGGAATTGATCTGAGTCATTACTGGACCCTGGTTTCTCCTTGGTTCCACATCAACTCGGCACTCAATCATTTCCTGTGGTCCCCAGTAGACCACGTATTAGAATCACTGGGAAACTTAAAAATCCAGAATCCCAGGCCCCAACCCAGACCTACAGAATCAGAATCTCCAGAGTTAGTTCCTGGGACTCTGTGTTTTTTTTTCAAGCCAAACTTACAATGAGTATGCAGCGGGCTCAGCTCCTATTTCACCCAACCTATGTTATTGGATAACATAGTAAAACCTGACCGATAAGAACTAATTGAAAAGATTGCAAAATTAATCAAAAGCATGAATTATACGGAGTTTAAACAAGTGCAGTTTTGTTATTTTCAATCACACATTGGTTAATGAAGTGTTACCCATGGAGCACTTGAAACAGCCCACACTTAATGACAAGCTGAAGAGGTTTCTTGTTCTATAGCAGTTCCTTGGAGACACTTAAATACATTTTGCTTTCTGGGGCAGTTGAAACATTCCTCTGTGCTAATATTCTGAACTACTTTACCAAATCCTCTTTGTGCCTTCTTAGGTAATATAAGGACAAACATTAGTGGGTCCCTGTATTGTCAGCTGCTTGAAACAATAGCAGAATTGTTTCATGGGTGTGTTTAGTATCTCTTTTATCTAACAAGTATAGGACCCTTAAGAGACAGATTGATAGATTTTTATTAACTAGAGCTCCTGATATCCTGCCCCATCCACAGTTCTCCACTAGAATAGAAAGTCTTTATCTTGTTCCTGCTGCACCTAGAAACCCAAACTGCATTTATGACAAAGTTGTTACTCAATAAATATTTGTTGAATGAATAAATACATTAAATGCTCAATAAATGTTTTTAAGTTAACAACTAGGCTTAAAGAGAAACTGGCTGATCAAGAGCATCATTGGGGGATCTTTATAAAAATACGGATTCCAAATCCCTGGCCTCACCAATCAACCTCTGGAGGTGGCACCCAGGTGATTCTGGAAGTTACCCAAGCTTAGGAACTGCAGAAAAGCATCTCCTACCGCGTCCTATCCATTCATCAGATAATACCTCCTCCAAGAAGCCTCACATGCTTTCCATCTCCCTGGCCATGGAATGTGGTTGCCTGGCCTTTGAACCTTTCTGGTGCAATGTCATTCCTTTCTCCAGTAGTACTGTTCTCACTCTCTCTTGGGCCTCAGCAGTTTGTCTTCTGTCTTAATCCATTTAGGTAGATTAAGCAGATTGTAAACAGGGATTAAGATTGTAAGCAGGGACTCCATACCTTACAGTATCACACACATATCTCAGAGAAAGACAGACATTGGAATTAATACCTCCAACAGACAGAATACCACAGCATGTGACAACAATGGCTAATGATAGCCCTAATAGTCATTGTTCTGGTATGTTCCAGGAACAGCTCTATGCACTTTAATTCTCCCAACAACCTTACAAAGGGAATCTTAACAGATGAGGAAACTGAAGTGCGGACATTTAATCAGGAAACAGCTGGAATTCACAGAGACACAGGCTGGCAGAGTAAGAATTCCCTTTGAAGAACATCTGTGTTACAAAAGAGTAAACTGAGGCCAAGTTCAGAGTGTGAATCAGTGGCATAGTTCTGGACTAAAAGAGGGGTGCATCTTCACACATATCCATGCACGCACACACACAAGTGTACGCATACCTGCACACACACACAGTTAATAAGGGAATATATGAGTTAAGTTCTAGTCTCTCATCCCCGTAATTCCCATTTCACATATTTCACCACCTCCATGTTTTTTTCCCGCTATTGTTGCCTCTTTGTTTTTCTAGATAAATTAGTAAAAGGTAAACTGAGACCTGAAAAAATGTCCCAAGGGAACGCGGGCCCCCCTTCTGGCTACACTGTACAAGTCAGTGCCCCCTTTGCATGATGGCAAAATGAACAAAGACCCTTTAAACTCCAGTGTTCTTCGTGGTTGTGACTTCCTCTGAGCCCTTTGCAGGAAGTAAGTGGTAAGGCACATGCTGGATGCCTCATTTTCCTCAGAACTCTAGACTGCCTCAGCCCAGACAAGAGTTTCCTGTAGCCCTCACTGAATGCCACCTAGAGCGAGTATGAAGGGGGAAGAGCTCTGAGCCTCCCCTGCTCAGCCGAGCTGCCTGCAAACTTTACCTCCCCTTTTTCTCACATCTGTGGATTACTCTTGTTCACAGTTGGGCCCCACTCTGATTACGGTTTGGTTTTGTTTTGTTTTTTCAAAAAAAAAAAGAGTGGCTTCTCTGGAAGAATAAAAAAAACAACAAAACATTACTAATTAAATAGAAGAGATGTTCACATTCCCCTCTTCACAGACATTTAGTAAACATCTGGGGGTTTTTTTGGTCTGTTTCTTCCCCTTTTAGAATAAGATATGCAGATAAAATCTTTCTCTGCTGAAGTTTTGTTCCTTCCTGCCTTGAGTTTAACCCATCACATTCCAGTGAAGCAAGAGCAGAAGCTTCAGTATTTGGTAAAGGGGAAATCTCTGAAGATAAACTATGCTACATGTAACACATGGATGAATATCACAAACGTGGTATTGAGCAAAAGAGGCCAGACACAGATGCACCATTCACAGTAGGCATAGGCAGACACAGCCCAAATGTTCAGCCTTTGATGAAGGGGTAAACAAAATGTAATACATCCTTGTGATAGAATATTATTCAGCCATAAAAAGGAATGGAGGGCCGATACATGCTACAGCTTGGATAAATCTTGGAAAACAATATGCTAAGTGTAAGGAGCCAGGCACAAAAGACCACATATTATATTATTTCATTCACATGAAAGGCCTAGAACAGGCAAATCTATAGAAACAGAAAGCATATTAGGGTGACCAGGGTACAAATAAAACAGAGGTACATTTTGAGAGTAATGAAAATGTTCTAAAATTGGATTGTAGTGATGGGGGCACAACTCTGTAAATTTACTGAATATCATTGGTTGTACACTTGGAATGGGAGACTGTCATGGTATGTAAATTATGCTTCAAAAACTATTTTTATAAGCTATTTTATTTTTTTTATTTTTTAATTTTTTTAAAAAAATGTTTAATGTTTGTTTATTTTTGAGACAGACAGAGTGCAAGAAGGGGAGGGAATCTGAAACAGGCTCCAGGCTCCGAGCTGTCAGCTTGACAGAGAGAGAGAGAGAGAGAGAGAGAGAATCTGAAACAGGCTCCAGGTTCCAAGCTGTCAGCACACAGCCTGACACGGGACTCGAACCTACGAACTGTGAGATCATGACCTGAGCCAAAGTCAGATGCTCAACCGACTGAGCCACTGGGCCAAAAGCTATTTTATTTCATTTTATTTTTTTTTTATTTTAGAGAGAGAGCAGGAGAGAGGGCCTGAGGGAGAGAGAGAGAATTTTAAGCAGGCTCCACGCTCAGTTTTAGTACTGTTAAGATGGAGACTACTCATCAGGATATTATAAATAGGAGCTACATGTTTAATTAAATCAGTGGAGCCCAAGCCTTCAAGTCTATGAGAATCACATGGAAAGGGCCTTTGGGTGGGTCAGTCATGTAAATGTCTCAGTCTTAATTTTAGCTCAGGTCAAAATCTCACGGTTTGTGGGATTGAGCCCCGCATCAGGCTCTGTGCTGACAGTGTGGAGCCTGCCTGGGATTCTCTCACTCCCTCTCTCTGCCCTTCCCAACCTCCTTCAAAATAAATAAATAAACTTTTTTTTTTTTTTTTTTTTTTTAAGAATCACCTGGGAAGCTTCTAAAAAGTTCAGGAACCAGGGTGTCAGTCCTGGAGATTCTAAGTTCATACGTATGGGGTGAAGTACGGTTAGGTGTTTGTTGTTTTGTTGTGTCTTGTTCTGTTTTTCAGATTCTTCAGGTGATTGTGATAGTCAACAAAGTTTGGGACACAGGAGTATAAGGAGTGAGGCCAGATCAGTAGTTCTCACCTGGGGTGATTTTGTCTCCCAGGGAGCACTTGGCAGGGTCTGACATCCAGCTGATTGAGGCCAGGGATGCTGCTAAACATCCTATAATGCTGAGATTCTAGGGTTCAAACAATTAGCATGGCCATCTGTGTGTACTATCTTCATGGTGTGTAGACAATCCACTTTGGGGATTGGGGGACAGAGGAGATTGTAGTGTTCTAAATTGTACATACTGTGCCCCACACGCTACCAGTATATGTGGCTCGCACATGAGGCTCATGTGTTTCTCTGGCCTTCACTTGTGGCCCTCCCTAGGTTGAAGTAAATTATAGTAATAGGTTTTACAAATATTACCAGCACACATTTACAGCTGGGCAGGAGCAGAGCGTTAGACATGAAGTATCAAAACAGAGTTCAGGTTGTAAAGTTGCCACCAGGAATGAATAAATTGGCATATCCATTTGCTTGCGCTTAATTCATTAGCACTGGCAAAACTGTCAAGGGGGAGTGAAGAGTACATTCTTGGGGCTTTCCCTTCTCTCCACTTCCCTCGTGCAACCAGGAACTTCATGCTTTTTTCTCCTTTTGCCCTGCAGCAAAATCAGCACTCTAGAAAGGGCCTTGTAAAGACATTCCCATTAAGAAACTGACGAACCTTCCAGGTCAGAAAGCTTTGTGCCCTTGGAGGGGAATGGAGAAGTGGCTTCTAACATTTGTTGCGCAGAGATACCATGGAGCGGGAGAAAGAACGTGGGCTTTGCTCACATACCACGTGCAAGGTTCAAATCCCAGGTCCACCACTTACTACTTGTGGATGGTGAGAAAGTCACTTAAGCTCTGTGGCACTCAGTGTCCTCATCAGTAAATTGCGGATATACCATCTAGGTTGCAATGTTGTGGTGAGAGTTGGACAATACCTGTAATGAGCCTGGTACATGGTGAGCTCCAAAAGGGCAGACTTGCATTTATCTGTCTTCATGCAAAGCTTATGTCACCACCGGAAGTCTCTGATCCTTGAGGTGGGACCTCAAGAAATACCTGTTGAATGAGCAAGTGAAATGGTGGCCATTATTGCTGAAATTCTGCTCCGTGCAAAGCTGGCCTATAGTATTTTCTGCTTTCATGGATAAGAAAGTGGAGCTGGATGCCTGAGCCTGGTTTCCTGGGATCACTAACCTTCTGTATTTTCTAACCATTCCAGGGCAAGGAAGGAGCCTTCATGGTGCGAGATTCCAGGACTCCAGGAACATACACCGTGTCCGTTTTCACTAAAGCCATTGTAAGGTATGGTGCTAACTCGTCTCAGCAAAGTGGGGAGCCTGAGGTGGGTGAGCAACAGGCCACACACAGCAATGCCAGACAGGGCAAGAGGTAGAGGGGTCGCTAGAAATGGTGTGCTTTCGCTGATCCCTGAGAAAACCAAGGCCAGGGAGATTAAAGCCCTCACCGAAGTCGTTTTTCTGGAAAGTGACAGAGCTGGGTCCAGATGCTGCTTTCTCTTCTAAATTAGCATCCCTGCGTGCCGAGCTCTAAAGAAATAAAATACTTGATGCTGCATTTGATGCATTTATAATTTAACCCACAGCTAACAAAGAAGATACTTCCAGCCAGAAGTGAGAGGATATGCATTTTAGTTCTGGCTCTGCTAATAAAGCTACCTACCGTTTATTGAGTCCTTACCGTGTGTCTGAACCATACAGACTGTTTCTGATCCTAGAAGGCAGGTGTTACTATGCTCCGTTGCATCGAAGAGTCTGAGGCTCAAACAGCTGAGGTGCCTCTCTGAGGCAATGGCGCTCAAGTGGTCAAGCTCCCTCCTGCGGATTCCAAGACCCTCAGGCTTGTCTGCCCCCCTCTGTACCTCTGTTTCCTGCTCTGTAAAACAATGTCTAAGAAGCTATCCAAGTCTCAAATTCTCTGCTAATTAAAAAATAAGTAAGAACAAAGCAGTTTGGCAATGAGCAAAAGTCCAGTAAGAATTAATATCTGCCATCCTTCTGAGAGGGTAGAAACAAAGCAAGTAGGAATCTGATACCAGTAGACATTTTTGTGTCGAAACATTTCTTCTTAATAATCACTGCATTTATGCTTCATTTGTTCAAGTGAGAACAACCCCTGTATAAAGCATTATCACATCAAGGAAACTAATGACAACCCCAAGCGATATTATGTAGCTGAAAAGTATGTGTTTGACTCCATCCCTCTCCTCATCAATTACCACCAACACAATGGAGGAGGTAAGATCTAAAAGACAAGGAGCAGGGGCTCACTGGGGAACTTGGAAAAAAAAATGACAAATGCCCAGCTGGGTTTCTTTATTGCAGACAAACTAACCATAAGTAATGACTAAATCCACAAATAGAAAAGGATGCCGAATATTTGATCATATTACATGTTTTCCATTAGAAAATTCTGTGGTTAGACTCATGGGATTTCACCACCTGCCCATCTGTGTTTATGACTCTTGTTGGAGGGAGTGTGATATCAGTGATTGGGCGTTGGGATTTGTTTTCCAGAATAAAAATAGCTTTTGTACTGGGTTGTTTTTTTTTTTCCTGGTGGTTTAACTTGAACAGTTACTATAGTAAAGCTCTAACTACTGCCTTTCACTTTTTAATCAACCCAGGTCTGGTCACTAGACTCCGGTATCCTGTTTGTTCCTGGAGACAGAAAGCTCCCGTCACGGCAGGACTGAGATACGGTGAGCAGTGCATTCAGGAATGTCGTGTGTTTGCACTAACTCACATCCCTAAAGGTCTGGGGCAAATTCTGTACGGGCTTTCCGTGTACCTAATTCTTCCCCAGGCTTAAAAATGACCATTTTGGGTGTCTTGGTGACTCAGTTGGTTGAGTGTGCGACTTCAGCTCAGGTCATGACCTCACCATTTGTGAGTTTGAGCCCTGCACCCGGCTCACAGCTGTCAGCGCAGAGCCCACTTCAGATCCTCTATCCCCTTCTCTCTGCCCGCCTAGGCTTAAGCTCTCTCTCTCAAAAATAAATAAGCATTAAAAAAATACCACTAAGGGGCACCTGGGTGGCTCAGTAGGTTGACTGTCCGACTTTGCCTCAGGTCATGATCTCACAGTTTGTGGGTTCGAGCCCTGCAGAGGGTTCTGTGCTGACAGCTCAGAGCCTAGAACCTGCTTTGGATTCTGTGTCTCCCTCTCTCTCTCTGCCCCTCTCCTGCTCATGTTCTGTCTCTGTCTCTTTCGCTCTCAAAAATAAACATTTTTAAAAATGACCATTAAAACAGATATACTGTATATCTGGAGATAGTGTATACAAAAGAATATTTGCAAAGTGTGTAAGAGAGATGTATATATGAGCACATTTATCCAGACCAAATAAATAACCATTGGTTTAAAGTGTTTATTAAGCACCTACCTTGTACAGAGCACTGCCCTAAATGCTATTAGAAAAAATATTAGAAAATAAGGCCTTAGGACCACGTTCCCACCTATCTTCTAGAACTTCTATGTTATCTAGTTGGCTGGGTGTGATCCATTGCAAGGGCTGGAAGCTGGAATCTGAAAGCACTAGGAAGTGTTTGTCTGCATAACATGGTATTAACTTTTTTTCAATGCCATTAGGAAAGGCTTGTGTCTCCAGTGCCATAAGTCCTGTTATTCCTTCTTGCCCTTTGGAACTGCTTCCCTCACTTTTGATTATCTGCCTGGAATCTAAAGGTATTTGAGTTTGCATTCCCTGATCTAAACTGGCTGGTCAAGAAGAAGGCTGGAGTAATATTTATTTTGCATCTCCAGGTGGGAGGTTTTCACACTTCAGTGTGAATCTAAGCTATCTGGGACACTTATTAAAAATGTTGGCTCCGGGACCCTACCCAGCACTTACCAAAACACAATCTCTGATAATGGGGTCCTGGAGTCTGCATGTTAAACAAATGCTCTAGTTGATTTTGACACAGGTGGTTAGAGAGTAATACTTTGAGAAACACTGCTGTGGACTCTCCATCCCTAACTAGCACCATATCTGGCACACGTTAGGAAGTCAGTACTATTTTCTGTTGAGTCTCTGCCTCAAAGAGGTAGAAATTGAGCTGTTTATGGTACTAGACCAAATGCCAGGAAAGGGTAATGCCTCTTTAGCCTCCTTATGAAAAGGTAATTCTAATAACTGTAGAATCCTAATGTGCTCCATGCTGGATGGGATCTCAGATATTGTTTTATGAACCCACTCATTTTGTCAGTGTGAAAATTGAGAATCAGGTTCCTTTTATTCATTTACTGAACATTTCTTGAGAGCCTACCATGTGCCAGACTGTGCTGTCTGGTCCCTCTATACCACACCTCTTAGAATCCACCTCCTTGCTCCTAACCCCTCCTAAAATTGAGCAGAGTATATAGTGGATGGTCTTGATGGATGAATGAGTGAATGAATGAATGATCAGCTCAGATGAAATTTGCTCTATGTGAAAAATGACAATAAAACACTTTCTTTTTTTTAATGGGTATTTATTTGAGAGAGAGAGAAAGAGAGAGAGAGAGAGCGCTAGTGGGGGAGGGGCAGAGAAGGAGGGAGATGGAGGATCCAGAGAGGGCTGTGCACTGACAGCAGAGAACTCAATGTGGGGCTTGAACTCAGGAGCTGTGAGATCATGACCTGAGCCGAAGTTGGAGGCTTAGCCAACTGACCCACCTGGGTGCCCCGACAATAAAATATTTTCAATCAGGTATAGAAAAATAGTTGAGGCATTGCAAGAACCCTTTCATTTACTTTCTTTGAGATCTTGATTGATGCCATTTTCCTTCCTCTTACCATGTAATCTCCCCCCACAAACATTTTTCATGGTTTTAAATGCATACCCTATGTTATTATTTGGGGGGTGGAAATAACTTTAAGATAGCTCTAAGTCTACAGCTTATACTATTTGCCATCTTTAGGTTTTATTATCAATTAGGTAACACGTTATCTAGGGCTATTAGTTTCCTTGCAGTCCTATACCTCATATCCACTACCTGCCAACCCTGGAAAACCCTCTTTCTCTCTTCTAGGGAAATGGGTGATTGATCCCTCAGAGCTCACTTTTGTACAGGAAATTGGCAGTGGCCAGTTTGGGTTGGTGCATCTTGGCTACTGGCTCAACAAGGACAAGGTGGCCATCAAAACCATTCAAGAAGGGGCTATGTCGGAAGAGGACTTCATAGAGGAGGCTGAAGTCATGATGTGAGTGGTCAAAACAAGAGTATGCAAAGATGTCTTCGGGATGATGTTCTGTGTTCTTTGAACACCATTTTGCTGCCATGTTATGCCACTTCACTGCTCAAATCTAGCAATGGTTTCCAATGGCATGGAGACTAAAATCACACTCCTCACCATGGTCTATAAGGCCTGTCATGGTCTTTCCCTGTCCACTGCCCAGTCTCATCTCCTACCCATCTCTCCTCTGGTCCATGATGTACCAGCCACACTGGCCACCATTTGTCCTCACACACACCATTTGACTCCCCACCATGCTTCAGGTCATTTTTGTTTTGGGTAAGGACTGTGTTTAGGGGAGACTGAGTTTTGACTTTCTCACCCCTTGCCTTTTTCCTCCAGGAAACTCTCTCACCCGAAACTGGTACAGCTGTATGGGGTGTGCCTAGAGCAGGCCCCCATCTGCCTGGTGTTTGAGTTCATGGAGCACGGCTGCCTGTCGGATTACCTGCGCAACCAGCGGGGGCTCTTTGCTGCAGAAACCCTGCTGGGCATGTGCCTGGACGTGTGTGAGGGCATGGCCTACTTGGAGGAGGCATGTGTCATCCATAGAGACCTGGTAAGAAGTGCCAGGCAAACAACTATAGGTCCAGGGTGAAGGGGTGTGTCCCACTGAAATGTACAGCTACCCAGACTGGGAACACATTGATAAATAACAAGTCACAGACCATCTCCCTTCCCCTCCCAACTTCTTCCTTCTTCTACCTGCTTGGGGATGCCCTGGTAGGACTCAGATCTAGGCCCTAATCCCAGCCCTGCTTCTAACTTGTCCCCTCTGAGTCTGAGTTTACATTCTTCCAAAATGAAACTTGGAGGCTCTCCTTCATAACTTCTCTGTGCCTCAGTTTCCTCTTGGTAAAACTCTCAAACTATTATCCAAGGATCTACCACAATCACATCGGGGTGATGCTAAAACCATCCTCAGAATCTCTGGGGGTTGGAGCTCAGGAATATTCATTTTAACATATCCCTCTTGGGATTTGTAGGCACATTTAAAATTTGAAAAAAGAGGGGCACGTCGGTGGCTCAGCCAACGGTTAAGCCTCCGACTTCAGCTCAGGTCATGATCTCACAGTTGGTGGGTTCAAGCCCCGCGTCAGTCTCTGTGCTGACAGTTAGCTCAGAGCCTGGAGACTGTCTTCGGATTCTGTGTCTCCCTCTCTCTCTGACCCTCCCCTGCTCACACTATCTCTCTCTGTCTCTCAAAAATAAATAAAAAACATAAAAAATTAAAATTTGAAAAAAAGAAAAAAGCAAAATAAAATTTGAAAACAGAATGGAGTCTTTGATCACGAAGGGTTCTTCCAGTGCACGATTCTGTGATACTAATTAGGACTAGGTCCTCTCCCTATTGAGGAATAGTTTTAAAAGGATTAGCAACCTCAAAACATTCTCATTTTAGTCAAATGGGTAACAGTTTCTTCATACCACCCCTAATGTTAACATCTCCTGTTGCATCAGGTTGCATTAGAACACACTGTTGGTTAAACAGCACCATGGACTTCTCTTCTAATTAGAATCCCAGTAATAAAACTAAAAGACCAAATTTTCTCATCCTGATAAGGGATCTTACACATTTAACTTTTTAGCAAACTCCTGCCGGGTGCCAGTGAAGCTTAATTAGCATCTGTAAAGCTCCTGAGTGCCCTTGTACCAGAGCACAAAGAAACGCAAAGGGCTGAGATTATAGGAGACTCCTTATACTGCTTATTCACCAACAGTTTTCCTTTCCCTTTTGTTTGCCTGTCTCCATTCCAGGCTGCCAGAAATTGTTTAGTGGGAGAAAATCAAGTCATCAAGGTGTCCGACTTTGGGATGACAAGGTAACATGGGGACGTGATGCCGGCAAAGTCTCAGGAATGAGACTCAGGCCCCTAGACCATTCAGACATTCTTTTTCCACTCTCTACCCAGGTTCGTCCTTGATGATCAATACACCAGTTCCACAGGCACCAAGTTCCCGGTGAAGTGGGCATCCCCGGAAGTCTTCTCCTTCAGTCGCTACAGCAGCAAGTCAGATGTGTGGTCATTTGGTGAGTGTCACTCTCAGCCCACACCCACATGATTCAGGACTGCCAGCCAGCTGTTTTATTTGTCAGATCCAGGCAACTCTACTTGCCCAGGACTCTGGGTGATGAGGGCATCCCACTCATAGTCTGTGTGATAACAGCTCTGAAAAGTGTGAAGGGGCTGGCCTCATTACTGCATTTGGTCTTGGAGATCTTTGAAATGGGGGTTAAAATGAGGATGGAAATGTGACTTCTGGTGACAGTTTCTGTGAGATCAAATGCTGGAGGAGTCAGATTAGAATAGGAGTTCTTTGAGGACTAGGACCATATTTTGTTCAAAATTATATTTCCACAACAACAATTTATCAAGCATCTACTCTAAGCTGGGGCTAATCTAGGTACTCACAATGCAGTCATGCATAGGATATGAAAGACTCCTATTCTCTTGGAGGTAAATCTTAGGGGGAGACAGATAACAATCATGTAAACAAGCTAATATTTATGTATATAAGACGAAGTCATACAGTAATAACTAAATGCTATGAATGAAACAAAACCATAATGGGATAGAAACTGACTAGGATGGAGGGTCTGTTTTAAACTTTTTAAAAAAATGTTTATTTATTTTTGAGAGAGAAAGCACAAGCAAGAGAGGGGCAGAGAGAGGGGGAGACAGAATCCCAAGCAGGCTCCGCACTGTCAGCGCAAAGTCCAACATAGGGCTCAAACCCACGAACTGTGAGATTCTGAGCTGAGCCAAAGTCAGATGCTCAATCTACTGAGCCACTCAGGTCAGAGGGTCTGTTTTAATTACCATGGTCTGGGATGGTTTCTCCAAGGAAGTGACCCTTGAGCACAGATCTGAATGATGAGAGAGAACCATCCCCATTTGAAGATCCAGGGATCTTCAGCAATGATAAAAAAAAAAAACAAAACCCAGCAATTATAAAAATGTGGTATGTCCAAAGGAAAGAGAGGTACTATCTTACTGTGAGAACAATAGACAATGAACTTGGCAGTCCGTGACATGGGATCAGAATTCCTGATAAGTGCAAGTGAGCATGAATGAAAGGTCAGAATGAATGATGTTGGTATGGCAGAAAGTACTAAATATTCTTGCTGGATTTGTCATATCATCCTAAGCCATAGTTTGTGTGTACTAAACTATGCACAAACTACTAAACTATACACAAAAACATACCAGACAACCTCTTTGATTTGGATTATAAGAAGGGTTATACTTTGGAAAGAAAGGAGTTGGAGTTTGATTTTGCCATTCTATATGAAGGGAACGTTTGCCAAGTGTATTGACCTAGAGTACCCGGGAGAAGCTGACTCATTAAATCTCTTAAGAGAACTAGTTTTGAAGTCTTCACCAGCATTTTAGACTATCCAGTCCCGACAATCAAGCGGTTTGTTAATTTTTAGTGCTCCTGAACTGTTCCTTAAAACAGCTTCCCTATTCTACACGCCTAGCTCAGACTTTGTTATTCAAATGTAAGTTACAGAATGAACGTGGAAGAAATAAAACGGCACCAGAGCCATCTCAGATTCTTTTTTCCCCAAGTACCTATACAACGGGGAAGGGTATGGCTGATGTGTGGCCACTCTCTATGAGGGATGCAGCTGGTCACACTGTCCCAAGCTAGGTGTCCCATAAAGAGATGTTTGCAGCCATGGCCGCTGTGTCACATCCACCTGCCAACTCTGCATGAAGGCTTTTCGGCTGTAGGTTGTCAGTTGGGAATTTTCTGTTGCATCTTACAATTGGAAGGTTGGGCTACAGTCCATGGCTGCCTAAGGTGTGCTGCCTTAAGTATCCAAAAATGAGGCCGCTTGATAGAAGCAGGGCGGAGAGGGTAGATTACCGGATGGCGAGCCTAAGAAACAGGAACCTGGGTGGACTGAGAGCTTGATGCCTGCCTCGAGACCATTGAGATTTGTTATTCATTATAAGGCTTTTGCCCTAATTAGCTGTGCTATTTTAAGGAAGTCAAGTAAACTCTTTGGGCCTTTCTCAATTTCCAAACAATGCAATACAAGGTTGGCATGAAAGCAATTGTTTTCAAATGAGCTTTGAGCAGCAGGCCTCAATTTTCCAACGAAATCTCTGTAGAATTCTGAGCCAGGTTCCAAGTTTCCAGAACAACCGAGACACCTCTGAAGACCCCCTAGAAATCCTGATCCAGAGATCGGGGCCTGGGGGCCCAGGATCTGCCATTTGAACAAATTTCTGAGGTGATTTTTATTCAGACATTTTGGGAATCATACTGGGGAAAACTCTGCCCTAAGAATCTCTGAAATATGCTTTGAAAACCACTGAAATTGGTGATCTTCAAGCTCCCTTCCCACTCTGACATCCTATGAATATATTAGTACAGAATAAAACTGTCTTCTGAAGACAGAAGAGGAAAGGGGTTTAAATCAGAGGTCCAAAATAGACAACCTAGAGATGTGTTCTTTTCTGTCTACACAGATTTTATACTTTTTAAAATATTTATTTCTTTATTTTGTGTGTGAGAGAGAGCACACAAGCAGGGGAGGGGCAGAGAGACAGAGAGGGAAAGAGAGAATCCCAAGCAGGCTTCATGCTGTCAGTGCACACCCTGATGTGGGGCTTAATCCCACGAACTGTGAGATCATGACCTGAGCCTAAATCAAGGATTGGATGCTTAAACAACTAAGCAACTAGGCACCCTCATGGTATTTAAAAAAAATTTTTTTTACATTTATTTATTTTTTGAGGGATAGAGTGAGACAGAGCATGAGCAGGGAGGGTCAGAGAGAGAAGGAGACACAGAATCTGAAGCAGGCTCCAGGCTCTGAGCAAGCATTCAGCACAGAACCTGACGTGGGGCTC
>CM053572.1:97945753-98419223 GCA_028646485.1 Cryptoprocta ferox | reverse complement strand
TCCCTTGCAACTTTTAGTAGTAGCAATGGAGTTAGATATAACAAAGGGCTGAGCTTGAAAGTTCTTCACTACTAGGAAGATTGGGAAATCTCTGTTCTATAGAAATACAGCACAGGCCTAATAAGTCTCAGGTGGCTTGATGTTATACTTCCTGAAGGTAATGACTTGAATCTTAACGTCAAGGAATCTGCAATTTTTAGATGTACGTTTGTTTGCTATTTGTGACCTTTATCATTAGCTGTGCTTCATGCCCCATTTCTTGTAGGTGTGCTGATGTGGGAAGTCTTCAGTGAAGGCAAAATCCCGTATGAAAATCGAAGCAACTCAGAGGTGGTAGAAGACATCTCTACTGGATTTCGCTTATACAAGCCCCGGCTGGCCTCCTCAGATATCTACCAGATCATGAATCATTGCTGGAAAGAGGTCAGTAAAGGAAATGGTTTCCCCTGCATCATCATCTATAACTTTAGGGTCTGTCCCATTCTCTAGAGAAAGGAACCCTCTTAGAGGATGAGGAAGCAGGTATGACCGAAGTAGATTAGCAAGAAAGTGGCTTTGAGTGTCTACTAACTAAAGGGGTTGCCCATCCCTAAAAGAGCTGGCAGGGGACCTTAAATATTATTTGACCTGCAATGTAATTTCACAGGCCAACATACTGTGAGAGAGGAAGAGGGGGTAAGACCTATGCCAGTATGTCAATTTTCTGAGAAAAGACATCCATAACATCATAAAACCATTAAGTGTACATGAAGTTAGCTCTAAAATATGGTGAGTAGAAGTTCACATGTGCTGTGAAAATATTAAAATGACTTTTTAGGGGCCTCCTGGGTGGCTCAGTTGGTTGAGCATCCGACTTCAGCTCAGGTCATGATCTCATGGTTCATGAGTTTGAGCCCCACATGGACTTGCTGCTGTCAGCACAGAGCCCACATCAGATCCTCTGCCTCCCTCTCTCTACCCCTCCCCCTCTTGTGTAGGCTCTCTCTCTCTCTCTTTCAAAAATAAATAAAACATTTAAAATAAAATAAAATAAAATGACTTAAAGTTCATTTTATTTGTTCAACAATTCAGAATGAAAAACCAATTACGCTGCACCCTCCCAGATGCCTCAGTGATCCCATGCTTGTGTTGTAGGCTATATCTTAAGGCACAGGAGCTTAAGTCTTAGATGTCCTTTGGATGAGTTAGAAAGTTTTAAAGTTCAACAACAATTAAAAGCTGATGAATAGAGAATTAACACAAATTCAGATTGTTGCAGGGTAATAAGGTGGAATTAAAAAAAGTATAGGATACTTAGATTTGTCTCAGCTTTACCACTCCTTAGTCATTAATCTTGGGCAAGTCTCTGAACCTCTTTTTCTCACAGATAAGAGAATTAAATAATACTTGATCTGTAAGTTCTTAGAGGCTTTGTATTCAGAAACAAACAATGAAGACATAAAGAAGGGTGCAAAACAAATCCAGTCCAACTTCACAAGGATTAAATACTGTAATAATTATGATAGCTGAAATTTACATAGCACTTTTTCCTTTTTTTAACTTTTAGTTTATTTTTAAGTTAATAGACTTTATTGTTTAAAAGTTTTTGATTTGCAGAAAAAATAAGCAAATAGTACAGAGAGTTCCCATATACCTCCTCCCCTATTAGTAACATTTTGAGTTACTGTAGTACATTTGTTACAATTAATCAACCACTACTGTTACATTATTATTAACTAAAGACCATGGTTTGCATTAAGAGTCATTCTTCGTGCTGTATAGTTCTAGGAGTTTTGACAAACATATATCATGTATCTACCATTATTATATCATAGAGAATAGTTTCATTGCCTTAAAATCCACTGGGCTTCATTTATTTATCCATTCCTTTCTTCTCTCCAAACCCCTGGCAACTATTGATCTTACTGTCCAAGTTTCACCTTTCCCAGAATGTCATATAGTATGTAGCCTTTTCAAATTGGCTTCTTTCACGTAGAAATTCCCATTTAAGATTATTCCATGTCTTTTCGTGACTTGATAGCTCACTTCCTTTTGTCACTGAATAATATCCCATTGGATGGATGTACCACAGTTTGGCTATCCATTCACCTACTGAAAGACATCTTGATTGGTTGCAGTTTGGGCAATTTTGAATAAAGCTACTGTAAATATCTGTGGGCAGGTTTTTGTATGAACGTTAAGTTTTCAGCTCAATTGGTTAAATATCTAGGAGTATGATCGCTAGATCATATGATAACACTACATTTACCTTTGTAAGAAATTGCCAGACTCTCTTCTAAAGTGGCTATACCATTCTGCCTTCCCACCAGCAATGAGAATTCCTGTTGTTCCATATCCTCACCAGGATTTAATGTTATCAGGTGTTTTCGATTTTAACCATTCTAATAGCTATATAGTGGTGTGTCATTGGTTTGGTTTGCAATTTGCTGATGACATGTGATGTTGAGCATCTTTTCATATGCTTCTTTGCCATCTGCATCTCTTCTTTAATGAGGTGTCTGTTGAGATCTTTTGCCCATTTTTTAAACTTGGGTTATTTTCTTGCTTTTGAGTTTAAAGAAGTCTTTGTGTATTTTAAATATAAGTCCTTTATCAGATATGTGTTTTGAAAATATTTTCTCCTAGCCTATCGTTTGTCTTTTCTTTCTCTTACATTGTCTTTTACAGAGCAGACATTTTTAATTTTAGTGAAATTCAACATCAACTGTTTTCTTCTATGAATCATGCATTTAGTATTATATCTAAAAACTCATTACTGTACCCAAGGTCACTCAGATTTTCTTCTATGTTGTCTTCTAGAAGTTTTCTAAGTTTTGAATTTTACATTTAGGTCTCCGATCTATTTTGAGTTAGTTTTTGTGAAGGATATAAGGTCTGTGTCTAGAGTCATTATACTGTATGTGGATATCTGATTGTTCCAGTACTGTTGTTGAAAAAACTGCCCATTGAATGATCTTTGCTCCTTTTTCAAAGATTCATTGATTATATTTGTGTCCATCTATTTCTGGGCAGTCAGCTCTGTTCCATCCATCTATTTGTTGATTCTTTCACCAATACCACATTGTCTTAATTACTGTAGCTTCATTGGGAGTCTTGAAGCTGGGTAGTATCAGTCCTCCAACTTTGTTCTTCTTCAGTAGCATTGTGTCGGCTGTTCTGAGTCTTTTGCCTTTCCCTGTCAGCTTCAGAGTCAGTTTGTCAATATCTACAAAATAACTTTCTGGGACTCTGATTGCGATTGTGTTGAATCTATAGATCAAGTTGAAAAGAAATGACATCTTAACAACATAAGGTCTTCCCATCCTTAAATATGAACTATATCTCATTTATTTAGTTTCTCTGATTTCTTTCTTTAAAATTTTATACTTTTCCTAATATAGATCCTGTCCATATTCTGTGAGATTTGTACCTAAATATTTTCTTTTATATGTTATTTACCACTTATTTTTATGGTGCATTTTTAATTTTTTTAACATTTATTTATTTTTGAGAGACAGAGAGAGACAGAGCATGAATAGGGGAGGGGCAGAGAGAGAGGGAGACACAGAGTCTTAAGCAGGCTCCAGGCTCTGAGCTGTCAGCACAGAGCCCGATCTGGAGCTTGAACTCACAAACTGCAAGATCATGACCTAAGCCGAAGTCAGACACTTAATTGAGCCACCCAGGGGCCCTTCATGGTGCATTTTAAATACATGATTTTATTTAATACTTGTAATAGTCTTAAGAGATAGATACTATTCTTATCCCCATTTTACAGACAATAAAACTGAGGTTCAAACAAGTTAAGTAACCTGCTCAACATCACTAATGAATGGAACAGCTTAGATTCAAAAGCAGGCCATATGAATCCAGCATACCCGCTGTTAACAATTGAGACATGATGGCCTCAAATACAAGAAGTATGAAAGCACTTTTAAAAATCAGCAGAGTGCTATTGAATTCTGGTTTTCTTTGGAATCAACTATGACACACAAGTACCAGGAACTCACAGAGTTCTTTTCTTCCCTCTCTAGAAACCAGAAGACCGGCCACCTTTCTGCAGACTCTTGAGTCAACTGGCTGAACTTGCAGAATCAGGACTTTAGTGGAGACTCAGCGCCAGGCCACCGGCTGCAGATCCTGAATGAGGGAAGCAGATTCTCCGTTCATAGAGCATTAAAAGCTGCCACCAGCCCAGGACTCCCCAGAGGCGGCTGGCCTGTGGCGCAGGTCCCCGAGCTGCCACAGAGGCAGCACCCTGGCAGGGGCTGGCACCCGGCCACAGGCAGGAGTCTCCGCCATTGAACTGGGAGCGAAGCCAGAGCAGCAGCGATGTCTCTACCCTCCTTCCAGCCTCTTATCGTGTGTGGTGCACAAACCTCAATCTGACAGCTTTCAGGCAACATTTCTTGCACTTCTTAGAGAAAAGGAGAGATGGTGTAGAACGATAGATTATTATTTGTATCATTAGTTCAAACATGAAATATAACGTTTATGGTCAAGGGTTTAAGAGATCTAAAGTTTATTATGGTCGAGGGATTTTTACTTAACCCGACAACACAGAATCCCAGGATCTGGGGTGAGAGAAATGAGGAGTATGACTCTTTTTCAAGGAGAACTGGTGAACGAATTAAGATCAGATGGTGTCAACTCAGCCGCTGTGATGTCAGCCGCAGTGTCCTGCTGTAAAGGTTGATGGACCCAGTGCTCACATCTGAGACCCAATAATCTGAGACGCAGCTTTATGACATGTTACCCATCGAGCACACTGCCACTTTCCTCCTTGAAGGGACATGATGGACTGAGGTGAACCATGGTTCACCTATCTCATGGTTGGGGCTGGCGTCTGGACAGAAAGAGAGCATCAGATGGGGGAGGGAAGCCAACTGGTACAGAGAAAGGCCTTGGGCTGTTAGCACTCTGACACCCCCCTTTGGTACCAAGCCGGGCAGGTGACTGTGCCTTCCCTTCCACACAGAATGCTTCCGCGGGCATTTTGGAAGAAGATGATTGCTTCTGAGCATGGACTCCCACTGAGGACTCCACCACCGATTTTTCTGGCCTCTAGGACAAGTTCCCTCTCTGCACTGTTCCACCCTCATCAGCAGAGGGCAGCATTGTGTAGGGCAGTGTGGTCTTGCAGAGAAATCCTAGCTTGTTTAGGCCGTAGAGATTTGCAACTTCAAGGTTGAGGCTTCACATCTCCTGAAAGTCTCTGAGAGGAATGAGGGATGTATTCTTGCTCAAACCATTGGGATGGAAACAGTCAGGCACTGAGTAGGGTACTTTCAAGATGCACAAGGCAGCCTATTGTTGGTTGAGCCCTGAAATATGCACAGTGAATATATACTGAGCTACAACCTTATCTGCAGAATTTCATTTCATCCTGAGTTCACACCAACCCTATGAGAAAGTAGTCTTATTCCCATTTTATGGATAATGGAACTGAGACTTAGAAAAGCCAAGACACCTCCCAAAGTGACAGAGCTAGGAAGTGTAGAGCCCACATCTGTCTGACGCCAATGCAGTTTCCTTATTTCTATTCAACACTGCCTCCTACTGATGATGAAAGGGGTTGCAGAGGAGATAAATACAGCTGAGGAAAAGACCTAGAAAGCCAATAAAGGAGTCAACCACAGAGTGCTGTTTCTCCCATACAGACCATTATGGTTGGCCATGTAGCCCTCCACCTTGGAATAGGATCTTCTTTTTCCTCATCTGTAGCTTCTCCTTTTTTAGAGTTAATGACTTTGGAGTTACTCAGTTAATTAACCCTTTGCTTCACCCACCCCTCCAGAGTCATGTTGCATGAAGCCATTTATAGATGAGCTTCAAAGCAGCTTTGAAAGATCCACCTGCGGTGTATAAATGCTTCCTTTAATTATCATCTCAACTTTGAGTCAGCTGCACTCTTCTTGGACACTGTGGGGAAGGGTATTGCCTGATGTAAGAGAGATTTCATTTTACTACAGTGTTCAGATGAAACTTTTAGAGAGATTATTGTGTAGTGTAACCATTCGCTCTTCTGTGTGATATTTTGATGAGCTGGAGATTCAGATGCATAACTTTTAACTATAATTATTGTTTTTAAAAAAATTTTAATGTTTATTTTTTAGAGAGAGACAGAGAGTTAGCAGGGGAGGGGCAGAAAGAGGAGACACAGAATCTGAGCTGTCAGCACAGAGCCCGATGTGGGGCTCGAACTCACAGACCACAAGATCATGACCTGAGCCAAAGTCTGACACTTAACCAACTGAGCCACCCAGGCGCCCCTTAACTATAATTATTGTGAAACTGGTTGCCTCAAGATAAAACTCTATCATTCAGAAGATGATCTCACTCAACATATCCAAAATCATCCCTGTTTACTTTTTGGCCTTTTGTACATTCTCTTGTGGAACCCTTAATTAGAGATGATTTCTGGAACATCCAGCCTAGAAGGAAAACATCAAAATCGACTTATTTCCATGGTCTGGTTTCAAAAATTACCCCTTGCAGGGTATCATCTTGTTCACGCTCAGATTCACTGGGGCATTAACTGAACACATGTCAGTAGTTCACTCCCCAGTGTCCTATCCTGAAAAAGGGGTTTCCTGTCTGTTTTTCTCTTCCCCTCTCACATGTTGAAAATGGTACCATGTGTTCACAAGGAATTCCCTTATACACGGTTTTGGTTCCAGATGCATTTTATAGATTTTGCATTTTGTACCTTTTGAGACTATTTATATTTAGATGTATTGAATATTTATTAGTGTACAGTCACTGCTAGTATTCACAAAAAATGTTATAAATATCTCTAACCATTTATAAAGTACACATAGTTGAGGGTTTGGTCTAGCAAATAAAGCTGTATGTTTTAATAAATACAGTATGTATGGCCTGCATTCCATTTGCCTAAATGTCAAACAACCAATAATTTTCCTTAAATAAAAATGGTTACATGGCTTCATGTTCCACAAACAAGTAAAGACAATATATCATTCAACACTTGTTCAACAAGTGAATATCAAATGCTTCTTGTGTTCCTATAATACACTCTGCTGAGAGCTACAGAGACAAAGATGAAAAAGGCAGTCCTTAGTTTTCAGAAACTCCAGGTATGGTTAAGAAGGCAGACATATAAACAAGTAAAATTTTCCAGCAATTAGAGCCACAACAGAAGTATAGTTTAAGAGGAAAAGAGGTCAGAAAAAGTGATGGGATCTATCAGGGGAAGAGCAATATCAGGAAAAACTTCCTGGAACCTTGCTACTCAAAGTGTGGTCCCTGGACCAGCAGCAGCAGCATGACCCCCTGGTGAGAAATGTGAATTCTCTGACTTGGCCCTGAGACTCACTGAATGAGAATCTGCATTTTCATAAAATCCACAGGTGCTCATAAGCACATTAAAGTTTGAGAAATACTGTCATAGAGGATATAATGTCTGACTCAGTTTTGAAGATGAATTATGTTTTTTTTTGTAGCAAGCAAGTGGGCAGAAGTAAGAGAGATACTTAACAGGTTGAGGTATAGAGGAAACAATGTATGGGGAAGCTATTATCAGCTTACCCTTGCTAGAGTGGAAGTTGTGGAGATGGGCACGAGGTGTTGGCAAGGGCGAGGATGATAGGGGTTGGGGGTGCAAATTGAAACTGAAGCTGTAAATCTAGATAAGGACCATATTTGATAAGACAAGAAATGTTGGAACTCTACCTATAGATAGAAATGATGTCAGCAATCAAATTTGTGTTTAAAAATATATTCTGGCAGCAACATAGTGAGTATATTTGAGAGAGGTAAAGCTGATAGAAGAGAAGCCAATATGAAGATGAATTTCGCCTTGTTCCAAGTACCAGATTATTGTTCATACTCATTCGCTGTCATCTGCTGTGTGGGTGACATGAAGAAATTGTAATCCGGAGTTCTTCAGTCACAGTTGGACAGCAATGAATAGCTATTCCCCTGCCTCTTAAAGTCCCAGTGAAAAACAGCCTGGCTTATATTTTTGGTGTGTTGAGCTCTCCCTGTACCTTAGTTTACCAAATGCCCATGTCCACTGCAGGAGCCGGTTCCCACACCAGAGGACCACTAGGCACAAGTGAAAAAGCCTGCGGCTTCTACTCAGTCCTTAGTGGGACTCACCTTTGGGCTTGACTCTTACTGGGAAATGACCCAGACATGAAACTCCTAAAGCGATTGGATGAAGAGCTCTGCTTCTCAGAGTATATAATAGACCCTATTCTTCCTGGATTCTCCCAACACAAAAGTCCACCATCTTGAGGAAGAGGTGGGAACGTAACCCATTCAGCAAGATGGGCGTTGTGTACTTGTGTGTGTGTGTCTTCAATGACTGTGAGGTTCTCTTCAAGTCATGATGTGCAGTAGGCTTGTGGGATCACAGAATCACACAGTAACTGTTAGAAGGAGTTTTAAAGATCATTTATTTACTTCCTAAGTAATAGTTACCATTCACCTGACATTACTTGGCACTGTGTTGGGTGTATAAGATGAATATGATATCTTATCAGTTAGAGACCAAACACTTCGCACTCAAATTAAGATAATTCAAGGAGGACTTATTTACAAAAGGATTACGTAAAGCAGTGTGGGTCAGGTTTAGGAGAACCGCAAAGTAGTACAGAGGAAAATAACAGCCAAGGAGCATTTATCACCTTAAGGTTTGAAGATTCAGGAAGGAGAGTTGTCATCTGAATGTGACATCGGAGTCACCTGGAGAAGGTTGCCTTCAGAGGAGAGGACCTTCAGTAAGGAAGCCCAAGGCAACACCACGAGGAGGAAGCAGGGAAATAAATACACTGGCCATACTCTCCTCCCTTTCCTCATCAACTTCTGGGGTTTCTTGTTGGCCAAATCCAACTGGAAGCCAAAAGGCAAGGAAACCAAAGCAGAGCCATCCACAGAGGTAAGTCCCCAGGGGAAAGAGCAGGGTGCAAAGAGTGGAGTGGGTTTGGAGGAGGAGAAGACATCCAGTATGGACACCAGCCTTCCTATAAGAAGTTCTCAGGCTACTAAAAAAGTCCAGCACGTAAACAAATATAGTCAATGCTTATTATTTGCAGATTCTATACTTGCAGATTTGCCTATCCACTGAAATTTATTTGTAACTCCCAAACCAGCCCTTCCATAGCCATCTAGGGCATGCCCATGCCAGAGCAGTGAAAAATGTGAGTTGCCCTCTGGACATATTTATTCCCAGCGGAGGTCAAGCAAGGTGGAGCTCTGTCTTCCCGTTCCGGCTCTCATACCGTAAATGAGTATCCTTTTCAAGCCTTAGTTAGTGCCATGTTTTGCACTTGTGTACTTTTGATCGGTCATTTTGCTGGTTAAAATGACCCTCAAGCATACAGTTGAAGGGCTTGTAGTGTTCCTAAGAGCAAGAAGGCTGTGACATCCCTTTCAAAGAAAATATGTGTGTTGGATAAGTTTCATTCAGTCATGAGTTATAAGGCTGTTGACTGTGGCTTTAACGTTAATGAATCCACAAAGTATATTAAATAAGGTGCTTTCTAACAAACGTGCATAAGACGAGGTTATGTATAGATCAGTTGATGAAAATGTTGTGATCAGAAGCTCACAAGAACCTAACCCTATTATTTCCCCAGGAACCATAGTTCAGTATTCATTCATTCAGTGTCCATGGCAACTTTATGAAACATAAGTTCCAAATAATAAGAATCAACTGGGATTGCAAAGGGCTGCTGTAGGTGAACCAATGGAGCAGTGGTCACAATAGAGTGAGAACACAAAGAGTGAAAACACCTCAGGGATCAAGGAGGGCTTCACAGAGGAGGTGATCTTTCAGCTGTCTTGAAGGGTAAATAAGAGCTCTCAAGGAAGGATCTGGAAGGACATTTCAGGAAGAGAAGCCCGAATAAAACAAAAAAATATATATCTTATTCCACCTTCTTCCCTTGCATTATTTTTAAATTAGGACAGGGAACCTTGAGGACAGTAGGTGCTAGCTATGGTCATAGGAGAATCGGTTAAAGGAGTTAAGTGGAGTGTGATTTTCTTACCATGAAGGTTCACCTCTACCCTTACCATCGACATGCATCTGCAGCTATGAAGAAGCTTCTGGTCCCTTTCCATTTTCTCAGATTGTTTTGAGGACAAGTGTCTATAAGCTGAGACAAACTATACAAACATTCATTTGTTTTTCTCTTTTGTATATTTCACAGCAGTTTCCCATCTAAGATAATGTTTGATCTCTCAGCAGCTTTGGGATAGAAGCAGGAGAGCAAGGCTCTCACCAGACAGAAAAGGGAAGTGATACACAGAGAGCATGTCTGAGGTTGTAGAGCTACTTAACAAGGTGAGATTGGAACTCAGATCTTATTCCAAGTCCTACATTCTTCCTAGAGATCACACCAAAATTCAAACCACATTAATAATTATAATAATAACAACAACAAAAGCTTCCATTCTTGAGCACTTATGATGGCTCTGCTTAGCTTGTTACATTTATTATTTCATTTTCTCTTCTAAGAACCCAAGGGATAGGTACAATTGCGATCATTTCCATTTTACAGATGAGAACAGGGCTTAGCCAATTAGGGAAGCCATTCATGGTCGCACAATTAGTGAGTGACAGAATGGGGGCTTGAAGCCAGACCCGTCTGTCCCCAAATTCCATGCTCCCAACCATTCTGTGGGGCTGATTATAGGGCCACCTATGCTAGCCTCTGAGAATACAGCAGCACTGAGCCCATTGGAGCTGTGTTCCAAATCCTGTTCAGAATATGCTCAGCCCCTTCTTATCAGTTCTTATCTATAATTATTATAAATAGAATTTGTGTTAGTGAAGATTAAATGTTCTTTGCTATATGTGTGAAAGATCTGACCTTCAAGGGAGATCAGTTCCATAGACATTGTGAGAAATGAGCAAAGGGAGAGAAAGACAGTGTGAAGAGGGCACATGCATTTCCAAATGGCCCAAGATAGAGTCACAATCTTTCAGCAACAAAACAGTCCTCGATATTTCATTTATAAAATAACAGGGCTACTTCTTAGGATTTCATGGCCTCAAAGAAACATTTAACAAATGTTAGTTTAAAACATATCTTTAAAAAATAAGATAACAGAGAGGGAGACAAACCATAAAAGACTCTGAAATACAGAGAAGAAACTGAGGGTTGCTGGAGGGGTGTTGGGTGGAGGGATGGGCTAGGCTAAAATGGGTATGGGTATTAAGGGGGGCACTTGTTGGGATGAGCACTGGATGTTATATGTAAGTGATAGATCACTAAATTCTACGCCTGAAATCATTATTACACTATATGTTAACTCACTTGGATTTACATTAAAAAAATAAAAGAATAAAAATAAAACATATGCTTTAACAAATTATTCCAGATTCAAAGAAGGAAATAGGCAACCCAGTGTCCTATGGAAAGACCTGAGTCTGGGTCCAGCTGGCCTTGGGCAACCCTTCCCCTTTCTGGGCCCCAGTTCTTTCATCTGTAAAATGAGGCAATTTTGAGCAAGTGCTCAGGTTTCATCTAATGGACAACGTATATTGCATAACTGACCATCAAGTTTTTCTTTTCCTGCTAACTACACAAATGTTAACTACAAGCACCAAGTGTGTGGGCCTACTCTGTGTAGCAAGCCCACTGCAGTTAGAGGCTTTTTTTGTATTACACTTTCTCTTCACCTCATATTCCTTTCCTACGTAAAATAGGCTTTCTGTTTTCTCTCTCCAGACCAATTCTTATGCCCATTCCAGATACTCCACTATTTGTTTCTGTGAAACAATTTTAAATGGAGACCTAGATGTCCTAAGTGACCTGGCACTTTTCTAAAAACAAGGCAATGTTGCCACAAATGGAACTACAGTGTGTGGGCCCCAGCTTTGCAAGTGGCAAAGCAATTCTCATCTGATACATTCCATCCACGCATTGCTGATGGTGCAGCCGGAGATTGGACGTGAAGCATATCTGAAGGTAGTAGACAAAGGGCTACACATTTCACCGGCAACATATAAGCTAGGAGTTCAATTCTGATTATTCATTCAACTCATTTTTACTGAACTCCTATTAAGGACCAGTCTTTGAGAATGCGATGAGAAGCAAGAAAGACACATCCCTTCTCCTAGACTTCATGCTCTAATAATGCTATGCAGGCAAATATGTCAGCAATCACAACACAACGCAACACAACAAGGGGTATGATAGAGGAAGCCCAGGGGACTCTGGGAGCATAGATGACTAACCCTAGCCTAACCCAGACATGGAGGGAGCTTGAAGGAACAGACAGGTAAGTGGGGAAGCAAGAGGGATGAATAGAAGTTAGGCAGCAAACTGGGGAAAGTGCAGAAGCAGGAGAGAAAGGAGGGTAGATCATTCTAAGCAAAAAGCCCAGCTTGCACAAAAAGGCCAAATGCAAGAGAGAATACAGCAAATTTGGGAAACTAAAAGATTACTTTTGGCTAAAACCAAAGAGAACTTGCTCACAGCAGACGAGACTGGAGAGGCAGACGCCAGATCCTGAAGCCCCTTTATGGGCCATGCTAAGGAGTTTGGGCTCCATACTGAGAACAGTGAGGAGCTAGTGACATGCTATAAGCATGGGGTATGTCCTTTGTTTTAATTCATGTGATTTTCTACATGTACAAGGACCTTAGAATGAATCCAACTTACGCCACTGTATGGATGGGGAAACAAGTGCAGTGACTTGCCTAGGATCATTTACTTACAAAACTGGGACCAAAAGGCAAGCCTCTGGATTTCCATCACAGTGGTTTCAACAAGACCATATTGCTTCCCCTTATAAACAAACCAGGGGTCAGGGAATTATTTTTGCCTAGGATCCAACCAAATATATACCTAATAGTCTTTTTGTTTTTTTAAACAACTTGATCTTAAAAGGTGAAAAGACAAGAAAGGAACAACAGGGAGAAATACATCTCCCAGAAATCTACAACGTTCAACATAACATACCCTTTAGAGTGAAAATCTAATCTCTCTTGTTATGTGTTTGTGATCACTGACACTCAAAACCCTAAGGATCACAGTGGAAAATGAAAAATTAAAAAAAAAGAAAGGAAGAAAGAAGAAAGAAAAAAAGAAAGAAAGAAAAGGAAAGAAAAGAAAAGAAAAGAAAAAAGAAAAGAAAGAAACCGGGTTTTCAAGCCATCCTCCACAAACACCTCCACAAGCTTTCTCACAGGGACAGAAATGATGTGTGCACATATATATAAGTCCTGCTTTCTGAAATAGCAATTTGAATTCGAATGAGTGATATAACATAAAACCATAAAGGATCATGAATTCTGAGGGCTTGGGAAATAAGAAATGAGATCAGTGAGGGTGAAGATTCACAAGTCCTTTGCCAGAGGTTCTGTGGCTCCTCTATAAATAGCCCCTAATAGGAGTAGCTGAGTAATTAAGTATAAATTTGTGAGCCATAGACAAACATTTGAGAAAGCTTCCCTTGTAACAGGATTTTATCCTTTATATCTGTACCCACTTTAAAAGGTCTCAAATGCTTTCAAGTGTTTACTTTGTGAGGTAGGAAGGGCAATTATTATCCCCCACATTACAGATATGGTGGCTTCTCAAGAACAGAGTGTTGAAGTGACTTGAGTAGGGGGTCTCAAGGTTGGATCTGAAGGCCCACCAGGCTGCAGCTTGGTGAGAACCGTTTCTTTGGACAACCCTAAATGGCAGACAAGTCCTGAAGAGAAAGGTGCCTGTCCTCTCAGATTCTTCCTGGCAAAGCCAGGTGACTTCCTGTCACCATGTATTTTCCTTTTTGTCCATTAAGCAATTCTTCCTCAATGAAGTTAAGGCAGGTCCCTGCTTAAGAGATGGCAGCCTCAGGGATTGGCTCCAAGCGACTGAGACGATATTCCTGAGCAGATGAGCACTGGGGACCAGACCCAATTGGTGTAAGTTCCCTCTCCCCAAACCCCTGGTTTATCTTCCATCACTTCACCCTGTTTCTTTCCTTCACAGAACTTCTAGCTGTAACTGGACGTTAGCTAGGTTAATTTATGCCCTATCTCTCCGGGTAGATAATAAGCTCCAAAAGGGCAGTACACCAGTGCATACTCAGCTCCTGGCACGGGGCTCGGAACAAAATAGATGCTCAATAAGTATTAGGTAGATAAATGAGCACTTGGAAATTACGTGAGATCGATGATATCGCAATGGAGCCCAAAGCTTCCGTCCTCCCACTGCTGCAGGTGTGGCTCTCCGGCTTGCGGGATCTGGGGGCAAGTCCTCCCTCCCTTCTCCATCCTGAGCGCAGGGCGGCTGGCTGTCCTGAGGCAGGAGCCGGGGGTGCAGGTCTGGGATGCTCCCGCCGCGTAGAGGGGCGCACCGACTGCCCCTCGCCGCAGCCATTTCCTGCTCTTTGTGTGACAGCGGCGACGGCGGAGGGGCGGGCACCCAGAGCAGGGGAGGAGCCGCGACGGGCGCGGGGGCGGGGCCGAGGGCGGGGCCGAGCGCGGCGGCCGGCAAGCGGAGCCCAGCGGGGCAGAGCATCCTGCGCCCCGGCGCGGGGCTCCGCGGTAGCCTTTGGCCGCTCCCCCGAACCTGCCGCAGACCCAGGTAAGCGGCGCTCGCAGGCCTTGGGGCCGGCATGGGGACCGGGATGCTGCGGGGGACGTCGATACGGCCGTGAGGATGCGCAAGGCGCCGGCGCCCCTTCTCCCCGCCCGAGGGGGGCGCTCGGCGAGGCGCCCCGGCTAGCGCGGCCTGGGGGCCCCCGAAGCCCCTGCAGGCTGGGTTCCAGGCCGCGCTCGGTCTCTTTCCCCCTCCGGCCCACCCTGGGCCTCGCTGCGCGGACTCCCCTGCGGGGAAGCGCCGACACACAACGCAGCTCGGGCGCGGCGGCGGCAGCAGCAGGTGCGCGGCCTGGGCCCGAGCCGCGGGCCGGAGAAGGAGCGGCGCTAACCCCGAGAACGGGAGACACCTGCAAGCGGCGACATCCCCGAGCCCAGGTATTGCGGAGCGCCGGCCGCCGCCTCTGCCGCCTCTGCCGCCTCGGCCACCATCACCACCTCCGAGGCAAGCGAGAGCCGCGTGGGCCCGCCTGGCAGCCGCCTGGGGCACCCAGCGCCCTGCGGTGAACGTGAGATGGGTGGGGCGAGGGGCTAAGCGCCAGTGTTTGAAGGTGGGGGTTTTAACGAGGGAGGAGGCAAGTCTGACCCGCTTTGAAGCTTTCTGGCCTACACTAGCATCACTCTCCCTCCCGGCTGGCTGGCGACGGGGGAGGACAGGGGGGAAGGGGATGAGTGGGCTGACTCCTGGGAAAGAGGTTGGATTTTCTTGAGCTCAGAAGAATTGAGAAGGTTGCCTACCTGTCTGTTGTGGCTTCTGCTTTTCCGAACAGCCCTCCCGCTCCTTGAATGAGTAGGAAGACAAGGGGTTGCCCTCTGTTTAGGGGTGGGGGTGGGAGCAGGAAGCGTGGTCGGACAGGAGTATGGTTCTCTGTACTGAGGAGAACCTGGCAGGAAAGGACGCTGGGACTGCCCAGGCCCTCCCCAGCTCCGGGAATCTGACTTTGACCTCTGGTTGCCTAGAGTCTCCAGCACGTGCTGGAGCCTTGTGGGCTGATGGGCCATGGGCTTCTCTTCCAGCCCGGACAAGAAGGTGGCAAGGATCTTTTTCTGCTAGCTCTCAGGTGCCTGTGCCTTCCTGGCATGGGCGAGGAGACTGGGGCAGTCCTGTGGGCATAAGGGCAACTCAGGAGAGTCCTGGTTCTCACACTCTTGTTTTCTACCTCCTACCTGTGTCCCCTTTAGGGCAATGGGTCTCACCTTACTTATTCTTGGGCACAGGCCCTGTTGGAAGCTTTCCTGGTAACCCTGGAGATCACAGAGGTTGTGGACAAAATTCTAGGTCCCTATCCCTGGGCAGGATTGTGAAGGCATTGAAGGTGCTTTTCTGCACCGTTAGACACCTTCTCTGTGACTCCCCCTGAGGCCTCCCACCTCCACCTCCATACAGTGCTCTGTGCTTCCCCCATTCTCCTGTGTCAAAAATTATTTTCAAGATAGGAGCCAGTGAACATGTTTATCCTTAAGAGCTAAATACAAAAGACTTTCCCATTCAACACACAGCAGGTCCTTTAGAAGTCATTTAACTGGAAAGGAACCAGGCTGAGAGGCATTTTAATAGACAACAAATCTTTAAGTCAACATATTTGATATCGCTAACGGTGGAATTTCAGGCACTGGGCTGGAAGTGGGAACGGGGAACTAGGTAGCAGTTTTTGGGAACAGCTCACTGAAATCTAGCAGTTGTCAGCTCTGCTGCAAGAGTAGAAATAACATAGCAGTGTGTGTGTATGTGTGTGTGTGTGTGTGTGTGTGTAACTGGTCAGGGGTTACTGTCACTGGACGGTATGTGTTGAGCACCCAGTATCCACTTGGGGGAGGTGAAACTTCCCGATAGATAGTTACTCATTGCCACTGGCTGCCATCTGCCAGGGCAGTCACTAGGCCACAAGAAGAGTGTGTTGTTGTTTACGAAGCCAGTGCCTCTGTCTAGTTCTGCATGCTGAGCCTCTGACTGGGGGCATTAGCTCTCTGCTCACTAAGCTTCTTTATTATATTTCCTGGCCAGTTCTGACCAGTTCTGTAGGCACCCAAGCCTGCCTTGTTCAGTCCCTGCTGAAGAAAAAACTTGCTTTAGGCATTAGGCCAAGAATGGGGTATCCAATCCAGTAGGGTTAGCGAGTTTTTCTCAAATCAAATCAGGGGCTGGCCCAGAGAAGGAAGTCAGCATGAATTTAAAACCTGGAAGAGGGCCCCAGGAGAACACTACCTGTCCCCTCTGATAAATTGTTCCCTCTTGGGCATTCAGTGGGCCCCCGCTGCTGTCATTGACCAGCAAGCCAAATTGGTTGATGAATAGGCAACAAGCTAATTAGCATTAGAAGCGACACTCCTGAAAAACAGTACAGGGCTCCAGTCCCCACATTTGAGGATTGGCCTACGCTCTCAAAGAGGTTTCTTTTGGCTGCTGTTGGCCCCAGGGTTCTACCAAGAGCTTCACAAAATGGGCTTTTGTAGCCTCCATGTGGCCACCACAACAATGAGTATATTTCTTCAGTGGCAAGTATTAATTATTGTTCACTTGTAGTTGATGAAACCAGACATCAGTCACCTCATTGGAGTCTTTGTAAAAGACCTTTGGTCTTGTCATTTTGAGGAGCAAGACCATGCCTAGGGTCTAGAGGATGGACCCTGCTGTTGTAGCAGAAGTGGGGGAAGATGGTAGGGCATGCCGCTGGGCAGTGACTGGGAGGCGACGTTGGTGGGGAAGGAGCTGGTATTTCACTGGATGCTCTTATTAAGTGAGGGATGCATGAAAGTGCTAAGTACAATGGCTAGCACATAGTTAAGTGCTATTATATCTATGTATTTTTTGTTTTAATGTATTAATTACATAATCATTAAGAATGTGGCTCACGCGCATAGTCAACCCATAGCCCTTCCCAGCCCCTCTACCCCCAGAGCCTTCCTGGATTTTGCTTTTTCCAGGGGAGCTGGCTCTATGACCAAGAAACCTAGCCCCAGGTTTACCTGCAAAAGGTAGCCAAAAGAGGGTTAAAACAGGGCATCAGTAAGGCTTCAGGTAGGACGGGCTCTTGAGTAGCTCACTGAAGATAGGTATAACTTGAGTAGGCAAAAAGAAAGGGGAGGGAATACACTGAGCAGAAACCCGGAGGTAGTTCTCACATTTCAACACACAAACAGAGGTCAGGAAGGAACTTTCCCTCTGTGTGCATTTAGCATTTTGCAATCAACCAGAAATGTTAAGGGCATGCTTCACTTCCCGGGCTGTCAGAGCAGTGCAGTGGTCTTAAGGTACAGGATTTATCCTTGACTTGCTGTGTGCCTTTAAATCCACCACTACCTCTCTGATGTTTAAAATTGAGCAAAGGAAAGCAGCTTGCCCAGCTCGTTACCTACCTCTTGCCACAGGAGCCTACAGATGAGATAATGTCTGTACATCCCAGTCTTAGAAGAAAAGGCCATGGAAACAAGAGAAGAGAATGAGGTTTCTCAATGTGTGGCTCTTTTGGATGGCTGTCCTTCATTCCTAAAGGAACAATTTATTAATTATATATTGTGTGTCAATTTAAGAAGACAAATCTGTGGCCTCTCTGTAACATTGAGCGAATGGGAAACTGAAAGGCACTTTGTGATTCACAGAGTCTGTCAAGGCCCCTGGATGGCCCTGTCTGTACAAAGACACTTCAGATTTCAGTCAGTGGGTGTGGGATGCCTCCCAGGATGCAGAGTTTGGATATTGGCTTCCTAACCACGGCCATAATGCTAAGGGCTGTGTGCAATGTGCCTCAAAGGATGACCATTCAAGCCATATTTCTTGGGCCCTGGCAGCAGAGGAAGAAACCTTTTGGGTGCAAATTCTTGAAAGAAATTGTTTTGAGAAGGCAGAGCTTGGGTTCAGGCAGAACTCCTTGCAGGGACCATTCTGGCTGAGTGGCATATTAATAGACGTACAGCAACTCAGAAATTAGTGCAGGAAAGAGAGGAAAGTAAACATGACCTTCTGGAGAGATACCCGAGAAGGACCCAGTGATGACTTCATCAATAGGCCTTTTGATTGTGTGTTTGCATCATCATTAGGTCATCTTGAAGCAGTGGTTCTCTGACTTAAATCTCTTCATGGGACAGAAGAATGTTTAGTATGTCCATGTTGTATGCTCTCTGTCTTCTAAATAAGGCAGGAGGTGAGGTCCTCTGCAGAAAGTAAAGGTGGTGGACTGGTTAGGAAAGTTCAGGAGACTTCCGGAGGTTTGGAACAGCTGCCTCTGTGGGTGGAATAAGAAATCAACTGGGGGATGAAAGAGAAGATTGTCTGACTTTGCTGAAGGCCCAGCCGAGACCAAAGAATCTGCAGGGCTGACCCTCATAGAAGATACTCAATATAACTCAGTGTTAAGGGACGGGATACCTGAGAAAGATATTTGTGGTTTTATGTTGTGATGCCTTAAGACTGATTTTGACAAGGTATGAATGGTGAGAAGAGAAATCAGAACTAGGGGTCAGCCATCAACCTCCAAGTATGTTACACCTTTGTGGGGAAGAGAAATAAGGATCTGTTTCTTATGAGTTGAGGTAGAAGCTGTGACACAATTTTCTTAAAAAGTCTCATCAGATTCTTATACTAATAAGGCTGACTTCGATGTGGTGCCTTAGAGAATCAGAATGTTTTAAATTAAAAAAAATTTTTTTACCAGATGACATGCATTTGGGCCATTGGCTTATGCATTCAACAAGTTGTTTATGAAGTGCTATTTAAGTAAATAATGCCTAGCATGTGCCCACATCTGTACTAAGGTTACATGTCAAGCTGAAAAAAAAAAGATTATTCCTATCATTTCTGGTGATCCAAAGAATTAGTGAAATATATAGCAATTTATAATGCAGTAGGAAACTGTGGACTCTTAGACTGTGGGCACTGTCAGGATCCAGAGAAATGAAAGTTTGGCAGAGTTTGGCTGCTCAGACCTTCAGGGAGGAGGCCTATCTTGACTTGGGCCTTGCCAGTGGTCAAGGGTGGGATTCAATAAGGGCAGAGGACAGTCTCCTGGAAAGTGATGTCCAGGAATGTCCATGGGCAGGATAGTGGCACCCCGTACATCCTGGCCAGAGTGGGTTTGCTTGTTAAGGAATGGTGGTCTTCAAGGAAGCCCTTTGCATGGAATGTCCATCTGCTGTCAGTGTCATTTTCTTTCAAGTTGGAAGGGCCCTGAAAGTCCAGTGATTCTTAACTGCTTGTTTTTGGTTTTGCTCTTATTATTTTTTTTTAGTACATATGATGGACAATATTGACGTGCTCAACACACCACACCCAGAGCCAATCCCCTCCCCACTCTACCCCGTTTTCCTCCTTCTCAATGGAGGAGACGTATAGGCAAGCAGTGATAGCGTTGGAGCTCTTGGAACCTTCCCAAACACATAATAAAAATACCTTGTTTGCAAACCTGACTACTTATGCCATTACTGGTAAAAGTTGCCCACAAGAATCTTCACAACTATGTGACATTATGGTTGAGAACCAGTGCCCAGCCAACCTCCATATTTTACAGACCGGGAAATGGCCATTTTAGAGTGAGTGAAAATTTGATTCTGGGGCCTAAACGAGTCTTCAGACCAAGCCACATTCAAGTTGTAACTTCACATCGATGGTCTGCGTGCTCTCCTCTGGTGGCTGAACCTGAGCTCTCGCTCTTTGTTTCCACAGCAGATGCAGCGCGGCTGGCTTCTCTTTCTCAGTTTTAGCAAGTGCTTCTGAGAGCTGGTTCCTGTCCCCAGATATAGGTCACATTGGTGCTTCTCACATGGTACTTGTCACAGGCTGCAGTGGGAGCAAATCTGCAAGTCCCTTTTGGTGGCATGGCTCCCCCCTCCCCCGCAAGAGGTTGGGATCTGCCTGGTTGGGTTATCAACGGAAAGGTCCCCTCAACCCTGACAACACAGGAAGCAGCTGAATAAAACGGCAGTCGGGTGCTGTGGGCAGGCGAGCACCATGGCAAGGTTTCTAACCCTGCCAAGATCTTTTTCTTTGCTGTAAACAAAGAGGAGTCTGGGCTTTCTCCAGAGGCCCAAGACATGGACTTCTGTGCTCTGACCTCACGTCCCTTGTGTGGAGACACACTGCTGGTGATGGGGCCTCTCATCCCAGAAGACTTGCAGTGAGGGACTTGGGTTCGGAAGACTGCCTGAAGACGGTGCTGTGGACTGGTCAGATGTTGGAAATGCTAGGAAAGAGGGCTTGAGTTGTTTCTTTTTTTTTTTTATTATTTTTTTTAATGTTTGTTTATTTTTGAGAGAGGGAGGTGGGGGGAGGGGAGTGGTAGGGAGAGAGGGAGACACAGAATCTGAAGCAGGCTCCAGACTCTGAGCTGTCAGCACAGAGCCCATAGCGGGGCTCAAACCCATGAACTATGAGATCATGACCTGAGCCTAAGTCAGATGTTTAACTGACTGAGCCACCCAGGTACCCCTGGGTTGTTGTTTCTTAAAGTAAGTTTAAAACTTTTGATCAAAGCAATACATGCTTTAAAAAAGATCAAATAGTATTGAAAGACTCATAATGAAAACAACCACCCAATACCCACCTCCCCACAGAGGCTGTCACCTCAAACTGACTGTTTCTTCCAGCACTTGCCAACAGATCTCTAAACGATATGCTTATGCTGCTGTTTCTTGATTTATCTGTTCTATGCATTATCTATTTACTTCCTGCTGTGATGGATGAAGATTTCACTTTCTTGTACCATCCACCTCCCTCCCCTGCCCCCACCTCCCAATATAGTGAGAGCTCTGCTTTAACCTATGTTTTAATTTTTTTTAATTTTTATTTTTAGACAGAAGGAGAGCAAATAAGTGGAGGGTGGAGAGGGAGCAAGGGAGAGAGAGAGAGCGCGCGCGCATCTTAAGCAGGCTCTACACTCAGCGCAGAGCCCTGTGCGGAGCTCGATCCCACAACCCTGGGATCATGACCTGAGCCAAAATCAAGAGTTGGACACTCAACCAACTGAGCCACCCAGGCACCCCTAACCTAAGTCATGTTTTAAAGCATCTACATTATTATTTTTAAATGTTTATGTATTTATTTTGAGAGAGCACGAGTGGAGGAGGGGCAGAGAGAGAGGGAGAGAGAGAATCCCAAGCAGGATCCCTGCTGTCAGCGCAGAGCTCCACCCGGGGCTTGATCTCACAAACCTTGAGATCATGACCTGCGCTGAAATTAAGAGTCAGATGCTTAACACCCAGGTGCCCCAAAAATTTAACTGAACTTTTTAACTAAAACACCCAGGTGCCCCAAAAGTATCTATATTATTAAAATGTGTAAATGTGAAATGTATGTAAAGCACAAGAGAGCTAAGTAATGTCCTTTGATTTAATCTCATTCTTATATGGCTTTTTTGTTTTATTGCAAAATTAGAACTTTCTCCCTTCCTTCCTTCCTATTTAATATTCCTCTCTCTCTCTCTCTCTAACAGCTCTATTGTATCTGCTACTGTATTAGACCTTCTTGTCTGGCCAGGAAGTTACAGTGTTAGCCCCAGCTCTGCCCCTAACTAGCCAAGTGATCTTGTACAGGTCCATGTCATGTCTCAGCCTCAGTGTCCTCAGGGAGGAGAACTACAAACCCGGCTTGTTCTCATTCTAAACCTCAAAGCCCATCCCCCCAGCTCAGAGGTTGTTCCTGTCCGAGCAGTCTCTCCTCCGGGGTAGGACAGCCCAGGACCTGACAGATATCTGGCAGTGTGACAGCAACAGGATTGGGGTGGGAGGCTTGGGAGGAGGTGCTGGTTTGGGTGGTCCAGCTCATCCTGCAGTCTAGGGGCTGTTCCGTGGGGTACTGTGGGTGTGTCCATTGCTTTCTGTTTCTCTCCCACCTCTTCTGATGATTTTTTTCAACACAGTCTCTGCTTGTCAGGCCACATCATCGTTCCCAAACTCCCCAAGCTCCTACCCCACTTCCCTCTCTCTTTGTACCACTCCTGGTTATGTTATACCCAAAGTTTCCCCAAGCACTTCTGCAAATACTAACATTTTTTGGTGACGGCTTAAGTTACTCACATGCTCTACAGTTCACCCATGTAAAGCATACGGTTCAGTAATTTTTAGTATATTCACAGAGTTATGCAACCATCATCCATATCAATTTTATAACATTTTCATCACCCCAGAAAGAAGAAACTTCATGCCCATTAGCAGCACCACCTACTTCCCCCAGTCTCCACCCTAAGCCTAGGCAACCACTAATGACTTAATGTCTCTCTTGATTTGCCTACCCTGGACATTTCCTTAAAATGCATATTATGCTTCTTTCACTTAGCAGATTTTCAAAGTTCATCCATGTTGTAGCATGTATTTAGACCTCATTCCTTTTTTGTGGCTGAATAATATTCTGTAGTGTGGATATACCATATTTTATTTACCCACTCATCAGTTGGTGGACATCTGAGTTGTTTCCACTTTGGGGCTGTTACAAATAATGGTGCAGTGAACATTCATGTACAAGTTTTTGTGTGGATGTGTGTTTCCAATTCTCTTGGGATTGTACCTCGGCGTGGGATTGCTTAATCATATGGTAACTCTATATTTATGACTTGTAGGGACTGCCAGACTGTTTCCCAAAGTTGCTGCGCTATTTTATATTCCTACCAGCAAAATATGGGGGTTCCAATTTCACATCCTCACCAACATTTGTTATTATCTGTCTTTTTGATTGTAGCTGTTCCAATGGCTGTGAAGTGATAATTCACTGTGATTATGATTTGAATACCCTTAATGGCTGAGGATATTAATACATTTGTATGTGCTTTTTGTCCATTTGTGTATCTTCTTTGGAGCCTATCCTTTGCCCATTTTAAAAATTGGGTTGCTTTTCTGTTACTGAATTTTAAGAGTTCTTTATATCCTCTGCACATATAACAGGTATATGACTTCCAGATATTCTCTCCCATCCTGTGGGTTGTCTTTTTACTTTCTTGATGCTGTTTTTTAAAGTACTGAAGTTTTACATTTAATTTTGATAGCATTTATGAATAGACACCTAATAAAATCAAATAGATGTTTATCTGGTTTTTTTCTTTCACTGCTTGTAGTTTTGATGTCATTATATATTCCAAAGTCACAAAGATTTACTCCTGTGTTTTCTTCTTAGAGTTTTATTGCTGTAGCTGTTACATTTAGGCCTTCAGTCCATTTTGAGTTAATTTGTTGTGTGGTATGAAGTCAAGGTCCAGCTGCATTCTTTTGCATGTGGATACCCAGTTGTTCCAGCACCATTTGTTGAGAAGCATGTCCTTTGGGGCACCTGGGTGGCTCAATTGGTTACGTGTCTGACTTTGGCTCAGGTCATGATCTCACAGCTCGTGAGTTTGAGCCCCACATCAGGCTCTGTGCTGAAAGCTCAAAGCCTGGAGTCTGCTTCAGATTCTGTGTCTCTATATTACTCTGCCCCTCCCGCACTCATGCGCATGTGCGCGCGCGTGCGCGCATGCTCTCTCTCTCTCTCAAAAATAAATAAATGTTAAAAAAATTAAAAAAAAAGAAAAGAAAAGTGTATCCTTTCCCCATTGCATTGTCTTGGTACCCTTATCAAAAATCAATTGACTGTAAATGTGAGAATTTATTTTTAGATTTTCAATTCTGTTCTGTATCTTGATACCAATACCATACTGTTTTAATTATTACTGTAGCTTTGTAGTAAGTTTTGAAGTTGGGAAGTGTATGTCCTCTGGTTTTGTTCTTTTTTAGGATTGCTTTGAATTTCTGTATCAATTTTAGGATCAGCTTGTCAATTTCTTCACAGACACCAGCTAGGATTTTGATCGGGATCGCGTTAGATCTGTATCAATTCAGGGAATATTGCCATTTTAACAATATTAAGTCTTTCAATCTATGAAAATAGGAGATCTTTCCATTTATTTGGGTCTTTAATTTTTGTGACAATGTTTTACAGTATCAGAGTATACATTTTACACTTCTATTTTGCTAAATTTATTCCTAAGTATTGTATTATTTTTGATGCTGTTGTAAATGGAATTATTTTTTATTTCATTTTTTGATTGTGTATTGCTAATGTATAGAGATATAATTGATGTTTGTGTGTTGATCCTATATCTCGCAACCTTGCTGCACGTGTTCATTCATTGTAATAGTTTTTTAGTGGACTTCATAAGGATTTTTTTCAATATAGAAGATTAAGCACCTGCACATAGAGATGGTTTTACTTCTCTCTTTCTAACATGGATACCGTTTGTTTCATTCTCTTGCCGAATGACACTGGGTGGGACTTCCAGTACAATGTTGAATAGAAATGGAGAGAGCAGACATCCTTGCCTTCTTCCTAATTTGGGTGGGGGGAGGTATTCAGTCTTTTACCATTATGTCTCATATTAGCCATGGGATTTTTTTTTTTTTTTTTTTTTGGTAGCTGCCCATTATCTCGTTGAGAAGTTCCCTTCTGTTCCTAGTTTGTTGAATGCTTTTGTCATGAAGGAGTATGAGATTTTGTCAAATACTTTTTCTGCGTCTACTGGGGTGATCCTGTGGGACTTGTCCTTTATTCCATGATATGGCTTATCACATTAATTGATTTTTTTTAAAGTTTATTCATTTTTGAGAGACAGAAAGAGACGCAGAGCATGAGTAGGGGAGGGGCAGAGAGAGAGGGAGACACAGAGTCAGAAGCAGGCTCCAGGCTCTGAACTGTCAGCACAGAGCCCAATGCGGGGCTGGAACCAACAGACTGTGAGATCATGACCTGAGCCAAAGTCGGACATTTAACTGACTGAGCCACCCAGGGGCCCCACATTAATTGATTTGGGGATGTTAATGTTAACCAGTCTTCCATTCCTGGGATAAATCTCACTTTGTCTTGATACATAATCTTTTTGATATGTTGCTGGATTTGGTTTTATTGGGAAACTTTTACTGAGCACTCTCTACCTACCAAGGTGTTTACATAGATTATTATACTTTTGTTTTTCAAATTCTGTGAGGTAGGAACTATTATTATTCCTCATAGATGAAGAAGACAAGACTCAGAAACATGATGTCATCTTCCCAAGATCACACAGCAGTAGTGGCAGACAGGATTCTAACTAGTTCACCATCCCACTCTCATGTGAACCACTCTCATGAACATATTGGTGGTGGGCATGAGATGATTTTCAGATGACATCCGTTGTTTTCAGTTTCCCTTTGTTTATGGCAAGTGATACTGGTTCTCTATTAGTGGTTGTAATATGAGCTTCCTTCTAAAATATATTTATAGAGTAAAAATGAAAAGTCTTTTTAGAAAAAATATTAAGTAAATAATTGTACAGGCATAGGTAGGGTATGACTGCATATTCCATTTAAATTAGCTGTGTTGTCTGTAGTGAAGGAGAAGGATTGGGAAAACTAGAAATGAAGCTTGGCCAATTCAGGTCATGTCATTTTGCCGATGTTGTCGGGATTCAGGTGTGCTCACGCATTCTCTCATCCAGTACTTCCTCAGTGCTTAATCTGTCTTTGGCACCCTGCTAAGGTCTCTGAGGTTTTCAGTGATGGGTGAGAAATGGTCTCTAACCTCATGAAGCTTATACATCCATGTATCATTCTACCATAGGGAGGGCATATATGTTTTCTTTCATGGGCAAACCCAGATTGGTTGCTACTGGTCCCCTGGAATTCTGTGTTTCATGAGGATTCTGAGGCTGCCTGTGAACTCCTTGAGAAATAAAGACATTATCAATTAGTAACAGTTGCCCTGACATGGGAAGAGGAAGTATCAGTACTCGTGACCCTTCTCAGGCAGAAAGCATCACAAGGGAGGTACTGTTGATGTACCTAGGAGTGGAATTGCTGGGTCACATGGTTACTCTACATTTTAAAATTTGAGGAACTGCTACACTCTTTCCCAAGTTGCTGCACTATTTTACATTCCTACCAGCAATGTAGGAGGATTCATATTTCACGGCCTCCCCAACACTAAGAAGTCCTGGGAGTTTCAGGAAAGGAACAATCACATCATAGAGGGGAGAGACCTTGAAGGATGAGTGAAATCAAGGTCATATGGTGATAGAAGGAAGAGAGTTGATTTCATAGATAATTGTTTACAAAATATTGAAGCTGTTCAATTTAAGTGCTGAAATGTTAAATATTTGAACGATCAAAATGGAGTTCTTTCTAAAATATAATCAGGGTGGTTTTTTTTGCTATTTATATTCCTTTTTCTGCTCCCCCACTTTTAAAATCTTGGTGTCTTGGACATAGCAATGTAATTCTTGAGTTTTAGGCTCACTGGCCAATCTACTCATTGAATAAATCTTTATGTAGCTGCAAATTTGTGCTTAATGCTGTGCTAGGAATCTGGGTGTGAATTAGACACAGCTCCTGCCCTCAGGGAATTTTTCATTTAGGGCAGGAGAGAAAACATGGTAAAATGTGTAATAAAGGATTATGGATGCCATGAAAGTAGGGACATGCTGGGTTTAATGAGGGCCAAAGGAGAAAGTGAATTCTGGTAGTGGGTAGGAGAGTCAGAAAGGCTTCTTAAGGAGGTAACCATTCCTTTCTGTCTCCCCCAGCTCTAGGATCATTCTGGCAGTGTATGAAGTATTCAGTGACTTCTGTGTACTGTGATATTGATGATGCATCTATACACTATGACATACATAGAGTTCTGCTTCTGTATGTGGCCCAGATTGCCATGCCTGTTTGGTCCCTCCCCATCCTGCAGAGCTCTGCCTCTCCTTTCTCTGTACCACTGTGAGGCTTCCTGCTCTCAGCATTGGGGCCTCGCCTATCTATGGCTTTATTTTACCCATAGGCAATACACTAAAAGTGCTATGGTGGGGGTTGGAGCCACAGGGTTTGACCACTGGATAAGTGCAGTGTTCTTATAAAACTCTTCACTTCCAGCCTGTTCAGGATAAGCCACATAGTCCATTTTGGTGCACTCCATGGAGGTCCTGTAAGGTGCGAATAGGTGACTGTGTCCTTGCTTGGCCCCCACACCTGTGAAGAAGCTTAATGTGACGTGTGAAAGGGTCTCAGCTGCAGGGGAAACACTGACCTGTGGAGCCACATCCTGTCACAGCAAACTTGGGTTCCCCACACAGTCCCCAGTACACTTAGCATACACACATGATGGAAAAGCAGGCTACACTCCAGATTCCTTTTCTTTGAATTTCCCTTGCTCTGTCTAATGCTGCTCAAGAATAAATTTTTTTAACGGTGACAATCTAAGCCTCCCTTTTATTTACTTTTATATTTGTATATTTATTTACATATTTACTTATATCTTTACATATAAATATACACATATTTATAATTTTTTCACATTATGTATTAATTGCTTTCTAGCTGGAGAGATTTACAGACAGAGTAAATAGTTCCTGGCCTTTTGATGTTTAGGAGACCCAAAGGTGACAGTTACCTAATCTTTCTGGGTTGGCAGAATCTTGTTCTTCTTGAGCAGGGAAAAAGCAGCCAAACTGGAGGGGAAAAAAAAGGAAAGTCCTTGGTATACCTTTTATAAAGGTACAAAAGTAGGTGTGGTCTAGAAGAAAGGGCAGAGAACTGGGATCAAGATATCTCCTTTCTGCTCTAGCTCAGCCACCAGCTGACCACGTGACCTTGAAAGACCGTTTTCACTTCTCAGTAACACCCGGCCCTCCTTAGAAAAACAGCCAAAGCTTTCAGCATTCAACAAACTGAGGGGGGAAGGGGAAGGGGGAAAGGTAATGGGGGGTGATGGTCATGGTGGAGGTCACTTGTGGGGAAGAGCACTGGGTGTTATATGGAAACCAATCTGACAATAAACTATAAAGTTTAAAAAAAAAAGGATAAGACCTGAGGCAAAGCAAAAAATAAAAATAAAAAAAATAAAAATAAAATAGACAACCAAAAAAAAAGAAAAAAGAAAACAGCCAAAGCAACACCTGTCCTCTCGAAACTGCAGGGTGTTGTGATTGAGGAAATCAATTTGAAAGACCTATAGAGTTGTGATGTTGGAGTCGAAATAATCATAATGCTCTCTTTTCTTATATAATTGTTGCAGTGTTTGATCCATCCATTCACCCACCCACTAACATTTACTCTGTGACTACCTACGATTGGGTAGCGTTCCACATCCTGTAATGTTATATAATCCTCAGAATAAATCGCTGAGGGCTGGGACTGTTATCTGCCTTTTACAGGTAAGGAAACTGAGGCTCGAGAGGTTAAGTAATATGCTTATGGTCATAGAGCTAGTAAGTGGCAGATGATGGATTTGAACCTGCAGCTCAAGCTTAACTGCTATTCTTAGCCTGGTATTCCGCTTCAGTAAAAATATCTTAACTATTTTTACTTTTCCTTCCAGAAAGTCAAATAGAAAATGACAGTGCAACTCTTTCGCTTACAGAGCATCAGGGTTTAGGGTGTGGTTTGTCAGACCCTGCATTCCCAAGGCCATGGTCTCCTGGCACCCGTCCGGCATTTGTGGGGCCCACCCCCTCCTGCTCAGGGTCCAGCAGTCATCTCAGCCATGTGCCCCTAAAGCCCTTCTCAGAAACAGATTCCCTGTGAGCTCAGTGTTCTGACTTCTCGGTGAAACCAGGCCACTGTGTTTGAGCTTGTTAGAAAGATGCTGAGTTTAAATCTGCCACGAACACCCCACCCTGAGAGGTGGCAGCTGTGTGTGGTAAGTGATGCTCCCAGAACGCAGTTAATTTTCTTAAGTATTTTTATTAATTTATCTTCTAAAGTGGCAAAATAGCCACGTGTTCATTGACTGACTATGAAGAATTATTCTCATTTGGAAGATTGCATAATAGGCAGGACATTTGAGCCAGAAAACAGGTACTCATTTCACATATACAGGTTAAAATTTCCAGAATATTTTTTCTTTCCTTCTTTTTTAATGTTTATTTATTTTTGAGAGAGAGTTAGAGCATGAGCGGGGGAGGGGCAGAGAGAGAGGGAGACACAGAATCTGAAACAGGCTTCAGGCTCCTGGCTGTCAGCACAGAGCCTGACTTGGGGCTCAAACTCACAAACTGTGGGATCATGACCTGAGCTGAAGTTGGATGTTCAACCCACTGAGCCACCCAGGTGCCCCAAGAATGTTTTTTTCTCTCTCACTGATGTGGAGTTGGCAGTGACTTACGGCACTTGAATTAAAAATGTCTGATTTCCTTCTCCCTTAGGCAGTGAATGATCTACAAACAAACACAGGAACCCAGTAGAGAAGCTGCATTTGCAAGGAGAAAAGAAAGGTTGCCTTAACTGAAATAAAGACTCCTAATTTACCGGCTTGTTGGCTGGTCACTTACTAATCCTCTTCAAGGGAAGTGCAGGGGTATTATTGTGTCAAAGGGAAAACCTTAAGGATTATTCTGGTAGGTGAGTTATTTTCAAGTCTGTGAAAAGTCCAGAAGAAACCCAGGTTGTATGAGGAAGGTGAATGGAAAGATCATGGCAAGGAGGAGTCAGGGAAAGTGAAAGAAGGGAAGATGGTAGTATATATACGCCGAGCCTGAAGTTCTTATGAAAATTTTCAAACTTATGTAAAATTGGATAGAAAAAATGTAATAAATCCCTCTGTAAGCATCACACAGCACTAACAATTATTCGCTAATGGCCAGTTTAGTTTCATCTGTTACTCACTTTCTCCCCATCTAGTAGTATTTGGAAGCAAACCCCTGTATCCTTTTATCCATATTTTAGTAGGCATTTCTCGAAGATAACTCTCTTAAAATATAACCTTGATGTTACCTTATCTAAAAAGGTAGATCATTGCCTTACTATGATCAAATGCCCAGTTACTATTAAATTTTCTCATTCCCATAGAAATGATTTTCTTACGGTGGCTTGTTCGAAAGAGGATCCAAATAAGGTGGCACACTGTGATAGTCTGGTAATCGGCTATAGCTTCCCTTCCATCTCTTTTTTTCTCCCCCCATGGAATTTATTTGTTGAAGACACTGAGTCATTTGTCCTGCCGAGTTTCCCATAGATTGTATTTTACCATTTATATCACTGTGGTGGTGTATCCCTGTACTGATATTCTAACATGTTCTTCTGTCCCATACATTTCCTGTGAACGAATGTCAAAGGCGGGATTAGATTCAAGTGTTTAGCTTCGGGTCCAGCATTCTTCATAAGATGATGGTATGTTTTTCCATCAGGAGGCACATAACGTCTGGTTGTCTTTCGCTTAGTGATGTTAGCAGTTGATGACCAATCAGTGCCTCTCTCCATGTTAGGGGCTGCAATTTGGTTATCCAGTGGTCGGTTTGTATAGGAAAGGCACATGAAATGCTTGCCTTTTTCCTTTTATTTACCTATGTTCAACATAAAGTTTGGTTCACAGGCATCCTCCAACAATAACAAAGGAATAAAAACCGAGGTTTTATTAGGTGTCTTTATGGTCTCATGGTTTTAAACATATTTGATATGTTCAGGTGCATTTGATATTTTCAGTTATGCTAACTGATGCTCACAGTGCCCCATCGTTGGCCAATGGAAGCTGCCTCAGGTTGGCTCGTGGGTCCCTCGGACACACCCCTGTAGTCATAGATGGAGAGCTGCTTCCTCGCTTTCTGCTGTGACAACTTGTTCTAGGCCTCTCTTATACATTTCCTGTCCCAGACCTGGACTGAGCTGTTTCTCTGAGGAGTATTGATGTTTTTAGCAGGAAATGGTATTTGCAGACCGCAGCCTGGCACTCAAGTTGCACATTGCTCATGGGTTGCTCATTGTGTCTTTGTCTTTTCAGGGCACAGAACTAAGAAATAAACACACATACACATACATATATACATACATACAGATGTATGTATATTTAAAGTTTAAAACATGTGATGACTTCTTACTGATACCTCGAATTCATATTCAGGACTGTTTGGTTTACATAGTCTTCTATCTCTTTCTCTCACATCAAGAATGCCACTTCTCAACACCACCAGGGAGATAGAGCATTCCATAATTACTAATTTATTTTACCTCACACTGCATTTAGACATTCTCACTGCAACAGTAAACCAATATAATTAGTGAAAAAAAAAGCTTGAGATATTTTTTGCAACACTTCATTGTTTTTAGAGTATCTCCTACCAGAAATGTAGGCTCAAATTTCTGAATTTTTAAAGTCATTTGAAATAGATCCTTCCTAGGTAGTTATGCCAACCACTAATACAAATATACCTTTATTTGTTTTATTTTACTTTTGGGACGGTGGTTGCTTTTTAAATTTAAATTTTATTTTACAATTATGTAAAATATGTGGTTTCACAGTCAAATCTACAAAACGAGGTATGTTCAAAGAACTCTAGCCTCTATCTCCACCCCCTTAACCATGTTCCTGCTTATCGCTCTTCCCTATAGGTAGCCAGTTTTTAAATTAGATGGTTTATCCTTCCATTGTTTTTTGTTAATATTTGTGTGTGTGTGTATGCATCACTGATTTCTTAGATAAATGACAGTATACCGTATACACCATATCCTGGAGACGACCCCATAGTTGCATGTATAGATAGATTCCTCATTCCTTTTTACTGTTGCCTAGTATGTCACTGTGTGACTGTACTGTCATCTATTCAGACAGTCTTCTGTTGAGGGACATTTGCATTTTCCAGTCTTTTGCTATTACAGGCAGTTTTGCAGTGGATAGCATTGTGCATATGTCTTTTTGCATTTTTATCAAAGTGTCTTTGGGATAGTTTCCTAGAAGTGGGATTGCTGGTCACAGAATAAAATGCTCATACAAGTTTGTTAGATATTGCCAGATTTCCTTCCTTGTGCTGTTTTACATTTATATCCTTACCAATGATGTTTGAGAGGACCTGGTTCTCCACAGTCTTGCCAACAAGTATATGTCATCAGACTTACAGGGTTTTGCCAATCTTTCAGTGAGATACGGCATCTCCATGTAGTCTGGACTTCTCTTAGTATAAGATAGGGCTATTTTTTTAATGCCATCTTTCGGGTCCTAGGGATAGAGCCCAGGCATTTTATTATTATGAAGCTGTTCCTGCGGTTCTTTGACACAAGCAGGACCAAGAACTGTTGATGCATAGTGTTTGAAAAGACCAGGCACAGAGGCCGGCGTGAGATCCATCTTCATCAATATGAGTAGCCTTGCAATGGAAGTCTGAGCGCTTGGAAGGCAGCCCAAAATCTGGAGTTAGAGAAACCTGGGTTCCAACCCCAGATCCACACTTACCAGCACTTGACCTTGTGAAATTACTTAAATTCTGAGCTTCTTTGGACTCTTCTGTAAAATGGGAATAATCACAGTACCTACTTTTATAGGGATGATGTGAGATTCAAATAGTGGAGGACTTGGTAGAGTGTAAGAGCTAAAGAAATGTTAGTTTTATTATTATTATTATCATTATTTGAAGGAGTGAAGAGAATTATTAGGGCTTTGGAACTTGTAGATCCTTATGCTCTATAAACTTATAAATCCCTCCCATAAAATGAACTTAATACTAATGTAAGAGGGGCGCCTGGGTGGCTTAGTCGGTTAAGCATCCAACTCTTGATTTCGGCTTAGGTTGTGATCTCATGGTTCGTGAGATTGAGCCCCATGCTGGACTCTACACTGACAGCAGAGATCCTGCTTGGGATTCTCTCTCTCTTCCTCTTTCTCTGCTTCTCTCCTGCTTATGTTTGCACAGGTACACATACACACACTCTCTCTCTCAAATAAACTTTAAAAAAATACTAATGTAAGAAAGAAGATAATGTTTTGCGTTGGATTAGCAAATAGTTTTGCCGTGGAACTGGATGCCACACTTAGAATTCAGGGGAGAGAATAGGAAGAAGTGTAAGTATAGAGAGAACCTGAAACCATCACCAGGAGGCCAAGTGGGAAAGTCACGGCTGAGCTCCCTGTGCCCTCACTGGATGTAGCCTTCGATGTTGCCAGAGTGCACGACAGGGAGGTGTGTTAGAAAACTCAGTGCAATGGAAGCACATGTAGCTGCTTAGCCCTGACCTGCTCTCCCAGCTGTGGGCCTGAAGGAGACGCAAGTGTGGGACAGCTCGTCCTTGGTTACACTCTGCAGCTGTTCCAGCATCTCACGGCCCCTGGACCAACCTGTCATGTGGGTGGTCATTTCTGTCCTGGTCTCGGACACCACATTTCCTAATGAACTTCCAGCCCCTAAACCCGACTCACACTTGCTGGGGGTTGGGGAGGGGATGGGAGGGTGGCTCGGCTTATCAGCACAGTAGACTTTCTCTTTGTTTTCCTTTTCAAATGTGCTACAGGGTCAGCTCATTATTAATATGAATCTTCTTAGTAAACTCAGTCTTTAGACTTTTATTCATATGGGCTACTCAGTTTTGTTTTGGTCTGTACTTCATTTATTTCTGCTTTTGTAATGATCGGTCCTTGCATTCTCATTTTATTGGGTTGATTTTTATTGTTTATTTAGATTTCTGAGTGAAAATTAGGTTCTTTTAGTCTCACTGTCTTATTTTCCCCTAAATGCATTTAAGGTATTTATTTATGCTCTCTGTCTTTCAATTCTAAGTGTTTTATGGTTCCATTTGAATTCCTTTTTAGGTATGAATAGCCTGGAAGTATGTTTTTATAAATTATCATAGGTATGGAAGGTTTTTCGGCTATGATTTGCATTATTGATTTCTAATTGTATTGCAGGGTACTTAGCGAATGTGACTTCTAGGACATCATATTTGGGGAAACTCATGAGAACCTATTTTATGGCCTAAGTCATGATCTTTTTTTATCAGTGTTTCACGTATGCTTTGAAAAAATGAGTATTCTGTTTGCTAGGTGCTGAGTTCTTAAAATAGTAGTTGGCTCGAGTTGGGTAACTGTGTTGCTCAGATCCCCATCAGCTTCACTGCCTCGCAAAGCTCTCATCAAAGCCACTGTGCTCTGCCATGGTCCAAGACACAGACCTGTCCATTTAGGACTTTTTGTTTGGTATGCCTCATAAAACATCCCCAGGCCAAGGAATACCATGGCTCTTCTATTTTTGCAAGTACGGTTAAATTTGCTGGAGTCTGAATTCTTGTAGTTGCAGCTTAATTAGCTTGTAAAACCTAGGTCCTGGTTTCAAGTTGATAATCTTGGCTATTTCCCTCATGGGTATTTGTGCCATGTGGTCATTTAGGAGTGGAACGGATACATACCCTCCTGAAGACCAGAGCTGAGGGCTGGCCATGGCCCATGTCTAGCATCAGGCAATTTCTGAGGCCCTTTGCCCTTAGTGTGGTTGTGTCAGTGCTACATATAACTGCTCTGCGTCTTGGTTCTTCATCAGTCATGTGGGTGCCATACCACCTGCCATGTTGACCACAGGGGTTGTGGTGAGGCTTAGTCCAGACAACAGACATAAAAAAGTACCCTGTAAACTGTAAAGAGATCCTCAAATAACAGGCACAGGTTGCAGGCACCTCATGAAGAGGTAGCAAGTGGACGTGGGCTCAATGCATGTTAACAACCCCCCTTTATTCTCTGGAAGGAGCCTGAACACAGTGAGACTGTTCTCGCCTCTGATACCTCTGACACCCCTGACATTCTCCACCCTATCTTTTCCTCCTTTCCTTCAGTGCAGAATACGCAGATTGCAGCCATGACCACCCACGTCACCCTGGAAGATGCCCTGTCCAACGTGGACCTGCTGGAAGAGCTGCCCCTCCCCGACCAGCAGCCATGCATCGAGCCACCACCTTCCTCCATCATGTACCAGGTCAGTTCTCCCAGAGCACTGGGGAGTTCGGGAACTCTGGATCCCTAAGTGGGTGTGCCCTGAAGGCATAGAGAAGGGGGAGGTCTGCATCTAGAAGGTGAAAGGTCCTGAACTGATGGAGTCCCTTGTGCCCTGGTGGAGCTGAGTATGAGGAATAGATTAGCTAGTAAACGAATACCAGGACTATTTCCCCTCCCCAGGGAAGGCTTGTTGATCTGCTCTGACCCCACATACCTTCCCGGCGGTTCTTGCTGTAGCATCAACCAAGGTTTTGGCAGCTCTGATCTCATGAATTAAATATTACAATTTAGAAACCCCTAGAGCCTGCCTGGGTAATTACTTTTCCTTCATGTATGTGAGAAGAGCTCTTCAGCTCCCCACAGCAGCTAATGGCTTGGGGAAGTCACTCACCATTGTTTGCTTTTGCCTGAGAGCCGAGCTTGTGATAAACCGTATCAGATTGTCCAAAACCATGACCCCCCAGGGCATGACGGGAAGGGCATCAGGGTAGCCAGAGTAAGCCTTGCAAATAGCCCCTTGTCTGGGCCACATGCTGGGCGAGTATGCCACGTTGGGAAAGAACAAGTTAATATAAAAATTTTAGCTGTATTTGACCTTTTCTAAGTTCTGGGCCTGCTACATGAGACTAAATATGAATGCATAATATATTTGTCATTTCCTTCAGTAGTTAGATTTTATCAAGCACATTCCTAAAGGTTCCAGTTACCAACTTGGCTTATTCACGTCTTCTAACCCAGGTTAAATTTTTAATTATGTGCATTTCTTTTTATTACAAGCAATACAGAAAAATATAACAAATAAAAATTTCCCTCTATGACTATGCACACACATACCCCTTTTTACTGAACATATGATATAAATATATATTATATAGAGATATAGACGTTTTTAACCAAAAGGGAACCATACTGCAAATAATTGCTCTGTGATTTGGCCTTTTTAACTTGAAATCTATTATGGATACTTTTCCATAACAGTACGACAATGCTATCATTTTGTTTTTAACCACCACGTAGTACTTATAAGTACATTGTGCGGATGTACTGTTATTTATTTAGCCTGTTGCTGTTAATGGACGTTGGGATGGTTTCCAGTTTTTTCTGTCACAAAAACACAATGCTGCAGTTATTATCCTTGTACATGCGTATCTGCATCCTCAGGTGAGTCGTTTTGCAACTGCTGGGTGAAAGCAACGCGCCTCTTAACTTTTCACAGCCCTTTAGGATTACATAGTTTAAGCGTTTGCTTCCAAGCCTCGGCTGGTTGAACCTGGCTACCTACCGGTTGGAAGAAGCAGACCCGAGCCCTGTTTAGCCAGCTCCTGCCCAGTGTGAGCCAGAGTTGGATTTTCTCAGGGGAAGATCAAAGCATGATGCGGAGATAGGTTTCCCCAGAGTCTGGTGGCATTTGTTGGCAGCGGCGTGTTCCCCGGACCCCCAGCCGCCTTGGACTTATTTTCCAACCAATAACTGTTTCTTCCTCTAATTCCCGCAGGCTAACTTTGACACAAACTTCGAGGACAGGAATGCATTTGTCACAGGCATTGCAAGGTACATTGAGCAGGCTACGGTCCATTCCAGCATGGTAAGTCGCTGTGACCCTGCCACTGTGAGAGGGGCAAGTGCTCCGCCATGCTATTGCGAGAGCTGCCCGGCAGTCAGACCCTTCTCCTTCAGCCCTCTTCCCATGCTCTGCCCCACCCCCTCCCAGTGCCTAGGGCACAGTGTTTCCCTGTCTTCTAACCTTGCAGTTCCTCCTCACCAGGAGGGCCCAGCCTGATCCCACTCCATCCCTGAACTTCTGTAGCTTCTTGAAGTAACATGTCATGTCATTAGATCTTGCCTTACCTCATACTTTATAGATCACTGGCTGGTGGCAGTTTGTCTCTTGATCAAAGCAAAAGGTTTCTCAAAAAAAAGAGAGCGAGAGAGAGAGAGATGGTGTCTGTAGGATAACACATTCTTGACTCAAGGAGGGTGGTGGCCGAAATCATTCACAAGCGCAGCCGATGGTCTGTTGGGTCTGTATGTGACCCATCTGTGAGGAATCACCCACTTCCCTCTTGGGCTTTCACTGATTTTATTCTCACCAGCGCCGGAATTTGAAGAATTCCAGAATCCTCATTCAGAGACTTTGCCTGCAGCTCAGTGGACCTCTCTCACTCTATCAGTTAGTGCTACAAGCCTTACCAGCCCCAGCCCCATCCATTCAGTAAATCCTGTGCCACCTCGTACCTACAGAGACTGTGCTAAAGGAGGGGATATGCAAGGTCAAATACGTGCCAGTCTTGATTCTCAGGGAAGCAAGTGCAAAATCAGTTTCTCACTTATTGAACATTTTCTGTATAGATATTTTATTTAAAATTTTTTTAATTCCAGTGTGTTTAACATAGTGTTATATTAGTTTCAAGTGTACAATATAGTGATTCAGCAATTCCATATTTACTCAGTGCTCATCATAAGTGTGCTTTTAACCTCCTTCACCTATTTCACCCATCCCCCCATGCATCTCCTCTCTGGTAACTATCAGTTTGTTCTCTATAGTTAAGAGTCTTTTTTTTTGGTTTGTCTCTTTCTTTTCTTTGTTATTTGTTTTATTTCTTAAATTCCACAAATAAGTGAAATTACATGGTATTTGTCTTTCTCTGACTGACTTATTTTACTTAGTAATCTTCCTAGATCCATCCACATTGTTACAAATGGCAAGATTTCACTCTTTTTTTTAAAGATTTATTTTAATTTTAGAGAGAGAAAGAGAGGGAAAGTGAGCATGAGTGGAGGGAGGCACGGGGGGTGGGGGGGGGAGAGAGAGAGAGAGAGAATCTTAAACTCAGCATGGAGCCTGACTCAAGGCTCAGTCCCATGACCCTGGAATCATGACCTGAGCCAAAATCAGGAGTTGGGTGCTCAACTGACTGAGCCACTCAGGTGCCCCTTGTTCTTTTTTGTGGCTGAATATTATTCCATTGTACGTGTGTGTTTGTGTGTGTGTGTGTGTGTGTGTGTACACATGCCACATTTTTATCCATTCATCTATCAATGGACACTTAAGTTGCTTCCATATTTTGACTACTGTAAATAATGCTACAATAAACTTACTGAGGTGTATATATCCTTTTGAATTAGTGTCCTCATATTCTTTGGGAAAATACCCAGCAGTATGATTACTGGATCATATAGTAGTTCTAGTTTTAATTTTGGGGAGAACCTCCATATTTTCTTCCACACTGGCTGCACCAGTTTGCATTCCCATCAACAGTGCATGAGGGTTCCTTTTTCTCCCCATCTTCACCAACACTTGTTGTTTCTTGTGTTTTTTATTTTAGCCATTCTTTCAGGTGTGAGGTAATATCTCACTGTGGTTTTAATTTCCATTTCCCTGATGATCAGTGAGGTTGAGCATCTTTTCGTGTGTCTGTTGGCCATCTATATGTCTTCTTTGGAGAAATGTCTGTTCATGTCTTCTCTGTGCAGATATTTTAAATGCAGTGTTTGAATTAGTCCTTACCCCACTCTGTGAGACAAGTTTTATTACAATATCCATTTTACAGACAGGAAAAACTGAAATTCAGAAAAGTTAAGTAACTTACTCAGTGTCCTGCCACTAACAAGTGATGTTACCAAATGCAGGTCTGTCTACAAAACCTGTGCTCTAAATTACTCCATGCAGACAGATAGGAATACAAAAAGTTGAAGGTAAATGGCATGGTAAAAGTTCCAAGCTCTCTGTTTTTGAAGGGTCCTTGAGGGAGTCAGAGAAAGCTTGATGAAGGAAAGGGTTTTTGAGTAGGTCTTGTATACTCAGTGTACACACACATGTGCACACACACTTATGTTAACCATACACATGATTTAAAATGTATAAGATATTCTCATACATAGTATCATTGGAGCCTTATAATAGCCTGTGACTTGCAAAGGGATCATTTATATTCATTTTTGAGATGAAAAAAAGACAGACCTAGAGAAGTTAACAAACTCATGATCCCGCAACTAGTAAATCACAGGATTGAAACAGGGATCCAGGGCTTCCAGTTCCCAGTCTGATCTCCTTCCATGCAACTCTGCTGTCCCACATAGTTAGAATTTTCTCTGTCGGAGCCGAGGGAGGGAGGGCACACTAGGTTGTGGAACCAGCATGAGCAAAGGCACAGAGAAAAAATTTTCAGAGACTTCCTGGGTTAGGGTTTCACTGTGCGTGTACATGTGTGGTATCTCTTTCTGTGTTCAAATTTCCTTTTCTGGGCTGCACACTGGAGTTGCCTCAAGAGCATTAAAAAATACCAAAGCCTGGGCCTCTACGCTGGGAATAATGATTTACTTCTGGTGGGGCATGGCCTGGGCATCAGGAGTTTTCAAAATTCTCCTGGTGACTAATTGCAGCCAGGTTTGAGAACCAGTGATTTAGGCCACCTCTTTACTTCTAAATGAGAGATCAGTGACATTTTCAAGGTAAAAGGTGAACCCAAGCAGAGTCAAGACCAGAACTTAAGTCTCCTGAAGCCCCACTTAGGGCTCCTTCTACCACAGCATCCTGACCTGTACTTCAGGCAAACAAGTCTGGTCGATGGTCACCTGAACCATTCATGGGGCACAGTGCACGCCATGCTTATTTGCTGCCCTGCTCCCAGCACACAGCACAGAGCCTGGGACCTGCACGTGCTCAGTAAAGCATTCAGTGAGTGAACGTTGGAATCCTCACCCCACTGGTGGGCTGCTTGGTGCTAATAAGTAGACACATGTTCCCTGTGTTACTGTCATTTCCCTTTTTTGACATCTGTTGTGTGAAGCAAGAGCAGCAGCAGACCCGCAGGCTTGATCTCGGTTTTCTTTGGTCTCAAGGACAACGTGTTATTGAATTTTAACGTTCTCCAAATTAAGAATCGAAAATATGACTCGTCAGTGACATTTGCTGTTGAAAACAAAACTGTAGGAAGTAATAAGTTCCAAATTAAATCTGATCGTGCACTAGACAGATATTATGAAATAGATGTGATACATGGAATAAAAAAATCAGTAAACATTTATATTTATATAATTTTTATCAAAAATTTTATATCAAAAAATTGATATAAAATTCACTTTATATCAATGCAAACATTTACAAGAGAGATGGTCTAGTAATACTTTTTTGTTTTTTTTTTGTAAATGTCATATAGCATAAAATTCACCATGTCATATAACCCTCATCGCCATTTAATTTCTGTCATCACTAAAAGAAACCCCAGGCCCATTAGCAGTTGCTCCCAATTCCTGTCTCTCCCTAGCCCCTAGCAAATTCCAATCTACTTTCTGTTTATATGGATTTGTCTCTTCTGAGCATTTCATCTAATCGGGTCGTGAAACATGTGGCCTTCTGTGGCCGGCCTGATGTTTTCAGGATTGGTCCATGCCGTGGCACGTATCAGCTCTTCACTCCTGTGTATAGACAAACACTGTTCCCTTGTGTGGCTGTCCCACATTTTATTTATCCAGGCATCGGCAAATGGACATTTGGGTTGTTGCTACTTCTTGACTGTTAGGACAATGCTGCTGTGAACAAGTGTGCAAGGTTCTGTGTGGACGTCGCGGAGCCTGGGTGGCTTAGTTGATTGAGTGTCCAACTCCTGATTTCTGCTCAGCTCATGATCTCATGGTTGTGGGATCAAGCCCCGTGTCAGGCATTTCACCGATAGCAAGGAGTCTAGTTGGAATTCTCTCTCTCCCTCTCTCTGCACCCCTCCCCTGTTAGCACGTTCTCTCTCTCTCACACACAAAATAAATAAATTCTAAAAAATAAAAAGTTTCTGTGTGGACCTATGTTTTCATTTGTCTTGACAGTGTATACCTAGGAGTGGAATTGCTGAGTCCAGCCATAAACCTTGTATTTAACTCTTTGAGAAACTGCCAGACTTTTTCCTAGTAGTACTCTCACCTCCCTTTACAGATCACCTAGAGAGAGAGAGAGAGAGAGAGAGAGAGAGAGAGAGAGAGAGAGAGAGAGAGAGTGTGTGTGTGTGTGTGTGTGTGTGTGTGTGTATTCCATTGAATTCTCATAAAATTCTCTGAGGTCATTATTGTTATTGTCATTAAACAGATACTAAATGGAGAATTTTAGGTTAAGTGATTTTTTGAAGATCAAAGGGAAGGGCTAACAAGTGATAAAGCTGAAATTTGAGCCCAGATATTTGGACCCTGAGTTTAGGGCTCTTAGTACTTGCTAGGTGAGGTGAGTCATCACTGTATTTTTTAGATACGTTTTCCATGCTGTTACTGGTTCTGCCATCTGCTGTACATTATTTTAAAAAGTTGATCTGAAGCATTTTCTTCTGAAATAGTAGCAAGCGTTCTTATAAAAGGGCAAACAGCATTCTATAATAAGAAAAGTGAAAGCCCCTGTTGATCCAGTGCCACAGACAGTTTGCTATTCCTAGCTTGGGGCATATTGCACCAAAATATTTTTCAGTACACAACAATATACTTTCATAATTATTACTCTTCGTTTGGATTTTGAACCTATCTGCCGTCCATAGTGTTTTGCCACTTGCTTATTTTCTTGCTAACAGTATGCCTAATACAACTCTTGCTACCGGAACAAATAGATCTGCCTTCTTCTTTCTAAGGTGGCCGTCCATCTTCGAAAGATATGGCCTGCTGGTACAGCCCTTGGATGTCTGAGGAGGATAATTTGGGGCAGGGCTTCTCAAACTTCATTGTGTACCTGGATGAGTCACCTGGGAGTTTTATGGAAATGCAGATTCTGATTCCATAGGCCCAGCCAGGGGCCCAAGATCCTGCATTTCTAGTACGCTTCCCCGGTCATGCCGATGCTGGTCTGCAGACCACTGTGAGTCGTGAGGATCTGGGGGGCCATGAAGAAGCCTTCTGGCACTGAGTGTGTTTTGCTTTTCAGAACGAAATGCTGGAGGAAGGACATGAGTATGCGGTCATGCTCTACACCTGGCGCAGCTGTTCCCGGGCCATCCCGCAGGTGAGACCATCTTCCCCGGGCGCCCTCCTGGCGCTCCAGGGGCTGCTACGACCCTCTGCCTCGCCCCTCCCGGAGAGCTGAGTGTCTCCAGGTGCCTGGGAGGGAAGCAGGGCCTCTTATCCAAGGGCACCTGCTCAAGACATTTGGAGACCGTCCCATGAGACTGAAGACCACTTAAAAAAATATTTGTTCAGGGCACCTGGGGCGCTCTGTCGGTTAAGCATCCGATGTTAGCTCAGGTCTTGATCTTCTGGTCATGAGACAGAGCCTCACGTCGGGCTCCATGCCGACAAACAGCACTGATTATCTCTCCCTCTCTCTCTGCCTCTCCCCTTCTCGCTCTATCTCTCAAATAAATAAATAAACTTAAAAAAATTGTACATTATGTCAAAAGCAATATGTGCCACCTGTATGACACCCAGACTGTTGCAGAAAGATACAAAGTAAAGAGCAAGACATCCCCACCTCCTGACCCCCACCTCCCAGACCCACCTCCCAGCAAAGCATCATCACTGTGGATACCTTGTGAACACATGGATACCTTGCCACGTATGCCTCTGGATCTCTTCCCTAGAATATCATGAATATCCCTCTGAATATCATTTTGTAAATTATCATTTATAAAAGTGTGTTTTGCATTTATATTGTTCTGCCACTTGCTTTTTTCCACCTAATTCTTTATTACTGACTTTTTCGTGTTGACTCCTACAGATGTTACATGTACTATAATTATCATCATCCTGTAATTCATGGGTCCCATTATTATAATAAGATTAACAAACCACAGGTGTGTAAAGTAAACAGAAACTATTCCTCTCTCTTCCCCTTAATTCTAGCCCCTAGAGGTAACTACTTATTAACAGTTTGCTTTGAACTCTTTCAGATTTCCTATGCCTGTGTTATATATGGACACACAAACACACACACTGTTTTGCTCTGTGTTTTGTTTGATAAAAAATGGGATTAAATTACACTTCATGTCCTGCAAGTTTTTTCACCTGTTTATTGTAGCAATCTTTCCATGTCAGTTCACATAGCTCTATCGCATTCCTTCCAGCAGCTTTATGATGATACTGTATGAATGCGTCATATTTTATCCATTTGGCCATCGACTGGTGGATATTTATTGCTACCATTTGAGGAATTTCTCAGCAACAATGTGAAGAATGTCCCCATGCTTGTCTTTTGCTCACTCTTGTTTCAGTTGACCAGTTAGCAGTCTTGGGTGTGCATGCTGTGAAAACATCTGCCCTGTGATTCTGATGTGTCAAAAACCCCTGGGCAGAGAAAAGGGGTTTCTTGATGGAGCCAAGTCTGGCCAGAGGGCCTCACCCTGGGTGCATCCGGAGCAGTGGCTGGAACATTTTTCTCTGCTTCGAACCTGATGGGGCCCCACTGGGGTAGGAGTTGGGAAAGGCTTCGAAGGTGGGAGACCGTGCAGATCGATGGAGGTGTGTGTATGGCTCAAGGTCAGAGCCTTTGATCCTGACCCTGAACAGATTGAAGGGAAGGAGAGTTCTGTTCTTGAGCCCAGCTGGTTTCTTGCAGCCCATGTCTGGCCGGTGGTTCTACCTGACAGTCAGGGCTACCCCAGCCTCTGCTCACTAGGGTGACCACTTCATTTATCATCCTAAACGAGGTGCCTTTAAGAGTGCAAACGGGCCCTATTAATAAGACAACAGATGTGAACCAGAACTGCCTGGGCAAAGCAGGACGTGTGAGCTCCCCTCTCCCCACAGGTGAAATGCAATGAGCAGCCCAACCGGGTCGAGATCTATGAGAAGACAGTGGAGGTGCTGGAGCCAGAGGTCACCAAGCTCATGAAGTTCATGTACTTTCAGGTGAGGGGTAGGGTGGGTCTGAATCAGGGGACGTGAGAGGGCCCCACTCTGCCAGATGCTGGGGTCTGGGTTTTTGAGCCATGTTATTTATTCCTGAGCAAATACTTCTTGAACTCCCCTGACATGCCCCTTGGTGAGCAAGACAGACAGGCCTCCCTCTCTCCCTGTGATTTACGTCCCAGTGAGCACATGAGTGTGTTTCAGGTAGAAGGAGAGACTGACAGTAAACAATACACAGTCTTTTTCAGTCCTTTTCGGGGTGTAGTAAGTGCTGTGAGTAAAATAAAACTTAAAAATAATAACTCTGGGGTGTTGGGTGTCTGTGACATAGTGCAGCTTTAGGGATAGCCTGTCAAGAGTGGCATTTGAACACATGTATGAGAAAGAAGCTGGCATGTGATGATGGAGGAAGAGGGTTTCATGTGGAAGGAACAGCAGAGGTAAAGGTCCTGGGGCCTGTAGGAGCACAGCATGTTTAACAAATAGAACAAAGACAGGGAGGCTGCAGAGTGAGAAGGGACATGTGACAGAGGTGATGGGAGGAGGTAGACAGGCCCTTATAGGGCACTGTAGGCCAGGAAGTAGGACATAAAAAGAATACGTGGATTTTACTTGAGCACCATAGGAGCCACTGGGGGTTTCTTGTGACATGTTCTGATTTGAGGTTTTACAGCAGTGTTCTGGGTGCTGTGTGGAAAATTGAAGGGAGGTGGGTGGGGGTGGTGGGAGAGAAGAGTGACTGCAGGGAGACCAGCTGGGAAGCCAGGAAGAACTATCATTTAAGGAAGAAAAGAGAGCCAAGGGCCTCCACAAATGGAAGGTAAGAGGGCAAGCTGGTTAAACAGAAGTGGCCAAGGGAAAGTCCTGCAGACAGGTCGATTATTATGGTTGTGTAAGGAATGCAGGCTGAACACTTCAAGACCGGTCTGAACCCTGGGGCGGGAGTCACACCACACACTCCATGCACACATGCTCGTCTGTAGAGCTGAACTTCATAAATAGACTTGCACACACTGGCCAAATGTCCTCCCTACACCCAGCTCTGCCCAGCCAGGGCGGGAGGTGGGAATGTCTGGGGAAGGTGCGAGTGCATGCCGTCCAGGGCAGGAGGTGGGAATGTCTGGGGAAGGTGCAGGTACATGCTGTCCAGGGTGGGAGGTGGGAATGTCTGGGGAAGGTGCAAGTGCATGCCATCCAGGGCAGGAGGTGGGAATGTCTGGGGAAGGTGCAGGTACATGTTGTCCAGGGCGGGAGGTGGGAATGTCTGGGGAAGGTGCAGGTACATGTTGTCCAGGGCGGGAGGTGGAAATGTCTGGGGAAGGTTGGTCTGGGCTGGTAGGGTGTCCCACGTCTGTGGAGTGACGCTCACATACAAGCAGTAATTTCCCCCCTCCCCTCCCCCTCCTCTTCTTCCTCCTCCATCTCCTCCTCCCTCTGTCTCTCTCTCTGAATTGCTGCTTTAGCTGTTTTTTGTTACTGATCAGCTCCCTTTTTTTGGTAACGGATTTTTTAAAGATATAATTTACATACCATACAATTTATCCACCTAAATTGGACAATTCAACAGTTTTGTGTTGTGTATCCACCACCACAATCAACTTCAGAACATTCTCACCTCAAAAAGAAATCCCGTACCCTTTCACTACCACCCATAATATCCTCCATGTCCCCCCACCTCCAGCTCTAGGCAACCACTAATCTATCTTGTATCTCTATGGATTTGCCTGTTCTGGACATCGCAGATAAATGGAATCATAAATATGTGACCTTTTGTGACAGACTTCTTTCACGTAGCACATTGTTTTCAAGCACATTGTTTCAAGCACATTGTTGTAGCACGTACCAAATGTACGATCAAATACTGTTCTTCTGTATGGATCTACCACATTTTATTTATGTACTTATTAGTTAATGGACATTTAAGTTAGGTCCACTTTGGGGCTGTTACCAACAGTGCTGCAATGAATATCCATGCATATATTTTTGGATGGACGTATTTTCCTTTCTCTTAACTGCTCTCCCTGCTTCTACCTTTGCCCCCTGCAGTGTATTCTCACCACAACAGCTATCATTTTAAAATACAATTCAGACCATGTTATCCTGTTTCAGAGCCCTCCCACTTCCCTGTGACTCCTTCAGTGTGGAAACCCTAGCCCTCAAAAGGCCTGCAAGAGCCAGTGGCTCCAGTCCCTCTCCATCTCCAGTTTCTTCCCTTTGCTCACTCCACTTCAACCACTGGCTTCTTTCTCATCCTTCAAACATGCCAGGCACACTCCGGCCTCAGGGCCTTTGCACGGGCCATCCAGAATGCACTTTCTTCAGTTATCCCTGTCTTTCTCCTTCTCTTCTTTCAAACTCTTTTTCTAAAAGTCACATCTTGATGATTTCTTCTCTGATCTTCCTACGAAAGGGTACAGCTCTCTCTGCCCTCTCTATCCCCCTTTATTTTTCTCCATAGTGTATATCACATTCTAATAGGGAGTATTTGTTTTGTTCTCTGCCTTCCCTAGCATATGAGCTCCTTAGGGCAGAAACTTTTTTTTTCTGTTTTGTTCCCTACTTTACTCCAGCACCAAGAATGGTTCCTGGCACATAGTAGATGTTCAGTTGGATACCTTAACATCTCTCTCTCAATGTCTTTCTCACTCTTGGTCCCTAACCTACTATCATCTGGTGCCTGACCCTGTCCTAGGTGCTAGATACAAAAATGAGTAAGACCTCATGCTCCTCAGTGAAGGCATGGTGAATGAATTAATTGGTTTGACTCACTTGGCCGCAGGTTGCAGACTGGCCCTCTAGAAATGATGGATTTAGGGACTCCTCTGAGAAAGACAGATTTGGCTTTCTCTAAATGTCCGGGCACTGACTAGAGCCCCCGGGGAGGAAGTCTGGACCCTCCTTTGCCCCGAGAGCACAGTGAGCCACCCCACTGGGCTGCATGTCCTCACCTGCTGCCCCTCTGCCTGCAGCGCAAGGCCATTGAGCGGTTCTGCAGTGAGGTGAAGCGCCTTTGCCATGCCGAGCGGAGGAAGGACTTTGTCTCCGAGGCCTACCTCCTGACCCTGGGCAAATTCATCAACATGTTTGCCGTCTTGGACGAGCTGAAGAATATGAAGTGCAGCGTCAAGAACGACCACTCTGCCTACAAGAGGTCAGGGCACCCTCCCCCACTCCCCTCAGCCTGGGTAGCCATCCTAGGGGAGGCAAGAGGCCAGAGCCCTTCTGCTAGGCTCCTTCTCCAGAACCAAACTAGCCATTCTCCAGCACGGCAAGGGTGGAGCTATATCTGTTTTTGCACTTGGAGGACTAGGATGCAGAGCCAAGTCCTTGGAGACCCGGCTCTGTGTCAGCTTTCTGTCTCAAGATGGCATCAAATCCTCCTTATCCCCTACCTGTGGAGCAGTAGCGGTTTCTGTGGTCCCATGCTGTGTGGGACCAGGAAAATAATCGGAAAATGGTCACATCAGTCATTTCCTGCAAGGTTCAGACAGCCAGTTCAAACCGCTGTGTAAAAGAAGGAACTGGATTGGCTCCCAGAACAGAAAAGTTTCATAGTATCTGGATCCAGATACTCAGATGATGGTGGTCTGGAACCCTCTACCTCTCTCTTGGGCTCCACTTTCCCTGATAGCAGCTCCTTGCTCAGGCAGGCCTGTGCCGGGTGGCAGCCACCAGCAGCTCTAAGGTTCCCCCCGACCAGCGTAGCCACCCAGTTTCAAAGGAAAGAAGGGGTGCCTCTTTCAAATACGTTTGCAAAAGTCCTGTGGAGAATGGTCATTGCCCTGGTTTGGGTAGTGAGTGGACCCCTCCGTCAGTTACTGGTGGGATTGGGGGCTCTAACCGGACAGAGGCTTGTCCTCAGAGTCAGTTGGGGGCCAGTGTCAGCTTACCAGAAAGAAGGACCAAGAGCGGGTGAGAGGTTATCCCTCTCCAAAAATTAGGATCCAGCCACCCAGAAACAACAGGCATCTTTCCTATATGTTCTGGAGGCTCAGATGAGCTCTGCAGTGTCGACACCTCTGGGGAAGGCTTTTCTGTGTCACTGGTGAAATCGGCCACATCCTCCCGGGGTTCCAGGGCAACCGGAGAACGCAGACAACAGACTGCTTCTCACGATTTTATCCTCCTGAGCGATCTGTGAAACCTGCGGATGCCTGCAGGCAGACCCCCGTCACCAGCCCGGCTCCGAAATGGCAGCTTTCACAAATTCATAGACAACTCATAGTATAACACCTCCCACATCCCCTCCCCCCACCCCATTCTCTCCAGTTTTGGTCACAAGTGACATGCTCTGCAGAGCAGCTAGGGTGGTGAGCAAGGCGGGTGTCCTGTCTGTGCCCTCACAGGCTGGCATAACACAGGCCACACACCAACACCAGGTCAGGCTGGAAAAGCCCAGGGTGCCGTGCTGTTTCCCCTTCGAGTCCTGTGTGTATTCCCTGCACCCATGATCCCTTCACCTGTGATCCCAGTAGGCGAAACAGACTTCTATGTTCTGTGGAGTGCTTTGCTTTACAAACTTGGAGGTTTTCTATAAATAACAATCCACTCAAAGCCACTCAGTGCATCCTGCCTGGGGTTCTTCTCCGTGACCGCTGTGCACCTTCATGGCAGGTCACAGCATGGCACAAGGATGCTCGTTTCACCCTGCCTTGCCACCTCGGGCTGGTTGATAGGTTGCCAGTTGCCCTTAAACTTGCTGACTCTGACTTTCAGTGTAATCTTGCCTCTTCATTTTAGGTACCCTTATCACAAGGGTATCCATGGCCCTGGATGAAATGACTGCAGAACACACCATCCTTTGGTGTTTGCGTCCCCTGTGATAGTCAGAGCTCCTTAACCTCAGGGGGCAGAGAAACTCTGGGCTAGGTAGGAGCAGGAGCCCATGAAACCAGTATAATTCAGCTGGTTATACTCGAGCATTCCTCTCTGCAACACCGTGTACAGGGCGGCACAGTTCCTGAGGAAGATGGCGGACCCCCAGTCCATCCAGGAGTCGCAGAATCTTTCCATGTTCCTGGCCAACCACAACAGGATCACTCAGGTGGTAGTTTATCCCTTGCTCATCTTGGCCTGGTCTCCCAGGACACAGGCAGGGGCCTGAAGCGTGGGTAGGCCTTGTAAGCAGGGGAGCTCAATCCAGATCTAACATCTCCACTTTCCTATTCATGAATTAGTAGACTTAAGTCTCCTCTCCCAACCACAGAGGACCCTTTGACCCTCTGCAGATTTTGTTCCCTGAAAGCCTTCTCAGCCTGTGTTCTGCCCCCATGTGAGTGAGGATTGAGAGCATGGGTTCTAGAGTTTGACGGCCTTGTTTTCTAATCCTGGATCCTCCACTGACCCATTGTGAGACCTTGAGCAAGGCCTGAGCTTCAGTTTCCTCATCCGTAAAATGGGGCTATTATTTGAGAATATGAGAATCCATCTCATAGGACTGTTGTGAGCCATAAACGAGAGCCCATGTTAAATGCCCTGAGTACGCAGAGCCTGACAAATGGTAAGAGCGTGAGCTGCTGTAGCTATGGTTACTGCCACCGCTTTGCCAAACACTGCCCTCAACTGCGACTCTTGAGCTCTGCCTGACTTAATGTAACCCGTCTTGCTCACCTGTCAGGTCGGCCTCGACAGGCACCAGCAAGAATGTGAGCAGGACCCCGGCTGAGAGGGGCTGTCCACTTTGGAAGCATTTTCAGGCTCACATCTGTCTCGGGGACATTACTGGCTTCACCGGACCCTTCCTGCTCTTGGTTGACTGAGAAGGCTGTCAGGGTTGAGGCTCCATGTTTCTTTCCCGAGACTCAGCCCCACGTCTCAGCCCCAGGTTTTCTGTGAGGAGCATCAGCAGTGCTGTCCATGGCATCCCCACAGGGGCCCAGGTTGCCTCTCTGGAGAGAAAAGGCCTGAGAGAAAGACCTCAGACCTTCTCTTATGGGAAATGCTCCTGTGGTGCTGAGTCCTGCCAGGAGGGGTACGCCTGCTGGTCCCCCTCTCCTCCCCTGGGCTGGGTCTTTCTGTCATTGTCTGAGGTGTCATGGCTAAGTCTAAACCGTCAAAACTAAGCCTAGATTACCACAGGCCTATTGCTGGAAAGTTGAACTGCTTTTCAGCTCAGCTCAAGAAAGCACTTTCTAACTGTTAGAATTGCCAGGACATAGAATGGAGGACCCGGAGCAGGGGCGAGTTCCTTGCCATGGGAGACTTACATGGGAGCTCTGACCAACCACCAGGGGGTTGGGGGAGGGATGGGGGAGGATGAGGAGGATTTCCAGGAGAAGTTGCAGGCTCCCTCCACCTGGGATGGTCAGGGGGCCAGTGTGGGGGGAAGCAGGAGAGGGACTAACCAGAGGGGGGCACTGCTGTTCAGTGTCTCCATCAGCAACTGGAAGTGATCCCAGGCTACGAGGAGCTGCTGGCGGACATTGTCAACATCTGCGTGGATTACTACGAGAACAAGATGTACCTGACCCCCAGTGAGAAGCACATGCTCCTCAAGGTACAGCTGCGGGCACCCCACCCCCATCCCCTGGGGCCTGGGCTTGCCCCTTCACTTCCTTCTTCCTTAAAATCATTTTTTTTTAATGTTTATTTTTTTTCTCATTTAATATGCCGATTCAGATCTTAACTGCACATAATTTTTTGTAACCTGTTGTATTTCCTTTAATATGTCACATACATCTTTCCAAGATGTGGTTATGGATATTTCTGCAGTGTAATTTTTCATGGCTGCCCATAGTAGGTGGACATTGTTATTAAACAAACCCCCTGTCACTGGATATTTGTTTGCTAAACTGCACAGAACATTCTTAGAGCACAGCTTTTGTGTACATACTCTTGCCAAGTCAAACGTCCTGGAGGAGAAATCGCCGACTCAAAGGGAAAGCGAAATCTTCAAGCTTTTGCTGTATTTTGCCAAAATGGTCACATTCGTTCTGTCAGGTTGCAAGTCTCGTCTTTAAATTATCAAGTACTATTTACTGTAGAAAATCTGGAATGTATAGAAAAGCACAAAAAATGTTAATCTCTCACAGCCTTTCCATCCAGAGGTACTACTTTTAGCATCTTGATGTACTTCCTTCTAGTTTTTTCTATGCTTACCACGTTTTTCCCATCTGCAATATGCATAAATTATGTGTGTGTGTAATTTGCATCCCATTTCATTAAATGTATCTGGAATGTTGTACAGCCACTAAATAATGTGCTCCGGATGTGCTTGCATTTCTGGAGCCATTGGTCTACCTCTGGCTGCTTGGGTTGGTATGATCTCTCTGGGCAGCGAGAGGCCTGAGATGAGCCACCTTCTCCATGGTCCTCATACACACTGCATGGCCCTTTTGGTGCTTTCTTCCCCAGAGCCTCCCCGTCAACATTCTCCTGCTGGCTTTCTTTTTCCTCCTCTCTTCCAGGCCACCCTTGCTATTTTAAGAATCCCAGCACTGTGGGGGTTCCCTTCTGTCCATCCCCATAGAACCGCAATGAGGTTTGCAGGACAGTGTGGTTCAGTGACTGGTTCACTCCGGCTTCCTCTGCACAATCAGAAGTCCAGCAAGTCACCCAGAGCCTAGTGGTCCCTCACCCCCATAGCTCTGCACTGAACAGCTACTGCCACACACTGGGGCACTAAATCCTAGCCCACCGAGCCTTCCTAGATGCTGCCGTCAGATTCTCGGACCCTTGTTTTCTCTCATTGGCTTTTTTTTTTTTAATGTTTATTTTATTTATTTATTTATTTTGAGGGAGAGAGAGAGATAGAGAATCCCAAGCAGGCTCCATACTGTCAGCGCAGAGCCCGATGAGGGGCTTGAACTCACGAATCATGAGATCATGACCTGAGCTGAAATCAAGAGCCAGACATGTAACCAACTGAGCCACCCAGGAGCCCCCATCACTGACTTTGGATCCCTTTTAGTCCCTCCACACCTCTGCTTCCCAGCCTTCTTGCCCTCCGCTCTCCGCCAGTTTCCCGGCTCTGCAGTTTGAGGTAGTGAACTCAGATGCCGCCAGGGGCGCCTCTCCCCTGAGATGGAAGAGTCTGGCGCACACCCTGCAGAGTGTGGGGACAGGCTAGGACTAAGGGGGATGCCACCTTAACGGTCCTCCAGTCCGGTCCCTTACATGTCAGATGTGACTTCCCCATGGAAGCTGCTTTCAGCCTCGCTGTGTGTTTGACAAAAGGAGCAGAACACGTCAGCATTCGAGGAGCTATTAGGTGGACTGGCATATCCAGAGTCAACCTGTCGACCTGCTCACGGAGCATTGTCAGGCGGAAATGTGTTCTTTAAGGAAGTCACCAGTGGCCCCTGGGAATCCGTGCACTGTTGTAGCTTCCTTGGGGAGAGGAGTGAATAGTTTCACGTTCATTCAGCACTGAGCAGGTATCACACGTGCCTGTGATGTGCTAGACCCCAGGGCTGCAACAGGCTCAGCTCAGCCCTTTCCTTCAGGAAGGATCTGAGTGCGTAAATGCGGTCAGATCTGGGTTCAGACCCTGTCTCTGCGACTCACTAGCTATGTGACCTCGGCAGGCTGGCTAACCTCTCTGTGTCTCCAGTGCCTCATCTGTAGAATAAGGTTATTGTGTAGACTTGATTGCTGTGAGAATTATGGAAAAGTGATTGTTGTGAAAATTAGGGAAAGTGCCTGGTGAAGCCCTATGCACAGACTCTGGCCCACAGTAAGGACTCAACAAGTGGCCACCGTAATAATATACTCAAGGGCGGTCTGAGTTTCTTCACAGAAAACAAATTTTGGGTTGAAAGTAGATTTATGTCTCCTTTATTTGAAGACATGTAGGTTTTGAGATAGAACGTGTCTCTATATAATGTGCATATGTGCTTGCACAGACCTCCTTTTTTCTTTTCTTTTTTTTTTTTTTTTTTAAACTTTTCCAGTGGTTGTGATGGGCTTCTGTGCTCTGCCCCCTCTCACTCTAGGTAATGGGTTTTGGTCTCTATCTGATGGATGGAAATGTCAGCAACATTTACAAACTGGATGCCAAGAAGAGGATCAACCTCAGCAAAATTGATAAGTTCTTTAAGGTCAGCACCTGAAGCTGGGGCTGGGCTGAAGGGTGGTCTCTCTGGGGAAAAGAATGAAATGGGCCAGCAAGCAGTGGGGCTTGTTGATTGAGCTGCAGGCCCTACAGACCCCAAGAGGAAGAGGAGGAGGACAGAGTGAGCAGGCCTCCAGCTGCCCGCTGCCCTCCTGAGAAGGCATTCACTGTGGAAGCCTGCCCGGTTAAAGTCAGACATGCTCTGAGTGTCAGGATTTGGCTGGGATCTGTCTGGGGCGTGGGGGGTGGGGGGAGGTACTTACAGTTCTTTCTGCATATTGCCTTTTCTCTTTCCTGAAGTCCCTTGCTATCTAAACAAAGAGGGTGCATCCCAGAAGACAGTGCCTGCTTTCATTTTCTGTATAAATTCGAGCTCACAGAGGCAGGAGGATTAAAGACTGGATTTTAAATTGATCCACATTTCCAAAATCACAGCCTCTCCCGGCCCCCAGGGGGCTCCCTCAGCTTGCCCCTGCCTCTGGGCACAGTGTCTCATCATCATCGTCCATTATACACTCAGACCTTTGCAATGCCTCAGGGGTTTGATCTTCTGGCCCCAAATTTTTAAAAATAAATTAAGCCTTTGAGGTTTTCATAAAGGGATTTCCTGCTTTGGGATTGAATTCCACAGTGTTGGCTCATTCTAGCATTGGCCACTTCAGGCTTGGAGTGGAGCCTCCGAGTCAGACATGGAAAATCCTGGGTTTATACTGAAAGTGGAACCCCTCAGAAGTGTGGCATATGGGACACTAGGCTGGGCCCGGATCCTAGGGACTCTTCCAGGTTAAGGGGGAAATGAATCCCCCAAAGGCATCCTGTGGCTTTGCTTCTTTTCAAGGCTGGAACTTTGAGTTTGCTCTGGAGCTGCCCCAAATGAAAACAGGGCTCATCATGGAGACCATGCAAAATCCACCCCTGCCCTAAGTCAGCATGAATGAGATAGGGGTGGAGTTGAGGCATACAGCTTTGCAGCAGTCGGGCCTGGGTTTTAGTCTGGCCCTGCCACTTGATAGCTGGATGATTCTGAGAAAGTCACTAAGCCTTTCTGAAATGGAGTTCCCCCAGCCTGGAAAATCTGAATGCCAAGGGTATCTACTTCCTAGGGCCCCCTTGGGGATTGGGTGGGAATTACATAGGTGAGTCAGAGCCCTGGGTTATAATCCTGGCTCCTTGACTTCTAGTTGGTTTGACTTTGTGTGAAAATCACTTAAGCTGTCTAAACCTCAGTTTTGTCATCTGTGAAATGGGAATGATAATAGTACTGACCTCATGAAGTATTTGTATGGATTGAGATACTGGTTTGTTGTTGTTGTTGTTGTTGTTTAATAGAGTAGGTTTTAGGGCAATTGAGGCTCACAGCAAGATGGAGCAGAAAGTGCAGTTTTCCCATTTACCCCCTGCCCCCTACCCCCGCCATGCACAGACTCCCTCACTATCCCCATCCCCACCAGAGATACATGCTTTTACAGTCAATGAATGTACACTGACACATCATTCTCACCCAAAGTCCGTGGTTTACATTAGGAGTCACTCTTGGGGTTGTGCATTCTGTGTGTTTTGACAAATGCAGAATGACACGTATCTACCACTGTCCTGAAGATCTTCTGGTTTTAAAGTGCTTGACTGCAAAGAAGCTGACAGTAAATCCCGGCCTCCTCTCCATTTGTCCTGGTCTTCAGTTAGGACCTATCTGCCCTTAGTGTTCAGTGTTATGGTTTCAGTTGCATCAGTTAGGACCTATCTGAACCTTAGTGTTCAGTGTTATGGGTTCAGTTGCATCACATTGTAGAGGCTCTCAGGAAGGCCACCCCTAGCCAGCAGCATCCGGGTATCCCCTCCTAGCCCAGAGTTTACAGCAAGCAGCAAGAGCCCACTAATCCTAGGGAAATCAGAGCAGAAAGAACCCTGCCCTGGGAAGCAGGCCTTCTGGTCCTCATCCTTCATCCATTCCTGCTGTGTGATCTTGGACAGACTGCCTCTCTGGGCACAGTTGCTGGAACACGGGTTGGTTGGAGGCAGGAGAGGACCTGAACGCTGTCTGGGACTCTTTTTCGTTCTGAGGTTACACAGTAGCATTATCAGAAGCAGAAAGGAGTAGCCAGCCCAGAGGTACACGGAGGCCTGCTTTCCCCAGTGGAGAGCAGCCACCCAGCTCCTCCCTCCGCATCTCATGCCTTGTGTTTGCTTCCTTTGCAGCAGCTGCAGGTGGTGCCCCTTTTCGGCGACATGCAGATAGAGCTGGCCAGATACATTAAGACCAGTGCTCACTATGAAGAGAACAAGTCCAAGTGAGTGCCTGCCATAATGTCTCTCGGCTCCCGCGAGGACGCCCAGCCCGGGCAGGGGGCCGAGGGGCCACTTCAGCCCCTCCTCCCTCCCCAGAGCCCTGGGTAGGTGGATTCCGTCGGAACACTGGCACCCGGCCGGCCGGAAGGGAACAGTGGAGGGTGCTCTGAGCCCTTTTGTATCTGCCCTTTGCTGCCAGGGTTCAAAAGTGCTCAGAGCACAGCCACGCGCCTTCTCTGTCCCAGCCGTGACCCATGCCACTCAGAGTGGGAAAGCAGGAGGCTTCCTTCCCTTGAGATGGGGGAGGACTGGCTGGCCCTCAGTGGTCGGGTGGAGCAAGATGGCGTTCTTTTTCATCACCGTGGTTCTCTCCTCAGATTTGTGTCCATGCAGTAAGTATGTCATTGAGTATATGGTTTGGACGGTTCCCCCTATGAAGTAGGTTGACAACCTCACCTTAGATTGTTTTATAAACCACCATTCTAGGTAATCTGTGCTGGGATCTGGGTTGTCCATGACTCCTAGAAGGTGGGGGACATCCAGCTACAGCCTTGGCCACCCTGGGGCTGTTAGGAAGGTTTCTTCTGTCTGCATCTTTCCCCAAGCTGAATGAATCTGACCCTTGAATATAGAGAGGGCCTAACTGTCCTTTAGTCAAAGTGAGGGCTTGTGTATATATCTGTGAAAAATATATAAATGGAGCGTCCTTGAACCCCACCAGCCTTGAGCCACTGTGAAGGAGTCTTATCAAGGAAGCCAGTTAGTCTCTTCATAACCTGCTGGCTGCTAGTATGTGAGGAGGTTTTCTAGGAAAAGCATGGAGTTAAGAAGCCTGAACTCATTTCCTCATGTTCCCTACATGGATTCTCGACCACCTGAAGTTGGTTGGGAGTGGTGATGTGGCCACAGTGGGGTGTCAGAGGCTTGAGAGGTCGTGTCCCCATCCCTGTACAAATTACCCAAAATAAAAGTCATATCGAAGTGTAAGTGTGAGGAAATCTGTCACCAGTCCAAGCATTCTTATCAGGGCCACTTCAGAGATCCTTTTGAGATGCTACATTTTCCCCAAAATGTTTATCTGCCTTATTTGGTGCCCATGCTTAATCTTTCTCCTGGGTCACCAGCACCAGATGACAGGGCAGGGTGAAGGGGACTGTCTTTTTTCTCTTGTAGAAGGAGAGTGAAGACTTTCATTCATTGATGTCCTTTCCATTGTAGGATGGTTTTCCCAATGATATCTTTCCAAAGAGTTGAGGAGAAAGAAGAGAGGCCAGGAGAATAAGAAGGAGGCGGGGGGAGAGAGAGAGAGAGGGGGGAGTGAAGGGGAGAGGGAGAGCATGCCAGCAGTACTCCTCAGAGTGATCATGTTGTCCCTTTTGTGGAGTCCTTCCCTGTTGCCAGGTCACTGCTGAAAAGGAAGTGCAATCCCTTTAGGCTTCCCCAGCCCCATCCCCAATGGCCCCTCCACACAGCTTCATCCACAAGATGTCAGGGCTGAGAGTCAGTAGGCAGGTTTTGGCAGATCCCCCCACCTTGCCTTTTCTTTGCTCGGTTTCCAGTTCTATGTAGCCCTAGAGAGGCTCCTCACTCCCATTACTGGTAAGTACTTTGGACACCAGGTGTCTGGAAAAGCCTGTGATTGGGTCTTAGAGGAAGAAGAAGACTCTTCTGCTCAGCCTGTGGCAGGCTCTCTTGCTGGTGGCTGGGATGCCTCTTGGGTCCACCCAGGGGAGCCAGACACATTTGGCTGAGCACCGGGAGTAACCAGTGAGTGGAAGGAGCTTGTCCCACTGAGGCACCTAAGGCCAGAACCTGCTCCAACCCTGTGATTTTCTGCCCAGGTGGACATGTACCCAGAGCAGCATCAGCCCCCAGTACAACATCTGCGAGCAGATGGTTCAGATCCGGGATGACCACATCCGCTTCATCTCCGAACTCGCTCGCTACAGCAACAGTGAGGTGAGCTCACTCTGGCTGCCGGGATGGAGGCTGGTGGGGGCTCAGAGTGCGAAGGAGTAAGGACCAGCCAGGAAGGAAAGATCACAGGGATGATGGAGAGCAGGAGTGAGGGGATACATATCGGAGGCAGAAGGGCACAGTGGCCAAGAAAATGGATTTTAGAGCCAGGTGGAACTGGATTTGATTCTGGTGATGCTACTCACCTTAGCAAGTTATTCACAATCTCTATGCCTCAGTTTCCTCATCTGTAAATGGGGGGTTATAGTATCTGGAAAGGTTCGTCGAGAGGATTAAACAGTATATTGCTTGGAAAACGCGTCATGCCCAGCAGATAACAGTGGCCCATAATGGTTTATCTGCACATGATCCCTGGATGGCAAGAGAAACAGAGTTCTGAACACTCATGGTCAAAGCACTATCTAAATATTTTTAATCTACACAATAATAATCATTGTAACATCAGAAAATGCAATTAGGGACAGAAGAAGGCCATAAAAATCTCTTATACTCCCACCAATTACATTTTTACTGGTGTTCATTTTTTTTAATACAGAAATATAGTCAATGCACAAACCTCAGAAGAAATACAAATCTGCAAAGGAGGGAAAATCAATCACGTAAAATTCTACCAACCAGAACCAACTATGAGTAATATTTGGGTTTATATATTCTCCTGGACTCTTCCTGTGTATACCCTTCTAATGGGTTCATATGTTGGTTTGAGAAACACAGGTTCCTGATGTGAACCTGGATGACTCTGCACGGGCCCACATTTGCTCAATGGTTCCATCTTGTGGTTGGTGGCCATAGCGCACCTGCTTTCCAAACCCAAACTCTGAACATGTCTTTGATCAAAGGGCAACATATTTGAAATGAGGGCAGTCAGACAAGTACACATGGTGTGATCATTAGACAGGTGGCCCATATTCTTATGAGGGCTCCTGGAAGACATGGACCGAGGTCAAACCCAAATCTTTGGCTTTCTTAACCATATGTGCCAATCATCTGAACTGAAGCTATGGGAATAATATCAGTGCTGGGGCCTCCTTCGTTCTTGTCAAGTTTTGGTGTGATTTAAGAGTGAATCTGGCCTCAAGTGATTTTTTAAGTTTTATTTTATACATGTGTATATACAGACAATTCTCTTTACAGTAGTTATGTTCTGTAAAGTGGGCACGAACACTGGATAGGCAAATACTAAATACTAGAAGCATTGCTCCTAGACAAAGTACAGAGTTAAGTTCCCGTGAACCTCTGGTCACAACATTTCATAGGCTGATCAACATATAACCTTGTTTTTGATATGTTTCTATTTAAAGACACCTTATGTAACATATATTGTTGACTCATTAGCAGTAACTCACATCCAACGGCACTATAACTCATGGCCAGACAAAGCGTATCTAAAATATTTATTTTTCTATGTGTAAGAAGGCACATCATAGCCTTTTTACAGTTAGAATCACTAGGCAGAACATTAGCACTAAATCTGGGTGCCTTTTTAATAGTGAAATCACCAGCAAAAAATACAAAAATGTGGAAAACATGGCATTGAATAAACCATGAGAAGGACACTTATATACAGTATGATTACTGAAACAAGAAGGCAGAGACTCGCCTTGTTCGACCTCAGCTGGGAACATGACTCTGATTTTTCACCACTATGCACATAGCGGTGAATGACCATTAAAGGTACTGCAGGTATTGATTTGGAGATTACAAATAAATTTTAGTGAGTAGGCAAATTCACAAATACAGAATCCACAAATAATGAGGACTGACTCCATATGTATGTATGTATGTGTATGTACATACCTATATACACGTATATTTGCATATGCATGTGCATATATCCGTGTCTCATTATGGAACATGTCACATTCAAATAGATGTTTGTCTTCAGTGCTTTTCAGTTGGTGAGTCATGTCTAATTAATGAGTTGTGAGATCAGTTTAGTGGTTTATGATTAGCATTTTTGTGTGAAGTAGGATAGGAAATCAGAGAAATTCTCATGTGTTCAGAGTAAAGTTGCTTCCTGCAAAGTGTTGGTTCATATATATAGTTGAGATCTTTCTGCAGGTATGTGTTCCTGAGTCACTATGTGGTGGGCATGTCCCACTATAAATGGCATCACACCGCCTGAGGTTAAACCCTCAACCATTTACAAGCCACGTGGCCTTCAACAAAGAACTTGTCTGACCCTCAAGGGGGTATAAACAGCACCTCCCTTGTATTAGTCTTGGGGGAACCAGTGAAATCACATATAAAAGTGCCAGCATGTACATGGTGAGGGTGACGGTCCATGTCCCCCAGGTGGTGACAGGCTCCGGGCTGGACAGCCAGAAGTCAGACGAGGAGTACCGTGAGCTCTTCGACCTGGCCCTGCGGGGCCTGCAGCTTTTATCCAAGTGGAGCGCCCACGTCATGGAGGTGGTAGGTGTCCCTGAGGGCGGAGGGCCTGCCCTCCCCTGGCCCCTGCAGACTGACCTCTGTTCACATGGACTCCTGTCTGCCCCTGTCTCCCCCTCCCCGAACTCTTTTTTTAACAGCCTTGCTGAAATGGAATTTGCATACCATACCGTTCACTCATTTAAAATGTAAAATCCATTAGTTTTTAGTATATTTGCAGAGTTGTGCAACCACAGTCATTTTTAGAACATTTTTATCAGTTCCAAAAGAAACTCTGTGCAATCCCCTCCCCCATTCCCTATCCACACAGCCCCAAGCAATCTGTCTTCTGTCTCTGTAGATTTCACTATTCTGGACATTTCCCATACGTAGAATCCTATACTATGTGGTTATTTGTGTCTGGCTTCTCTTACTTCACATCTTCGAGAACCACAATCCATCCATGTTCTAGCATTAATCAGAACTTCATTCCCTCACAGGACTGAATTACATTCCCCTGCATCCTCACACTGTGTTTGGCTTTTCCATTCACCTGCTGATGGACGTTTGGGTTTTTTCCTCTCCCCATAGTACTCTTGGAAGCTGGTTCACCCCACGGACAAGTTCTGCAACAAGGACTGCCCAGGCACAGCGGAGGAGTATGAGAGAGCCACGCGCTACAACTACACCAGTGAGGAGAAGTTTGCCTTCGTCGAGGTGGGTGCTGACTCCGTGCACATCCCTCACCCCCGGGGCTGCGCTTGGTGTTGACCCTGGTGGTTCTGGGAGGGCTTCATGGGCAAGACGGCAGCCGTGGGCCTCCCCATGTGCATATGCTTCCCTGACCCTTCCTCCTGCCCTAATTCATCATACGTTACCATTCAAAAATGATTAGAAACTCATTCTCAGGGAACCTGGGTGGCTCAGTTGGTGGAGCATTCGACTCTTGTTTTCGGCTCAGGTCATGATCTCAGGGTCGTGACACTGAGCCCTGCGTCAAGCTCTATGCTGAGCCTGGAGCCTGCTTGAGATTCTCTCTCTGTCTCTCCCTTTGCCTCCTTTTCCTCCTCGTGCTCTCTCTCTCTCAAATAAAAAATAATTAAGTAAATAAATAAATAAGGAAGGAACTCCTTCGGTTCCTAAGAACCCAAAGGCAGGCATTCACTCCACTAGAAAAATGGGCTAAAGGAAACCAATGGAAGGAACAGGGACAAATGGCCAAAAGAGATAAGAAAAATGCTCAGACTAATGAGTGATCAAAGAACTACAGGTAGAAACTGAGATGAGATGAGATGTCAGATGTTGGACCCCCAGGATTTAGTGTCTGATTTTCTTATCTTTTCTCTTTACTGCACATCATTTATTTTTGTTCTGCTTTATGGAATATTTCCTTAAGATCAACTTTCTCCTGTGTATTTTTCATCATGCCTATTACATTTTTACATCCAGAAGTTCCATCTTGTTCTCTGAACATTCCTTTTATGAATGTCCCTGCTCTTTTGTCAAAGTATGCTTCATGAGGACAGTGTAGCTTTTTTTATCATCTTTACTGAGGCATAATTTATATACAGTAAGCCATATCTATTTAAAGTGCATAACTCAAAGACTTTTGACAGTTGTATACACACCTCTGAAACCACAAAGATAAGATACAGAACATATCTGTCCTGGCTTCAACAGCACATGTACTTGAATTGGAATAATACAGAGAAGGTTAGCATGGGTCCCTGTGCAAGCATGACACACAAATTCTCCCCTTAAAGACTTGGTGCCATTGGCAGTCTATCCTCCTGCCATCCTTGTCCCCAGTCGCTTTTTTTTTTTGTTACCACAGATTTGTTTTTCCTATCGTTTTGCATAGTTTGTAATTTTTTGTGTATGGATCTGTTACTCACCATCATAATTTTGAGTTTTATCCACATTGTTTTGTGTATCAGTAGTCTGTTCCTTTTTATTATTAAGTATTATTCCATTGTATGGATATACTATGATTTGTTTGCCCATTCAACTGCTGATAAACGTGGGGCCATTTCCAGCCGTTGGCCGATATGAAAAAAGTTGCTTTAAAGATTTGAGTATACATTGTGTGGATATGGGTGTTTATTTCTCTTGGAATGGTCGTACTGTAGGTTTGTGCTTAACTTAAGGAATTGCCAAATGGTTTTCCAAAGTGGACGTACCATTTTGTATTGGTACCAACTGTATATGAGAGTTCTGTTGCTCCACAACTCACAGTCCTTGATATTGTGAATTTGATTAATTTTAGTCATCCTAATGGCTGGTTAGTGAAATTTCATTGAGGTTTTAATTTGTATTTCCCTGAAGACTGATGATATTGAGCATCTTTTCATGTGCTTTTTGGCCATTCATATATCTTCCTTTGTGAAATGTTGTCTTCTGAAATTTCTTGCCCATTTTTAAAATTAGATTTCTGTCTTCTTCTTGAATTGTGAAAATTCTTTATATATTCTGGACTATACGTCCCTAGTCTTATATATGTTGTAAATATTTTTTCTAATCTGTGACTTTGCCTCTTTAATTTTTAGGGGATACCTTTTGAAGAACACCTCTTCTATATTTTCATAAAGTCCAACTTATCAATTATGTTATGGTTTGTGATTTTTGTGTTCTAGCTAAGAAATCTCTGCCTAGCCCAAAGTTGCAAATATTTTCTCTCTCTTTTTTTTTAATGTTTATTCATTTTTGAGAGAGAGACAGAGACAGAGACAGAGCATGAGTGGAAAAGGGGCAGAGAGAGAGGGAGACACAGAATCCTAAAGAGGTTCCAGGCTCTGAGCTGTCAGCAGAGAGTCTGACACGGGGCTTGAGCCCAGGAGCGGTGAGATCATGACCTGAGCCGAAGTCAGTCGCTCAACCAACTGAGCCACCCAGGAGCCCCGATTTTCTCTTAAGTCTAACTGCTCTGCACACTCTGCTGTGTTTGGAGTTATTCTGAAATACCTTCACTATCTACTTCTTCCTTTGTCCCATTATTTCCTAATTACATCTCTAGCCAGGAACCCAGATTCTTTTATGACGTGATGTTCCTTTAAGGCTTTGGTCCCATCGTTTCTCTACACCAAAGCTTCTTTCCAGCAAAACCATTATACTTATTGGTTCTAATGAAAATCCTCACCTTCTGAACTTTGTTCTCACCATTTCCCCTAACCTCAGATGTTCTATTTATTCCTTTAAGGTTTAGAGGGGAAAAAAAAAATCTTAGCTTCTAAGCTCATTCATTACTTTATTCATTCCTTTTCAACACAACTTTGCTGACAGCCCACTTCAGGCCCAGGCAATGGGCCCACGGTGTGCACAGCACCACTGGGCCCTGTTTCTGCAGCACTTACAGCCTGGTACAGAGGGAGGAAGTCTAACACCTCATGAGTATTAGACTTATCATGGGTGTGATAAGTGCAGTGGTTGTCAGGAGGCTGATTTGGCATGTGCTTTCCCCTTCAAATTCTGAATCAATCTAGATATTAGCACTTGTGGCTGATAGGGGCCAAAGGATCAGGTTTGTTGCTGGGGAAGCTGGACTAGGGATGTGACTTCCAACCAATGCCACCTGAGACTTATTGTTCCTCCTCCAGGCCATTTAACTTACCCACTGGGAAACAGACAGAGCAACTATAAAATACATGCGTCTCTTCCTCGGAATGGGGAGGAAATGGTTATTGCAAGGAAAAGACAGGAACCCAGGCAGACAGATCTCAAAAGAGAGCTCCAGGGCAAGCCAGGATACACTCATCACATAACCTGGCCCTCCCCACCCCCCTGCAGCCAGATAAGTGAGTTAAGGGTCTAGGGAGGAGGCAAATAGAAGGGCAGAGGCTTTCCCTCACCTGAGACTTCTACAGAGATTTTGTGTCCTAGGAGGAAGTCCTATGGACCGCCACAGCAACTGGCCAAGTTCTTTCAAAAGCAAAGATTATTAAAGTTCTATAGAAAATTTTATGGTCAAAACAGTTCTGTTTGATATGGTCTGTGGGTGCATGCTATGTAGAGAGGCCTCTAGAAGTCAGAGTGATCCACAAAATGTGGTCCATGAATGGAAGCTGCCATTTGTCAGCAGTCAGCACTAATGAAAATCAGCTACGTCATGAAGCACACTGTTCCGTTTAGTTGACATCTTTGCTTTGTAGCAGGACTTTGTTGATGAAGAAAGCAGAGCACTGATTTCCCATCCAGCATGTGTTTCTTACCTAGCTGTGAACTGGCACTTTGAGTAGCGCTAGCCTCTTGCTTCCGGACCCTCCCTGCAATGTAGTGAAGGGTACCGGACAGATACGTGAGCGGAAGCACAGTGAGTCTGACCTTGATCTGTGCCTGGCCAGGTGATTGCCATGATCAAAGGCCTGCAGGTACTCATGGGCAGGATGGAGAGTGTCTTCAACCAGGCCATCAGGAACACCATCTACGCGGCCCTGCAGGACTTTGCCCAGGTGACACTGCGTGAGCCCCTGAGGCAGGCGGTGCGGAAGAAGAAGAATGTCCTTATCAGGTGGGTCTTCACATGGCCCTTTTCAGGAGAACATTTAAAATCAGGGGGTGCTAGGTGTAGCCCACAGAGGAAGTTCCTGGCTCAGTCGGCATCAAACGCAGCCTCTGAACACACACAGAGCCTCCTAGCAAGTTCCAGCAAATTCTATGAGGCCTTCTTAGGAGTTGGACATTTGAAATTAAGCCTCAGTCTCTGGGTTTGAAGCCCATATCCCCCATTATCTGTGTGCACTCAGTCAAGTAACCTACTCTCTCTGAACCTCAGTTTTCCTCGTTTGTAAAATGTGGACAATAACTTAACTTCGTTGGCTGTTGACAGTAAAATAATCAATGTGTAGACCTAAGCACACAGCAGCATGGAGTAATTATGCAACAAATATAAGCTATCACTAAAATTATGAACATACAGAGATGTAACTGGACTAATGAAATGCCCCTATAGTGAGAAAGAAAACTAGCCAGTGGGCATCAGAGTCACCTGGGTGCTGGGGAAGTGCAGTCTGGAGCAGGTCGAGCCTGAGAGGCCAGCCCATCACCCTGGAGTGGAGAGGCCCAGGAATCCTAAGACAAGTGGTCCTGGGTCAAGACTCTAGAAACAGGCTTGCAGGTCTCCCTCCCAACAGTAAAACCTAGTCTTTTGATTCTGGATTCTTCCTTCCCAGTGTCCTCCAGGCAATTCGAAAAACCATCTGTGACTGGGAAGGGGGCCGAGAGCCCCCTAATGACCCGTGCTTGAGAGGGGAGAAGGACCCCAAAGGTGGATTCGACATCAAGGTGCCCCGGCGTGCGGTGGGGCCCTCCAGCACACAGGTAAGTGGTTCCGGGCACAGGCTAACTCTGTTGACTGAGAGACCAGCCAGGCCATGGTAGGTCATCCTGGCTGGAATGTGGGTGGTAGGGCTGGGGGTCCTCAGGCAGGAGGGGCAGCGTCCAGCAGCTGTTCTAGTCTTATTCTGCCATCTTGTTTTAATACAGGAGGGAGGACTACTAGCTTAAGATTCAGGAGACCTGGATTCTAGTCCCAGATACCTGTGTGACCTCGGGCATGTTACACAGTCTCTTTGTGCCTCAGTTGTCTAATCTGGCAAATGGAGGCAATACCAGGACTGGCTATCTCCTAGCCCTGTGAAGTTTAGGTTCCAAAGTGTAGGAGGAGTTTCAAGTAGAATCTATACGCATCTATCCTGTCCCTCTGTAGTGAACCCCGGCCCCTTCCCCTGCAGTGACGTCCTAGCTTGGGAATTTACAAGTTCTGCCTCTGACTTGCTGTGTGATCTTGGGCAAGCACCTTGACCTCTCTGTACTCTGATTATCTTCTCTATTCAATGAAAATTTTGAATGAGATCATGTTACTGACAAGTTATTATTATTATTATCCCCTCAAATGCACTAGTATCACAAGCCCTTGACCCCTTAGAGAGTCTAGATATCAGAGATACTCAGAGTTGCTAACCAAAGCTTCTGAAAAAGAGGTCACCTAGGATTTATCCAAAGTAGTCATAAAATTATTTTAAAAAAAAGTAAAGAATCTGGGCATCTTGGTCAAATCCTTGCCACTTACTTAGGGATAAGCAATTCCTGGCAGGCTTTTTGAGGAATTAGAAAAAAGCATAAGGGTCCTTTGAACTTTCAAGGGTCTTCCAGGAACTCCCACTTCACATGATCTGTCAGCCTCTCTCAGCTCTGAAACCCCGAATATGAATCATCTGAGATGAGCCATGTGAGGCCCACCGCCTCCCCTCTGTGTGTGTGTCTGTGTCTGGGCAGGGGCCGGGGGGGAGGGATGGGCCAAGACGGGGTCTCAGCCATGTCACTGTAACTTCCTTGGCTTCACAGCCCACGGGCACTTTGCACTCATCCTGCTGGTTGTGAAAATCCCAGAGAAGCTTCTACAAACACTTCTATGTAATGTCAAGGACCACAGACCTTTCCAGCCTAGGATACACCTTACGGGTGTTTCCATAAGCCCAAGACATGAGTGAGGGAGACCCAGACAAGGCAAAAGAGAAACTGGAAAGGAGGAGGAGGGCTGCACAGGACAGGAGGGAGGGACAGAAGAGGAGAGGTATTTATGTAGGTGGTCTGAGAGGGGACTGTGACTATGAGTTAAACCCCAACACCGCCAAATCACGCGAGGCGGCATAGATGCATTTTTAATAGACTCCCAAAGTCAGAGCTGGAAGAGCCCTTAGAGACAAGCTAGTCCCAGTGCCCTCCCTATTTTGCAGATGGGGAAACTGAGGTCCAGAGAGGGGAAGTGACTTGTCTAAGTCACAAGGTGAGTCACAGGCGGAGGTGGGACAAGAACCCAGGTCTCCTGACTCCCACCCCAGGGCTCTGTTAGGGCCATCAGAGAACAGGAGACAGGGCATCTAGCAATCTAGCAGAGCTGGGCTGCTGACTGATCTGATGAGTTAAACAGAAGCAGGTGGGAAAAGAGTTCCTCCTCCTTTATCGACAAAATGGATTTTCAAATAGAATTGGATACAGATCAGTCAATTCCACATGGATGGTTCCTGATGAATCCTTTCCTTGATGACTCCAAAGGCCATCGTTAGAATAGTGCTTCTCAGTCCTTAGGGATGATCAGGCCTGCCCAGCGATGGGGTAGCAGAGGGTGGACTGTCCAGTAAACTGGCCACCAGGGTAGCTCTTTCACCTCCAAGGGAAGTGCTGTGGTAGGGGCGTGTGTCCCTCCCCTCTGAGGCTGCGTGCCCGTCCCAGTGCCAGGGGCATGGTGGGTACGGTCCTAGAGGAGTCCAGAGGCAGCCAGGATGGACATGGTGGCAGAGGGAGGTTGGAACTTCTGAGAGGTGGTCGGCAAGTGGCCCCTATAGCAGTCGCGGCGGCTTTCCCACCGTATACAATACCTCTTGCTTTTCTCTCTCTCTCTTTCTCTCTTCTCTCTCTCCCTCTTCCCTGTCTCTCCTGCCCTCCCACCCCTTCCTCCTTTCTCCTATCTATGTCTTAGGCCTGCCAGTGGTCCCCGCGGGCTTTGTTTCACCCCACTGGTGGCACACAGGGCCGAAGAGGCTGCCGATCCCTGGTATTACACCGCCTGGCTGGGTTGGTTGGGGTACACTTCTCCAGGAGGCAGCAGGAATGGACTAGCCTGGCTCCTCAAGGCCCCTTCCAGCCCTAACATTCAAAGCATATGATGTGGAAAGATCTAGATTAGCACTTGCACCCTTTGCACTTAAGGCCCTCTGTAAGCGGGAGTTGATTGTCTAGTAGACCTCCTGTGTAAGTACTGATCTTCACCCGCTTTCCACCCAGGATTTTGGTAGGCTGTGCAATGCATCTGGCACCACCAGAGGGCGCCATCACTCAGTCATGGATTCAAAGTGCTAAGTGTCAGAAGCTTAAGGTGGTTGGGTGGGGGGCTTGTTCTGATCATATTCTATTTTGCAGTTCCTCAAAATGTTAGAGCTGAAAGGGACTGATTTGAGAAAGCATCTAGTGCAACCCCTTCGTGTTAGCAGATAAGAAAACTGAGGCCCGGAGTGGGACTTTGCTGCCCAAGGTCACACAGCAAGACAGTAGCAGTGCCTGGCCTTAGACCCAAGTCCACGGCTCTGCCCTTGGCACCACCATAGCCAACCAGTAAAGCAGAGAGTGACTCCAGAGTGATGTGAACTGAAGTTCTCCTCTGATGCCCATGCCCTTGGCCGAGCAGAGTAGGCAAAAACCTGGGTTTTGCATGACTTGGTATTACCAGGTCCATCTACCCAGGGATGCTGCAGGCCCCAGGCAGGACTTCCTTCCTGGGCCGGCCAGTCTCCCTCTTGAAGGTTTACGTGTTCCAAATTCACTTCTCCACCCCTAAACTGGTGCTTCCTTAAGACAGTGCTTTTTAAGAGCAGACATCTGCAGAAAAAAAGAAAAATATAAACACAGCACAAAGAAACCTTTACCCCAGGGTGGAGAGCCAGCCCTTGACCTTCTCATCTTTCTTTCTCTTTCAAGCTGTACATGGTGCGGACCATGCTTGAATCGCTCATTGCAGACAAAAGTGGCTCCAAGAAGACCCTGAGAAGCAGCCTTGATGGACCCATCGTCCTCGCCATAGAGGACTTCCATAAACAGTCCTTCTTCTTTACACACCTGCTCAACATCAGTGGTGAGTCACCGTGGGGAGCGGATGGGGGTTCTCGGTCCCAGACCAACTAAGGCCTTTGGATCAAAAGTTACAAAGAAACGTGATCATTGACCAAAAAGGACACATCTTGCCACTGAGGAAAAAAAATGCACACTTTCTGGTGAGCTTGGAAAGGCCAGGCCCAGTCCAGTTATTCTGACCCAGCTAAATTTGTCTGGTAGACGTTTGTGGTTTATTTGTCATGAAGTCCTTAGCAGAAGGGATTAAAACCAGCAACACACCTGCACACGTGGCCAGGCAGTCGGCCAGCCTTTTGCTTCTAAGCAGCAGCTCTGAGCTGACTAGTCTTGCTACTCCTAGCAAAGGCGCTGTCCAGGCTGTACCCCAGCCCTGTGTCCCACATCGCTGTTCTCTTGTTAGCAGGATGCCTGCGCAGGTCGGACAGGGCAGGGTGGAAGGAAAGTGCCTCCAGGGCCGTGAGTGGTAATGCATCTGTTGGTGTTGAGAAGAGTGACCTTCACCAACAATCCAAGTTTCTCCGTTAGAGCACAGCCTAGGAGGCTTCCAGGCTTCTAAGCATGCGGAAGGTCAGAATTACCATGTATAAGGATGCAAGGAGCAGTTAAAAGCAGGCACTTGGGGACCTAGCTTGACACTGTGTTTGTATAGCAAGGACGCTTTTTACACCCGGATTGTGGCTTTTCAGGACGGCTCTGTAGGGGGTTGTGGAATTTGTGGAGGCATCCAAAGCTCTAAAACATCACTGCTCTCCTTACTGAGAAGCTTAACCAATGGTGTTTTCTAAATAGAGGTTAGACTGGCCTTCGGGTACCAGAGAGCAGGATCTACCGATCGAGTCGTATTTTATGAGTATCTGCAGCATACTAGTACCGTGGTAAGAATAGCAATAAAAGCAAGGAGAACTAAGTCAATAAAAACAATAAGAAGAAAGATCTCTTGGTGCTTCCTGTGTAGAACCCACAGCTCTCCCCTCTATGTTTTCAGAAGCCCTGCAGCAGTGTTGTGATCTCTCTCAGCTCTGGTTCAGAGAATTCTTCCTGGAGTTAACCATGGGCCGGCGGATCCAGTTTCCAATTGAGATGTCCATGCCCTGGATTCTAACAGACCATATCCTGGAAACCAAAGAACCTTCCATGATGGAGTAAGAGGCAGGATTGGGTCAACAAGGAGGGTCTCCAGGTTCAGATGGTAGTGAGCTCTGTTCGTTTCAGAACTTTCCAGATTAGGCAGTGTGCCCCACCAGGAAGAAACGCTCATGCCAAGAATCAAGTCACACCAGATTTCACTCGGCCTTGCAGACAGGTTCAGGATTCTACTAGTCCAGCTGCCCTTCCTGTGCTCTGTCAGTCTCAGAATAGCCATGCTTGGAAGATAGTCGTCTCTGGGGATCAGGAAGCCAATATCTTTAACTGCCATCTGATTTCTCTTGGTCCCAGACTAAGTTTTTCAGGCTTTGGATGTATTCACATCATGGGGTTTGATTTCTCTGGGAAGACTGTACAGTAAGTCGTTTCTAAAGCAGGCTGGAAACATCAGACTGCTAGAGAACAACCTCCAAATGCCGAGCTTGTTCGTCTTTTCACCCAGCCGTTCATATGTCCCACGCCGCATCAGTCAGCCTGCCTTGAGAGAGATTAGTAAGCTGCCGGCCTCTGTTTTTCTCCCTCAGGTACGTCCTCTACCCTCTGGACCTGTACAATGACAGCGCCTACTATGCTCTGACCAAGTTTAAAAAGCAGTTCCTGTATGATGAGATTGAAGCTGAGGCAAGTGACGTGCTTCCTCTTTTGTTCCTATAATCTTTATTTTTTTAATTAAAAAAAATTTTTTTACATTTATTTATTTTTGAAAGAGAGAGACAGAGCACGAGTGGGGGAGGGGCAGAGAGAGAGGGAGACACAGAATCGGAAGCAGGCTCCAGGCTCTGAGCTGTCAACACAGAGCCCGATGCGGGGCTCGAACCCATAATCCATGAGATCATGACCTGAGCCGAAGTTGGATGCTCAACTGACTGAGCCGCCCAGGCGCCCCCACCTTTTGTTCCTATAATCTTATTCCAAGTGTCTGGACTTTTTAAATCTGGAGCTGTTGGCACAGAGTGGGCTGTCTTCGTCTGTTCAGGCTTCTGTACCAAAATAGCACAGACTGTGTGGCTTATAAACAACAGACATGTATTTCTCACTGTTGTGGAGGCAGGAAGTCCAGATCAGGGATTCGGCACCATCCAGTGGGGGCGCCCTCCTGGGTCACAGCCTTCTCGTGGTGTCCTTGCTAGTGGAAAGGGTGAGGGAGCTCTCTGGGGTCTCTTTTATAAGAGCACTAATTCCATTCCTGAGGGCTCCACTCTCATGACCTAATCACCTTCTAAAGTGAGGCCATTCCTCATACCATCACCTTTGGGGATTAGGATCTCAACCTAAGAATTTTAGGGGAACGTAAGCATTCAGACCGTAGCAGTAAGGGAACAATGACTTGTTCTGGAGAGCAATCTCTTTTTATGACTTTCTTTTTAATTGCAGAATAGTTGACACCCAATGTGACATTAGTTTCAGATATTCAACGTAGTGATTCTCCAACTTTGCACATTATGTTATGCTTACCCCAAGGTGACAGCTACCATCTGTCACCACGCAACACTATTATAATCTCATTCACTGTGTGGAGATTGATCTTTGCAAGCATCATGATCATCAAAAAGAACCCAGACCAGGATGATGGTCTTATTTTCAAATATATTAAGGGATGGCAGATGATAGAAAGGCATGGGCAAAATTAGTTTTCCATTGGGTCTGGTATGGTTGGATTATTTGGCTAATAATAATAACAGCAGTATACCACTTCTCAATTATTATATATATGCCATTTGCCAAGGGCAGGGCTAAGCACTGTAGAGAGACTTTTTAAATAAACTTTGTAGCCATTTAAAGAAGTGTGTGCTACTCTCTATCTTACAGATAATAAATCTTAGACTTACAGTGGTCAGTTATTTCACCAAGGTCACACAGCTTACAGAGTCCCTTTCTAGTACTACTAGGACTGAAGTAACCGTCCTCTCAATCATTAAAGCTGTTTATTAGAGAGTCATTCAATAGCTTCATTTCTGTAGTGGTCAGGATAAACTAGGTTATGCTCCAGTAACAAATAATCACAAATTCTTAGTACCTTGAAACCAAAGGTTTATTTCTCCATTATGGATTGCCTGGGGGCTCTGGTCCATATAGTCTTCAAGTTGGGACCTACCTGGGATATTCACTCATTGTCATGCCAGGGGGAAGTGTTACTGATACTCAAAGCTTCTACCTGGAAGTGACACATGTCATTGGTCAATGCAAGTCACATGACTGCACTTCCTTTTCAAAGAGGGGCAAGGAAGTCCAGCCCTGCCCCATATGCAAGGACCAGGAGGATGAGGGCAACAGCAGTGATGGTTACTGGAATGTAGTTTTGCCTTCTGGAAAAGGGAATGATAGTCTGGGCTCTGCTTAACTGCACGGTGCTGTATAAAATCAGAATGGATCGATTAGGTAAAAATGTCATCGAAATATAAGATATTCTTCTTTATAAAGGGAATACATGAATCTTTTTAGCATTAACATCACCACTTAGTTTGAAAGTTTACATATCTCAGACAAAATCTAGCAGAGATGCTCTTTGCTTTCTCAACCCCCCGATGTCTGTGGGAGTTGAAAACCCTGATGGGCCCCAACACAGATCTGTTCTCCTGAGCATGAACTTGGGAAGAGAGATTCCCAGAGACAAGTTAATTGGTTGCATCTTCGCTTTGACAACTCCATTTTCTGACTAGATCTTATAGAGTTGTGTTCTTCAACAGGTTAAAAACAAAACAAACCTAGAGTGTCATGTGGCCAAGTGAGATTTTTAAAAAATATTTACTTATTTATTTTGAGAGAGAGAGTGTGCACACACGAGCAGGGTAGGGACAGAGAGAGAGGGAGAGAGAGAATCCGAAGCAGGCTCTACACGGTCAGCGCAGAGCCAGATGTGGGGTTCAATCCCATGAACCGTGAGGTTGTGACCTGAGCGGAAATCAAGAGTCAGACGCTTAATTGACTGAGCCACCCAGGCACCCCAGAGATTTTTTAAATACGTGTAAAGAAAGCACACAGCCAGGCCCTGGGTAACATTTGAGGGCCCAGGGCCAAAGTACAAATTGAGACCCCAGCTTGTAGCCTGCCACCTTTCTGTTCCCATCCCCAAGCTCTGTTCTGCACTAGGCAGGGCCTCGGGTGCTTGTGTTCAGATATGCAAGCTTTGCCACCGCTGCCCTCAAACAGCAGCCCTCTTGGCTAACCCACGGTCCCAGGGGTGCACACACCTGAGGTGCGGTCCACCCTCGGGTGATACCGGGGAAAACACCAAACAGCCTGAAAGGGGGTTGGGCTTTGGGGGCAAGGATATTCAAGTCTGGTTCTCCAAGGGGAGCATGGGGTATGAGTAGGGGACGCCTTGACCCTGCAGGTTCTTCAACTGAAGGAAGGCCCCGTGGGGACCTTTGAAGTGCAGAGTCCGGGGCAGAGGCCTTGTTTACCTGCAGATGAGGACAGAGCTGCCCCCAGCTCTGTGGTTCTTGTTCAGAATAACATCTGGGCTGTAAGAGAAAACATGGAAGCTCTTTGGATAAAGAATTAACCACAAGGAGCTGAGAATTTGGGGAGGGCAAAATGGAAGATGTGTCACCTAAATACGCTCTGTTCCCTCTGAAGTCACATGCCACCCTGCCCCACCGCGGCCCCATCTCATTAAAGTCCCACACTTGGCTGTTTCTGGCCATCATTGGAGGGTTTGGTTTTGATCCCGTGTCTGAGATGAACATCTTCTCACCTGAGCACCACAGCCCGCCACCGATGTGATGAGACACTGAAATGCAAGATGACCCCATATTCATTAAGAGCCAAAGGTTTTTAAGCAAAGTTTGAAAAAAAAAAAGATTTTTCAGTTTCCAGTGACCATCAACTTCTTCATTTGTCAAGCAAGGTCAAATTAAAGGAAAAGACAAGAAAGTCTAGCAGGAAAGATGATGGGTTGGCTGATATGAGTAGTTTCAGGATATGGAGATCTGTCTTGCATTCCCCCTGGGTGGGCCACCTCGCAACAGCAAGGAGGGGACCCGAGGGGAGGATGATTCCTCCGGGGCTTTTTGAACTTTGCCTTCTCTGTGTCTAAGGACCTTAATAGGAAGGGCCAAACTTCTTAACCACAAAATCTTCTTTTGTTGCCGTTCAAAGCCTCTTGCCCCACAACACACAATACCACCCAACTGCCCCTTTCGGTTGCCTGAGCTTCTGTGATAAAGCTGGACAGACACCATTGATGTTTCCTGCTTCCCTTTCACCAGGTGAACCTGTGCTTTGATCAATTTGTCTACAAGCTGGCGGACCAGATCTTTGCTTACTACAAAGCCATGGCTGGCAGGTACGAGAGTCCCAGGGCTGTGAGCAACAAGCTTTCTTAGATTGCCTCCTGTAAGACAGAGTTTCCTGTTGTAAAACCTCTCTTCTTTAGCACCTAAGGAAATCAGAGCAATTCTGTGGGCCTGGACTGGGTGCTAAAATACGGGAGAAAGGAAAATAGGCAGATTTGGTGTTGCACCTCATGGAGCTTACAGTCTAGTGGGGATAACAGACATTAATGAAAACTGATGAAAGCACAGTGACAAGGGAGGTTACATGCTCCCTGTGAAGGAAAAGTTCATGGGAATCTGTGACCATTAAACGTGAACTAGTCTTTGGGGTGAGGAACTGGAAAGGCTATACTGAGAAAGTAACATTTGAGTTCTTATCTGAAGGTGGTAGACATTAAGTAAAAGTAAGTGAAGGATGGGATAGGAAATTGCAGGCAAAGGAACTATTTGTGCAAAGTCCCTGTGGCAGAAATATCATATTGATGCTTACTCCCATAGGACAGTTGAGGCCTAATTCATAATGTGAATTAGTACATGTAAATGCCTCATTCACAGACCACAAGAGGAGGCAAGTTGCATGATGAAACTGAAAGAGGTAGGCAGGTCTCAGGTGATGGGGCTTGTAGGCATTTACCTAGGAGGAATAGAATATCATGGGATGGTTTCAAAAGTATGACAGAGGCTTGACTCAGTTTTTACTTTTAAAAATGTGCCCTATTAAAAACATAAAAATGTGGACAATGGATTCGTGGTGAGCAAGGGTGGGTTTATAAATATAGGCCAGATAGGAGACCAGTGGGGAAGTTGTGGTAACATACATGTCAAGTGTTAGAGGCTTGTTGGTATTGATTGGCGTATGTGTTGACTTAGACTCCCGTGAATTCCTGGGTTTCAGGAATCCACAACAGAACTGGTCAAGAAAAACCTAAAAATAGGTCTCCCTTATTATTGGAAACCCAAGTGTACAAACCAAAAATATCAAGAATAGTTACTTAACCAACATAAATTATTTTTCTTTCTATGCAAAGAATTTGCATCATTTTGCTTTTTAAAGAAAAAATTTTTTAACGTTTATTTATTTTTGAGAGACAGACAGACAGAGTGTGAGGAGGGGAGGGGCAGAGGGAGAGGGAGACACAGAATCAGAAGCAGGATCCAGGCTCTGAGCTGTCAGCACAGAGCCTGACGTGGGGCTCGAACACACAAGCCTCGAGATCATGACCTGAGCCGAAGTCAGCCGCATAACTGACTGAGCCACCCAGGCGCCCCATCATTTTGCTTTTGACAGCCAGAGTTGCTCTGGTATATTTCAAACAGGAGCTGATGTACAGAACCCACAAGTTTCTGTTAACACAATGCACATTTAATGAAGTGAGCAGCTCTTAATGATGGAAAATACACTAAGCATGACTTTCTGGGAAAGCACACAAAGCACATAGCCTTTCACAAAATAATCACTTCGTAAGGGTCTGGGTTGAATAAGAAGCGGTTAGAACAGTGAGCAGATCTTCCCGTGTCTCTAAAATAATTCTCATTTCAAATATGCTGCATACACAAACCCAGACTTGTCAAACCCTGGTCCTCTATATATTTAGGACAGTCTTATCTAAAATATTGCCCTTAATCTATACTATTCCCTGTAAGATGAATGGCTTCCAAAAATACGGGTGTCTGGGGGAGAAGGAGAGAAGTTGGGAGAGTCCAGGAAACCACAGGAAGGAAAGAATGATCTAAATCAGTGCTGTCCATTAGAAATACAGTGTAACCACAAATGTGAGCCACACGTGTAATTTTAAATTTTTTAGTAGGCATATTTTAAAAAGGAAAAATAAACAGGTGAAATTAATTTTAAAAAATATTTTCAATGCTTATTTAAAAAATTTTTTTTAATGTTTGTTTATTTTTGAGAGAGAGAGACAGAGCAGGAGCAGGGGAGGGGCAGAGAGGCAGACACAGAATCTGAAGCAGGTTCCAGGCTCCAGCTGTCAGCACAGAGCCTGTCGCGGGGCTCGAACTCACAAACTGCGAGACCATGACCTGAGCCAAAGTTGGAGACTTAACCAACTGAGCCACCCAGCCACCCCTAATTTTAATAATATATTTGATATTATCCAATATATCTAAAATACAACTTTAACATAAAATCAATATAAAAACATTTTTAATGTTTTTTTATATATGTTTGAGAGAGAAAGATAAGCACAGGAGGATGTGGGGGAGGGTGTTGGGGGAGACAGAGGATTTGAACCTGGCTCTGTGCTGACAGCAGAGAGCTTGATGCGGGGCTCAAACTCGTGAACCGAGATTTCATGACCTGAGCTGAAGTCAGACGCTTAACCAACTGAGCCACCCAGGCGTCCCGATATAAAAATTATTCAAGAGATAGTTTTCACTGTGTTTTCCCTAAGCCTTCAAAATCTAGTGTGTATTTTATACTTCTAGCGCATCTCACCACATTGCAGGTGCTCTGTGGGCTCCCGTAGCTGGCGGCTGCTGTCTATGCTGGACAGCGTACATTTAGATTATGTCACTTTCCTACCTAAAGCCTTTCAATGGCTGCCACCGACATCTAGAAAATACCTAGCTTCTTTACCGCGGCTGATGTAGTCCCACGTGATCTGACCCCTAGATTAACTTTGTAAATTCATTTTTGCCCATTGGTCTCCAGCGTGCCCGCCCTTTATCCCTATGGACCAGCTTTTTGTTTTTCTCTGCCAGAAACACTCATCCCCCAGATCTTTCCATTTTTAGCATTTAGGTGTCCATCCAGCAAAAGTGCTTTAGAGAGGCTTTCTCTGACCTCTAAATGCCAAATGATCCTGTTTTGTTATTTTCAGAGCACTGTTACTCTGCATTCTGTACCTCTGTGTGGAAGATAAGAATGAAAGTACATCTAACTCATAAGGTTGTTGTGCAGTTTAAAATGCCTGTGTACAAGCGTGTGGGTGCCTGATAAGTAGTAAATACTATGCACTATTTTCTCTTGCCTGAAATTATTTAATTTCTCTGTTTATTTATATAGTTATCAGTCTCTTTACCAGAAGTAAGCTTCGTGAGGACAGGAATTTTGTATCCCCAGTACCAGAATGTTCCCTGGGATATGGCAAGCATGCACTCAATTGCTGTTTTGGTAAATGAATAAGAGGGAAGTGGCTCAACTTCTGTGTTGCTTGTCTTTAACTTGGAAGTCCTGCTTTGTGTTGAGCTTTTGTGGCTAAAAAGAAATCCGAACTTTGCTCTCAAGCAGAAAATAGTTCTATCTGAAATACATAAAATAGCGCTTCATGAGCAGATCCTACCATCTGAAACAGATGTGGCTGGGTGATCGAAAAATCATTCACTGTCATGTTTACTGGCCTTATTCAACTTTTATCCCTTCAGTGTCCTGTTGGATAAACGTTTTAGGGCCGAGTGCAAGAATTATGGAGTCATCATTCCATACCCGCCATCCAACCGCTACGAAACGCTGCTGAAACAGAGACATGTCCAGGTATGGTGTAGAAAGCCAGAGCGGAGGTGGGACAGGTTACAGAGCAGCAGTGAAGTTAGTGGGGAGTTTGGAGATCAGGACTGTGTAGTCTCTGTCCTGCGTACTGCCCATGTGGGCTTCTGCTCACGGGCATAGCACAGCCGCAGAATGTTACAAATAACAAAGAGGCGTTGGCATCCCGTCGTTCAAGGTTAAGGCTTCTCATTCTGCCTGTAGCACACCTCTGCAGTGTAGGAGCCACCAGAGTCTTAGTCTTCTTGTCATAAGCTGTGGCTCACTTCTTTCCATCAGGACTGCCGCTCAGAAATGGGCAAATGCTGGTGTCAGGGAAGGCAGGCTGCTTCCTGCTTTGAAATAGAGCGTGTCAGCCAAACCCGTGCTAGAAATTACAGTTTGTTCTTGTGAGGTTGGTTTCTGTGAGCATTTGACCGCAAATGTGGAGGAAATGCTGCCAGGAGCTCAGAAACAAATCCCTGCTTTAAAATGTTAACATGAGCCAGGAAGGCAAAATACAAGATGCTCTAGCCACCCAACTATTAAGCCTTGCTGTCAGCCAGGCAGCGTGAAATGGCCTCTAGGCCATGACCTTTGTGTGCTTGGTATGTGGGCCCCGGTGTTTGTGGAGTAGACCTAGGCGAAGGGCCATGGCTGAAAAGTGCCCCTGGTAAGGATGAAAGGGTTACCCTGGAAACCCTGGACATTTTCACTGCTCTGAGAAATCAAAGTGAAACAGAAATATGAGCGAAAAAAGAACCATCTTCACTTCTGTCAACAGCAGGTGCTCAGTGCTTTTCCTTCAGCCTCTCAGGAAATTATAGCTATCAGTTACTGATGCAGTCAGAATTAGCCACAGGGCATTAAATATGGAGGGCTTTATTTGTGCATATGATGGCTATAAGGGGTCTTAGTTGGTAGAAAATCTCCCAAAAGGGAAATTGAAATAAATAAAATAGTTAAGAATTAAATAAAAAACAGTTAAGAATAATCCTTGGGCACCTAGTAAAGTGCAGTGCATGCAACAGGCACTCAATAATTGTTTATTGCTGTTTGCATAGCATCTGCAATAATCCCCACGTGTGTGTGCCCCAATGGAAATTACCCTAAGTTCTGTTTTTCATCCTGTAATCAGCCCTTCATTCTCCTGCTTCTACACTCATCCCCATAAGGGCACACATAGATAGGCCCTTGCTGAGGGAGCTCGAGCTGTGTGGTGACGAAACGAGGCACAGGACAGATGCAGGAAGAACCTCAGGGCTAAATGTAGGGCGCCAGCGTTGCATGGGATGCCAGACCCTGTGCTGAGCCTTTTCCTACAGTCTCAATGAGTCATATTTTTCCTCCACTTTCTGTATTTCAAATTTACAGGGAAGTTGAAAGAATAGCACCATAAACATATATGTACTCTATAGGCAAATCCATGGTTATTAATGTTTTACCACATTTGCTTCACTTGCTCTTACAGACTTATTCTTTCTCACAAATACAGTAAAAAATGTAAAATAGTTAAGAATAATCCTTGGGCACCTAGCAAAGTGAATTATATAAATATATATGTGTGTGTGTATATATATATATGTGTGTGTGTGTGTATATATATACATGTAAATGTGTGTATATACATATATACTTTTTATATATATATACACACACATATAGATCTAGAAAGTACAGAAAAATAGTATATAAATATGTAAGTAGTATGTGATATGTATACTATAAATATAGCATATATTGTAAGTAGTATATAAATAGTAAATAATAAGTAAGTACATAAATAGTAAATAAATATATATAGTATATGAATATACAGTACATATAAATAACTTATAAAAATACATTTATATATAAACATTAAAATATATATATGTTTAAATATACACAACCATCCAGCAAAACTGCTTTAGAGAGGCTTTCTCTGACCTTTAAATATACGTACTCTTCTTAGCCATTCGAGAGTGAGTTGCAGATGTGATGACACTTCACGCGTGAATACCTCAGCATGTATCTCCAAAGAATGAGGACATTGTCTCATAATCAAAATAGAATTATCATACTTAGGAAAATTTAACAATACTGTTTTCTGCATAGAGTCCCTATTTGTCCCTGTAATGTCTTTTATGCTTTCAATCCAATTTTCTATCAGTGCATTGCGTTTAGTGGTCATGTGCCTGTGAGAACTTTAAGTAACTTTTCTCTCTCTTCCATGCAGTTGTTGGGTAGATCAATTGACTTGAACAGACTCATTACCCAGCGTATCTCTGCTGCCATGTATAAATCCCTGGACCAGGCCATCAGCCGCTTTGAGAGTGAGGACCTGACTTCCATCGTGGTAAGGGACAGGGGGTCCACTGGAGTTCTGGTCTGGGATTCCTTAGACTTGAAGCCTAGCTGGAAGTGTTATGAACCTAGCACTGAGCTAGTTAAAGAGAAACAATGAGTCTTTCCCAACTGAATGGAGAGAAAAAAACCCAGAAGACTTAAAATGAATGAGAGTCACCTTACCCTCCTGATAGCCTTGAGATCTCTGAGATGGCCATCCCTGGGGCATAGCTGCTTGTCCTTTGGGCTTCTTACAGAACCAAGCAAGTAGGGTCGTGGTTCTGAGAAGCTAGGGAAGGTTGCACAACAGTGTAAGTGTCATGGGTGTGCAGTAGTCTAGGGCCCAGAAGGGCTCTGTGCTTGGTTTAATGCTCTGCTGTCGCCATCTTGAAATTCTTAATAATGTTTTTAACAAGGGTCCCACTTTTCCATTTTGCACTGGGACCTGTATACTCTGTAGTTGGTCCTGATGCACAAGCACAGGACAGGCCTATTTCCTTCTATTAAACAGTAATTTGAGCTACTCTCTGCTGACTCTTCCTCTCCAAGAATTAGAATAAACTTGATTGACCAGTCCTGAAGTGAATCAAAGGAAGACTTTAATGTTTTCAAGAGCAGATAAGTAGAAGGAATGAGAGAAATAGGAAATCGCCATTAGACACGACGGTGACAATTGTTGTGAGCAAAGTCCAGCAAAGGATGTTAAAGTTAGTAGGCAGACCTTTGAGAGAAATATTGTATGATTCCTCTTATTATGAGGTCCCTAGAGTAGTAAAATTCATAGAGACAGAAAGTGGGATGGTGATTACTGGGAACTAGGGAATTGGTGTTTAATGAATGGGTACAGAGTTTCTGTTGAGGAAAATTAAGTTCTGGAGATGGATGGTGGTGATGGTTGCAAAGTACTGTGAATGTACTTAATGCCACAAAACTATACACTTAAAAAGGTTAAAATGAGGACACCTGTGTGGCTCAGTCTGTTTGGCATCTGACTCTTGGTCTCGGCCCAGGTCATAATCTCATGGGTTCATGAGTTCAAGCCCTGTGTCAGACTCTGCACTGGCAGTGTGGAGCCTGCTTGGGATTGTCTTTCTCTCTCTCTCCCTCTGCCCCTCCACCTGCATTCTATCTCTCAAAATAAATAAACATTTTTTAAAAATGCTTAAGATGATAAGCTTTATGTTATATATATTTTACTATAGTTTTAAAATTACTTGGAAATTTTAAAAAATGAAGAAGCAGGATTCTTGCACAAATTATCTCCTTCAAGATATTTATTAACTCCAAAAGGAAGAGTAATAAATGTACAATGGGGAAATTTGGCAGATACCATCTTACCCAAGTATCAAAAATTAACATCACCAGTATTAATATATATTGACATACACCGTTATGTCTTCCTCTGTGGTAATCTTGCTGAAATGCATGTTCTCAACCCAATCACGAGAAAATATCAGATAAATTCCAATCAAATAGCATTTTTTTAAAAAAGTGAACAATACTTTTCAAAAGCATCCAGATCATACAAGACCAAGACTAGAAAATGTTAGTGATTGAAAAAGACACAGGAGACATGACAGCTAAATACAATGTGAGATTCCGAATTGAATGCTAGAACAGAACAAAGGACTCTTGTGAAGAATCTGGTGAAATCTGAATAAGAGGTGTCATTTAGTTAAGAGAATTGGGCCAATGTTAATTTCCTTCTTTTGATAATTATACTACGGTTAGGTAAGATGTTAACATTGAGGAAATTGGGTCAAGGATATACAGGAGCTCTGCTTTTTCACAACTTTTCTGAAAGTCTAAAATTATTTCAAAATAAAAAAGTTTTGTTTCTTAAGTGGACAACGTGGTAAAAAAAAAAAAAGTGACTAGAAATGAGGGCTCTAGAGTCAGAAAGACCTGGGGTCCCAGTCCTGGTCCTGCCACATACTAGCTAGGCAGTCTTAGCAAGTAACTTCGCTTCTACCAGCCCCTTTCCCCATCTACACGATGGAGGAATATTAGAATTCACAGTATAGCGTTTTTATGAGGATGACTCTTTACAGCCTGGAAAGAGCTTTGCATAGTACTTTGCACTTGATAAATTATAGCTTCTGTAAAAAAAAAAGAAGAAGAAGAAGAGAGCACAGAAATTGGGCTACAATGAAACATTCTCAGGGTGAATTTTCAGTAGCATTTCGTAAGAGGACTTGCTCCTTAAATGCCTAAGGGGCATTACCTAAGTCCTGGATCAGTTGGTTTAAGAGACTATAATATAGCATATGTTCTTCTGGGATGTCTATTTTAAGAAATAGATTTTATTTTAGAAAGAAAGAAAGAAAAAAGAAAGGGAGAGAGAGGAAGGAAGGAAGGAAAACAAGAGAAAGAAAGAGGGAGGAAGGGAGGGAAGGAAGGAAGAGGTTATTCTTTGTTTATGCCAAAATGTTAGCAGTGGGATTTTGGTTTTCATCTTTGTTGTTTATCTGTATCTTCTCATTGTCCAGTAATGAATGAGCCTATCTCATGGAAAAACTGGTTTGGGGTTGGGTGGGTGTCCATGGCCTCTTCCCACCCCTTGAAAGGCACTGAATGTTCTTTTAGCTGAGAACAAAATCAAAACAAGCAGTGAAAGCCGGTGTTTATCAGGTGAGGGCAGCCCTCAGGAGAGTAGCCACTTCCTGTGAAGCCCAGGAAGAGGAGACCCCAGGGGTGCTCTCTCCTGTGGGGTCAGGGGGCCCTCACTGGCCTTGGCTCAGAAGCTTCTGCCTCTTCTGAGAAACAAACTGAGGAATGTGCTCCCTTCAGCCCTTCCCTCCACCTTAGAAACTTTGCTCTGAGATGAGAAGGCGGCTTGATGCCAAGCTGGGAGGGTGGCAGGGACTTCTCAAGCCAGTCATGCTCATCCTACACAGCTGAGCAAATAGATTCTCAGAGAGCTCCGATGCTGAATTGGAGGGCTGGCAGCTTGCAGGCTGTGTTTTGTTTAGGCTACAGAGTGCATTTGAAATTTTGAGCCAACATTTAACATTTGGAAGAATTTGAATAAAACTGCAGAAGCTCTGGTGACATCACACCAGCCTTTCCAGATGGCAACAATTGTCTGGAAATGACTAGAGGATCCCATCAGGCGGGCTGTGCTCTCTTTAGCTTGCTGAGAGCCCCACTGGTGCACTTGTTCCTGTATATGACCTTCCACGCCTCGTTGCACCTGACTTTGAGACCCCTGTTCTTCTTGCCTACCTGGGCCACAGAGCTGGTCAGTGGTCCAATATGGCTGACACTCAGGCTTTCTGGTTCCCACTGAAGAGCTCTTTCCACTGCTTCACAGAAGTTGCCCCGTGGCATGTTTTATTTCTCCAGTTCTGCTGCTCTGCGTTGCTCTCCGTACACTGGCTTGACTATAGAAAACTCAGACCCTCTCAGAAGGCACCTGAACCACCCACATGACCTTGTAAACCTTCTGTGCCTTGATGCACTGAGTTCTGCATCCCCAAGGCAAGTGCCCTCTTATGATTTAAAGGCTGGAAGAACATGGCTGATGCCAAAACAGTTTGGACTACATAATAGGAACCTCGGTACTGTTGCCTGACAGAAGAAGTAGATCTACATTTCTAGGAGCCCCCATGTCAGCAGAGTTGAGAACTCCCTCCTTTGGTCTCCCTTGTAAACACTGACACACATTTGTGAGACTGTTTCAGTCACAGAGCATTAGAACAGAAATTGTTCCCTGGTTTTTTATTTGCAGTTGTCTGCCTAGTAACATAGTACCTCAGTGTGCCAAGGGACCCGGTGAGCTCAGAAATAAAATCATTAGCATTTATTCCTTTTATTCTATTCTATTCTATTCTATTCTATTTTATATTATTTTATTTTACCCATTCTAAGTGAATGGGAACAATAGTCCAGCTGGCTAGGCCCTAAGAGAAGCAGAGAGGTGATTCTGTATTTCTGCCCTTCATTTACTTCACGGTGCATGATGGCTGGAAACATTCTTCTAGCTGCCATTCCAGAACTAAAATCCAGATTTTGACCTTCTTTTGAAAGATTGTGGGATCTGTCATTGCTGAGCCCATTCTGAAGAGGTAACAATTGTATGGAGTTAAGTGGCAGCTTCACCCTTATCTGGACAGACGCTTTGCCACAGAGAACCCAGCCCCAGGAATCCCTGGTACTGCTTTTCTTACCTGAGCTGTCTGGTCTCTGCAGCCATTTAGGTTTGCAAGCTTTGATGCAGTTCTATACCCCCCAATTTAGAGCCATAGAATCTGAGTTTCAGAATGGCAAATCTCTCGGATTCTAAGCATAGTCTAGGGACTCTACCTGACCACACTCTGGACTCCAACCAGCATTAGGGAGGCCTTGTGGCTGATGAGAATAAAATTGATTCCCTGATGTGGGGCTTGCAGCCTGTGACCATAGACACCTGAGCGCCACAACCCAACCATTAAAGCTGGCCCTCTGGCTGTCCCACCTCTTAGCCGCACTCTGGCAAACTGCCCTTGCCAGCATTCTTTGAGTTTTTATACTGTAAAACCATCTTTATTTTAACCGTCATTACTTTTCAAAAGGCTTTCTTAGCAAACTGCTTCTTTATTCCAGGCAACTATGTCATAAGGACCCAAACCCATGTGATTTGAAGTCAGAAGACCTGGGATCACATACTAAACCATGTTCTATATTCCCTGTGTGACCTTGGGCAAATGACTTCACCCTTGGAACCTCATTTGTCCCCTCTGTGAAACAGGAGCATCTCAAAAGAGGGCTTCACACTGCAATATGGGAGTGTCCTAGAGCATGACAAAGAAGGATGCCTTCTTTCTACATAAGATTGTAGAAAGAATCTCTACCAAAGGGTTCCACTCTCCTTTTACTTGCCAACAAATACAGTGACCTATTGTGTCTGCACATTGTCCACTTTGCTACCATTCTCTGCCTGAAGGTAGGGTTCCAAGCAATCACATGGGTCCTTGGTCCATGGCTTTCAGCTGTACCTTCGCCAACAACAACAACAACAACAATAACAACAACCTTAACCAACCCTGTGACTTAGAGACACAGGAGAAACACAAAGGAGGGGGCATTCTGCCCCCAGCTATTTTTTAAATTTCTATAGTATGTAGTGGTTAAGAATATGGACTTTGGAGCCCAGCTTCCTGGATTTGGAGTCAAGTTATTTAACTTCTCAAAACCTCAGTTTCTCTGTGTGTAAAGAACACCATAATGGTGACCATACAGGGTTTTTTGACCATTAAATGAGTTAACACACAAAGTGCTTAGGATACTGTTTGGCATATATTAAATTAAACCATATGAAACTAATACTCGATAGTATTTAATAAAAAACCAGTAGCTTCATATGGTCTGAACTAACTGTAAGTACTTAGCGAGTGGTAACTCATGATTGCTTTCTGCAGGCAGAGATAGAGCCTCCGGTGACAGCCAGTCACCCCTTTGCTTTTGTTTACTTGCAACACTGAGAGGCAAACTTTTTCCACACCAGTATGGGAACTGAAATGCAAACAGGCATGCTCTCCACCCAACGGGGGTACAGACAGGAGATTTGAACATGGTCTATGGTCCCCTTCCCAGAGAGGCCTGCAGCTTCCCTCAGCACAGTCTGGCAGTCCCTCCGAAGAAGGGCATGTTGTCATGTGTCACTGCGTGAGCCCAGTCTCCACATCAGCAGCTGAGAAGTTGTCTGAGAGGCTCTCCCCCGTGTGAAAGGAATCCGTAAGATAAAATGGTGCGCGTGTAAAGTGTATGTGTTCACCCTCAGCAGCCATGGGCTCTCTCTGGCAGGAGTTGGAGTGGCTGCTGGAGATCAACCGGCTCACGCACCGGCTGCTGTGTAAGCACATGACCCTGGACAGCTTTGACGCCATGTTCCGGGAGGCCAATCACAACGTGTCTGCCCCCTACGGCCGCATCACCCTGCATGTCTTCTGGGAGCTCAACTTCGACTTCCTCCCCAACTACTGCTACAATGGGTCTACCAACCGGTAAGGGAATCCCTGGGCCAAGGGGGGCTGGGGTGGGCTGAGGGGGCAGGGGGGAAACTGTTCCTTCCTGCAACAGGCATCTCATGGAGTCCCTCCTGTGCTGGAGGCAGGGATGCCACAGTGAGCAAGCAGACACCTTCCTGCCTCTGAGACCCTTCAGGCTGGAGGAGGATGCAGGTGATCCAACAATCACGTGATACATGTACTGTTAGAAACGATGAATTTGGAGATGGAAAAAAAAAAGCCCCCAGTCATGAGAGAGAAAATACCACCACCTAATCCAATCTGGGAAGTGATGGGAACCTCAAGAGAGGCTTCCTCCTCTGAGGAAGTAATGCTTGAGTAGAGATGTGAAGGATGAGTAGGAATAAATAAGATGAAAAGACAGGAGAAGAATATTCCAGACTTAGTCTCCAAGGAGCCTAGAGAGACTGGTGAGAGTGGAGCAGATGGGATGGGAAATGGTGCCTTGAAAGGTAACGCAGGACCCGGGAGGAAGCAGGAGCCAGGCCATGCACTACTCCGTAGGCCAAGATAGGATCCCGCACGGTGCTTTATGATCAGATGGTACCTTTATGATGACATCCACATGCATGAATGCATTGGTGCAAAACAGGCATACATGTGCATGACAAAGTGCTACGTGTCTCCTGCAAAGTGCACGCATCCCTGGGTCAGGCACCAAGGTGAGGACAAGACCTAATCCCTTATCTCCACAGAGGTTCAAAACCTGAGAGAAGAGGTGAGATGTATTCACGCACAAAACAAGTACGTGAGGGGTGCCTGGGTGGCTCAGTTGGTTAAGTGGCCTACTCTTGATTTCGGCTCACGTCATTATCTCATAGTCGGGAGATCAAGCCCCGCATCTGGCTCCACACTGGCCATGGAGCCTGCTTGGGATGCTCTCTCCCCCGTCTCCCTTTGCCCCTCCCCCACTGACACGTATGCACACACTCTCGCTCTTAAAAAAAAAAAAACAGAAGTCCATGAGGATACACAGATATGTATGTGTTTACAGGTCTTCTCAGTACTCTCAGAGCCTGGCTCATAGCCAGTATTAAATAAGTATGTGTTGAATGAATAGAAAGGTCTGGGAGGAAACCACAGATGAGCCTGAATCCACACACTTAGCAAGACAGGCTTCCAGTTCTGTAAAGATTTGGGACTTTAATCCACTTGAGCAGAGATCTGCAAACTATCGCCCACAAACCACATCTTGTTGCCAACTGTTTCTGTACAACCCGTGAGCAAAGAATACTATTGACATTTTTGTATGGTTGGGGAAAAAATCCAAAGAAGAATTCTAATTTGATGACAAGTTAAAATTATTTGAAATTCATAAAGTTTTACGGGAACTCAGCCATGCTCATTCATCTACAATTGTTTTTGGGTGCTTTCATGCTACCAGCAGAGTTGAGTAATGGTGACAGAGACCATCTGGCTTGCAAAGCTGAGAATATTTCCAATCTGGGCCTTCACAGAGTTGGTGGAACCCTGCTCTTAAGAAGCCAAACTGGGTGTATAGGGAAGGATCAGAGCCCCAGAGAAGGCCGTTTTCAGGTCCAGCCAATTGTCACTTCTTACCTCTGTCCTTATGAGTGGCCATAAGTCCAAAGTCTAGCCTGCGAATCTGGACTACAGTTTTCCCATCTATAGAAAGGAGACGGTATGGGGAATGAATGGGAGCATGTCAGAAGAGTTTAGTGTCTTTACAGGCAACCCCCTAAGAAACAGTCTGGATGCACCTGGTCAAGAAGGGCTCTGGTGAGGCTGTGTCCATGAAGAATTCTCTTAGGGCCCAGTTAACTCCCTCCCCCTCTCTTTTCTTCTACTAGTTTTGTTCGAACTGCCATTCCTTTTACTCAAGAACCGCAAAGAGATAAACCCGCCAATGTCCAGCCTTATTACCTGTATGGATCCAAGGTGAGTAGTCTTGCTTGTGTCCTACTTCTAAGAGGGCTGGGGAGTAAAAGCAAACAGAAAAGTGTTTCCTGAATCAGTAAAGTAAGAAGATTTAGAGATAAAGAGGCAGCAGTGAGAAACAAGTGCGAGTATATTCATCTTTATTTGTGCACAACTAGCAAGCATGGGGATGAATGCAGACCTGGCAGGGCTAGATCCTGGGCGAGAATTGTTTGGGGAGCACTTCACTGAGGCAAGCAGGGAAATAGGTGTGTGGGGCTTCTCGTCTTCACCCATCTCCTCCTGTGTCTCAGTCAATTCACTGCCGTATTGTCCTACGATTCTGGGACTTTGTGTTCCATAAAGACAAGGGATTTGCAGACAGGAAGCAATTGGGAAGGTGGAGTTTGAAGGAAGTCCCAGATGGCTCAAGCTAGAGGTGAGAGACAGGTCTTCTCCCATCTCTTTGCTCCTCTGTTCACACCACACATCCTCTGACACTAACTAGACTTCCCAAATGGTGCCCTGTTCTAGACCTTCAGTCCTTTGCCAGTCATTAAATAGACGTTTATTAAGCACCCACTATAGGCCAGACACTGGGCTAGATTCTGCATGCTGGGGGTATATCAGAGATTAAAAAAGATATCATTTCTACCCTTCTCGAATTTCTACACCCATGGTAGGGACAGGGGGCAGTATTCACAGAGTCTTACCAACACTGTGATATACGTAGGATCCATATATGTAGGAGAATGCCACCGGCAAGGTGAAATGTGCCAACCAACAACAACAAAGGCAACATTGTTCTTCGTGATGGAATAGAAATGGCCACCTTTGACCCCATTTTTTAAAAAGTAAGCACAGATGAACTCAGAAGAAGAACTGACTGAATATATATGAGAAAAGGTACTCCTCTAAGGTTGGGGAGCCCTAGATGGGGAAGTGTGGTGAACCAATGAGCTCCCACCAGTTGGGCCTACAGGTGGGCTTAGAGGGTCTTGGGATGATGCTGGGACAATGCAGGTGTCCTCTCCAGGACAGCCAGTCCAGTCAAAGCAACTTCCTCAAATCAAGGGACATTTATAGCCAGTATTTTGGGTAGTTCACAGATACGTCCTTGAAAAACACTGAATTACAAAGTAAGAGCAACACCTCCCTTTTAAAATCTCTTTCAAACCTTGTAATTATAACAAGGAGAAAGACTTCTGTTGGTGCTAATATGTCTTTAATACCTTCTGCTCTCCGATCTCCCTTTCTGTCAGAGCTCAAAGAGCAGACCTAAGCTCAGAGGCTTTAATAGGCAATAGGATCTAAGTCAAACTTAATATTAAGTTGTTTTCATTATGTTTATCCTTGTATCTTCTATTTATAGCAGGAGGGTGCTGGTTTTTCATTTATGGAGTCATAGAAGTCTATCTTTTAAAATAAGTTTAAGTTTAGAAAATAAGTCAAAAGAAAAATATAGTTAATAATAGTAAAGATCATCTGTGGTTTAAACAAAATGAAGATGGAGTACGAGGTGGTATATGATTTCCTGAAAGCTGGAAGGAACTCTAGGTCAAGGCTCCTCAACCTTTCCAAAATAATCCCCCCAACAGCAGTGGACACTGGACATCTGCCTCAGCTGACTGGAAGCAAAACCCAGAGAGCCCACCATCAACTCAAAAGTTTCTTCAAAGCATTGTGTTTTATTTAAGCCATGCAGATTTTGCTTTCTCTACATAATATATTCATGTTTGTTTTAATATTATAATAACATTTTTAATTCCTAACTGGGTTCCCCTAGATGGACGCTCCTAAGAGACGCCATGTTTCTCCTTTGATGAACTGTGGGGGTGTATGCTTTCCTGCTTGAGAAGCTTTGTCATGGGGCATTCATCTAACCCAGGTGATCCACGAGAGCACTGACATTTGAGGGGAGACAAATGGGTAGTCTAGAGACACATTTTTACAGAAGAACTACTGTATGGAGGGCTTTAAGCTACGTGATGTGGGCTGCCTCCTCCCTACCTCTCACTCCCCAAAACGAGGCAGTATGGCAGGATGATCACCACCCCCTCCCAGTAAGGCGCCCTCATCAGGGGCATCCTCGTTGGCGGCATCCTGGTCAGCTGCGACATCCTGGTTGTCTTCAGCATCGGCTTCTGGTTCTGCATCAGCTCCGGAATTCTTGCGTGGCATTTCCACCAGGGGGAGCCCCTGCAGGTCTTCCTCTCTCTGACCAAGAGCTGGGGCCTCCTCTGGCCACCTCACCAAGCCATTGGCTTCCTCCATGTGGCCGGCTCTGTAAGACCATCGAGGCTCATGGCAACGGATGCACCAGAACTGGAGGCAGATGAAAGCTAAGACGGCTGTGAAGCAGGCCAGCAGAATGGCCATCAACACCCAAAGGGAGATTTGGGGGTCCACCAGGGAGCTCCCAGCAGCCAGTGGACTCTTATCCAGGGTATGGAACATGGTGCAGTAGTGCCTATAAGGGAAGGCAGCCTTCTTGCAGCTGATGCACAGGAAGTAGAGAGTGGAAGGGGCGAGGTGTTCCAGCACCACAGAACTGATCGTTCGAGGCACTTTCTCCTCGTGGTGGAAGCTGTAGCGAAGATAGCCAGAGAAGATGCTGTTCCAGTTGGGCCTATACATAATATGGTAATAGTCCTCCAGGCAGGGCTCCGAGGACGACCAGGAAATGATGGCTCCTGTATAAGAAACGTTCCCCACCTCGATGTTCATCCTGATTCTAGAACCAGAATCAAAGTGAAAAGTGACATCCCCTTACTTAAGTATTTATGATCATAATACCACCATATTTTGCACATGCAAGATGAAGACTAATAATTGCCCCTATTTTACAAAGAAATGGAGAACAAGAGATTATGTTATTCAGCTAAGGTATAGCCAAGAAATGCCAGAACAAAAGTTCAAATCAGGGCTGTCTCACGTCAAAGCCTGAGGCCTTCAGGCCTGAAAAAGATACACCCACATCCCCCAGACTCATCCTGCCCTGGCTCAGATCTTTTAGATACAACATTGTTTCCAACCCTTTAAAAAAAGAACAGCAATAAAAGAAATCAGATAACCTGATTAACATCCCTACATTAGTCACCACACATCTGCGACCTCCAAGTCAGACAGTTTTATCACATACAATATCCCTTCAGGAACTTCTGCTTTTGCTGCAAGTGCTGTGAGCTCATTCATCTAGAACATTCTGCCCACTGTGTTTTTAGCCTCCCAGTTCTGTTGCCCATGAGAGAGGAGATTTGCGTCATCACTCCTTGGCAGCTGGTTTCTCCCCAAACGCTCGGCTCCTGTTTTATTTCTCTGTTTGTTTGTTCAAAGGCAAACGCACCCAGGAAATTAGTTGTGTAGGTCAACACAATCAGCTCCTAATACCAGCATAATTGCTACTATTTAATATCTCTGGTGCTGGGAATGTTGATATTGACACTAACCACCGTGGTTGCTGTGTGACATCTGGCATGTGTCGTGCTGCATGCTCATATACCATTATAAATTCACACCCTCTGAGTTTGGTCCCCATTGTACAGATGAGCAATCTGAGGTCAGTCAGCTAATAAGAAGACTCAAAGCCACGTAACTGCTGGATTTCCAAATGCAAGGCTGCTAGGTTTAGTTACAGAACGTTATTGCAAAATGAGGTGCTGGTACGCAGACCCAGTTGCTGTTTTTCCCACAAATCTAATGAGCCCTCTTCAGATTCCCAGCCTTACGGCTTTGGTAAGAGAACACTGTCTTCAAGCTTTTGAGTTTCTCTTAAATTCTATCTATTTGAGAGAGAGAGTTTCCCCTCTACTAAATTTCCCCTGATTTAAAATTCAGGGACAGCCATATTCATTCAACCTGTGTATTTTCATGCACGGATCCTACCCAGCCCTGTTCTCTGCCCTTCCTGTCGCATGTGAAATACAGAAGCCTTCGTTTTAGATATTAATGACCTAGTAAAGACCTGTCAGCCAGATTTTAACCTGAATTGGATATGAAGCCAAACTGATTTCTATCGCAAGCTGCTTTCTCTCCTCCCTGCCTCCCTCTGACCTTCTATTTTCATGCCCACTTTCCTAGAGGAGGTGGGCTGCAGAGAGATGCAGAGCATTGAGTGATTTTTCAGTCCTTGTTTTTCTTCTCTAAGGAAGACAGTGAACTAAAATCCTCGGGAAGGAGAATAGTTCCCTTCTGTTTGGTTGAAAATTTCTTCCCAGAAACACAGGCAATGAAAGGAACAAGACAGGTGTGCTCAGATCCCTCCCGGGAAGGTCATTGCCAAGGAGACTATTTGCGCTCCCTTCATCAGGCTCCTTTCTCATAAGCTCCCCCATCCATTCCACCCCACACGTCCCTGTAAACACACTTCTGACCACAATGAAAAGAGCTTAATTCGTTACTTAAATACAGAAGCTATGGCCTTTGTCAAACCCTTCCATCAGTGGTGATCAGGAATCGCGTTGTTTTTTTTTTGTCATGACTCTTCTCTCCTGTTTGCTTCATCTGCTGCTGGCTGTCTTTGCAGACTGAGTTCTCTACAGCAGACATTTTTAAGAGCTTTCTGGCAAGACACTGTAGCAGCATCCTCAGCTTTGGGGACCAAACCAGTCTCCCTTATTTGTTTTTCTTTCTCTGCTTCTGTTTCTAAATTCCCCCTATTTTTAGCTATGCATATTACCATTGCCTGGCCCTCCTCCAAGCAGAGTGTGAAAAGAAAAACCATTTCCATTTCCAAGAAGAGCCATTTATGTCCCTTACCTGATGCGCACGGTGGATCTGGTTAGAACGCAGCCTGTAGAGGCAGAGACAGAGTGGTCCAAAGCTGAAGGACTGGAGCCTTCTCCCCTCCTCTGCTCTGGGCTCTCCTTGATGTCTCTCTCGCCACTGTCTGAGTAATCCCACTGTCGCCCCCAACGCTCACATTATTCATTTCTTCAGATCAGCATCATTCACCATGGCAACCAGCAGGCATCTGTACGCACGATGCTTTCAGGGACCAGTCTGGAAAGGCTTTTGCCCACTGAGAGGAGCTCTCATTCCTTTGGCCAAAAAAAGGCAAACAGTCTCCTGCAAACTGATCCTCAGAATGGTACTGATTCTCCCTAGGCTGCCAGATTTTCTCTGTCATTGGCTGGAGGTCATTTTTTTGCCCCATCTAGACCCTCTTTGGACTGTGGTCAAATGCAAAGATGCCCTTCTCAGTTATCCCAAAATTAAAATAGCAATTTTATCTCATGCCTTCCTGTCCCCACCCCACCCCCTACCCCACCTCTGTATCATCTTCTTTATTTATTCTTGTCTGCTGTGGCAGTGTCTAGTTACATGACACTGGTCAAGACGCTCTTCTTCTCTGGGCCTCAGTTCCATCATCTGTAAAGCTGTAGGCTTGGGGGGGATGGCAGATAGAAAGCAGGAATTCTACCCCCTGCCCGGTCCTCAACCCATGTCAGTCTTGCTAAACCATCATAGCACACGTGCCGGGTTGATTTGAGTCTACCCAGAATCTCAAGGTGTGACCTTATTTGGAAATAGGGTTTGTGTAGATTTAAATTAGTTAAGGATCTTGAAATGATACCATCCTAGATTTAGGGGGAACCCTGCATCCAATGACTGGTGTCTTTATAAGAGAAAGGAGAGGGAGATGTACACAGAAGGGCACAAGGGGAGGAGCCATGTGAAGACAGCAGCACAGGCTGCAGTGATGTCGCCAGAACCAGAGAGTTCCAGGCACTGCCAGGGGCTGGAAGATGCAAGAATGGAGTCTTCCCTAGCATCTTCAGAGGGCGTGTGGTCCTACCAGCACCTTGATTTCAGGCTTCTGGCCTCCAGAACTGTAGGATATTACAGTATTGAGGCACCACGCTTGTGATCATCTGTCACAGTGGCTCTAAGAAACTAATACAACACTCCTTCCAGTTGGACTCAGAAACACAGGCATCCCAAGAAACTGCTTCCCAATCCATCAGTGGGAGTTGAGACCAGAAATGGAAACTGTTTACTACTCCTGGATTGGATGATCCCCAAAGTTCCTTCTCTTTGCAGAACCCTGACTCTGCTTCCATTTCCCACAAAGCTCTGTCTGCCTCTGTGATTCCACCCCTTCCTGGTTCCCTCAACCTCCAAAGAATTTGTTGCCAGCACTGTATGGGGGTGAACACAGAGCACATCTGCTATATAAAGGGAATCAAGTTCTGTCATCCTAAGCCACCAAGTTTGTGGAAATTTGTGATAGCAGCTCCAGCTCAGGCAGATTTAGACCTGAATTATTTTACACAAATTATGTGCTTTTAAAAGTCAGTTTTTTTCTCTTCTTGGTTCTTGGCCAAAGTATCCAAGAGAACACATGAAATCTCCTTGTGATGCACATGAGTGATAATCAAAAAGTTGTGAAGAGTTTCCCAGTGAGTCACAGACCCTCCCCTGGCCAAGGGTCTCTGTGAGGCTCGGAGTCCCGGGATGTCCCTTGATTAGACACTTGCTCTGTGGCTTTCCCATGGCATTAGGTCTTCCCAGGGGCCTGTCTAAACCCTGCTGTAATGTGTGCTAATGGCAACTCCCTGCAGAACATAAAAGCATCCTCTCCACAGAAAGGCCACCGTGGTAGTTTGCAGGTGCCTTTTGAAAAGGTTATTTTGAGGGAAATAAAAATACCAGACTTAGGCCTGTGGAGTGACAAGATAGAACTTAAGCCTTTGCCACAGAAAATGGGAATTTATTTTTAATGCTCCTGGATGCCATTTTTAACACTGAACTTCTTATTTGAGAAGTTGAGATGCTCAGAGAATGGAAGTGAGGCCTAGAAGCCTTCCTGTTTCACAGATTCTGAGGGAAGGGATGGCACTCCTGAGGCCATACAACTGATGAGAGGCAGAGCCAGCAGTGGAAAGCGGGGCCCCGACTCTGAGTCCTGGGTGCGTCCTGTTCCTTTAGCCATCACCACCCACCAGCAGCACCCAGAGGAGCCAACACGGCCCTCAGTCATGAGATACATCTTCTGGGGACACTGGCCTCAGGAGTTCACATCCCAGCCGGGCTCACTCTTTCTCCACCTTCAGGGAGGCCAGGACGGCCCTAATTGGTTTACACCATTAGTAAATTACTGCTAGAGGAAGCCACCCAGAGTCCCTGTGCCCGTCCTGAAGGTGGCACCAAAGGGGTGACATGAAGGCATTCCTCAGTCCCAAAGCTGGCTGGCACCCAGGACAAGGTAGTCGTTCAGGGTGCAGGCCCGAAAACTCCAAGGCTGGGTTCAAATCCTGCCTTTGTGGCCTTGACAGATTCCCTCATTTTTCTATACCTTGGTTAACTTTTCTGTAAGATGCGAATATCAAGAATGCCTGTCTTATAGCGTTGGAGCACTGTGATGAACCCATCTCTGTAAGTGCCTGGCTTAGGAACAGCGGTTACTATTCAGAAGAAAAAGTCAATGGGTCAGAGCCATTTTCTGAGTTGACTGTAGCTTCTTCATCCAGGGTCTGATATGGGCAAGGTTTATACCCTACATCTTCCTTCCTTCCTTCCTTCCTTCCTTCCTTCCTTCCTTCCTTCCTTCCTTCCTTCCTTCCTTCCTTCTCCTTCTTAAAACAGTTTTATTTTAAATAGATAGATGTGCATTGTACATAAATGAAAGAATATAGAAAGACTCAAAGACATCAGGCAAATCCATACAACTCAGAAATAACCGCTGAGAACATTTTGGTGCATTTTACATGTGCTTTGTCACTTTACCCAGGCGACAACTCTTTGAGGGAGGCCTCTTATCACCATTGTACAAAGGGGGAAACTGAGGCTCAGAGGGGTTAATTAACTTGACTATCATCATGAAGTGAGGTTTGGCAGAGCCAAGCTATCTCCTGGTCTAGGTCCCTAGAGCCAGAGCTCCTGGCCAGCCTCCCAGTTGCGCCACTCTTGTGCCTGCCTTATGCTTCAGTCAGCAGTAGTCAACAGGAGCGCTTCCCTTTGCTTAGCTTTTCTTGAGAAGTAGAGACAGGACTTCACAGTTTAGTGAATTTCAGAACGATGGGAACAGACAAGGAACTAAAAGACCTCAGAGAGAACATCCAGCCACCTGAATATAGCCCCAGAAGCAGGGAAACCATTAAATACATTTGGAGTCAGGAAGGGCTTTTCCTCTTCTGAGGTCCTCTGCCCTACAGTCTAGAGTCCACATACCTGACCAAGAGCTCTGTCACTTAGGGTGAGGGCTGATACTAAATGGAAAGGATGTTTAACAACCGGGCCAATAATTGAAATTAGTAAATGAGCCTAAATTTTAAACATACTATTCTCTAAGTCTAGTAAATTACATAGAGGCTATCATAAAGCTGCCTCCCAAGTGACATAGATTATCACACAAATCAGCCCTTCAATTATACCAATAATTTCCCAATAATTTTTCAGTCTCTAGAAATTGTTGGTGTGACCTTGTGTTTGGTGTGGTTGTCACTCGCTGAATGACGCCCCTGTCTGAGCCATGATTTGACTTCAGGGAAACTCATCATTCTCTTGCAACGCTTTTTCCATTAAGCCATGTCCTTAAGACCTAGGACCCAGTGCTTTGCTGCATCCAGCTGATCACATCTCAGCTGGATTCATCCCTTGGTGTCAGCATCCCACGTGGTCTGCCCAGCAGAGCCTGCATTAGTCCCACTGACAACCCCACCAGCAGCACCACTGGCTTTGCTGTGGCTGCCCCGCTCTTCTGGCTGCCCCTGCTCTCATGGCTGCCCCACTCTCATGGCTGCATGGCACTGCCCCCCAGCCACACAACATTTGTCCACCAGTCCAGAAGAATTTGTTTATTTTGGCAATTGGTACACACAGTGGAATATCATCTTGTATTTCACTTGACTTAATTCTTCCTCTGCTAAATGGGGGTGATTGTATGTGCCTTACATGGTGTAGGAGGCTGATGATGGCCCCCAAAGATATCAGGTCCTAATCCTGCCACCTGGAAATATCACTGCATTTGAACAAAGGGCTTTGTAGATGTGATTAAGTGAAGGACCATGAGATGGGTGATTATCCTAGAATATCAGGATGGGTCCGAAATGCTATCACAAGTGTCCTTATAAGAAGGAGGCAGAGGGAGGTTACACACAAACAGAGGAGGAGCCCCCACCTCAAGAGATTGGAGGGAGGAGGCCACAGCCCACGAAATGCTGTAAGGCACCAGAAGCTGGAAGACTCGAGGGATGGGTCCTCCCCCAGCCTCTGGAGGGGGTGTGGTCCTGCCGACACCTTGATCTTAGCTCCGTCATTCTGATTTTGGATTATGGCTTGCAGAACTGTAAGAGAATATATTTCTGCTGTTTTACCAGATTTGTGGTAATTTGTTACAGCTGCCGCAGAAAACTAACATACCTGGGTATATTTTATATAAGAAGGAATTTAAGCTGAGAAGCATTATACATTTATGTATCATCACATTGGTACAGGTTATTTAAAAAGCAAGGACATTGGTTTCTTCCAAAAATCTTAGCATCTCTAAGTATTATAGCACTGGTATGATACCGCCAAACAGGGAGTTCTGTTCCTGTTCTCCCTCTTGTCTTCTCCTCTTGTCTTTATTCATGAGACAAAAAAGGGAGGAGCTCTGATTCTGGAGGCCTCTACAGCAACTACCTTTGGTTTTTAACCCCTGAGCCGAGAAGCCCAGGAAAAAGCCATAGCCTGCCTGCGGCTCACTACACGTCAAGAAGAGACAGACAGAAATGTCAGCCGTTCCTACCGATGGACTTGAACCTTTAACATTTATCAGTCCTTTAGCCCATCTTAGCCTGTGGGCTCTCCCAACAAGGAGGGTGTTGCTGTTTTATTCATCTCTCCAGTCTTCTGCGGGGACTTCAGAGAGCTGAGCTGAGCTCTCCACCTGAATTAGGGAGTCATGTTTGTGTCCCTGGGCTGATGGGATTCAGGTTGCTCAAGGAACATTAGAGAAATTGTAACTAAAAGAGGAAAATTAGAAACAGTTTTAACTCCTCTTGGGATCTCCAAAAACAGTGATTGTGAATCCAAAAAGCAGAGATGCAAATGGCTTGCAAATTCAGTTTGCCAAATAAATAGGCCTCATTGATTGGAGTGCCTGGCTGCGTTTACCGTCTGTGAGAGGTAGAGACCTTATACAACAGTTACAAATGGTGAAAATCGTAGCTTTTAGGTTGTGTATACATTTTACAGTTTTTTTTAAGTCCATATTAATAATAGTACAGGGCCCAACATCTGCCAAATCAAACTCACCTTATTTTCTCTCTTCCTTAAAATACCGTCTTGCCTTTAAGAAAAAAAAATGCACATCTGTGTCAGGTATTAAAAATATGGTTCTAATTTCTGAATCAAGACTGTTTACTTCTTGAGATCTCACAAACTTAGCTATTTTGTGCAGTATGGATTTAAACCAGGGAGGCATCCTAAATAGGATATGTAATTAGTTTATAAGGCAGGCGGGCTGGTTGTTACCTGAGTCAGCAGGATTGGTTCAGTGTAAGAGCTATGTAGCAAGTTTCCAATGTCTCAAGTCATGTTGCCTTCCTGTTTTTCTTTGCTAAACCTCAGAAAATGGCCAGGCTCCCATATTCCCACATTTTCTCAATAGGGCCCAGCCTCCTATTGAGCCAGCAGGTCAGATGGGTGCCCTCCGGGGGTGCGTGTCTGCATGCACTTTGCAGCATGCATGTATGCGTGTGTGTGTCTTTCCTCCTGCATGGGTGTGGTGTGTTTTGGGGGTGGGGGGAGTGAGGGGAGCTGATTCACTTATTCACTTATTCACTTAGGAAGACTTGAATTCTGCTCATTTCATGCTGATCTTTCCTGAGTTTGCGCCGTCACCTGAGGCCTAAATTTCTGGTCTAGACCAGAATCCAAGATTGATGTGGGAAGGTCAACAAGAGGCCTCTTGTGTGCACTGAGTGGGTCTGTAGGGGAATTCTTTACACCCCTATGTGTGGTAAAACAATTACAGAATTATTCTTCTCTGCCTAGAACTGGAGAGGCTGCTGAACATCTCCCTGAATCTGTTTTTATTTGCACTTGCCATGAGTGCTAAGGGCACTTGGTGCTTGGGTTGGGAGTGCGGGTCGAGGATGCTGAGGAGGAATGCCCAGGAAAGACAGCCCTGCAGCTGGGAGCTCGGAAGGAGCACACCTGTCCACCCCCGGGCTCAGGCAGGACTCTTTTCTAGCCACACTGTGTTTCGCAGCCTCACCAGGACACTTGGAGCCGTGAGGGCCTCTACCCCGCACGGCCTGTTGCTGGACAGCTCCCATTTTTCTAGTGTTGTAAATATTGAGCAAATATGCATGTTTGATGTGTTCCACCGGCTAGTCTTAGCTATGACCTCATGTGGGATATGCAGTGTGTCATGTAAAATCACACCCCGTTGTGTGCACTCCCCTCCCCACGTTCAGAGTATCATTATTGCAACCAAAGATGCTGGGGGACATTTAACCAAGGAGCTGTATTTTCTTAGTCTTTCCTTACCAAATTATCAAACAAATGGTTGATGCTTCCAACGTGCCAGGCACTGTGCATAGTGCCTTATATATGTTGCCTCATTTAAACTTCCAACAACCCTATTAGGGTTCACATTATTATCTTTACTTAGGGAAGACCACAGCCTAGAGAGTGTAAGTCATTTGCTCAGAATCATCTAGCTAGTAAATTTGTGAACTAGAATTTAAACTCAGGTACCCACCCCAGAGTCCATCCTCTAGAATCAGACAAAGCAGGAAGAAAAAGTCAGAGAATCAGATAAGAAAAAAAAAAAAGTAGTTGATTGCTTTTGTACCCGTCTGGGATATCCATTTGAAAGCTCCCTGCTGCTCAGAAATTCCTTTCATAAGATATTTGAAAAAGGGATGAAGGAGAAATGCTCAGAGCTTTACTGGGTTCAGAGGAGAGGTCCTGAGTGGCTGGTGTGGGTGGGGAGATGAGAAGTTGGTGAGCTCTGTCAGATGCCCCTAGCAAGCCAGGTCACCATTCTCTTGTTCCCGTGCAGGCTTGAGCTGCAGCCCTTTTCAGGAGAAAATTCAAATCATGGTTTTGTTTTTTACTCTTTGAAAACAAACATTGGAAAGTAAATCAGCCCAGTGGGTTTTTTAAATTCACATGTATATTGAGTTATAACTATATACAGTTAAGATGCAATCTTAATCAGTTCAGGCTGCTATAGACTGGTGGTGTACACATTTACTTATTGCCTGGAGGCTGGGAAGTCTGAGACCATGGTATTGGCAGATCAGGTTTCTGGCGCAGACGCACTTGCTTGTTTGCAGAGAGACTTCTCCTCACTGTATCCCACATGATGGAGAACAGAAAGAGATGGAAGGAAGGAAGGAAGGGAGGGAGGAAGGAAGGAAGGAAGGAGAAAGAAAGAGAAAGAAAAAAAGAAAGAACAAACTTTCTCATTTGTCTTCTTACTAGGGCATTAATCGCATTTGTGAGGACTCCATCCTCATAACTTTAATTATCTCCCAAAGATCCCACATCACAACAGGGTGTAGGATTTCAGCATATGAATTTTGAGGGGATATGACCATTCAGTCTATAGCATCCACAGACCATAAGTGTACATATTGTCTCATGAGTTTTGACAAACGTATACATCAGTGTGGCCAGCAACCCAAGCGGCATGGACGGCACTTTCATCACCTAGACAATTCTCTCCTGCCCCTTTCTCATCAATCTTCTTCCTCACCAGAGGTCAGCCATGGTTTGTTTGGTGTTTGCTGTATACTCCTCATCCCTAGGCTGGAAACAAGAGAATACAGAGTAGGGCTTTGATAATAGGGCCAGAGCTAAGATGCACTCACTCAGGAGAATGAGTGCCTCCCTCACCTCACCCTGTCCCAGCCCTGTTGGACGGAGTGACCTATTACAGAGTCACTAAAATGGTTTCTACTTTCAAACACAGGAAATTTTATGGCCCTGCCTGGTTCCATGGTTGGCTGAATCAAACTCAGCTATTCATACAAATACTTCCAGTGTTTATTGATCATTGACTTTGGTGAATATCATGCTTTACAATCAGTTATATTTTCCTCCCTACATAAACCATTCCTGCCTCATAACATTTAGAAATCTCTATTAACTACATAAAAGATATCCCTCCCCCAGGTTCCAGTAGAATTTACTGTGACAGCACATCCGTGTTGAGTGCAGAGTACTGTTCCTCCTCAAATTCCAAGCCTCGCCACATGTAGGCATTACCTTACGGAACAAGCTATTATATTACTCATCCTGCTGGATGCGGGGGTGTTCTGATTCCTCATGAATTCTTATTATCAGTGGGTACTCTAACAGCGTTCTTCATGAATCCTTGTTATTAGAGAGTACTGTAATTGTGATGCTTGTTGTATGAAGTTTAGAATATGGTAGAACATATTTCAGAGCCTGGACTGAACATAATTAAATCTTCCTACAGTGGCTCCAAAGGGAGCCAAGAAGCTCACAGCCCTCCAAAAGCATCATTACAGTTCCTATTTAATCCATGTAGAATTTCTAATTAGCCAACTAATGGAGAATTTCTGCTAATAAAATATCAGATGTGTGTAATAAAATAAAGACGTCTTTACATATTTGCATGTTCCATGGGTATAAGATTTTTATACTTCCACGTAGGAGACTACACTGAGAACTAAGCTGTGAAGTGATGCCTTATCTAAAAAAACTGGATATGGTTTCTAATAGTACTCAGCCTCCAAAGTCCACCATTATATAGAGGGGTGAAGGATATGGGCTTTGGAATCAGATTTATCTGGATTTGGGTCTGGATTTGGTAACGGCTCAGTTACCTCAGGACCGTGTGACCTTGAGCAAGCTCCTTACTCCCTTGAACCTCAGTCCCCTCATCTGTGAAACGGGGCTAAGAACTGTGTGTTTGTTGTGAGGGTTAATCAAGAATACACTTGGAGAGCTTCACAAAGCCTGGCATGAGGTGTACCACAGGTAGCAGCATTTCAAAAACAAAGTCAACAATAACTCTACAGTCTCACCAACCAAGTGAGACCAATTGGGGGCCCTGTATTTTGGTCACATATTCCCTGACAGTAAAAGATCTTAAACAAATTGCGCTAATTCAGTGAAGGTGTCTCTTGGAGTTCAGAGAGGAGTGGAGATGGCCCGTCAGTGGCCAGGACTCTGGGACCCCCACTCAGCAGCCCAACAGAGTGACTGTGTTTGTCTGTTTCACACACTAGCCTCCATGACACTTTTTGTTTGGACTGCCACTTGAAAAGTTATGAAACCACTGATTTAATCCAATGCTCTAATTTCGTAGATGAGGAAACTGAGGTTCCAAAAGGGTAGGTGACCCCCCATGCATTCGGCACAGGTGTCCTGGCCCCCAGGATTACCTGTTCCTGAGACCCCACCCTGTTATAAATGGAGACAATGAAGAGTAGAAAACAACAGGGAGACACTACTCAGGTTCCACACAGTTCTTCTAGCCAGTTTCTAGGACAGAGACATCCCTAGAAAAACAAAACCATCTGTTGTACCCCCACCCCCTGACTCAGTTTGTCAGAGTCCTGGTTTATGAGTGGCAGGAGCGTCTGTAAAAAAAAAAAAGTACTCGCCTGGAAGCCCTCTCTCCTCTTCTGCTGGGGAACCGCTGCTGATCTAGTGGCCTTCGCGCCATCCTGTGTTCTCTCTGTGACCATCTTCTTGCAGACATATACACAGTGGTCCCCAGCGAGATCACAGATGAGAGATCTCTTTTAGCAGCAAAATATCTCCCTCCAGGACTCATGCTGATGTCTTTTATTTCTTAGCCTCTTTCTTATTCTGCCACAACCTCTGTTTTCCAGCCTCTCAACATTGCCTACAGCCACATATACAGCTCCTACAGGAACTTCGTTGGGCCTCCCCATTTCAAGACCATTTGTAGACTCCTGGGTTACCAGGGCATTGCCGTGGTCATGGAGGAACTGCTGAAGATCGTCAAGAGTTTGGTAAGAAAGGGCCATGGTGAGGCCTGGGACATGCCTTCAGCTCTGTCTGTAGGAATCACCCCAGGGAAGCCTGTGCCCTTGTCCCTGGGTTCCTCTTATGTAGTGCTCTGTAACATTTCTGTATACCTTCTGACTTCATGGCTTTGCCTCTCACTTTCTGACCCAGAGCTCACTCGCCATACTTGATAAATGACCTCAGCAATCCTGATTTTGACCTTTAGGGCCTACTAATTACTGCTCACACTCTCTGCCTATGCAGTGTTTTAGAACTTGAGCATGACAAATCCATGGCACACCTGCTGCCATTTTCCCCTCCAGTGCTCACAGCAGACATCTCCAATCAATCACCATCCTTCTTCCCCTTGGGATTTCTTGCTAAACACTTGCAATACTGCACTGGCCTCAAGAGAGTTCTGTATCCGCCCCAAGTATGATCATCCAAACCTCCATTTACTTCCCCATGACACTACTGAAGTAAAGCTGAAACATTTAAACAAGATTTTCCTGAAATTTTGAGATGACGAGAAGTAGATGAAGTAATGAGTAGCCATGTCAGAAATAAGAAACAGGATTCGCCTGCTCACCCCTCCTCTGCTAATAGCTGTGTAGAGCCACGAGTTGTAACAGATTGTGAAGCTGAATCTAGAGTTAAACAGGAAAATGTAATGGGTTAAAAATGTCTGCCTTGGACATAGGAGGGATAAATGTGCTATGTATTTTCTGTGTTTAAATTAGCTAATGTGTCTGTCTCTACAGCTCCCTGGCTCATAACATTTTAGCTCTTAATCTGGATCTCATTTAAGCACCTCAATCCCAGGAAAGACCTGTGCCTTGAAATTTCCCCTTGGAAGACTGTACTCCCAAGAGATTAATGAGATAGCTCCCTTTTCTGTCTCATAAAGGCCTATGATTTTGTTATAAAGGAGAATAGGGCTATGCCCCACCTTTAGGAGAACCTACTCCCTCCTCTCAGGGAGCAGTGCCTTACTGGCTTAGGCAGCTCTGGCTGCTATAACAAAATAACACAGACTGGGTGGCTTAAGCAACAAATGTTGGTTTTTCACAGTTCTGGAGGCTGGATATCTAAAGTCAGGGTACCAACATGGGTGGGTTCTAGCGAGGACCCCCCTCCTAGTGCTCAGATGCCTGCCTTCTCACCGTGTCCCTACATGACAGAGAGCGATCTCACCTGTCTCTTGTTTTCTTATAAGGGCACTAATCCCATCATGAAGCTCCACTCCCAGGACTTCATTACCTCCCAAAGGCCCGTCTCCACACACCATCACATTGGCGGTTGGGTTTCAACATATGAACTTTGGGGGGACACAAACATTCGGTCCATAGCACTTACCCACAGACCACAACAGAACCCTGTACACCCCAGGAGCCCAGCTTTCAGTGCAGAGATGCATGTAGATGGCAGCCATGGATTATTCACTCATGTTGCCTTCTCTTGTCAGCTCCAAGGAACCATCCTCCAGTACGTGAAGACACTGATCGAGGTGATGCCCAAGATATGCCGCTTGCCCCGGCACGAGTATGGCTCCCCAGGTTGGTGATGGAGAGCCAGGGACAGGGGGTGGTGATTGGAGAGTAATCCAGGCCCACCCCATGGTGGGAAGGGGCCCTGGCCATCTACCTGGAAAGGTTTGCTTCTCTAACATGCCAACAAGCTGGCCCAGCACTGAGTTTGCATCCTACGTCCTCCATTAGCTAGATAGGCTTGAACCATTTTTAATCCCTCTGGGCAATAGCATCATCTTTCCCAGTAAAGGTAAAGGATGCCTACTGGGCCTGCCTCACAGGACTGCCGGGGAGCTAGAGAGGCCAGCAGTTGTGAGAGCATTTACGCTCTGCTTGTAGAGGTCCTTTGGAACTCTGCACCTCCAGGATTCCTTCCTCCATTTGCCCATTGGAGGAGGCAGGTGCCGCAGGTGGTGGTACAAGTAACATTTCTAAGGTGAGTCAGGAGACAGAAGTTTTTGCCACTCTGCCTCCGGGCAGAGAAGTCATTCTTTCCTTCCCTAATAGTGAATGGCAATAGGGACTGAATCTGGGGAACGGGAATGGGAAAGATGGAGACTGTGAGTTTGGCACCTGGTGTTTTTTTCTAAAAACCAAGCTGTCAGGTGCTAAGTGTGTGTGATTCAGAATAGAAAAGGGCCTGGGGGCACCTGGGGGGGCTCAGTCAATTAAGCGTTTGACTCTTGATTTTGGCTCAGGTCATGATCTCATGGTTCATGAGTTTGAGCCCTGCATTGGGCTCTGCGCTAACAGTGTGGAGCCTGCTTGGGATTCCCTCTCTCCTCTCTCTCTCTCTCTCTCCCCCCGCCCACTCCTTCTCTCTCTCTTTCTCTCTCTCTCTCTGTCTCAAAAATTAAACTTAAAAAAAAAAAGAAAGAAAAGGGGTTGCCCTCAAAAGCTCTGGTTTTCAGTCCTAGCCGCCCCACTTACTAACTGTGTGACTATGGGCATGCCACTTACCCTCTCTGAGCATCACCTAAAAACAAAAGTAATAGTGCCCTTCATGGTACTGTTGTGACTATTAAATGAGATGTTGTAGATAAAGTGCTTAGAGCAGTACCTAGCACTTACAAATAAGTGTTAATTCCTGCTATTATTAGGAATTCACACAACTTTTTGGAGGGACTGGGAGAGACCCAGGGAGGCTGTATCTGTGTATGTTTGCTTTGTTCCAAAAAAGATTTGAGCCAGCCTCCTGAGTTTTCTTTAGTACTGAGCCCTGAAAGAAGGCTCATGCCTGGCCCACATGTAGAGAGACAGGAGTCTGGTTTTTCGCTGTCCCACCCAGGTCTGGGCTGTTGCTCTGTTAGCCCTTCCCATCATCCTGAGCAGGGTCAGTTGCTCGCTAATTTTCCGCTTTCACCTCCCAGGGATCCTGGAGTTCTTCCATCACCAGCTGAAGGACATCATTGAGTACGCAGAGCTCAAAACAGACGTGTTCCAGAGCCTGAGGGAGGTGGGCAATGCCATCCTGTTCTGCCTGCTCATAGAGCAAGCTCTGGTAAGTCCTGAGCCCAGAGGAATTGGAGCATCTCTAGGCTGGAAGGGACCCCCAGCCCAGCCAGATACTCGAGGCCCCTCTACTGCATCCTGCCCGGCAGGCCCTGCAGCATAGACTCCTGCTTGTCCCATGCGGGGCACGTGCTACAAATCTGTTCTGCTCTCAGGCAGCTGCGACCATTTGAACCCTGGGAGGAACGCAGACCCGGGAGTTAGACAGACCTGGGCTCCTGTCCCAGCCCCACCATTACTAGCTGCAGGATCCCAGCAACTCATCCAAGGCTTAGTTTTCCAACTACTCATTAAACAATTAATAACTGCTTGGCCACCACAGGCCGGGCACCGCACTGGGGGATGGAGCCATCACCAGTCCCTGCCTCATGTCCTGGACAGTGGCAGGGAGACTCACACTGAACGAGTATTCATGCAGAAATGCTGTGTTTACATTATAGCAGTGCTCGGAGGGAGGGAGGAGCGCAGGGTTTCCTGGGAACATGAAACAGAACCTGGTGTGGTCCTGGGGAGAGAGGGAGGACTTCCCTGAGGGGGTGACCAGGCAATGGTCAGGAGTTGGCCTGCTGAAGAACCAGGGATAGTGGTCAAGTCTGAGGGAAGAGCATGTAGTACTCTCTTCACTTGGTGTGATGGGAGGCGGCCATTCTAACCACAGGGTAGTTTAGAGGCTGAGAGGAGACAAAACATGCAAAGTGCACACAATAAGAATTAAATAACTGGTCGTAGTTAGCATGATGAGCACAGGCTTGTCTCCCCATACTCCCACCTCCCAGGACTACACAGACTCAGTGCATCTTTTAGCTGCCTGACGGTTCAGCAGTCCCCACCAGCCCTTGTGGCTTAGTCACAGAAGCTGCCTGCCTCCTTCCCATTCTTGCCATATCTCTGTGCTGCCGGCTCCTCTGGGGGGGGGGGGGGGGAAGGCCCACAGCCCTCCAGCCACGGGGCCATGGATGCAGGGAGCAATGGAAGGAAAGGGAGAGGGGTGTTGCTCTGATGATGCATCATCCTCAGGGGGCAGTGGGAAGATCTCTCAGCATCCGTGCACTCATTCAGCAAAGGGGTATGGAGAGCCCTCTCATCACCGACCAGAGTTCTAGGTTGTGGGTGGATAGCCTTGGGTAAGAGAGGCATTCTTACTCCGGGGAGGGGGATGAGTGGAGAAGTAACCAACCAAAGATTGTGAATGCAGACGGTGGTACATGCTGTGAGGGCATAAAAAGGGAAAGGGGATGGAGGGTGATGGTTGTCAGGAGGGATATGCTGATTTCGGAGAGGGTGGAGTTTGATACTTGTAAGAGAGAAAGAACCCCGAATGAGCTGGGATGGAGAGGCACAGGGGACAAGATCGGAGCAGAGGAGGGAGGGGCAGGAGGCTGCAGTCCTGGGTAGGACTCCATTGGAGTGTTGTGAGGTGGAGAGGGAGGCAAGAGGGTCTGATTCATTTTTGGGAAAGGCCCTTTTAGCCTGGGGAGAAGAACCAGCCGTAAAGGGACTGAGGCTGTTTGGAGCTGCCCAGCCCAGGGTTTGCCCTGGAGGCCGGAGGCACATGGAGAGGGGAGGGAAAGGAAGGCACTAGGGAGGAGACAGAGCACAGGTAGAGCGAGATGAGAAGTAAGCTCGGAATAAGAACCCTGGCAATTCCTGCCTCTACCTGTCCGTGTGACCCAGAGCGAGCTGGTTCACTCCATGCCTGAGGTCCCCACCTCTACAAGGAGGACATGTCCTATCTGTTCTCTCAGACCCTTCCCTGCAGAGAGGCTCAGAAATGCACACGGTTTGGCTCTCCCTCCATGAGGAGTAATTGCCTCTCTGTTCCCCTTTAAATAGACTCTTGAGACAGCTAAGTGTTCCTCTTTATGGTAACAGGTTTTGAACACGGTTCAGTGGCCTGTGTTGCCATGGCAACTTAGCCTTCAGAAGTCACAGGGATAAGATGAGTAGGAAACACAGCTCTGTTCAAGGCTTCAGGAAGATGAGGAGAGGCTCTGGGGGCACCAGAAGGGGCGGGGTGGGGGAGGGCTGGCCCCTGGAGCCTCAGGTGTCTCCTGTTAGCACCTTCTCTCATGAGGAGCTGTGACCCCAGAGCACCAATTAAGTTTCCCCTGTATACACCCCAAGAAGCAGACTATCCGTGGGGCTACAAGGAAAGGAAAGATTTTTCTCAGGCATCCGTGCCAGGGTGGTCACTTGCATATATCACTAAAGACAAGAGGATACTCAGGATAAGAGACCTTCAGAGCTGAGAGAGACCTTAACAGTATGTGTCCCCACCCCTCTATTCATGAGGGAGGAAATGGGGAACCAGAGAGGGGAGCTGGTCTCCCGAGGTCTCATGGCACATCAGCAGCAGAGGTGGAAGAAGGAAAGCACAGGTTTCCAGCCCTGACTCCAGTCCTGGCGGAGGCAGCAAAGCAAGAATCACAGCCCCGCAAAGCTCTGGGCTACGCTTTCTACTTACACAGCTGGGGAATCCCCAGGCCAAGACGGTGCTTTCTGAGATTAGCATGAGGCATGAGCTTTCTGGAGCCTCTGCATTTACGAAACTGGAATGAAATAAATATTTAAATGACATATCAATTTTTCTAATTAAAGAGGGGTACTAATAGCAAAACAAGAAAGGGAGGGAGGGTGGAAGAGAGGGCCCTTAATGGCCATCCACCGAGGAACTTCTGTTCTTGTGGAAGACTCTGAAGTAGTTAAAAAGAATAAGGTACTCAAGTAGCTTTGTATATACCCACATGGAAAATGCTGGAAGACATAATACTGAGCGAAAAAAAGCAAGTCTCAGCACAAGACACATATTATGATGCCATATATATATAATTTAAAAAGGGGGGGGGTTCCTGGGTGGCTCAGTCAGTTAAACATCCACCTCTTGACCTCAGCTCAGGTCTTGATCTCAGGGTTGTGAGTTCAAGCCCTGCATTGGCTTAAAAAAATTAAACAAAAAAATAAAACCCACAAAATAATGCTGCATTGGAAAAAGAAATCTAGGAAAAAAAAGCATATCAAATAGTTCAGCTATTTTCTCCAGGTATCAGGGAGTAAACTAGGATTAGGGGTCAACAGGGTCTTTAATTTTATCTGGAATATCTAATGTTTGACAAGGAAAGTATTTTCAAGTAGTATTATTGAACTAAAAATTAAAAAATAGAAGTACTACCTAATAGTTGTAGATTAATAGTAACAGAAAAACTGGAAGAATACTGAAAAGTACAAAGTATGAAGTCTTTTGCTTATTTATCTCCTGTTGTCTTTTTCTGAGAGATTTGCAGTTTCTGGTTGTGGGTTCCATATTGGAATATATGATGCAAATACCTTCTCTCCTTCTGTGGCTTTTGTTTTTGTTTTTAACAGTTTGTTAATATATCATTAATGTGTAGGTAGAGGGAATATAAGTTGAAAAGATTAATTACTTGTACAAAGGTATACCATTTCTCTTTAAGTTAGGTGCTTATAAATATTTCTTCAAATTCAGGGTACAATATTAGTAGAGAACCTCTATACCTGTGGAACAGGCTGTTTGCTTTGTGTTTTTAATTAAGGTCTAACATATGTGGAGTAACATATCGAGTATGCAGAATTCTCACCATAGAGACAGATCGAATCATCTGTGTTACTGTGGGTGGACATTTGGGTTGTTTATGGTGTGATGCTGTAATGAATGAAGACGCCATGAATGTTCTTGCACATTTCTGTTGGCGGGTCTATGTTCTCATTTTTATTAGGTAAATTTACCTAGTAATAGAATGCCTAGGTCAACACGTAGTTTAAGTAGATACCACCAAACTTTTTTATAAAGTGGTTGTGCAAATTTATTCACTCACTCAGCAATGTAGGAGAGTTTTAATTTCTTGACATTCTCATGAACATTGGATTTGTCTGTCTTTTCAATCATAGCCATACTATCATGGTATCTCATTATGGTTTTGATTCCCCTGCTGACCACTGATGCTGGGCCTCTTTCCATAGGGTACAGCCATTCGGACAGCCTCTTTTGTGAAAGCCTGTTCAATATTTTTGCCTGTTTTTAAATTAAGTCCTCTTTTCCATATTTATTTGTATGTATTATTGATATATTGTAGATACATAAATTGCAAATACATTTCTTTGGCTTGTCTTTTGATAAACAGAAGTTCTTAAGAGTTGGTGTATTTATCATTTCTTCCTCCATGTGGTTGGTGCTTCTGTGACTTGTCTTAAAAAATCTTCCCTACTCTAAAGTCATGAAGATGTATTGTCTTCTAAAAGTTTTAGAGTTTAGCTTTTTGAGGCTTCACAGACGTTTAAGTTTATTGTTCACTTGGAATTGATGTGTGTGTTTAGTGGGAGGTAGAAATCCATTTTCATTTCCTCCCAGTTATCCCAGCAGCAGTGATTGAAAAGACCTCTTCTCCCCACTCTGCAATGGCAGTGCCACATGTGTCATTGATCAAGTGCCCACAAAGGGTCTAGTCGTGGCAGCTCTTAAATATTTGTTGAGTCTACCCTGAAATGAATCAGCATTTGTTAAGCATCTATTTATAAGTCCTGTTATGTTTTTAAAGGAAATTCTGTTACTAACAACTAGTATCTCCTACGCTGAGAAATCAGAAGATGGTCATTAAGGAAATATTCCACAGTCTCCAAGTTTTTTCTCAAATTTTGTGTAGTTTTTGAGCCATCAGCCCATTGTTCATTATGCTGACACACACCAGAAGGGGGCCCTGTTTATTCATGTGAGTGAGGGAGAGTCTGGTCCCTGGGAAGAAGACAGCCTGTCTGTCTGCCTGTCTGCCTTTTATGGCAGGACCTCCCATCGTCCGGGACATTAGAGTATCCTCTGCCTTGAGCCCTGTTGTTTATTTCTTCTCTCCTCATAGTCAGAGTGGGCCACAGTCAGAGCCTGGGCAGTGATGAGAGTATCGCTCCTCTTATAGAAGACCTTGGGCCCAAACTCACAGAACTGAGTGTCATCCAGGATGGGTTTTGCAATCTCAGCACTACTGAGATTAGCCTTTGTTGTAAGGGCCAGATAACCCTTTGTTGTAGGGGCCCGTCCTGTGCATTGTAGGGTGTTGAGTGGCATCTCTGGGCTCTACCCTCTTTCTAGGTGCTAGTAGCACCCTTTCCAGCTGTGACAACCAAAAAGGTCTCCAGATCCTGCGTAGTATTCCTTTAGAGGGCAAAACCTCCCCCTGTTGAGAAGCACTGATCTAGTGCAATCCCACGTTTTGCAGATAGGAAGCCAAGGCCCCAAGAGGGAGATGACTTTCCCAGGGTTACAGCTAGTGCTGGACTTGGGGGTGAGAACCCAGGATCCTTACGGTTAGCACGCTCAGGGACAGAGGACTGCTCTGCAGAGCCTCGCAGATGACGTGGTTGGCTTTTGTTTGGGTTTTAGTTCCGGCTCCACATCTGATCCCTCTATCGTCCTTTCTCTGTAATTTTGTTTTTCTTATTGCATAACCAAAATAAATTCATTGCCAGAAAACCCAGAGAAGCAGAAAGAAGAAAAACAAAACCACATTGCCACACGAAGAGAGCCACTGTGCACATTGTGAAGGATATCCTCGCAGATGTTTTTATGTTCCTCCATATAAATATTAAATTTTTTCATAGTTTTTTTTTCTTAGTTTAGTTTTAAAAGTCATGTTCACCAAGCTGAGAAGAGTGGTAAGCGGCATGGAGTGTGATGGGGGCAGGAGATCTTACACCTTTTTACTTTACATCCTAAATCATTATGCAAATTGAGTGCAATAAACATTTTTTGCTTTTTTTTTCCCTCTGAAGAGGAGGCACTCACGCACTTAACACAGGTACACAATCCTGATGCATGAGAAGTAAAAAAGCAAAAGTCTGCCCTTCACTGTTCATCTTAGACCTTGGCTCCATATCCGCCCCCCCCCCCCCCCCCCGCCCCGTTCTTGATCCAGAGTTGTTTTTCCCGTCTCCCTGACTAGAAAGACCCCTCTGGCTACTTAGGAGGCACATTCTATCCCTACACCCAGGCACCGCTGAGCAGCGCCCCTCGGCCCCGTCTGCAAGCAGTACATCCTCCCTCCCACACCCAGAACCCGGTGGTGTTCCGGATTGAAAATAAGTCGAGCTTTGTGGAGAGAGGGCACCTCGACTCCCAGGGGTGCCTTTTTTCTACGTGCTTTCTAGTTTTTAAGTATTTTTACATCCTTTCAGACACGTCCCAATCTAGAAACCAAACCTGCTACCCTCATCAACATAGGAGGTATGGAGCAAATACGTTCCAACCGCTGAGACTCACGGAGTCTGCAGACCTGACTGAGAGGCCGCCTTGGGCCAGCTGGTCGGTGTGTGGGACTGCAGGGCTCAGAGATCATTGGACACGGCCCCTTCCCTGATGGCACTGTTCACAGTCAATACCCTCAGTCTGCAGCACTGAGGGTTAGCCCTCAGGGGGTAGGCAGAATGATCTCATAGCTTTTAACTCTTTAGTTACTCAAAAAATAAGAAAGGAGGTAAGCCCAGCTGTTTATTAACACACTGTTCCAGAGTTGATCACATAAATACATGTCAGTGGAGGGATTTGCTCAAAATTGTACAAATGGAAACCTGTGGTCAAAAAAGTTTGGAGACCACCAGCCAAGACAGAGTAAACAGGGGTATAAAATAATGGAAACAGGGAGGAGGGGATGATAGGACAGATTTCCTGGTTGAGGGTCATTTTTGTATCCTCAGCACATCAACACAGGCCCATCGACTATGACCTATATGATGAGGTAAGGAACATTTCAGCTCAGTTCTAGTTGAGGAGTAGAACCATACCTGTTTATTCCCTAAAATCTTCCAAGATAACACCACTCTGTTTGAGAAAAAGTCTGCCAGTCACCTTAATCCAAAGCCACCTCAGTCCTGGAAATGTGGGGCACTTGTATTATCAGCCTGGGCCAGTAATTACCAAGAAGTCAGCGCCTTGGTTTTTCAGTTCTGCATATGAGGAGACCCCAGTGGATGGAAGGCCTAGAAGCTGAGGGTTTGGGAGTCACAATGCAGTTTGCTTTCCTGGGTGTTATTGGAGGGCAGGCACCTGCAGACATCCAGGAGGTGGTGTTGTGGTCCCACCCACAGCTGCTCATTGCAGTCGCTCAGAAAACTCCTTAAACATCCTGTGCTGGTACTTCACCCGGCTCCAAGGTGGCCCTGGCTAAAATGCCAGGCCAAAGCTCCACACGTGATTCCAGTGTGCCACCAGGGTGGAGAGCCCCTGATCTAGAAGAAGTCTTCTTAACAAGTGCTTCCAGAGGCTAGTCACTGTTGTGTTGTCACAATTCCTGCCGCATCTACAGGCCACTGGGCGTATTGTTTACACAATATTCTTATTTAAATTAACTTTTTAACTTAAATTTATTTTGAAAGTGGGGTGCCTGGGTGGCTCAGTTGGTTAAGTGTCCAACTTCAGCTTAGGTCATGATCTCATGGTTTGTGGGTTCGAGCCCCGTGTAGGGCTCTGTGCTGACAGCTCAGAGCCTGGAGCCTTCTTCGGATTCTGTGTGTGTCTCTCTCTCTGTCCCTCCCCTGCTCACGCTCTGTCTCTTTCTCTCTCTCAAAAGTAAACACACATTAAAAAATTTTTTATTTTAAAAGGAAACTTTATATGACTTCCATTAAACAATATCATTAGCTCTTGTCATCACTAGAAAGCAACCAGAGGAATACCTGGGTAGCTCAGTTAGTTGAGCATCAGACTCTTGATTTCAGCTAAGGTCATGATCTGGCAGTTCATGAGTTCAAGTCCCACACCAGGCTCCATGCTAACAGCTTGGAATTCTCTCCCTCTCTCTCTGCCCCTCCCCCACTCATGCACATGCTCTCTTTCTAAATAAATAAATAAGCAACCAGAATAATAAATTCAATCAAAATACATCAAAGGAATGTAATTCCAGCTGCTATCTGCCCAGACCTCTGAGTCTGGGGCCTTCTCTGTTAAAAATGGAGTTTAGCAAATGTTAGAGAGGTGATGAGACATGATCCAAATGGGAGACTTTCTTATAAAGTCAGAAAGATTGTTAGGGAATGAGAGGAAAATAACTTTCCCACCATGACCCACTATTGTTAAGTATCATTTCCCTGCATCCCCAATTCCCACCTTTTAGGAAATGCCAGCCTTGGACAACATTGATGTGCACTTGAGGGAAAAGGAAAGCTACTTTTTAAGCTAGTTTCTTGGCTATAGATCTTTCCCAGCTGACCAGACACAGTTCTGATCCAGAATAATAATTATTTCCCCCCTGACAATTCAGGGGGTGAGGGAAGGAGTCGAGGTGAGACGTAGTGATATATAGCATTGTTCCAGTGAGGCTCAGATTGGTGGGGAAGGACCACACACGTGTGCAGACGCACAGACACAGAATCAGATAAGATTATGGATTTATTTAGCCAGGTTTACAAAGAGCTCCTGGAAGTGAGGGCCCCACGGCACAGGAGCAGATGGAATATGTCACAGTTGAACTTTCCGCTGCTCACTGGAATCCCAGACGAGAGGCTGGAAGGCTGCTGCTCATACTTGTGTGCCAGGCTGGGTGTGGGAAGCCTAACCTGCTCTGAGGGCCCTGTATCTTTGGGGCTTAACATCAGAATGCAGGAAACACTTCACTAACTGGCTCCGTGTGTCCATATAAGGAAATGTTTAGAATGCTGCACTCTTGGGCTAGGCCCTGTAACCACCCCCGCCCCCATGCTCTCCCACCAGGACACCAAAGTGGGGATTCCTGGGGGTCTTCAGCCTCCAGGAATTTCTCCATGCTCACTTGACAAAGACAAAAACATAAAATATTAGTGTTAGTGCTACTGCCTTTTGGTCTCCTCAAAACTTAGAATGTTAAGAAAATATTGTTTTGAGATTGGTTCGATGATTCCCTTTAGGAGATCAGCTAAAACTGGTACGTAGTTTTTCACCCAGAAATGCCTAAACGTAGCATCTAATGCTGTTGTATATAAATCTGACATTCATATATCACATTGATCCTATTTTTTAAAATATGTATCCTGAATCTGTATGGTATCCTTTATTTTTTTTTGTATTAAAAAAAATTCTTTTCAGTGTTTATTTATTTTTGAGAGAGAGAGACAGAGAGTTGAGTAGAGAAGGGACAGAGAGTGAGGGAAACACAGAATCTGAAGCAGGCTCCAGGCTCTGAGCTGTCAGCACAGAGCCCAATGCGGGGCTCGAACCCATGAACCATGAGATTACGACCTGAGCCGAAGGTGGACGCTTAACTGACTGAGCCATCCAGGCACCCCTGTATGGTATCCTTTAGATAAGAGAAATCAAGTCCTCAGTTAGCCTCATAGGCTGAGTGAGTTGGGGACATGAGGTTTTGTATTTTGTATTCTTGTATTTTGGTATTTGATGGAAATCACTCATGGTCAGGGGTGCCTGGCTAGATCAGTAAGTGGAGCATGCAACTCTTGATCTCGGGGTTGTGAGTTAGAACCCCATATTGGGTGTCATCTTTACTTAAAAAATAAAAAAATAAATAAAAATAAAATTTAAATCAATAGTTAAAAATATTTCAAAAAAAATAAAAAGAAATCCCTCATGGTCCATGAGTTTTAAGTTAAATAAAATAGAAAAGGAAAATGTTTAAACTGAAACTAATACAAAATTTAAAATACTCATCCCTTGAAGAATTTTTATGTGGGTCCCTTATAATAAGATATTTTTGGATCCTGATTCCCAAGCCTCTTCACTTTTACTTGCTCTGTTGATGAAGAACAATTTGATAGTAGCTTTTGGTCCTTATTAATCATTTAGTGATTACTTCTTTTATACCCGTAAGGCATTAGTAGTTGTCCTAAGCAGCAGTAATAATATACAGTAGCGTGGTACTTGATAAGTTCACAGGTGACCTGATAGCACTTGTCAGTCACTAGCCCCTCTCCGAGAGAACCCTCTGCAAAAGCAGGAGCACTCCACAGTTCCCAAACAAGGAAGTCATTGAAGTCCCTTTGGTAGAGCAATTGCTGCTTCTTCACACTTCAGAAGAAGTATGGGGGGCGCCTGGGTGGCTCAGTCAGTTAGCGTCTGACTTCGGCTCAGGTCATGATCTCACAGGTCACGGATTCAAGCCCCACATTAGCCTCTGTGCTGACAGCTCAGAGCCTGGAGCCTGTTTCAGATTCTGTGTCTCCCTCTCTCTCTGCCCCTCCCCTGCTTGTGCTCTGACTTTCTCTCTCGCTCTCTCTCTCTCTCTCTCTCAAAAATAAACATTAAAAAATAATAAAAAGAATAAAAAGAAAACACATTATGGTTACAGCCTGGTTCCCAAAAACGGCAATAAAGGAAATGTTTTAGAGACAACTAAAGACATTTTGGTATCATCTGCACCTTAGGTGATATTAAGAATGATTTGGGGGGGGGGCACCTGGATGGCTCAGTTGGTTGGACGTCCAGACTTTGGCTCAGGTCATGATCTCATGGTTCGTGGGTTCGAGCCCTATGTTTGGCTCTGTGCTGACAGCTCAGAGCCTAGAGCCTGCTTCAGGTTCTGTGTCTCCCTCTCTCTCTGCTCCTCCCCTGCTCGTGCTCTGTCTCTCTCTTGCTCAAAAATGAATAAACATTTTTTAAAAAATTTTTAAAGAATGTTTTTTGTTTGTTTTAATTTTTATTTAATGTTTTATTTTTGAGACTGAGAGAGACAGAGCATGAGTGTGGAAGAGGCAGAGAGAGAGGGAGACACAGAATCCAAACAGGCTCCAGGCTCTGAGCTGTCAGCACAGAGCCCTACGCAGGGCTTGAACCCACGAACTGTGAAATCATGACCCGAGCTGAAGTCAGACCCTTAACTGACTGAGCCACCCAGGCGCCCCAAGACTGTTTTTTAATATAGGTGTTCACAATACTGAGGTTACATAGGAGGATAATCTTGGTTTTAGGAGTTGCATGGTGAGGTATTTAAGGCTGAGTAATCCAATGACTTCAACTTGCTTTCAGTGATTCAGTAAAACATATAGAGTCACAACAGAAATGGTAGAAAAAAGGATCATTGTGACTCTATGTAGGGAGTATAAGGATGTGCATTGTTCTTTCAAATATTTTATATGTTCTGTATTTTTCAAAACACAAGTTTGAAGAGGGGAAAAGGAAACTTCATTATGGAATCTAGAAAGTTAAGAAGAAAAAGGGTCACTAAGCAGACAAGGTCACAGTGTGTAAGGAGGAAGAAAAATTATGAGGGTTTTTGTTTTTTCCAGCTACTTCTGTTACTTGGTGAGATTTATTTTTGGTAACATATGCTTAGGAGTCACTTCTGACCTCATTTTTTAAAATTTATAGAGGGATCTGCTAGTGCTGAACACAGCCACGACTCTCATGCTGCCCATCTATTTGATTTCGAAGCAGGAAATATCAGTGTAGAATCGTGGAAAGGCAGATGAAGCCAGGAAAGCTGTCCAGTCCAAACTAGAAAGAGACCACACAGGATTTGCCAGTGGCTCTGAGCGAACTCCCAGAATGCCTCCGTCAGCTGCCCTCTTCCTGTGGGCCATGGTGGGGAGATTTTCCCTGTTCTTGAGGGTCTTTTAGAGGAAAGAAAACAATAATGCTTTTTTCCTGTGTGCAATTTAAGAGAAATGTCTCAAACCCAACTTCTTTGAGGGTCACTGCCTATGCATTCTTGTTAAAGGTGAAATTTACTAGTAGGTAAAGCATAGGGGCGTAAAATGACAGAGCTGATTTTCTATGTAGCAGCAAAGGACCTTCATACAGTTATAAATCAGGTCATGTTACTCCTCTCCTTAAAACTGACAGGTGGCTTCTCATTGTACTTAACATTTTAGCTCCCTGCTGTGACCTACGGGGTTGGGGGGGGGGTCCCAAAAAATTCAGCCATGTCCACTCCTCCAACTCGAATTCATCTTTTATTACACTCTCTGCCTGGGTTCACAGTCCAGCCACACAGCAGACTTTGAAGGTCAGGGTATGGCTGAATCCCACCATCCTTGGCTTCTACCCAAATGCTTGTTGACATTTACCTCCTTGGTGTTATAGTTTAGGGGGCACCAAGAGGGCTCCCCCCCTCCGACCCAAACAAAAGCATCTCTTCCCCTTTCTATCAGTGTCTTAAATTCTCCTATTAAAGAATTTCAAATTCGTTAATTTGAAATGTTACCTGTTCTTTAAAAGTCCCTGGGGCACCTGGGTGGCTCAGTTGGTTACATCTGACTTTGTATCAAGTCACGATTTCATGGTTCGAAGGTTTGTAAGTTCCAGCCCCATGTTGGGCTCTGTGCTGACAGCTCAGAGCCTGGAGCCTGCTTCAGATTCTGTGTCTCCTTCTCTCTCTGCCCCTCTCCCACTTGTGCTCTGTCTCTCTCTGTCTCTCAAAAATAAATAAATGTTAAAAAAAAATTTAAAGCTCCAGTAAAATACAAAGCCTGCTGAGATGGGTTAGGGGAATGATTGAGCCAGTACTTAGTAGGTAATCATTTATCCAATCATTTTGAGAAGTAAGATGGCCACCCAGGAAAGGGTGTGGGGAAACCAAAAGATTCCTCCAGGCCAAAACAAAGACAAAGGCAAACACAAAAAGAGAAACTCTGTCCTGTACATAGTAAGATGAGTCTAGTGGCTGCTAAGTGATAAAAATCGATTACAAAAGAGTAGGTATTTTATGCCCCATCATTTAAAAATATATACTTAAATGTTATATGTATAGAAGAACCAGGCAGGATAAACCCCCACAAGATTATCAGTGATGACCCATAGGTGGTGGGATTATAAATTTCTTCCCTTTAAAAAAAAATACATCTGCATTTTCTTATCTTTTTTTTAAAAAATGAGCATAAATACTTAACCAACAAAAACAAAGGGGCTGGAGTAGCAACTTTAAAAACCTACCTGCTGTGATGTAATGTCCAGCATGGTGTCTAGAGTTAACAGTGCTAGGCTGTCCACTTGAAAGCTACCCGGAGTAGATCTTAAATGATCTCACCACCACTACCACAAAAAATGGTAATCATATGAGGTGGAAGATGTGTTAACTAACCTTATTGTGGTAACCATTTCACAATCGTCAAATCGGCAGTGTATCAAATCATCACTCTGTATACCTTTAATCAACACAGTGTTATAGGTCAGTTATATCCCAGTAAAGCCAAAGGGAAAATCTGCCAAATTAATAATTGTTCAGAGGACAGCCCTCACCTGAATTGAGTATTGGGTGCATTTCCAGAAGAAAATGGCAGACGTCAGGTCACAACGCATATAAAGTAACTAAAATGTTGGTGGTGGTAGTTTTTAGAGATCAAGGATAACAAATTTGTAACTTAAGTGCCATCGCCCCTCTTCTAGCCCAAGGCAGACATTAACAGTCGATCCTGCTGAGCCTGAATGTGTTGTCAGATTCATCTCCAAAAGCAACCACTGCCTCAGTCATGGATGGTGATCCCAGGGCCACTGCTAGCACATATGTTGCCTACAGGCAAATCGTGAAAAGGTAGCCTTCCTCAAGATGTTTCACTTCTTTCTTTTGAACTATGATCATCATATGTTGGTTTTTAGAGAACAAAATACATCTGCTAGGAAAGGATGATTAGAAACAGTCAATCTCTGATGTCTATGGTATGCTTGGCACCCCATAGGATGGAATGCTCTTGGACAATATACTGTCTTCATAAACCATTCATAGCAGTCCTGGGGAATTCGTTTTTGTCATCTCTGCTGGAAATCATTAACCCCAAAAATAAATACAAACCCTGACAAGATGGCATTATCTTCCAATGAAAGCAAAGTAGTCGGAGACCGCTGGAAACTCTTGTCCTGACACTCTAGGCACTGGAATCTGTCCTACTTTGGTATCTAGGAGGCAGCTGAAATGCCCACTTCCTCTTGGTCGGATGCACGGTCCAGTACAGCAAGGCAACATGGCGAGGCACAGGACACTAACTGGGCATCATTCACCAGTCAGCTGCTTCTCTTTCAAGGCAGCATGATTCAAGGAGGACCATGGGTCTTTGTTCCAATTAAAACTCAAACTTAATTCCATTTTTTTCCAGTCCATGAATTTGCTGACTTCTCATTCCAGTGATTTGCAATGAACATCGTTCCCTGGGGCCTTTGCTGTTGCTCTGGCCACATTATAAGGCCAGCCCTCCAAACACCCAGGGTTTGGGGTATGCAATCCAGTGGTTGGGAAGGAGATGTGTTCTGGGGGGCAGGGTCCTCGGGACCTCATGATAAGTAAGGGAAACTCAGATAGTGAGGACATTTACCACCCAGTAGGTTCTAACTGGCCACTTGCAGTTTAAAAACCAGCATGCCCATTTTGAGACTTACCACAGGCACTTGCCCCTTCTGCAAAGCAAGAGGCCTTTCCCTCTCTCCTTGATGCATTTCCAATCTTATTCTGTGTAATGGTCTCCACACTTAGTGACACTGCCTCTTTAATCGTAAGGTGCTGTGTATTTCTTCGGGATATAGACAGAGTGTAAGCAAAAAGAGCAGAGACCTCTCAGAATTCTCTTGCTGACCTGGGCCTGGCACCTGGGCCACCCTCCTAAACTAGCCTTGCCCCATTCTTTCATTTTGCTCCACTGCTGATTTACACAGCCTTGAATGAGACAGAAATCTTTCTGCAGAGGGACAAAGGCAGGATGTGGCCGGTGCTTGACTCCTGGGCGTTCTCCTGGAGAGGGCATATCAGAGAGCCTGGGTTCAAGTTTTGCCTTTGTACTTAATAGCAATGAGACTCTAGGAAAGTGACTCAAAACCTCTGAGCCTTAGTTTCCACACCCAAAAACTACTGGGGCTGAGGTTAAGTATCCCTTGCTTTTTGCAAGTTTGCTTTCTGCCTCGCTTTTCCAGAAGACCTTACAGCAGTACCTGTTTTCACTAACCACAAGAAATCCAAAGAGGATTTTGCTTTCACGAAAAAAGGTGAAAAACAAAAATAGCATCTAGCCTTTGTTTCGCAACAAGTGGCCACAGAGGCAGCACGAGTGGCCCCGCCACACTCCTTCCCAGGGGCTGCACTCAGCATCTCAGCCTGAGGCTGCCAGAGCTTTGGACTGTGCTTCATCTGTGGTTTATCTCAACTTATTTTGCACGTCTCTTAGAAAGATGTGTCCTAAGGTGTCAAAGAAGCCAAAGAGAGGTTGTTTTTGGGGGTCTGGGAACGTTCAAAATGTTTTCTATATAAATTCATGGTAATTGCTTCTTTGCTTTATACCATTTGGCCTTAGGAAAGGTTTTATTAGGAATGCTCTGCGTTTGGATAGTGGGGGAAACATAGTCCCACTTCCCAGTCTTTGTGTTAAGTGAGGAGAGGAATGTAAAGTCACCGGAGCTTCATAAGCAGGCCCTCCACTACCATGAGTCCCTTCTCTCCTCTTCCCAGAGCTTCCCAGAGGTTTTGACTCAGCCTCAGTCCCCCAACTGAGAGCCTGGCCCCAGCCTGCCCCCAGCCCTGTCAGCCCACCCCTGCTCTCTTCACACTTGATCTTGATCTCATCTCCCCTCTATCTGCAATTGCACTTTTCCTGCCAGTTCAAAACCTGGCCCATCTTCTCAGCCGCCTTGAAGCCATCACCATCTCGTTCCCCCCAGTTCTGTCTAGCACGCACCTTATCAAATGCCTGTTCTCTGCAAGGAACTTTGTGTCATTTCTCCCTCCTCCCAGTATTCAGAGCCTCTTGTTTTACTTCCCAGGTGCAAGTGTCCTGGACTGTCCTTCCCCATTATATCGTAAGCTTCATTTAAATCTAGTTTTTCCAGTCTCACCTGTCACCATGTTTCCTGCAGCCTCCAGGCCCCTCTTCACCCTGTGCCCTTGGGTTGTGTGTCAGATCACAGAGAAAGCACTCAGTGGATGTTTGATGAAGGGAAGGAAGGAAGGGAAGAAGGAGGGAGGAAGGAAAGAAAGAAGGGACAGCACCAAGTGCATAAGGGTAGCCATCTTCCCCACACCTGGTTTGCAAGATGGCCTGTCATCTCTGTTCAGGTGGTGTGTTAGTAGACAAGGACATGCCCAGAATTTATCGGTGCCTCCTTGATCTCAGGTGCCACTGTGCACCTTCTCTTTCTTTGGTCTCACAGAGTCAGAGGAACTGAAATATGTGGACGGGTCTGGTCACTTTGAGAAATGCCCACCCATGCCTACCATTGCACTGGTGTCTTTCCCTCTCCTGGAGTCCATTTTCATCCTCATGCTGATGATCCCCAAGTTTGGATCCACTCCCCAGATTCTGGGGCACCATCACTTACCTCTAGTTGTCTGTTAGACATCTCTTGGACATCTGCAGACATGAGAACTCCACCTCGCCCAGATCTGATCTCAGTTTCCCTGCCGCCTTCAAACCCCCTGTGTCCTTAGACCCTGTGAAGAGGTGGGGGGTGTCATTTCCTTGTCTTCTCCTGTATCCCATCTGTCATCAGGTCTCCAATGTCTGCTCCCTCCTCTCCGTCTCCAGGCCCTAATCTCTCTTGATCCCAACACCTCTTTTGTCCCCCACTGCCCCCATCCCTTCTCTCTCTTGCAGCCACAAAGAGAAACTGCAGATTTCCCTGAGGGAAACCATCAAGGTGGCGTTCGGATGCCTGAGCGAGACTTGCAAGATCCTTCCCCAGCACTGAAAGCTTCAGTCTTATTCAGCTGTCTGCCCCTTGCTGGCCATGGTCCCTCTTGGTCTTGGGCCTTGGCAGGAGATGTTCACCCGTCCAGCACTTACCCTGGTTCAGGTCTCAGCTTAGCATTCTTTGTCTGGAAAGCTTTTTCTGTCATCTTCCCTGAATGTCTGGATTGGTTGCCCCTTTTAGGTATTACCATAGCCCCATGCACACCCCCATTGCAGCGCTTCCCACAACTTTCCATTTACTTATTTTCCTCATCACTTTGAGAAACACCATGCATCAGGTCTGCCTCACTTACAATTGTGTCTCCAATGCCTAGCAGTGAGACTTGTCTATCCTCATCTAAATGCCTGTTATTTGTTGATGACTGAATAAATGACTTCTTTTCTGCTCAGGCTATATCTGAGTCAGAATGAAAGTGTTCGGACCTTGCTTGATCTCTAGATAATAGTATACCCATGTTCTCTATATTCTTCTTGTTGGTGTCTCATGTCTGACCGAATGTGGGTCTTCAGTATAACTGGTCCTTCCAAGAAGACTCTCTCAGTCAGTATTTGCATGGGATATGAAACACTGATCTGATTCTCCATCACAGACTTTAGGGCCCTGGACTGGGGCTAGATTAGACAGCTCAATACACAGACATCTTGGTGGGGGTCCTAAATGAATAAGAACTCTGATAAGTTTTTAAAAAGAAAACCACTGTAGACTGGAGAGTCTTGGAAGACTCCTAGGAGATGAAGCTTGAATGGGGCTCTGAGGGATGGATAAGGATGAGTGGAGGCTTGGGAGGGTGGGGAAGGAAGGAATTTATAGGTGTAAATTGACCAAATGAGTGGTCCAGTTATTTACCTTAGTATCAAATCAGCAGATGTTCAAAAACTAGTGACCTGCAAAGAAATTATTTACACAAATCCAGGATAGAGGTTACCTCTGGGGTTTGAAGAAGAGAAGTTTCAGTAATTTCCTGTTTCTTCAGCTAGAAGATGGCTCTAGACTTTTCATTCTTCAAGCTGCCTATATATGTCACAATTCTTTCAGTTTAAGGAATGTTAGTAGCTATGACTAAAAACCCAGTAAATAAAGCAATAAATGATGTGATCCTATCAGATATGAGTGAGGCTAAAAAGTTTCTCACATGGTAAGATTTTAAGTAATCTTCTCCTGTTTCTGTGTTTGATAATTTTACATTATTTTCATCCTGTATATGTATCATGAGGGAGAGAATATTCCACACTTCCTCAGGCTTTGGGCACATGGGCCGCCATGGAGAAACAATGGGTGTCCAAGTGAATTGGCTCTGGGTCTTAACCCAGTCAGCCCTACTGCTATCCCTATTGCAGTCACCTCCCTGAGAATCCCAGTGTCCTGGCATGTAGGATGGGGATCATAAGAGCCACCTCATAGAATATTCTGAAGTACAAAGCAGACGATGGGTACAGAGCACCTGGCACATAGTGTTTAGTAAGTGCTCATTGCCTCTCCTTCCCTGAAGAACAAAGCCATTATGTTGGTATAGATTCTCAGTTCTAGGGAAAGACCCTTAGAGACGAGTTAACACAACCTCTTCATTTTGTGCCATTTAAATTGTTCTTAATTGCACATGATAAATCAAATAATACAGATAAGCTTATGATGAAAAACATCATTCTTGGCTCTGCTGCACCTCGCCCCACCTGTACCCCAGTCCCCAAGGCAACTTGTTTTAATCATTTCTATTCCTAGTTGTTCTCATTGTTATCTCCCTAATGCTTAATAATATGAGGATAGCTTCTGTTTCTTAATTGGCAACTTTAGACAATACTTACTGACTCCCTAGTTGGAAAGATGAGATTTTAGCTCATTTACATCACCCCTCTCTCTTCCTCTTTAATATTTGATTACGTTACTTATTGCTTCTATTGCTTCCCGTGTAATCAGAGATGATACACTCACACTACCATTGCTTCTTTTCATAACATTATTTAATATCTTGACTCCTTTCTGTGAAAGATGAGGAACTTGCACTTCTAACACTTCTACCTTCTATCCCGTGTTAGCTATGCTTTTGCTTTAAATGGTCAAAGTTGTGTTTTTGTAACACTAGTATTTTCTTCTGCATCTGCAACTTGTCCTTAAGAGTAGCCTAAACAAAACAAAAGAAAATCATATAGTAGTTACATTGTTAAATCTATGCAGATGTTATTCCTTGCTAGACCAAATGGCATGCTAGGATTTCATTTCCTTCCCTCTAATTCCAGCTCAAATCCCTCAAAACTTCTTCTTTTAAAGTTAAAAAATTACTTTCAGAGTTTTGTTTGAGATCAATTTTTACTGTAATATATGTTCAATATAGAAAATTCAGTAAGTACATATAAGTAGGAAAAAAATAGGGAGAAAGAGAGGGATAGAAAATTAAAAACACCTGAAAATCTCATCACATGGAGCACTTCTAAAAAATGCTTCCTATAATTCATACAGAGTAATCAGTAAAATTGAAGAGAAAATACTTTCCTTAGTAATAAGGTAAAGCATCCAGGCCCATATAAGAAAACCCAAAATAGGAGAGATTCTGTCTCAAGTCTCAATTCCCTTATATGCCACAGACATTCAACTTTAATTGCTCATACTTTCTGAGCATTTATTATCTATCGGACACTGTGCTTCCTTGGGAATAAAATACAGTTAAAAATGGACATTGTCCCTACCTTCATGATGGTTACATTCCAGTGGGGGGAAGTAAACATTAATCAGTCATAGGTAGGCAAGTATAAAGCATAAAACAGGTTGAGTTCAGATGTTGAAAGGAAAAGACCATGATTCTTTGAAGGCACATAACAAAGGAACCTGCCTGAGGCGGGGAGGTATTCAGGGGGTCAAGATTGTCTCCCCTGAAGAAACGATGGTTGAATTGAGATCTGAAAGAAGAGTGGGAGTTGGGAGTACGGGCAAGAGAGGGTGTTTCAGAGAGAAGGCAAAAACTCAGTGATGAGTGCACAGATGGTGCATTCAAATAGCAAACGCTGTTGTGGCTGGAGCAGAAGGAGCCGGGGGCGAGTGGGGAAGAAACCTACTCTCAAGGCGCTTCACATGCCAGGGGCTGGAGGGATTCCTCGGCAGAGTGGAAGGCCAAGTGTGGATCCTTTAAGATAGAGATTAGATAAGAAGGAGGTTGACTGTTAGCATAGACACCCACAGCGGAGGCTTGTTTGGCTCCCTGACACAAGCCTTTGTATGCTCTAAACTGGACATTTTTGTCCGTTGCAATGGCCTTGGCTACGGAATGCCAAACACATGCCTTCTGTGAAAGGTGTTGCAAGGTATGTGGCCACCTCATTTTGCAAATGGCCACGTAGTTCATCCTCCAGGACTTTTCAGGCAAATGCTTTCCCACCTCTATTAGGAAACCACATCCTCTGTCTTTCCTCACCTTCGTTAACAGATTGCATGAGGAGGTAGAAAATACACAGGAAGCATGCCAGCAGGAGGCTCCCCTTGCCTTAGAGAACCCCTGATCCTCCAGTTGTAAACTGGAGCACAGGAGGGTATACAGAGAGGGGTGATGGAACACTCTCATCCCCCCAGAGAAATCTGAAGTGGAAGTTCATCATGTGAAATTAACAATGCAGCAACCTTGCTTTTGTTGTAGAGGACCCAGAACCTTCTTCCTCTTCCTCTATTCCCTAAGGTGGTACCCAAGGTCAATTTTACCCACCTAAATTTAATAAAATAGAAAGCTAATGGTTCATGCAATGGTCAGCTTTTCTGGTAAGAAGACATTTCTAGGAGCAACTGAAATTTTTGGAAGAAAAGAAAACAAGAAAGATAAGAAAACTTGGCCGTGGAGCTATTGTAACCAACCCTCTGCTTAGAATACTTCCATAGTTCCTTATCACACTTAAGATAAAATCAGACTTTATACCATGCCTGTGAACTCCCACGTGATCTGGTCCCTCCCTACCATTAGGGCCTCACTGTGTACTGTGATTCCCAGCATGGCATCATTAGGCTCCAGCTTACTTTCTGCCCCAGGGCCTTTGCACTGGAATGCTCTTACCTCATATCTGTATGCTGGCTCCCTCACTTCATTCCATCTTCTATTCAAATGTCTCACCCTCAAAAAGGTTTTCCCTAAGCACCCTTCCTCAAGTAGCCCCTTTCCCACTCCCAGTCACTCTCTAGCCTATTACCCTATTTTGTTTTATCACCATCTGAAATTTTCTGATTTGTTTGTTTTTATCTGTCTCTATCAATTAAAATATAAATTCCATGAGGGCAGAGATCTAGTCTAACTTGTTCAACATCATATCTGCAAAGCCTAGAACAGTGCCAGGCGCTCCACCAATTTTTGTTGGCTGAATGGATGTAATGGTATTTTCATGCTTGGAGATTAGTCATGTAGATAAATACATATATTTATTTGTCTAAGACAAATATGAGATAACAAATGTGCATTTGTTTAATCAATAGGCATTGAGAAACCATTAAGTCCTAGGCACTGGGGAGAAGATGCAGAACTAGAGACCGCACCCCCACCCTTAAGGAGCTCAGAGTGTTGTGGCCAATGGGAAGAAATGTGGAAAGAAGCGAGACACATGAGGACTTGGGGCCCCTGGGTGGCTCAGGTGGTCAAGCATCTGAATCTTGATTTCGGCTCCAATCATGATCTCACGGTTCGTGAGATCCAGCCCCACATCGAGCTTTGTGCTGACAGTGCAAAGCCTGCCTAGGATTCTCTCCTTCTCCCTGCCCCTCCCCTGCTTGTGTGCTCGCTTGCTCTCTTTCTTGCTCTCTCGCTCTCTCTCTTTCTCAATAAATAAACATTTAAAAAAAGAGAGAGAAAGACATGAGGACTTAATGGTCATGGGAAGTGAAGAGAAAGAAAATGAGCCCCAGGTTTTAGGCTTAGACAAATGAGGAGATGATTGTGCCATTCAGTGAGCAAACGGGGGAAGTAGGGGACAGTCAACTTTAGAAATGTTGAGGTGTGGAATATCTGAGTGGTGATATGCAGCAAGGAGCTGGATATCCAAGTGGGGAGCCTGGGAGAGGTGAAAGGAGCCGCCATGTCCTTGACACATACAAACCCCCAAAACACACTCAAGGAAAACATTGGTAATGTGAATAGTCAGTCCTATGTTTATTAAAGAAATGTTACTTCTTATTTTTAAAAAAAACTTTCAACAAAGAAAATTCCTCATACACATGGTTTCACTTGTGAATTCTACCAAGCATCTCAGGAAGAAACAATACCAATTCTGCTCAGTTGCTTTGAGAATACAGAAAAGAGGGGAGCTCTTCCCAAATCATCTTACAAGGTCAGCATTATCCTAATACCAAAACGAAAGACATTTAAAAAAGAAAACAGCAAATCAGTGCCCCTCATGAATAAAGTGTAAAAATCCTCAATAAAATATTAGCAAATGATATCCAGCGGTACATAAAAAAACATAATACATCATCACCAAGTGAGGTTTATACCCAGAATGCAAGGCTAGTTCATCATTGGAAAATCAATCCGTGTAATTCACCATATTAATAAATTATAGGCTGAATGATCAATAGGCCAAGTTTTAGATTGATATGATGAAACCAAGGATCTAAGTTTAGAAATAGCAATCAAGAACAGGTTATTTGATCTACTGGTTATGGGAGAAAATAGCTTAATTAAGAAAGAGGGAAATTTTCCTCTCTGGCTAAGACATTGAGATCAGTGTCCTTTTGGAAAAGGGCTGGTCAGGCAGGTTCTTTTGAAAGGTTCGCTTGCCTTTCCTCTGCTAGCCTTGCTTCAAGGACTGACCTATAGTATAAAAGGAGTTTGGGGGTTCCCCTCTTGAGCAGCCAGCCTTCCAGATTTCCAGGACGGCATATTCCACCCATGCCTGGGTAAGGAAAGCCAGGGGCACTCATAGTCCTGATTTTCTCAGATGCTTAGGATCCAGGAGTGCCGGAGTTGAATGAAGCCTGGGTCTTACCCAGTCCAAACCCCCACAGTTTAAAGAAGAGAAACCAAGAGCCCTGGAGGGTGGTTTCCTTCCGTCCTCTTACCCCATCCCCTGTTCTGAAATCCAGCGAGTGTAAACTGGTCCCGGAACAGCAAGCCCATTAGACCCGACCATCCAGTCCTGTCCTCCCCAGACTTTCCCCTCTTTAAGCCTTTTTAAAGCTCACTATACATAATAAGTCACCATCAAAACGGAAGTGTCCTAGGTTCTAGTTTCTCTGTTCTCACTGTTTGTTGTCTGTGTGGAGAAAACCAGACACAGGCCTTTGCATAGAATCATGTGCATCGGTGGATGGGCAGGTTGGCCAAGCTACCTGCTTTGAGCTTACAAGCATTATAACCAGAAAGACACAGGCTCTGGGGCCCCTCATCTCTATTTGATTCCTCTGTCACTCATTTGAAATCCTCAACAAATTCCTTGTAAGATTATAATAAAACATGCATTGCACACTCATTATGTGTCAGGGACTATTCTAGGAGGTTATGCTTTCTCTCACTCAATCCTTACAAAAACTCATTAAATAGGTACTATTCTGGTCCTCATCTTACAGGTGAATACGTAGGCTCAAAGAGATTAAGCAACTTGCCTAAGATGCCACAGCTAGTAAGTAGAAGAGGCAGAATTTGAACCCTGGCTGTCTGCGGTGCTCAAATTTTTAGAAATGAAAATTCTTTGTGGTTTAAAATGAACATCATTTTCCCTTTTCTTTTCCCCATCTCTGTTTGCAGTCTCAGGAGGAAGTCTGTGATTTGCTCCATGCTGCACCCTTCCAAAACATCTTGCCTAGAGTCTACATCAAAGGTAAGAAATCACTATCAGCCACTAAATAGCCAACTTGCATTTGAATTTCATGCCCACTTAATCCCAATAAACTCAGATCTGCAGTCAGAAAGGTTAAATAAAGCTTTAGGCAGCTATTCAGTATTTGTAGAATCACAGAATTAGAAGTGACACTCCAGGCCTGTTCCTTGGTCCTTCTAGATCATCCCCAATGTGTTCCTATCTAGCCTTCATTTAATTCATTCGAATGACGGGGAACTCACCACCCCACAAGGCAGATCATTCTGTTGTTGGACCAAGATAATAGAATGTTTTCTTGTAGTAAGTCCTGATCATACTTTCCAGAGCAAAGGAGAACAGTTTGACACAGTCCGTCCAAGTTTTGGAACACAGATAACGTCCCCTGTCCTCTGAGAGTTTTTTGCTCCTCAGTTCCTCCAGGGTTCCCTGAGTCTCATTTCCTGCTCTGCTCCTCCTTTTGCAGAAGGGGAGCGTCTGGAGGTCCGGATGAAACGCCTGGAAGCCAAGTATGCCCCACTTCACCTGGTCCCTCTGATAGAGCGGCTGGGGACCCCTCAGGTACGATCCTTCTTTTTTTTTTTTTTTTTTTTTTACAATTTAATTTTATTTATTTTGAGAGAAATAGAGAGCAAGCAGGGGAGGAACAGAGAGAGAGGGAGACAGATCCCAAGCAGACTCCACACCATCATGCAGAGCCTGACATGGGCCTCGAACCCACGGACTGTGAGATCATGACCTGGGCTGAAATCAAGAGTCAGAAGCTTAACCAACTGAGCCACCCAGGTGCCCCAGGTACAATACTTCTATCATGGACTCTGAGAACCAAAAGGAACGTTAAAGGGAGAGCATTTGGTCTAACCCCCTCATTTTACAGGCAGGGAAACTGAGGCCCAGAAAGAGGAATGTCTACAAAGCCTGTTAGTGGCAGGGTCAGGTCTGCAATGAGATTTTCTCTTTCTCAGGCCTGAGTTCTTTCTTCTACACCCATATCAGCTATTCTACCAAGAAAGAAGGAAGTCAGACAAGTATCTATCATGCTTCTATGAGTATCAGGAATTCTGCTAAGTTACCTCTCAGAATTAAACCTCCACACACCCTGAGAACCAGCAATTCATTTCTGGATATCTTTGCTAGAAAAACACAGGAACAGTGCTTACTGTAGCATTGTTTGTTAAAGCAAACACTAGAAACAACCAGTAGAGGGTTGACTAAATAAAATGTGATAAAGTTATCTAAATGCTCAATACTCTCTGTGTAATAATGAAAAGAAAAAGTGAGATCTAGATGCACCAATGTGCACAGATCGTAAGTGTGTGGTTAGGTGAAGAAGGCATACAACAAAACCCTATCAGTGAAACTTTTCCTAAAACATGATACACTCATAGTTCATAATGGTGGTGCCCCCCGAAGAGAGGTGAAAGTGACAGAAATGGGGCAGTGATCACGGGACACTTCAGTTTATCTGTAATGAGCTAATCTTTTCAAAAGGGAATAAGCTCATATGTTAATTCTGTGATTAAAATCAGTTTTTACAGGAGCTTCTGGCTGTCTCAGCCAATAGAGCATGTGACTCTTGATCTCCAGGTTGTGAGTTCGAGCCCCATGTTGGATGTAGAGATGACTTGAAAATAAAATCTTTGAAACAAAACTTAATTTTTACAAACCAGTGCCAGTTGCTCTGCACATGAGGATGAGTGGGGCAGGACCCCTGCCTCAGAGAACTCAGACAAAGGCAGGAGTCAGGAAGAGAAAAAGGGACCCCTGCCTCAGAGAACTCAAAGGCAAGAGTCAGGAAGAGAAAAGGGGAGGGACACAACAAGGATCTCGTGCCGTCTCTTTCAAGTTGACTTGAGTAATCTGCACATTTTCGGGAGGCCAGGGAAGGAGCTCCAGAGGTAGAGAAATGGGGCGCCCTGGTGAGACGGGCCGGGGTGGGTCTGTTTTGTTCACCTTTGCCAACTGTTTAAAAGGTTTAGGATTCTAGTGTGCACTTGGACTTGCATTCCAGGTCCTCTCTGCTCTTATCATAAAAACCGATGAGTCCAAAGGACTCACCTCCTCAGCAGGGGGCAGAAGGCAGCCTCTTCTCTCAAAAATAAGGGTATTTGGAGAACATTGCAGGACCCAATCTGCTCCAGCATCAGGGTCCTGAGCAACTGTCTCCAGACCACCTGCATGCCACCCACCTCCTACTGAAAACCGTGACTCAGTGTTCGGTGGCATCTGGGTCCTTTGAGTCACCACGAGAATTCAGATCCTGTGGAGTGCATATACTTTTTTTTTTTTTTTTTTTTTGGCCTTCAGAGGCTGAACAGAGGAGTCCTCTAAAGATTTCCTTTTAGGGAGAAATCCCCCAAGCCAGCGACGTAGAAATGTGTCTGTTCCACTGTTGGTGTCATCCTACAAGAATCTGGCCTCTCACATCCAGGGTTTGGCATGTGTTTCCACTTAGAAGACTGTGAATTCCTTCCCTGTTCCGGTGAACACCATTTCCTTGGGACTGATAGAAATCTCAATTTGTCAAATGCTGCATGTTTGACCAACAAAAGCCTAGACATTCTGCTGGAGAGGAATTGCCAGTTTTCTGTCTCCTGGCCCTCAAGGAATAGTCCCAAACTTAGTCACCCCATAGACCAAAGAAAAGTTAACAGAATACCACCTACCAGGCTAGCTGGCATTCAGGGGACTCACACAATAGCTAAGTGAGCAACAGGGAGATTCTGCCTTATATTTAAAGTGAAGAGGTTTTGATGGTGTTGTACTGCTGGCATTGATTTCTGGGTCATACTCGGGTGACCTGATTTGATCTCCGGTGCTATCATGGAAAGCACACTAACCAGGGGTCCTTGTCACAGCTTCACACTTGAATTGATGCATAATCTACTGCTAGACATTGAATATCTCCCTCTTTGTTTCCCCACCTGTGAAAATGGGCTAATAGATGTTTGGCTGCCATAGTTGAGCTGTCTTTCCTGATTGTTGTGATGAACAAAAATAAGTTAAAAGATTTTCAAAAAACACAAAGGATGATACCAAGGACTATCGAGAGATCATTCTCCTCCAAAGGGCACTAAATGTAATCAAAGTGTTCCATGAAGAAATTTATTTCCACATTTATTTTCACAGATGCTTTTTTCTGTTCCCTTATTAACTCAGAAAAGAATGGCAGGAAGAGAGAGAAAAATCCCCCCACTGAGTTAGACTAGGGAAGAACTGGATGAAATGTAGGTGAAACACACATCATATATATGTATATAACACCAGGTCACAAATTGAGGGCCTTTGCTGCAAACCATCATTAATGCATGTTTTTCAAAGCAAAAAGGGAAAAGGACATGAAAGAAAACTCACCCCCTAAAAAGTGTAAATGCCAGCAAAGAGTGAAAGTGTTCAGCCTTTCTAGTAATCACTGAAAATGGAAATTAAAAGAATAGGGTACAATTTTTCATCTCTCAAGTTGGCAAAGAACTTTGCTTACTGGTAACAGTGCTAGTGAGGGCACAAGGTGCGGACTTCACACAGAGGGTAGAGAGTGCTTTTGCTTGTCTTCAAACCAGTGTGCTGCTATGTAGCAAAAGCCTTTTAAAATAGGTACACTTCAACTGCATTGTCCTACTCCTCCTTCTAGGATTTTATCCTAAGAAAATGATCAGAGATAAGCTTAAAAAGTGTTATGTAGGAGGACGTTTCCTTAAGAATTATCTGCAATAATGAAAATTTGTAAGCACGTTAAAATAACCAGTAAGAGTAGAAGACTCGAGGGGCGCCTGGGTGGCTCAGTCAGTTATGCATCCGACTTTGGCTTGGTCATGATCTCACCACTCATGAATTCGAGCCCTGCATTGGGCTCTGTGCTGACAGCTCAGAGCCTGGAGCCTGCTTTGGATTCTGTGTCTCCCTCTCTCTCTGCCCTTCCCCTGTTCATGCCCTGTCTCTGTCTCTATCTCTGTCTCTCTCTCTCTCTCTCAAAAGTAAATAAACATAAAAAATATAAAAATAAAAAAAGAATAGATGACTCAATAAATGATAATATATCAATGGCCATTTTATGTAACCATTAAAAATTATGTTATTGAAAATATTGAAGGAAATGGTTTTTTTAGAGTGTTGCTATCTGAAGTGAAAAAAGCAGGATAAAAAAATTCTGTTAAATATGGATGCATACACACACTGACATATATAAACACAAATCATATATCCGTATTTTAAGAAACCTCATTTCTAGGTAATGGGATTCATGGGAGATTTGTATTTTCTTATAACTTTTTGAAAATGTTTTTCCATATTTATCCAAGTGACTGTGTGTTACTTTTACAGGTCCCAGGAGAAACTGTAAGGGTAAATGCTTCTCCAAGGCCAAGGGACAAAGCCCCTAAATCATTTCACTCACGGGCCCTTTGGTTGGCTGTACAGGGGAGGTCACCAGAGTTCAAAGTCTATCTGCAGATTTATAAATCCCATTGCTGATTTTTCCCCAACACGATTGTAAGGCCCTAGGGATTGATTCAGACTAACTAGATGCCCAGGAAATTAATTAGTAAACCAGAAGTCTCTGTAATAATTTATAAAGAAGAATATCCATGACTTGAGAACAAATATGGGTCCTTTATTTATTTACTGACCACCATCCCTGTACCATGCACTTTCTGTCTTTTTTTTTAGCTCTTACTATGACTTTATTTTTTATAATATAGTTTATTGTCAAGTTGGTTTCCATACAACACCCAGTGCTCATCCCAACAAGCACCCTCCTCAATGCCCATCACCCAATTTCCCCTCTCCCCGACCCCCATCATCCCTCAGTTTGTTCTCTGTATTTAAGGGTCTCTTATGGTTTGCCTCCCTCCCTCTCTATAACTATTTTTCCCCTTCCCTTCTCCCATGCTCTTCTGTTAAGTTTCTCAAGTTCCACATAGGAGTGAAAACATATGGTATCTGTCCTTCTCTGCCTGACTTATTTCACTTAGCATGACACTCTCGAGTTCCATCCACATTGCTACAAATGGCCAGATTTCATTCTTTCTCATTGCCATGTAGTATTCCATTGTATAGATAAACCACATCTTGATCCATTCGTCAGTTGATGGACATTTAGGCTCTTTCCATGATTTGGCTATTGTTGAAAGTGCTGTTCTGAACACTGGGGTACATATGCCCCTGTGCATCAGCACTGCTGTATCCCTTGGGTAAATCCCTAGCAGTGCTGTTGCTGCTAGGGGAGTTCTATTGCTAATTTTTTGAGGAACCTCCACACTGTTTTCCAGAGTGGCTGCACCAGTTTGCATTCCCACCAACAGTGTAAGAGGGTCAGGCACTCTCTTTCTGAGTGGAGAGCCCTTTCAGGGTCCAAATACCAGCCTAGAGCATTGTCCGGTAAGAACAGAATGAAACATCAGGTTCAGGATTCTTTTGAAGACATTTCTAGCCAATTGTGACAACTCGAATGGTCTCTTCTCTGCTCAGGAGCTTGCTCTGTCTATGGAATCAGGATGAGTCACCGTGAATCAGGGTTCCCTCTCCTTCATGTTTGAAACACAAATTTGTCTTCCCCAATTCACTTTTTTTTTTTTTTTTTTTTTGGTGCTAGACTTCCTTCAGTTTATAGTTGTCATGACAGCTAAGCTCATGGCCCATTTTCCTAATGGGCTTCAGCGTTGTGTTTCCTGATTTATTTACTTCTGTGGATTAAGTTAGAGATTGTTCTCCTTCTAGGGGCCCCCGGGTAATAGCTTAAAGGGGAAAGTCAGGTAGGTCCCTTCCAGGCACCCTGTCAAATGAGCTCTCTGGAGAGAGTTCCTTCTGGAGGGCTGACCCCATGCATGCCCTGTGGGCCTCTCCATTTCAGAGGCTGGTCCTCTTTAGCCTTGTCCCTAGGTTTGGAGACCTTACTTTGACCTAAATGTTAATGTCTGTCTACCATTTGCAGATGGTTTTGAGACCTCTACCCCTGGACAGTTTTACTCATAATGCAGACAATAATGTGTTTTGATGTGCTTGCCTAGCCGGCTGATTATTAGAGATGCAATAACCAGGACCCACATGTGAAGCCAGTTTAAATTATTAATCAAGATAGTTTACAATGGTCAGGGTATTTCTCATTGGAGGAGATGATCCTGTAAAATCAGTGGCAAATTTTTAAAGAGTAACATATGCTTATTGTAGAACATTCAACTGTACAGAAGTATTTAAAATAAAAAGTGAGAACCTTGCATGCTTCTCCAAGCCTATCTGTTCCCACAGTTGACATTTCCATCTAAACTGTTTTACACACACACACACACACACACACACCACATACAGTGTTGTTTGTTTGCTTATGGAATTGTATGTTGTTAATGTGTTTAATAGAATTATAGTATACATCCTTTTTTGAAACTTCCTCTGTATTCCCTTAACAATTTAAGCCATAGATCTAGACTACCAGGGTTCAAATCCATGCTTTTTACCCCTCATTGGCTGCCTCTCTGAACCTCAGTTTCTTCATCTATACAATGGGGGTAACAGTGGCGGTGTTTCATGGGATTGTTCCCTCTTTCATGGGGTTGATGTGAGGTATAAATAGCTTAGAACAAGGCCTGACGTATTATACACACATTCAGTGAGTGTGAACTGCTAGTAGTTTCATCTCAGTCCTTGCAGTGGATACATGGCATTTCCTGGATTTTTTTAACTGGACTCTTCCTCTTTGATGTCTCCTAGATTTTACTGACCATACGTAAGTCTTACCACAAGACCCCCATGATTGCACTAAGGTGTGCAAAGTTAGTGCCCTGCTGTGGGTGAATGAATCCCAGGTGTGGCGAGTTCCCAGGCGTGAGAATCCCTCATGCGAGGTGGAAGACAGGGTCTGAGGTAAAGATAGAAGGCTCATGCACTTCTCTATTCCCAGCAAATCGCCATTGCCCGGGAGGGCGACCTGCTGACCAAGGAGCGGCTGTGCTGCGGCCTGTCCATGTTTGAGGTCATCCTGACACGCGTCCGGAGCTACCTGCAGGACCCCGTCTGGCGGGGCCCGCCACCCACCAATGGCGTCATGCATGTCGACGAGTGTGTGGAGTTCCACCGGCTCTGGAGTGCCATGCAGTTCGTCTACTGCATCCCTGTGGGGACCAACGAGTTCACAGCCGAGTGAGTGCCCCCCGGGAAGGCTGGGTCACCGTCCAACCTGCGTGTCTCCCCCGACCCAGAGTCACCAGGCCCCGGGGCTCACCCAGAAAGGTGGGCAGGGGCAGGTTGTCCAACAGCTGCTTGTTGAATACATACATGTGCTAGGTGCTGGACAGACACCAACTGAGGAAAAGTACATGGTTCCTGGCCTCATGGGGTTTCCAGAGACAAGATGCATAGACATAAGGCACATTGAATGAGGTTGCTTGGCAAGAAGGGCAGGAAGGGTGACAGGTGTCTGAGAAGAGAGTGGAGTGAGGTTTTGGAATGTAAATCACACAGTAGATCTGAGCCTTGAACGTTGCCTGGGATACAAGCCTTAGAGGGGGAGGAGAGGACATTCCAGGAAAAGCAACAAATGGCCGAAGGCAGAGGAGTGTGTGCGAGAGCATGTGCAGTGGGGTCGAGGACCCCTCAGGGCCTGGTCTCTCCGAGACCCAAAGCTGCCCTGATCGTGTGGTCAGGAGGGAGCCCTGCTGAAGATTTGGCACTGAGAACCCCAGTGTCTACCTCACCCCTCGCAAAATTACAGGATTCATAGAACCGAGAGAAAGGCCTTCCCGGCAGAGGGTCATGCCCTAACTTGCTCATGCGGTCCTGGCTTGTGAGGCCTCCACAGGAAGGCCAGGAAGCCTTCGAGAGTAACTCAATCCTGTCCCCAGAGAAGACAGAGCTAATTCCAGTTCTTCCTTCCCTCACCCAGCTACATATCAAGAACAGAGTGGTGAAGGAGGCAGGCAAGGCCTGTCCTCCAGGAGCCAAGAGCTCCGGAGAACAAGCAAGTGAGGGCCAGAGAAATTTCCCCGAGGCAGTGGTGTTGGGACTGGGCCCAGACAGCTGTTTTCAGAGCCGCTGCTGGGCCTGCATTTTAGCCACAGTGATGGGGAAGCAGGGAAACCTGCCTATCGGGCCACGGCTGCTTCTTGAGGACAAGAAAACATCAGAGAGACTATCCCACGGCCTCCAAAATCGCCAAGATGCTGCTGCGTGCAGGAGGCATGCAGGCTGAGCCTCACAGGACCAGGAGGACCCACAGCACCCCCCACACACACCAGCAGCATCTGCTCATCCACTCACCGTGCCCCGTCCCTGCCCTCCCAGCCTGCTCAGGCCACTTGGGCTCCTGGTTTGAGACAGTCCTTTGCTTCACGCTTCCTCTTGCTCCTTTACAGAGAGGCCTTAGAGAGATTCTCATCTGAATTCTAATCAGCCACATAAATCTCAAGGACTGGTTGAATTTTTTCCCCTGCAAATTTGTTTTCTGCAAAGGTGATTTTTCCATCAGTGGCTAATAGGCTTAAACCTCTTTGTGGTTAGAAGGACTTCTAATGTAACCACAGTCCCTGGAACGAATGAACGTATGCTCACATCTTTCCTTGCACCCACTTTACAGATTAAGAGGATTGACCCAGGGATGGGCTCGCTCACTGTCTGTACTCCTGGCCCCAGAGGAGGGCCCTCCCCCCGCCCTCCCCTGCCCCTCACTCTAGCCGCTTCCTCTCCCCACTCCCAGGCAGTGTTTTGGTGACGGTCTGAACTGGGCTGGCTGCTCCATCATCGTCCTGCTGGGCCAGCAGCGCCGCTTCGACCTGTTTGACTTCTGTTACCACCTGCTGAAAGTACAGAGGCAGGACGGGAAGGATGAGGTCATTAAGAATGTGGTAAGCAGCTCATGGCTGGGGCCAGGGAGGTGGGGCCGGGCCTGACAGGCAGGCTTTCATCTGAAAAGGAGGGCGAGCCGCTGGTGGAGACCAAGTCCCCACACCACAGGTAGGTACAAAGATGCTCAGGGGCTGGGGACCTTCTTGTAGGAAGCTATGAGTCACTTGCTCATAACCTGCTGGGATGAATCAGGGTGCCCCGCAGGGCTGGGCTGGGCTCCAGACCTGAATTACCCCTTCCCTGTGCCAGTCAGACTGCCGATACCGGTGTCTCATCCACACAGACTCTCGCTGAGCACGGAAGTTATGCAGGCACGGGGATGGGAGCAGCGAGACCATGGAGTAAGCGGGGCTGCTGGGGTTCATTGACAAGGGCTGTCTAAATTGGGCTGATGGGACAGGCGGGGACAGGTGGCCGGAGAAGGCATCCCATGGAGGTAGCTCTTGGGCTGAGTCCAGGAGGACCAGCAGCCAATAACCAGGCAAAAAGTGAGTGCAGCGTGGGGAGGATATTCCAGACAGAGGGAACAGCCATAGAAGGCACAGAGACATGAAGATGTGTGGCTGGAACAGAGAATGGGCTCTAGGACCAGCTGAAAGGAGAAGGAAGCAAGAGCTACCTCGTAAAGGGTTTTTTGTTTTGTTTTGTTTTGTTTTGGCCATTGTGGTAGAATAGATATAAAAACATACAAGATGCCATCTTTACCATCTTTAAGTGTGTGGTACGGTGGCATTAGGTACGCTCACACTGTCATGCAGCTGTCACCGCCACTCCAGAACTTTTTCAGCTTCCCAAACTGAAGCACTGTGCCCATTAAACACTAACTCCCCAGTCTCCCCTCCCCCATGCCTCTGGTAACCAGCCTTCCACCTTCTGTATATAGGATCTGATGACTCCAGCGACCTCACATAAGAGGAATCATACAGTATTTGTCCTTCTGTGACTGGTGTATTTCACTTAGCATCATGTGCTCCAGGTTCACCACATTGAAGCTTGTATCAGAATTTTCTTCCTTTTTAAAGCTGAATTCTATTCCAGTGTATGCATAGACCACATTTTTTTTATCCATTTGTCCACTGATGAACACTCGAGTTGCTTCCATTTTTTAGCTATTATGAATATGCTGCTGTGATCATGAGTGCACAGATATTTGTTCAAGTCCCTGCTTTCATTTCTTCTGTATTTACCTAGGAAGTGGAATTGCTGGGTCAGATGCTAATTCCGTTTTTTGGTTTTTTTTTTAGTTTATTTATTTATGTTGAGAGAGAAAGAGCATTGGTGGGGGGTGGGAGGCAGAGAGAGAGGGAAAGAGAGAAGCCCAAGCAGGCTCCACACTATCAGCACAGAGCCCAATGTGGGGCTCAGTCCCACAAACTGTGAGATCATGACCTGAGCCAAAATCAGGAGTTGGATGCTCGACCGACTGAGCCACCCAGGTGCCCCACTAATTCTATTTTTCATGTTTGAGGAATTGCCATACCATTTTCAGTAGTGGTTGCACCGTTTTACATTCCCACCATCATTGCACAAGTTCTGGTTTTTCCACAACCTTCCTAGCCCTTGTTGTTCCCTGGGGTTTTTGATAACAGCCATCATAATGGATGTGAAGTGGTATCTCATTCTGGCTTTGATTCCCATTTCACTAATGACTAGTAATGTTGAGCGTCTTCTCATGGGCTTATCAGCTCTTTATCTTCTTTGGAGAAATGTCTGTTCAAGTCCTTTGTTCACTTTTTTTAAAAATTTATTTTATTTTTAGAGAGAAAATGCACATGCAAGAGGGAGAGAATGGCAGAGAGGGGAGTAGGGACAGAGGAGAGAGAGAGAGAGAGAAGACAGAGAGAGAGAGAAAGGAGGAGAGAGAAGCTTAAGCAGGCTCCACACTCAGCATAGAGCCCAACACAGGGACTGGATCCCACGATCCTAGGATCACAACCTGAGCCAAAATCAAGAGTCAGATGGTCAACCAACTGAGCCACCCAGGTGTCCCCTTTGCTCACTTTTTAATTGGATTGTTTTTTGTTGTATGTGTATATATATATACATTTATATTTATATATTCTGTATATTCTGTGTGTATTATATATATATATATATATATATATATATATATATATATATATACTGGATATATATTATTCTGGATATATTTATATATTCTGGATATTAATCCCTTATCAGATATTGACTTGCAGATGCTTTCTCCCATTCCATGGGTTGCCCTTTCACTCTGTTAATAGTGTCCTTTGATGCAGACAAGTTTTTTAATTTTGGTGTAGTTCAGTTTATGTTTTCTTTTATTACTTGTGCTTTTAGTGTCACATTTAAGAAATCATTGCCAAACAGTGTCAGGAAGATTTTCCTCCATGTTTTCTTCTAAGAGTTTTATAGTTTTAGCTCCTATGTTTAGGTCTTTAAGCCATTTTGAAGTTTGTTTTTGTTTTCTGCTTTTATGTTGTGTAAGGTAAAGATCCAGCTTCATTTTTTACATGTGAATACCCAGTTTTCCCAGCACCATTTATTGAAAACACCATCCTGTCTCCATTGAATGTTTTTTGCACCCTTGTTAAAAATCATTTGACCATATATGGAGAAGTTTATGTCTTGGCGGTCGATTCCATTGGCCTGTATGTCTGTCTTCATGCCGGTGCCATGCTATTTTGATTACTATAGCTTTGTAGTAAGTTTCAAAACTCACAAAGCGTTTTTTGGCCAACTTAAAATTTGATTGCTAAGCTCTGGAAACCCATAGAGGGCCTTTAAGCAAGAGAGTGACATGATCATTGAAGCATCAAGACCCTGGACCCCAACCTCACTGAATTCTTCTCTTGCTCTTTCTTTTTTTCCCCTCTGTCCCCTCCTCCTGCCCTTAACCTGCACATCCCTGTCCTTCTGCAGCCCCTGAAGAAGATGGCAGACAGAATCCGGAAGTACCAGATCTTGAACAATGAGGTTTTTGCCATCCTGAACAAGTACATGAAGTCCGTGGAGACAGACAGCTCCACCGTAGAGCATGTACGTTGCTTCCAGCCACCCATCCACCAGTCCTTGGCCACCACCTGCTAGGCGGAAGGTCCTGCAGACCCTCAGCCTGGAGGCGAAGAAGAAGCAGGAGAGAGAAAGCCATGGCCAGCCTGCAACAAGGTCCGCCTGGACAGCATATGGGATAAGACTGGAAGCAAACAAGAACCTCCCCAAACACATCTACACCTCCCAAGGGCTGGGCCTGTGCATGCTCTCCCATGACATCTCCATGGTGGTTTTTCCATAGCGTAAATGAAAAAAAAAATCAAAAGAAACAGGGCAGTATGTGCTTTTTCTTTTCTTTTTTCCCTCAGCTGTATTAAGAGCCCTAGTTTCACCCTTTCTCCATCTCACGGCCCCACCCCACGTCCATGGTTTCTCCTCAAGACCTTCTCCCAAATGGTGACCTCCTACCCAGTGACTTCAGAAGTGAAGTCTCAGAGATGGAGAAAAGAGGGTGGCCATACCCCGAGATACCAGCCTGAGCTGACAGGTGCATGTTCACTTTCCAGCTTCCTCACCTCCTCTGGCTCCCTCCCCCCATTTTCCCAGGTGGCATCTGCCCCTGTTCTGGATGCCAGGGATTCTAGCACCCACAGCAATCATGGAACAGCACTGAGAGCCACGGGAAACAGAAGACGAGGTTCCTGGTACTGAAACCACGGTAGATGATGGTGGCCCTGGCCGTCCCTGGACTCCCCAAACCACACTCCCCTCTCAGGGTGCTCCTAGAGAGAACTCAGAAATGCATTCACAGTTGTATCTCCCTTAGTGGAATTATGGTAGGAAGATGGTCAGGCCTGCTGTGCAGAAGCAGTATTTATTAACACAGCCAGGAATTCCATAGCCCCATCTCAGCTTCATGAGGAGGTGGGTCCTTTATTCATTAAGCAAATACTGTGAGCACCAAGCTTCACAGGGCAAGGACACTGGTGGGGGCTGGGGAGGTGCAGCATGGAGCAAGTCAGGCATGCACTGCCCACAGCATTAGCCAGTGACCAAATTAGAGACATCTCTGCACAGACTCTCTCATCAAGGAAAACTCCCACAAGAAAGAAAATATTAAGGGGTTATTTCAACAGAAGCCCAAAACATATTGGGGCCAGGGAGGTTAGGAATATAAATAATACTTGTCAATGAGTTTTTAATACCAAGATGCACTCCCAGAAAAGGAGTCCTGTTCTACTGAATCAGGACTTCCATTGTCCTGGAAGCTGAAAGATTCCTGGGACATTTTATTCTTTGCTCTCAACATCCTTAGTTCTCTTTAACTTACACTTTGAGGCATGGGGCATATCGCACAGGGGGCATATCTACGTGTGTTTCTCAGACTCAACCAAAAGTCTTTGCAGAATCTCCCACTGAGCATGGGGAGACTGATTAGAAGGATGGAAGGCTCTGGGAATGAATGTCTCATTACAGAGGACCTCTTCTTCAAAGGAAGCCTGGGACCCTGAGCTTGTAAGAAAATATAAAGTGAGACATTTGATCTCTCTCCCTCAACCCAGGGAGGAAAAGAAAAGTGAAAAAAACAGAACAATAATGATCTGCTCCCTCAGGGTGGAAGAATGGAAATGGTTACCATTAATCAGATGGCCCATTTTAACCCCATGGAAAGAACAAAACAGTCCATAGCAAGAGGTTTGTGTGATACACTCTGCCCACCAGGGAGGAAGAAAGGGCTCATCAGGTGTGGTCCAAAGGTCTATATCTGCATGTCCTGAGATTAGCACATTGGATGCAGATTCCTGGGCCCTACTTCAAACCAATTTAGTTTGCATCTCTGGGAGTAAGGTAGGGAAATCTGCACTATCTACAGGTTCTCTGTATTATACTGTTGCACAGGGAAATCTGAGGACCACTGCTGTAGAGGGTCTTTCCACCACTAACCTTGGGCTTTGAGCTCCCTCTGAGCCACAAAAAAATATTTGTAGGGTAGGAAAGTGATTCAGGGTGGACACTGGCAGATTCTCCTGTCTGGAGATGCCACTCCCTATTCTGATTTTTTTAATTTTTTCTTCTTGGTGACCATAGATGTGTCCCCAAGGCATAAGGGAGAGGCTACACACACCACGTGGTAGAACTACATGGTGGAACACGCCTTCAAAAACCACAAAAAAATCTCTAAGCTGCAGAGCCTTCTGAATCTTCAGTCCTGTCTGGGGACAGTGGCTCTTTCAGATAGGTGACCGGCTATTAAGTCCTAGAGTTTATTCCAAATCCATGATCATTGCCTTTGTGGAGATTTGGGTCATCCATTTGATGAGACTGCTATTTCAACAAACTGTCCTTCCTATCCTGCATCTGTAACCCTGAATTTGACCCCCTGGGTAGAATCCTATTATCATCAAGAGACTTGATCCTGGTAAATTGAGGTCTTCACCTTAACGAAAGACATTTCATTTCCCTGGCTTGCCAGCAGCATTTATTTATGAATACCAAACAGCTTTAATATTCTTTCCTCCCTGGTATTACTGCCTCCTTTTCGTTTGATATTTTTGTGTGTCTAAGAACCAGGAAAAAAAATCTTAGGTTTTAAAAAGTTTAAAAAAAATTCTGTTTCAGAAACTGTCAAATGTACCATATTTGTATTAAGAGTTGTTGGGGATTTTTGTACAATGAATTTACATTTATTTATGGTGACTTATATTTACGCTTGTGATCAAATCATGATGTTAAATTCTTAATCATATTTGCTATGCAGCTGAAGATGATATTTTGCTTTGTATTTTGGGGTACCTGTGTTGAGTTGATAAACATTTCCATCTCCACATCTCCATTAAAACTGCTTCCAAACCAGCATCTTGGTCTTGATTCCTGGTCCTGTTCCAGGGCTCATTGATCTCTGGAAGGCCACATGAACACCGGTGACTGAGGAAACAGCCTGAAAGAGAACGGATAAAGATAAAGATATAGCAAGTCAGTGTGCCATAAACTAACGACTTGCTTTGCCTTCTCGCTGGGGGCATTACCCTTATACATTGATTTACACTAGATAAGATACTGGCAATAGTTGCTGCTCTTCAGCATTCCATGGTCTCACTGAGTGATCTCTATTTTAAGAGGAAGGATGGGAACTAATGTGTGCAGGCACCATGCTAAGTCCTATTCTTCCATTCCTTTGAATCAGCCACAGTCACTTTATGCGCTATATCCCACCTTGGGACAGACAGGCTGTGCATTGTGTTTACTTTCACACAGTTGCTAAGCGACCACTGTGATTTGAACCCAGCTTCCAAGCCTGAACTTTTGCTGTCATGCTAATGAACTGACCAACCAGTCTAGAGACCAAAACTAGACTTCTGGCCACTAGACTTTGCAGGGCTTTGGGGAAGGGATATTGAGCAGACCCTGGGCTCAGGAGGAGGCCCAGCATGGCGGCAGGGGAGTTCCCAGGCTGAAGGTACCTCTCACGCTCCTCAGAAAGGATGACACCAGAAGAACACTACAAGGTTGTGTGTGAAACTGACACCAGTGTGTGGAGTCTCACATTTTACACAGCAGCAACTTACCCAAAGCCCATTCATGAAGACGAGTCCTAGGTCATTAGTGGCTCCCCCTTGGCTGTGGCCTTGGGTAACCCTCTAATCTCTCAGGGCCTTGGCTTCCTTATCTTCAAGTTGGACAAAATAATCTGAGGTCCTTTCCAGCTCTAATACCCTGATTTCAGGTAATGTTCCAGTGGTATATGTTGAGGGGCCTGACTACTTCACAAACTTGAAGGCTTTCTCAGCCATGGGTCACCACTTGCAAGGATTCTCATCGTTAGAGGTTGTATATTTGAGCTAGTGTGGTTGGGGCACGGTTGGTATTAGTCCTGAGAGAGGCTCAGTGGAAAGAGGGTTCTGTGACCACATAGATGTGGGGAATGGATCTTGCTCTATCTCTTCTTGAAGATCCACAGTGCTCTGAGTCCTGCAGCACCTAATCAGCCTCAAATAACACCACATCACCCAGTGACCATGACTTTGGAAACCCCTTTCTCTGCAACACGAATGATCCTCTCATGGAATAACCCTTGAAAAATACTGGGCTAAGAACATGGAAGTCTGTGTTAGATGCAAACAAAACAACAACAACCAAAAACACTCACAGGAGAGGCGCCTGGGTGGCTCGGTCAGTTAGGTGACAGACTCTTGGTCTCAGCTCAGGTCATGATCTCACACTTTGTGAGTTCCACCCCCGCATCGGGCTCTGCACTGATGATGCTGAGCTTGCTTGGGATTCTCTTTTCACAGGGGGAGAGAATAGGGTAGAGGAGGGTATTCATTTGCTAGGGCTGCCATAACAAAACACCACAAACCACACGGCTGAAACAACAAATTTCCTTTCTCACAGTTCTGGAGGCTAGAAATCCATGAGCAAGGTGACATCAGAGTTGGTTTATTCTCTTTTTTTTTAATTTTTTAAAAAGTTTATTTATCTTTGAGGGGGAAGGGGAAGAGAGAGAGGGAGAGAGAATCACAAGCAGTTTCTGCACCATCAGTGCAGAGCAGGGTTGGTTTCTTCTAAGCCTCTGTCCTTGGCTTTTAGATGCTGTGTTCTCTGTTTGTCTTCCCTCCAGTGTGTCTGGGTCCTGATTTCCTCTTCTTAGCAGGATGCCAAGCATATTGCATTAGGATTTCGTAAGACCTCATTTTACCTAAACTACCTTGTTAAAGGCTCTGTTGCCAAATACAGTCCCATTCTGAGGTATTGGGGGTTAGGATTTTAACACATGAATTTGGGAGTGGGGGACACAATTCGGTTTATAACACTGGGGAAGAGGAAGGCTAGATCTGAAAAAGCCACTGTCTCTGGGGGCCCTGAACTTGTTTGAAGGCTGGGATGCCATTGCTTTGAGAATACTTGGGATGCAACTTGAATACTCACAATTTGCAAGACTATATAATCGATCATGGCCACAGTAAAGGAACTCCTGGAGTTGTACAAAGGATAAAAAAAAAACGCATATAGTGAACAAGAATGTGAAGGAGAGTATGTTGATTCTAATAATCACTAGATTTTTTATTTATTGGATTTCCTCATGCTAGGTATCATAAAAAGTGCTTTAAATTCTTTGTTTACTTAGGGGCACCTGGGTGGCTCAGTCAGTTAAGCATCTGACTCTAGATTTTGGTTCCGGTCATGATCTTGCAATTCATGGGTTCAAGTCCCCATTGAGATCTGTGCTGGCAGTGTGGAGCCTGCTTGAGACTCACTCACTGTCTCTCTCTCTCTCTCTCTCTCCCCCCCCCTTTCTCTGCCCCTCCTCCTCAGCTTTCTCTCTCTCTCTCTCTCTCTCTCTCTCTCAACATACACAAACATTTAAAAAAAATTTTTTTGTTCACTTAAATATCACAACAACAACTTACAGGAGGTAGGCACTATTATTTACCCCCATTTTACAGATACAGATACTGAGGCACAGATCTCAAAGAGGGTAAGGGATGGAGCTAGAATTCAAAGTTCAGTAATCTGGATCCAGGTCCAAGGTCTTAACTCCTAAGCATATAATAGTATACTTCGCAGCACTTCTATCCTAGGGGATCCCGAGAGACAGCCACACCAAATGTTTCTCAAGATCAGAGGAAGGAGAGTATTTTTCCAGCTGGGGTAAGATGGAAAGGGTAAGAGCAATATCAGGGAGGACTTCATGGAAGAACTGAAAAATGAGAATCTGAATGCAAGGAGATGCACCAAGAGAAAGAATCTACCAAGATCAAATGTTGGCCAAGAAAAAGTCCTGACCCTCAGTGACTTAAATTAGGTTAAACAGGCTCCTGCCTCTAGCTCTACATTTCACCAGGCCCTGAATGTCAAGGTCCTACAAAACAATGCATTTATTAAGCAGCATCATGTATCATGCATCTGTGTCACTGGAAATCTGATGCTCAGTGCTGTTTCAGCATATAACCCTAAACATCCACCCTGTGACCAATGCTCTTCAGGCCCCAATAGAACGTTTCCCTTATTGTTTGCCCATGTTCTTAAATGCAGAAGCCTACAAGTGTAATGAAGTTTTGTGTATTGTGCTGCCACTGATACCAGGGTGGAGTCCTGGTTGGAAAGTGGGGAAGCTTGAGGCCTATAGGTGAGGAAAGAGAACAAGCCAATGAGAAGGGCAATTTCAACCAAAAATCCAGGAGCATTTTTGTGCCACATATATGAGCACACACAGCTTGAATTTATTACTAGAGAACATGGTTACAACTGCGCCTCTAATGATGTCACCTTTCTTTGAAACAAAAAAAGATCATGTACAATCGTTTATGGAGCTGTTGTTCAAAGATAGAATATTTGACGAAACACATATCAGATTTCACATTATAACTCCTTGCAGACACTCAATGGAACTGCTGACAAAATGTTGTTAAATTGGATTTAGACAAGGTAAAAGATCCACTAAACATTTAAATAAAGGCACAGAAGATCCTCAAAGAGTGAGTGGTGTTCTTGAGGAAAAGTAAAATTCATTGTGAATTTACATATCTCTAGTTATTTGGTCTGAACTATTGCTTACTATTATTAACATTACAAAAAAGCCAAAAACATCTAGGTTTGTTGATTTTGCTTCAAGGGGACTAAAATATATTTTTACAAATTTTAGAGAAATTGGCTTTCCTAAATGAAAATGCATGTGAAACATGCAACAAAGCATGAAGAATGGCAACAAAAAATGCATTCCAATGAAATATAAAGAAATCAAAACCGTGAAACAAAAAGTATTTTTGCATGATTAAGAAGATTCACATGCAAATAATGCCAAACCAACTTGTTTACAAAGTATTTTTTGGCCATTATAGCTCAACGTATAGTCCTGAGAAAGATCAGAACAAATTGAGCCATGTACCGCTTTTAGGGCAGTTTCCTTACAATATCCCAGAATTGAAAAACTTGAAATAACAAGAAATACTATATGCTCCAGGTGTTGCTTTAAGAGACAGTGAAAATAATATCACAAGGAATATTTATATAAAAAAATGAAAATTTTATTATATAAATATTCCTTGTGATATTATTAAATATGTGACCCCTATTTACACTAGTTGAGTGTAATATGTAAAATACCTGCTTCATTTTTTGATCTAAGCATTGCTTTAAAAATCCTATTGATGAGGGCTCCTGGGTGGCTCAGTCGGTTAAGCGTCCAACTTCTCTTGGCTCAGGTCACAATCTCATGGTTTGTGGGTTTGAGACCTGCATCAGGTTCTGCTCTGGCTGTGTGGAGCCTGCTTGGGATTCCCTCTCTCCCTCCGCCCCTTGCCCTGTGTGCGCTCTCTCTCTCTCTCTCTTTCTCTCTCTCTCTCTCTCAAAATAAATAAATAAACTCAAAAAATAAAAGAAGTCACACCCTTAAAAAATCCTATTGACGATTTCAGGTGCCACCCCTTATCAGAGCAGAATTTCTTCAAATTGAAATTAATAAAAAATAAAGTTACAGTGACTTAAGAAAGGTGGTCTAATTTGAAACTCTTGATCATAAAGTGTTCTCACCACACCAAAAATGGGAAGGTAACTATGTGAGGCGATGAGTGAGTTAATTAACTTGGTTGTGATAATTATTTCACAGGGTACACATGTATACACACATCACATTGTACACCTTAAATACATACAACTTTTATTTGTCAATTATATCTGAATACAGCCAGGGGTGGGGGGTCTTGATCATAATTTACAATGTTGCTAAAATGAAGGCAAGAAACATAAAATTTCTAGCATAAATGCATATTGATATATGAATTATATATTTGTTTTATCTGTTCACAGATCATTGTCCCAACAACAAAACACCCAGGAATATGCAAATGATAATTCATTTAGGCATCTTTGATATTTTTGCCAGCTTCCAGTTGTATAAAACCCATGACTTGGCATGTACCTTCTTTTGTGTTATAAAGGTATATTTCATTGTCAGGAAGACAGAACATATTTTCTAACAGTTCAATAGTGTGGTTTAGAACTTTTAATTATTTAGAGACATATGATATTTGGTGCTTTTGACCCAGACCCTGCAGATGGTTGGAGGGGGTCGGCTCTCACTCTGCTTTCAGTTCCCCTAATGTGAATAAAGGTGGAGGGGGAAGGGACAAAGACCCTTTTGCTTCCCTCTAGGCAAGGAGGAGAATCACCAGCCCCCCAAGCCAGTCCCCACGTCCCCATCTGGTTTGATTTACCCTGATTTCCTCGGTCCACTCCCCTCTCAGCCCACCCCCTCGTTCCCAGATGCGGCACTGTCTCGCTAGAGCTTCCTGCAGAATGGGGAGAGTGGAGGGTTTCCCTGGGAAAATATGCTGTGAGATGCTATCAGAGCTAAAAATATGCAGGCCTTAAGCTCCACTTCATTAGTCAGAATAAAACCCAGGGATTTCTGCCTTCTGGAGTTTCAGACCAACAGGAAAAGGGGAAATCAAAGAGCCTCCTCATTGGGGCTTTTCTTAAACACTTTCTGGCAAGGAGCCAGGTCTGAGCTGGAGAAAGCTCACTGGACTCCTCCGTGGCTGCCATGGGCAAGGGGCTGACTCTTGGCAGGACAGCCTAGGGTGCACCCATCCAAGGCTACCACATACCCTCATTTAATCAGCATTCCCATTTTATACCTGAGGACCTAGATTCAGAAAACAATAGTAGTTAAACAACCACACCACTGGCCTTTTTCAATTCATCCTGGACCCAGGCTCTCCCTTATCCCCGCTCACACTGCCCCTTCCCCACCCCACCTCCCTGTCTTCACAGACTAAGGCTTTCTGTCATCCTTCAAGTCTCGCTTCAAATGCCCTTTCTGTTAAATACTCTCTGTACATTCTGTACTTGGCCTTCTTGCCGTTTATCAAAATTGTGATTCAATGTGAACTGTGTGACCATTTAATGAATACAGTCCGTGAGTATGGGGATTGCGTCTGTCTTACTCACCGTCATGGTGCCTGTGCTTTTCACAGCAGGCGACAGACACATCGAAAGTGTTCCATCTTTGTCTGCTGAATGACTCAATTCCCCTGCCTCCTCAAAAAAGCTTGTCATGTAATTGGTGTCAACAACTTAGCCCACCTTAAGACAGCAGCTGTGGTAAAACAGAAGAGAATAAAGGACTAATTGTCTGGCGTGGGCGGTAAGCATTATAGCTGTCCTATACTGGGTTGTGGCGAGGACTATGGAGGTGGACTAGAAGCAGGAGGGACCAGGACACACACAAGAAAGAAACAGAGTAGTGGATGGGCATGACGTGTAGGGGAGAGCCTTCAGGCAGAAACTGCTCATGGTAATTTTCTCCCTCTTGGGACCCTTCTCAGCCAAGAATGAGGATGAAAGAGATTAATCGGTTAAATTTTGGTTGTTGAGGGGAGCCTTCGAAGCTCTGTCGGTTAAGTGTCTGACTTTTGATTTTGGCTCAAGTCATGATCTCACAGTTCGTGAGTTCGAGCCCTGCATCAAGCTCTGTGCTGACAGAGTAGAGCCTGCTCGGGATTCTCTGTCTCCCTTTCTCTCTCTGCCCCTTCCCCGCTCACTCTCTCTCTCTCTCAAAAATTAAATAAATATTAAAAAAAAAAACTTGGTTGTTGAAAACCCCGCTCTGCTAGGAACTAGCAAATTCTTAGTCTCTCTGAATATTAGGTTCCCTATGGATTAAGAATAGTAACAATGGTAATACCTACCTCTGTGGTTGTTGGCAAGGATAGAATAATATTACAGTATTTCCCCCTTATCTTCCATTTTGTTTTCCATAGTTTCAGTTACCTGTGGTCAACTGTGGTCTGGAAGCAAATGATTCTCAGAAAGTCAATAGTAGCCTAACACTACACCACAGTGCCTATGTCATTCACCCCCTTTCATTTCATCACACAGGCATTTTATCATCTCACATCATCACAAGAAGGGTCCATACAATACAAGAAGGTATTTTGAGAGAGAGATCACATTCACATTTATTATAGTGTATTATTATAATTATTACATTTAATCATTGTTGTTAATCTCTTACTGTTTAGTTTATAAATTAAACATTATCATAGGTATGTACTAGGAGAAAACATAGTGCACATATATAGATATGGGATTCAGTACTATCGGTGGTTTCAGGCGTCCACTGGGGGTCTTGAATATCCCCTGTGGTTAGTGGGGGACCGCTGTATGCACAAATTGCCTTAGTACAGCACCTGGCACATTGTCAGTGCTCAACGACTGGCACTGATTCAGAAAAGAGGGCTCAGCCAGCCAGGGTCATTCATTTTTACCCCTGTAGCCGGGGCCCTATTTCCTTCTCTCCAACCTGGGTTTCCACTCAGGAATCCCCAGGGAAGGTTAAAGCATATCTTGGAAGATCTCATCACCCCTTCTCCCCATTCAGTCCAAAGCTGTTTTCCAACAGATTTGAGAACCTAAAAGCCTAGAAGAGGGAGAAAAAACCCAGTTGGAGGGTAATGTCCCAGAAATCAGGAAGTCAGGAAGTCAGATTGGGTTATTCCTAAAAACCAAAGGGGTGAAGACAGGACTTATTTTCCCATCCCAGCCCTTTTTTGAAAGGCCCGTTAGCTCAAAGAAACCCAGAATTAATTCATAGGACCGGGAGCCTGAGGCCAGGGGTCCCTGAATTGACCATTCCCCACCGCAACAGAGGGGAAGGCCAGCCTTTGGGAGGCCTTTACTGCCTGCAGTTGATTGGTTAACTGTCCTCGCCTGCAACTTGAAGTGTTTCCACAGCCCCAGCTAAGCCCAGGAATGCTTCCCACACTTCCTCCTTCCTTGCTGACCAGAGTACACAGGACCAGGAATCATGAGACCTGGGTCTAGTCTTAGTTTTTCTACCTCGGGCCTCATTTACTCCGTCTTTAAAATGAGTATGGTACCCCAGATGATTTCTAACGACCCCTCCTGCCCCCACAATCTGATATTTTCCAAACTGAGACCACAGATGAGAATCTCAGCCTGTCTTTGGGAAACTGGCAAGGGAAGAGGAAGCTGAGGTCTCTAAGGACTGCTCTAACCTTACGAAGTTCAGGGACAAGCTTTGGGGGTTCATGGTTTCCCTGAAATAGTAGACACACACGTAGGTGCATTTTTCTCTTCTTAGAGAGAGTGGTTCATAGATAGCCTCCAACTCTCAAAGTAATCTAAACAGTTTAACAACTTCTGGCCTGAGGACACAGCCCTGTAGTAGTCTCATGCTGCTGCTCTAACAGATTACCACCAATTTAATGGCTTAAAGCAATACAAATATATTGTCTTACAATTATGGACCTCAGAAGACCAAAGTCTTCCAATGTGGACACTAGGCTCAAATCAAGATGTCGGCAGAGCCATTTCCTCCTGCAGACTGCAGAGAACAATCCTTGCTTCTTGCAGCTCACAGCCACCTCACATCGGTCTCTGCTTCCCCCCTCACATGCCCTTCTCCTCAGACTCTATCCTCCTGCACCCTCTTAAAAGGACCCTAGAAATTACATCGGGCCAGCTCAGATAACCCAGAATAATCTGCCCACCTCAAGATTCTTAAATTAATCACATCTACAAAGTCCCTTTTATGATGTAAGGTAACAAATTCACAGATTCCAGATATTAGGATGTGGCTATGGGAGGGGGGGTTAATTAATATTCAGCCTAGCACAAGCTCTTTGGGAGGAAACATTTTAAATAATCAAACCCTCACCCCAGCAATTTCACTTGCAGAATTTCTCCTACAGGTGTACTGCCACATGTGTAAAAATCCATGTTCAAGAATGTCTGTTATAGCAGAGTATATAATACTGAAACCTGAAAACAACATTTCTTACTGATAATCAGTGAAAATTTAACTAAATAAGTCATGAAATATATATATTAGGATACTCTAAAAAGCAGCATTCTAAAAATAATAAAGTATATTCATATATACTAATATGAAAAAGTCTGCAAGATACAATGTAAGGTGAAAACAGCAACTTGAAATCCAATCTGTATAACATGATCCCCCTTTTTAAAAAGGTTTGTGAGTATGTGTGTGTCATTTCTGGATAGATGCCAAAAAATCTGTTAGTGGTGGTGACTCTGGACTACAGAGCAGCCAGTGGGGGGCGCCTGGGTGGCTCAGTCTGTTACGTGTGGGACTTTGTTTGGCTCAGGTCATGCTCTCATGGCTTGTGAGTTGGAGCCCCGCATGGGGCTCTGTGCTGACAGCTCAGAGCCTGGATCCTGCATCAGATTCTGTGTCTCCCTCTCTCTTTGCCCCTACCCTGCCCGTGCTCTGTCTCTGTCTCTCTCTCAAAAATAAATACACATTAAAAAAAATTTTTAAGAAAGAAAAAAGAACAGTCAGTAGACTTTTATCCTTCATTTTATACCCTTCTGAGCTGTAATTTTTTAAATTAAAAGTTATTATGAGTTTTACAATTTAAAACCATATATTTAGGGATGGGGTGCCTGGCTCAGTAGAACATGCAACTCTTGATCTCAGTGTTGTGAGTTCAAGCCCCACATTGGGAATAGAGAGTACTTTTAAAAATAACATCTTTTAAGAAAAAACCAACATACATTTCAATTGAAATTCAGCACTTTGAGCAAGAAAAAGGGATAGGAGCAGCGTCACAGCTCTGAGGTCATCCTTAGGAAGCTAGAATCAGGATGCACTAGAGACAGCACCAATCAATCTCCCCTTCCTGTAACTTCGACTCCCATCTCCCTGCTGCTCCTACCCTCTCCTGCTACCGGAACTAAAAGGACAGTTAGTATACAGTTGAGGAGCCTTGCTGTCACACAGGCCTGGAGTTGCATTCCAGGGCTATCACTGACTAACTTTGTGGTCTTGGTCTTAACCTCAGTAAACCTCTGTGTGAAATGGTGATAGTACCAATAACCTCATGGAGCTGATGCGAGAAGTTAGGTATGTTAAGTGAAGCTCAGGGATCAGCACTCAATGACTTGTAGTTGTGATTATTAGTAAGATTGACTTAATCAGAGAAGACAGTGAGATCCGAGAAGAGACTTCAGTTTATGTTTTAACCTTTTTTTTTTTTTTTTAAGAGAGAGAGAGAGCAGGGGAGAGGGGCAGAGGGAGAGAAAAAGAAACTCTTAGGCTCCATGCTCAGCACAGAGTTCAACACCGGGCACAATCCCAGGACCGACCGTGAGTTCACGACCTGAGGCAAAATCAGGAGTCAGAGGCTTAACCAACTGAACCACCCAGGAGCCCCAGGACTTCAGTTTAGTTCAGCATGCACATCTGGAGTATCTTGGTGCCTCGTGTCATCTGCACTGGGGGTGCCAGAATTAAAAAGGCAAGACTAGGTTTCCAAGTTGCCTGAGTGTGGTATGAGAGAGAGCCACCTAAACAAATAGCTCCCATACAAAGCAACAGGTGTAAGGAGGTTGTGTGTCTGCGATGGCGGTAACATGGAGAGCAGTTATCTCTGCCTTGACAGAGATAGGCAGTGAAGAACTCCAAAGAGTCTTGGCAAAATTTCCCTGGTCATTGTGAAGGCTGGAAGTGTTCTATATGGTATATGGATGACAGCTTGAAGGCTGTATGCTCGTGTAAAAATCCATTGATCTTCACACTTAACATTTTAACATTTGTGCACTATTCTTTATGAAGGGCAGCCTCAATAAAAGTGTACATTAAAAAATTTAGGATTTTTTCCCCCTTGAGCCGAAAGCCAACGGTTATTAATTTGAGTCCCCGTGAATTCAGTGTAGAGTATGTATAAATAGGTAGGTGCGTCTTTCTGGGGCAAGTGATTCTTAAAAGGATGTGTGGGCCCTTAAAAAGTTAAAAATCACCAGTCAGAACCTTCCCTAAAGTGAGGGCCGCTCACTCGAGGTTCTGCTGGGGTGTGTGACTAAAGGTCTGACCACTCTGTATAGACCAGGCTTTCTGGGAAATACAGGGCACGGGATGGAGAGGCACAAACATATTTATTGGACTGATCCCGAAACAAACATCTACATTTTTCTTTGAGGAACTAAATGCAAATAATTATCACCAGTAGATCTTTAGCTCAATCGAAAAAAAAAAAAAAAAGGCGTGGCTTTTTATTGGCCCAGCGTCTTGGTCTGCTTTTTTATTGGCCCAGTGCCTTGGTCCGCAGCCAATCCGGAGGCGAGCGGCTCTGCCCACATCCCCTTCCCCCAGCCCCATCTCCAGCCCCTTGGGGCAGAGGTCCTCTGGTGGAGGGGTAGCGTAGACTCCTCCCACTCCCCTACAAGCAGTGAAGAAACTTTAACCCACGCTCTGGATTCCTTTGGGGCTCTTCATCCAGTCCCGGATCACAAACCAGAATTTCCAGTGTGACTGTGTTGGCAGAAAGTTAATGAGCAGCCCAGGCAGAGACCTGGGTGCCCACTGCAGTAGCTCTGCCCAAGGGGGCAAGCCAAGGCACCTGGTCATCGGTCTTCCTCTTGGAAGGAGACAGATGGGAGAGGTGCGGGTCAGAAAGTGGAGGCCCTCAATGAAAGCCCTGGAAGGGCAAGAATCTGGAAACTGAAACCTCAACCCCTAAATATATTCATCACTTGTCTATACTGAGTGCTTGTGGGATGTTACCAGACCTTGGGCTATGCAAAAGCTTTACAGAAAAGAATGGGGTCTGAACCAGAAGGCTGAGGTGTGAATAGCAGTTTGGCCACCTTGTAGCTGTGTTGCTCTGAGCCAGTTGTGTACTCTTTCAGTGTGTTTTAGGACCCTCCTCTGTAATAATGGGCTTAACAGCAATACCAACCCTAAACTTCTAAGTGTAGCTTTTAAGCTAGCCCCTATCCAGACTTCTGATTTTTTTAAAAATTGAGATACAATCCACTTACCATAAAGTTCATCCTTTACAAGTATACAATTTAGCAGTTTTTCTTATACGCACAAAGTTGTGTGACAATCACCATTATCTAATTCTAGAACATTTTTATCACCCCCAAAAGAAACCCCATATCCATTAACAATCACTCCATATTTTTGCCTTCCCCCAGCGTCCCCCACTAACCCAGCTACTAGAAGCCATTAATCTACTTTCTGTTTCTATAAATTTATCTATTCTGTACCTTTCATATCTTATGTGGCCTTTTATGTCTGACTTCTTTCACAGAGCATAATATTTTCAAAGTTCATGCACGTTATGGCATGTATCATGACCTTATTCTTCTTTATGGCCAAATAATATTCCAGTGAATGAATGTACCAAACTTTGTCTATCCATTTATCAGCTGGTGGACATATGGGGTGTTTCCACTTTGGGGACATTGTGGATAATGCTGCTATGAACATCTGTGTACAAGTTTTTGTGGGACAAGTTTTGTGGGACACGTTTTTATGTTTTCACTTCTCTTGGGTATATACCAAGAGTGGATGATTTCATCTTGTACCACTTCCCCCCCACCCCGCCACTCCCCATCAAAAGGGTTTTCCTTTTGTCCCTCAAACAAACAAAGCTTGCTTGCACCTCTGGGCCTTTGCACTAGCTGTTCCCCTATCTGGAAGGCTCTTCCCCCAGATTTTTTAATGGTCCAATTCCTTGTCAATCAAATCTCAGTTTAAATATGACCACCTCAGTAGAGCCTTACCCAACCATTTTATCTGTCATTCTCTGCCCCTTACTCTATTTTCTTTATATTGATTATTATACTCGGATTCATTTTTTATTTTTTTGTTTGCTTGTTTGTAGCAAGTCTAGCCCTTCTGGAATGGAAACTCCATGAGAGCAGCACCTTGTCTATTATGACATTAGTTATCCCAGGCTGCAAGAACAGTGCCTGACATGTAGTAAGCACCTATCAAACATTAGTTATTACTACTTGGTACCTCACAGCACAGTTAGAAAGTAGGCACCCTTATTTTTTCCATATTACAAATGAAGAAACGGAGATTGAGAGAGGTTAAGTGACTTGGCTAAAACCACGAAAGTAGAAAGTGTCAGAGCCTGATTCAAAAGGATCATCTGGCTCAAAAGCTAGTGTCTCTTGCATGAACTTTACTGCTTATCCCAGCTTTTCTTCCTGGATCTGACCTAGCTTTGCAAAGTGACAATTCCAGCAAGGATTCCTCTGAATTTAGACAAGAGACAGGGAGAGGAAGCAGTCATGAGACTGTTGGGTCAAGCAGCCCTAAGAGGCCTGTCCCCAGGGGAAGGTGGGTAGGGGCACCCCCCCCCCAACACACACCTTCTAGGAACTTTGGCTGGAGAAGGGGCTCCCAAGAGCTGCCTGGTAATCCCTGGTCTCCCTCCTGCAAGGTCCTGGTGAATCCTGGTGGCCAGAAGCGGATTCTCTAAAGTAGCAGATTTCACCTACAGTGCAATGGACACTCAGGTGAACTCTATTTATGCAAACTCCAGTAGGAACAGTGAAAATTAACTACTTGCTTTATGCCAGATGCTTTTCTTATATGAACTCACTAAATCTCCCAATTTGCCTGATGAGGTATATGCCATATTGTCCCTATATAATGATGAGGGAGGCCAGAGAGGTTAGGTAACTTGCTCAAGGACACTTGGCTAGGGAATGGTAGAGGCAGGAAATAAGCCCAGTCTGCCCAACTTGAGGTTCTGCTTTTAACTTGAGAATAAGTTTTCTCTTATAGCTGTATGATTTTGGATAATCCACATATGCTCTCTGGCCTTCAGTTACCTTACCTTCATAAATGGAAAAAGAATCAGCTTCTGTCTCAAGTGTTCTAAAGAACATTTAGAATTGGAGGTTAATAGGTGTTATGTGGGGTGGGACATGGGAATTCCATAATCAGTGGTATTTGGAGCACTGTGGGTTGAACTAAATTGAGCAGGATGCTTTACAGCAGAACTTCTCAGTGCCTTTAACATGCTAATATGCAACAAGTATCTCCAAGAGGAGGGTTGAGAATGTGGCATTTCCCAAACTTTATTGAACATGAGACAATGTGGAGTGGTGTTTTATGGATCACAGTTTGGGAAACACTCATTAAAGAAGGTTTTTGCAGGAGAAAGGTTATTTTTCCTGAGATCAGGTAGAATTCTCTTTCCTTTCCCTACTGTACTTGCTGGGAAGAGAGGGACTTGTAGATAGACATTCACCAGCTCCTTCAGGCTTATAGGAAAACTTTGGGGCATTTAGCAGGAGACGAACCCATTTACTGAGTACCTACAACATGCCAGCTCTGGGATTATGACTTAGGTTGTGTTTTGTGATTCTCAGAACAGATCTTTGAGGCACGTTTAATTTAAGAAGGCAGGGACGCCTGGGTGGCTCAGGCAGTTAAGCATCTGACTTTGGCTCGGGTCATGATCTCATAGTTCGTGAGTTTGAGCCCCACATCGGGCTCTCTGCTGTCAGCACAGAGCCCACTTCGGATCCTCTGTCCACTTCTCTCTCTGCATCTCCTCCACTTGTTCTTGCTCTCTCTCTCTCAAGATAAATAAATTTAAAAAAAAAAGGTAGTATAATGGTTGCAGGTGAAAATGTCAGCTTTGGAGTCAGATAAACAGGAGTTTGTGTCTTGGCTCTGCCATTTGATAGCTGTAGCTTGTGCAAGCTACCTAACTTCTCTGTACCTCACTTTCTGTATCTGTAAAATGGCTAATACAGCACCTACCTCCTATGGTGAATGTGAGGATCTGCTGTTATAATATACAAGAAGCACTTACATAGAATCTGCACATAGCAAGTATTCAGTAAGAGATAACTTTATTCATCATCATCATCATCATCATTATCCCTGTTTTACAAATAAGACAGTTGAGGCCCAGGAAAAGTAAGTAACTTGCCTAAGGGCACACAACCATTGTGTGTGGGGAAGTTGAGACCCATGCACAACCTAAACCTGCTCTTCCTCCCCAGAAGCCCTGTAGAAGGCTGAGCTATTCACAGGCTTGCAAATAAAACACTCTTCCACCAGACACCACTCACAGTCGTCTCACAGGAATGCCACTCGAGAGTATGTGGAAATTTCCCCCTTTGACACAAACTGTATCACCATACAGAGGTATTCAGACCCACTTGACGACAGTGTGACTATGCCTCAGGACCCTTGCAAGTGAGCATGGAGAACTAACGTCCTGAGCCCACAGGCATCCCCTTCAAGAGCCTCCCCATGCAAGAGCCTCCTCTGGCCCTTCTTCTGAACCCCAAACCAGTTCTGTGAAAGCATCCATAAGAATGACTGGTGTGAACACTGTGTGCTCAGGAGGCCATGCCGGCCGCCCCACTATCAATATGGGATCTTCCAAGTGCTATCGTGGGTGGAGGAGGTCTCAGGGGCTGCTGCAGGGGAGGGGACAGCAGAGAGGCAACACGGAGGCCCAGGTGACAAGGTTCCAGGCTCCTGCCCTGAATCAATGAAAGAAATGCCTCTTAAAGACATTTGTATATTGTCCTTTCATGTAACTTTTTGCTGGGAAAAAAAATTTTGGTACCCATCACCATCTCATAAAAAAAGGGGGGGAGCTTTTAAATAAAAGCTTTAAAATATTTTTTAATGTTTATTTTTGATAGAGAGAAAGAACATGAGTTGGGGAGGGGCAGAGAAGGAGGGAGTCACAGAATCAGAAGCAGGCTCCAGGCTCTGAGCTGTCAGCACAGAGCCTGATGTGGGGCTCAAACCCACGAGCGAGCCATGAGATCATGACCTCAGCTGAAGTCAGAGGCTTTACCGACTGAGCCACCCAAACGCCCTAAATGAAAGCCTTAAAAACCACTGATTTAGTCCATCATTTTCATCGCACATATTGGGGAAACTGAGACCCAGATGGGTAAGACCTGCCTCTGGTCCCAGTGTATTCATGACAGAATGGGGACTAGAACTCACATCACTTGACCCTTTAATACCAACCTCTCAGATATCAAAGTCCAAGATGGGTTAATTTATTAAAACTCAAAAGGAAAAACAGATGCTAAGTTTGTTCTTTTTTTTTCAATTGGCTCTTCCCACTTGAAAAGCAGTTTTTCCTCTGCCAATCTAGTACACTGTGCCCTTGTCCTCCCTATTCCCAGATACCAAACACTGCAGGTCCAAACAGGCACAGGAGAGGTGCATCACTACAGTCCCTCTGATCCCCTACCTTGAGTTGCTGGCCTGAGCAGTGACTCAGACAATCAAAAGGCAGAGAATGAGGAAGGGACTGAAGTAGAGCTTTGAGAATCTGCTCAAATCCTAGTTTAGCCACTTATTATCTGTATGACCTTGAGCAAGTCACCAAGCCTCCCAGTGTCTCACTGTCATCAGTGAACTGAAAACAAAACTAGGAAAGCTCCATTTGCCTAGTGGGGCTGCCATGAGGATTAGAGTTAATACATACAACAGATGCTGTGAGGATGTGGAGGTGAGGATGTGGAGGTGAGGATGTGGAGGTGAGGATGTGGAGAAACAGGAACCCTCTTGCACTGTTGGTAGGAATGCAAACTGGTGTAGCTGCTCTAGAACACAGTGTGGAGGTTCCTCAAAAAATTGAAAATAGAACTACCCTACAACCCAGCAATTGCACTATAGGAATTTATCCAAAGGATAAAGGAGTGTTGATTCATAGGGGTACATGTATCCCAATGTATATAGTAGCACTATCAACAATAGCCAAATTATGGAAAGAGCCTAAATGTCCATCAACTAATGAATGGATAAAGATGTGGTTTATATATACAATGGAATACTACTTGGCAATGAGAAAGAATGAAATCTTGCCATTTGCAACAATGTGGATGGAACTGGAGGGTATTAGGCTAAGTGAAATAAGTCAGTCAGGGAAAGACAGATATCATATGTTTTCACTCCTATGTGGATCTTGAGAAACTTAACAGAAGGCCATGGGGGAAGGGAAGGGAAAAAAATAGTTTCAAACAGAGAGGGAGGCAAGCCATAAGAGACCCTTAAATACAGAGAACAAACTGAGGGTTGATGGGGGAGAGTGGGGGAGAAGGAAAAATGAGTGACGGGCATTGAGGAGGGCACTTGTTGGGATGAGCGCTGGGTGTTGTATGTAAGCGATGAATCGTGGGAATCTACCCCTGAAACCAAGAGCACAGTGTATACAATGTATGTTGGCTAACTTGACAATAAATTATATTAAAAAACAAATAAGTAAATAAATAAAAATATAATCAAGGAGTAACATAAAAAAATACATGTAAAGAACCTGCAATATGGAAGTTGTGCAGTAAGTAATAGTTCATTTCAGTATTATGTTAACTATAGCTGGTTTTTTATAAGATCTGAAGTTCTTTGCTGTGAATTAAGCGCATTAGGCTCCCTGCACACCCACACCAAGGCCGAGCAATGCTGCACTTCCACACATATTCCTCACAGGGAGCTCTGCCCTCCATAGGAATTTGAAACTTCTTCCACCTGTAGGCAGATACTCTGAAAGGGGATCCCATAGACACAGTGTGATCAGCCTTGACTGAGAAGAGCAGTCAAGAAATGGCTCTAGAATCAGTCTGCTGGGTTTTACCTTGGCTCCACCGTTTAACTGCAGACAACTTACTTAGCCTTTCTGAGCCTCTGTTTTCTCACCTTTAAAACAGGAATCATAGCAGCACCTGACTCATAGGCTTATTGTGAGGAATAAAGTGGACAATGTATATGAAATTCTTAGTACCCTGGCTCATCCTTAAAAAGTGGCCAAAAAATAATAACTCTTATTATTTTCCCTAAGCTCGGCCTTTTCTGCTCATAAAGAAAGCATTGTAGGAGATAAAAGTCCTGGATCCGGGTCTGAGTGACGATCAGTAAAGTTATGATCCTGCCACAAATTAGCAGCAATGTTTGGGCATGACCTTTCCCCTCTCCTGGCCTCAGTTTCTCCATTTGCAGACTAAAAGAGTTGGATTCATTCAGCTCTAACTCCGAAGGAGAGCTGATGAGAAGGTGGCATGGATGCCCATGTGGTTTCTGGATGGCCTCAGTCTTCCCAGCTACCCATAAGGAGAAGGACCAGGAAGAGGTCTGGAGGGGTCCCTGGGTGGCTCAGCTGGTTAAGCGACCGACTTCGGCTCAGGTCATGATCTCATGGTTCATGGGTTCGAGCCCTGCATTGGGCTCTGTGCTGACAGCTCAGAGCCTGGAGCTTGCTTGGGATTCTGTGTCTCCCTCTCTTTTGCCCTTCTTCAGCTCACTCTCTCTCTTTCTCTCTCTCTCTCTCTCAGAAATAAATAAAGATTAAAAAAATAATTAAAAAAAAAAAAAAAGGAAGAGGTCTGGAAAGAACGCTCTGGCCTTCCCAAACCAGGGCCTTGGTTAAGAGAGCTACGCCAGGCGCCACAAGCCCAGCTTGAAGTTCTGTCTTTACCATTGTGTGTGACCTTGGTAAAGCCACTTTACCTCTCTATGTCTTAGTTCCTTCATCTGTAAAATGGGACCTAAAACGGTACCCAGAGTAAGGGATTGCAATGATCATGTGAGCCAATGCCTACAAAGTGCTTAGCACACAAGAAGGCAATAATAGTGTGTTGTTTAATAATCATTATTGATGCCAATTGCATGTGGACTCATCCCTTGCATGGCGCTCTTCTTAGAGCCAGTCTGAGTGCACTTGTGTCCATTCCAAGTATTATTTCTAGCGACATTAAAGCTTTTTATTAGAACAGAGCCATCCTGGGGACCCACCTAAAGAAGAGGAGTTGGCCAGCCTCTGCATGACGACAGTTGAGATTCCCATGATTCCAGGTCAGCCTGAAGGAAGTGACAGCCATCTGTCCTTCCCCACCCTACCAAGAAGACCAGCTCTGCAGGGTTGGGAAGGACCACAAGCTACATCTTGCCCAGCCCTTCTACCTGAGGTGAGATGCCAGGAGAGGAAGTGACCTACCCAAGTGTCATGGCATGTTACTAGGCCTAGGGCACTTAGTATGTGCAGTATTCAAAAGCATATCTGTGTTTGATTCTTGACCTCTTTACTTACAGGCTCAGTGACCTCCGTGGACTTCAGTCCTCATCTGGAAAATGGGGATAATAATAAAACTTGTTTCCCAGAATTGCTGCAAAGATTAAATGAGCATGCATATGCATATATTCATATAACTAACATGCATATAACATATAGCAAGCCCTCTATAAATAGCAATGTCCAATAGAAATATAATGTGAGCCACTATGTTTTAAATAGTTTTGTAGCCACCTTTATAAAAACTAAAAAGAAGTAGAGAAAATTAATTTTGATTATGTATTTATTTAACACAATGTATCTAAGATATTACCATTTCAACATGTAACCAATACTAAAAAGCTATTAATAGTTTACATTTTGTTTCTTACTAAGTCTTTGAAATCTGGATAGGGTGCAACCTGGGGAGACTTTGGCAACTGGCTGTCACAACTAGTGGAGCCCGGAAATGGGCAGCAGTGTGTGCTACTGGCATGAGACCAGGGATAGTGCCGAAAATCCTGCAGTGCATGGATGCCCCCCCACGCCAAACAATTACGTGACCCAAAATGTTAACTGTTCCTGTTTTATATGTCTAGCATACGTCACATTAGCCCCTTTCCACATTCTTAGTAGTCACATGGAGCTGGGACCTACCATATTGGACAGTGCAACTCTATAACATAGTGCATAACATGCACTTAGAAGGGCCAAATTTTTAGGAATTGGGGTTTTGGTAAATTAGTTTTTCTGTTCATCCTGGAATAACAGGCCAAATGAGATGTGACTGGTTCACCAGTGCCTGGCTGGCTAAGACAGAGCCCATCTGTCTCTGGCTGGTCAGACCCTTCCAGAGTCACCGCCCTCCCCTGGTAGATGAGCCTGGGACAGACAGTGAACCCTGTTGTTCTTTCCTGGGAAGACAATGCTGCAGGCCCTGCTACCTGCCTGACAGTGCTATTGTGGCTCAGGGAGAAAAGGGCTTTGTCAGGACAGCAGGCGAGGAGACTGCAGTTCAATGGGGCTCATTATATCTGCACTCCCGGGATGCTGATGCCAGCCCTGGGGAAGCCCCGCCTCCTTTTAGAACAAATGGAGAGCCTGAGGGCCCGAGAGGGTCTAGAAGAAACATCAGTAGATCCCAGCTCCCTCCACCTCAGCCCACTGTCCTAAAGCATGAAACTCACCTAACTCTGAAAAGCCTTGTCTCAAAGCACAGGGTGCTTCACCCTGTGAACATAGGGCAAGGGAGTCCCTGCCCTGGACCCCAGAATTTAGTGGCTCCACAAATCACAAACATATCCAAAAATACATGTATTAAGGAATGTATATCTGTGTGTCCCTCTCTCAAGATCTGAACTCATCTCTGGCACAATGAGACCATAACTTAAACATCCTCTCTTGTAATTAAAATCTCTTGTTCCGTGTCCTTGGAACAAATGCAATCAGAGTTCGAAGGCAGTGAGAGTTTGAGGGCCGTACTTCTGCCAGCCTCAGAGATGGACACTGTTTAGTAGCACACGTTAGATCCAAGCAGCAGAAATGCTTACCTAAGAGAAAAGACCAATTAAATTCTCTTGTCCCATCCTCCCTCTCAGGTAGTATGGATGCTGCTTTAATGAACTATCATTTCCTAGTAAGGCCAATCATCCCATTTCCAGCTTCTGTGTTTCCAATTTATATGGACTTGGACATACTCACCTCCATTTGAACTCTGATGCCACATCCCTCCAAAGTGAGGGGTGGGTCTGAGTGCATTAAGACTCCTTGAACTTGCATGTGTAATGTTACCAATACCTGTGATTTCTCTGTCCCTTCTACACTCTACTTTACCCACCTTGCCCCCAACCCCATGGTGATACACACACACACACAAAGGAGCTGGAAGGGCTGTCTTATTTGACAGATGAGGAAACTATTTCTCCTGAAGAGTCAGTGGCTTGTTTAAAGTCACCTGAAAGTTAGGGGAAGCCACATGCTGGGAGAACCCATCCCTTGGGGCCCAGTAAGAAGGTCACGTGTAGAGGGGAGAGAGTGATGGCAGAGAGGACAGGCTGGGGGGACAGCTCTGTTTACTCCTGGTGCCCTCACTAGCTGTGGGACCTTGGGGGCAAGTTTTTCAGAGTATTTAAAATACGGCTTTTTCTATTCCAATACAAAATATTAACATTAAGGGAAGCTGGTGACAAGTAAATGGGAACTTTCTGGACTATTTTTGTAATTCTTCTGTAAATCTAAAATTATCTTATAACCAAAAGTGTTTTTTAATGTTTTTTATTTATTTTTGAGAGAGAGAGAGAGAGAGACAGCACGAACAGGGGAGGGTCAGAGAGAGAGGGAGACACAGAATTCGAAGACAGTCTCCAGGCTGTGAGCTAACTGTCAGCACAGAGCCCGATGCGGGGCTCAAACCCACGAACCACAAGATCATGACCTAAGCCGAAGCCGGATGCTCAACCGACTGAGCCACCCAGGCACCCCGTGTTTTTTTTTAAGTACAGTTTTCTCTCGTCTATACCATGGAGATAGTAATGGTACCTACCTCACAGGAGGCTCAAATAAGTTAATATCTGTATAGGGATTAGTACAGAGTCTGTCCCATAGCAAAGACTCCATAACTATTTTTAAAAGCTACCTCCTCCGAGAGGCCAGGGACTAACATTGCCAGCTGGTCATTGCCATGACCACTGCCTTCTTGGAGGTCCCATGTTTTCCCTACTGAGGAGCTGGGGTGTATTTTAGTCTAAAATGCCAGGCATGTCAGTTTGGCCACTAGGAGCATGTATTTGATCTTGGCTTTTCCACATTCTATCTGGGAACCCCAGCAAGTTCCTTGAACTCTCTGTGCCTCATTTTCCTTTCTGAAAGTAATAAAAGTATGTACTGCATATGTCATGAGGATTGAATGAATGGGGATTTTTCATCACTAACGGTGCCTGTCCTACGCCAAGCACTGCACAAGTGTTCTTATGGTTCAAGTCAGTGTTTCTCTAATTTGTGTTTACTATTACCCGTGGTAACAAACATACTTTCCATAACCACAATTTATTTTTTTATTTTTTTAAGTTTATTTATTTATTCAGAGAGAGAGAGAGAGAGAGAGAGAGAGAGAGAGAAAGAGGATCCCAAGGAGGCTCTGCACTGCCAACACAGAGCTCTACTTGGAGCTCCAACTCAAGAAGAGGGACATCATGACCTGAGCGAAATCGAGAGCAAGACGCTCAACCACCTGAGCTACCTAGGCACCCCATCCACAGTTTTTTTTTTTTTTAAATGCTGATTTGGAAGACACCCGTTTCTAGGTAGTAGTAGATCCCATTTTGTTTCTCTCATTAATATATAAGGTTCTCCAGGGACAGAGAATATGTCTGACTCATTTTGGTCTCCAATCACTTGGAAGAAGAAATACACTTCTTCTTTCATTCAATTTACCAAGCTTCTATCATCCGTTCCTTCCACAGACACGTCCTGACCGTTTATTGGGCACCTACTTACTATGTGCCTGTTATGTGCTAGTGCCCAGCATAGATCAGACCTATACGTTGAATGAATGAACAAGGCAGGGAGGCAGGAGGCAGGGAAGGAGGAAGCCAGGAAGGCAGGCAGGAAGGAAAAAACTCAGGGTCTTGGACCCCATCCCGGCCCCAGAGGGCTCCAACTGGCAGCAGCTCCTCTTCCAAACCCCACCTTCCCACTTCTTCCTCTGCCAGAAAAATTTCCCCCTCTCCCACCGTCTCGGGATCCATCATCTCTGGCACTGGAGACACAACCGGGTGCAGTCCCGGCGTTGGGGAGGGGCGGCGCCGGGAGACCCGCCCCCTTGCCTCCGGCCGGGGGGCGCGACGAGGTGACTCCCTCTCCGGGAGCGCTGCAGCCTCCGCACCCCGGGAGGGCGTGCGCTCCTCTGCCAGCTGCTCGAGCGCCGGGCCCCCGGCCCAGGGAGTGACCCAAGACTCTGGGTAACTCCTCCCCGGGGACCGTCCCCCTCTGGGGCGCGTCGTTCTCTCCACCCCTGGGGCCGACCCCGGCTGCCTCTGGCACGCCGGCCACGCCGGGGACGAGTCTCAGCCACCTGCTCCGGAACCGGGGAACCCGGGGCGCCAGCCGCCCGCGCGTCGGTCCGTGCGCGCAGGGCCCATGGAGCTGCCAGCCAGCAACACAAGCTGCCAGAACGGTGCGTGCCCGCCGCGCTTCGCGCCTTCCCTTCCCTGCCGTTCCTTTCCTTCGCGTCCTCTCCCGCCCGGGCCCAAACCGGGGTGGGGGTGGGGTCAGTGTGACTCGCGCTCTGGCCAGTCTTGGGGAGAAAGCAGGGTTCCAGCTGACTTGCCCCACCTTCGGAGCTGGTAGCTGAGAGGGGGTTGGGAAGAAAGGGGCCGCGTGGGGACAGAGGTGGCGGAGGCAGGCATCATTGATTGCAGCTGGTCAACCAGAGGGGGAGGGGGCTCATGGTTGTTTCTCATATATAGTCGCTTCAGATTCTAGTACCTGCCCGGGTCTGCCTGTCTCCCTGGGGCAAGGGAGAGGGGCGCAGAGACTCATCACCCCCAAACCCACACACACCTTTTAGGAAAAGGAAGGAAAGGACAACCCAGAAAGGGATAAAGGAAAGACCTTTAACTTCACGTTGAGTTCTTGCTGGGAACCGGGTGGTAGACTAGGCCCTTTATCTGCATTACTTCATGTATCCTTAACTCTAGAGAGCAGGTAGATATTATCACCTCGCCTTCTCCCGGAGAGAAAGAAACTGAGGCTCTGAAAAGCCTGATGACTTGCTCAAACTAATCCACTGGGGGAAGTGGAATATAAAACTAGACTCCTTGGATCCTAAAACCTGTACTCAGGCTACTGTACTCTCTTCCTGCGGTGTCTCCATTTTCCTACCTCCTCTTGCAGTTGTAGCTTGTCGAATAGCCCTGTTTCTCTAACTTCTGTTCTCCAGCCAAGTGTTCAAAGCCAGCTCTTCGGGTGTTGGCTGGCTTTGGTCTCCTGACCAACAATGCAGCCCATTTTCAGCCTCACCTTCCCCTGGGGAAGAATATGTTCCCCAGCCCTAGCATATTCTGAAGAGAAGCCAGAATCACTGGGCCCAAAATCTGCTTGTCTAATGAGCATCCTCCTCAGAACTGGATGTCCTTTGGCCATCAGCCCTCTCTCTTTTTCTTTTTGTCCCTCTGGGAAATCTTCATTCAGTGGAGGGTGCTGTGCCCTTGGGTGATTCAGGCCTCCCCAGAACAGGCAAGCTCACGCTTTGGCTCCACCTCCTGGAGATGCACCTTCAGGAGGGCAGGTGGAGGGCATGGGGATGGGTTTGGCCTTCCTCTTGGGAGACACCTTCCTTGGCCCGTGTCTTCCCAGGCTCTGGCTCATTTCCTGAGTTTCAGGGAACTCTCCGGACTAGACTGTCTGAGCTGAGAAACAGGAGTGAGAGGTTAGACCAAATGTCATTAGGGATGGAAATGGCTTCCTGTCTCATCTTCTCTTGATGGTGACACAGGTGTCAGGAAGAGAGATCTCCCACTACGAAAGACACATGGATGTCCCCTGGTGTGTCCCAGGCCCAGCTCTGCCACTAGGTTTTTGGGAGACTCAAGCAAGTCCTTCCCCTTCTCGGGGCCCCAGTTTTCCCAGCTGCAAGTGAGAGGGTTAGGCAGGCTATTCTGTGCCATGGAAGAAAGGTCAACATTGTCCTTACCTTATTCCACCAAGATGCCGCTCTATCCTCCAGACACACCAAAGCCAGAGCTGCATGACTTTGGACTTTGGGGCCCATCTAGTGCTTGCCTATAGTTCTAATTAGTATGAGGAGAACCCGGCCCAGGCTTACATCCTTGACACAGCAGTCTGGAGCTTTGTGACCCACAGTTTGTAAAAGACCTTCGACCAACAGAGGTCACAAACTCAGATGCCTACAGGGGCTGAGCACATAACCAGAATGACTGGAGGGAACAAAGTACGGACTCTGAGGAATTGCAAGGAGCATTTCTTAAGGGGCAACCACTCTTAGCTGCAACCAGTCATCGGCTGTGGGAAGGTGTATCTGACAAGGTAAACACAGGCAGCTCAAAAACTGAATTTTCGGGGCGCCTGGGTGGCTCAGTCAGTTAAGCGGCCGACTTCGGCTCAGGTCATGATCTCACAGCTTGCGGGTTTGAGCCCTGTGTTAGGCTCTGTGCTGACAGCTCAGAGCCTGGAGCCTGCTTCAGATTCTGTGTCTCCTTCTCTCTCTGCCCCTCCCCTGCTTTCTCTCTGTCTCTCAAAAATAAATAAACATTAAAAATTTTCTTTAAAAAGCTGAATTTTCATGGGAAATTGGATTCTTATTAAATTTTTTAAGTGTTTATTTACTTTTGAGAAAGAGAGATACTCACAGAGTGCAAGCAGGGGAAGGGCAGAGAGAGAGGGAGTCACAGAATCCAAAGCAGGCTCCAGGCTCTCAGCTGTCAGCACAGAGCCCCACATGGGGCTTAAACTCACGAACCATGAGATCATGACCTGAGCTGAAGTCAGACGCTTCACCGACTGAGCCACCCAGGTGCCCCAGGAAATCAGATTTTTAAATGTAAGTAGTGAGTTCATATTTTAAAATAGAAAACTGAATTTTCAGGGCGCCTGGGTGGCTCAGTCAGTTAAGCAGCCAACTTCGGCTCAGGTCATGATCTCTCAGTTCATGAGTTCGAGCCCCGTATCAGGCTCTGTGCAGACAGCTCAGAGCCTGGAGCCTGTGTTTGGATTCTGTGTCTCCCTCTCTCTCTGCCCCTCCCCCGTTGACACTCTGTCTCTCTTTCTCTCAAAAATAAATAGACATTAAAAAAATAAAATAAAGTAAAATAAGATAACCCTCAAGAGGCCAAGGAAACCCCACCCCACCCTTGCTGCCTGCTCTGTGGGGTGTATGTGGCAGTTAAGAGCATGACTTTGGCATCACACGGGCTGGAGGAACAATTTGGCTTCACTTCTTACCACCAGTGTAGACTTACACAGGTTACCAAACTTATCAGGGCCCCAGTTTCTCCAGCCAAAACTGTGGACATGATCACTGTGTCATTTCAGTGGTAGGAATGTTCATGCAAAGCCTCAGAGTAGAGGACCATGTGGACGCTGGCACTGGAGGATTATTGGCTGTGCTTTTTATTGTTTCACTGAACTTGGGCAGCTTAGCTCTTCTGACTGACGGTCTGCCCCTCAGGCCCAAGTTTGTCCTGTTGCCATTGGTGTTTGTGCCATAAAGGCAAGCAAAGGTTGGCTAGTTCTGGGGCATGAGGACTGATTTGGACTCTCAGGATCTCAAGGACTTGGAAAACAAACTAAAGAGATTCCACATGGAGTGACAGGGACGCCAATGCCTCTGAGGCCTGAAGGAGGCCCCAGCCACTGCCCGTCAGCACCAGACGTCTTAGAATCTGGCCTGGGAATGAGCAGTTCTAACAAACAGGATGCTTCTATTTGGCCATCTTCAAGCCTAGAAGGGGCTATGGACTCTCAGGCCTCACTCCCTCGTGTTACCTGTCAGGAGTCTCTGCTGTGGCCGGAGGTAGGGATTTGGAAGTGAAGAGGCCTCTTGGAGGAGAGAATCCCTGTGTGATCCTGAGCTGTTGGAGATCCAGAGGCCTATGGAGGGTGGGAGGTTGGAGTCAATGATGCCTGAGAGCTTGGAGAACCCTGCTTGCTGTGGAGGCATCAGTACACCTTCGGGATTATATGCTGGAGTTCTGGAGTCAGACAGCCTGTGTTCTTAGGCAGGGCGCCTGACCTCTCATGACCTCCATTTCCACATCTATGAAATGGGAATTCAAGGCAACACTTATCTGACAGATAGTTATGAAAATTGTATGAGCTCATTCAAATAAAGCCCCTAGCCTGGAGTATGCCCTCAGTGAGTGTTAACTATTATTGTTAGATTGAGGCCCACTGTGTGGGCCTTGGAGGCTGAAGTATGGGATCTGAATTCCAGTATCTTGAAAGCATGGAAACATCCCCAGCATGACTCTCTTACCATGGTCTTCCTGTCCAGGTTCCCTGATCAGCCTTTACTGCTCCTCCCAACAAGTCCTGTGCCAGATCGTCGGTGACCTCGGCCCCCAGACACTCAGCAATGTCACCTCTAACAGCTGGAAAGAGCGGTTCCGGCAGAGCTACAGCTTCTACATTGGTCTGGGCCTGGCCTTCTTGTCCAGCTTCCTCATCGGCAGCAGCGTCATCCTCAAGAAGAAAGGCCTTCAGCGACTGGTGGCCTCAGGGGCCACACGGGCCGGTAGGGGCCTGAGGGGGAGGGCGGGCAGGGGGTGCCGGGCAGCTGAGCCCTTGGCCATCCCTGCACACCTCCCTTCATAGGGGGCCACTGCAGCAGTTTGAGGGCCTGGCCTAAATGGTCACAAAAGGCTCATTGTCCACCACCCTGAGAGTCCAACCCACCAGCAGGAGATGTTTCTTTAAAATCCAACCTTTCTGGAGAGTTTCAAGATAAGTTAATTGGGGTGCAGATAAGGAAAAGTCTCACGACCAAGAATCAGAAACTCCAGATGTGGTCCAGTTTTGTTTCTTACCAGCAAGGTCATCATAGACAAGACATCATCAACTTCTCTGCAAAATGGGAATGCAAATACCTCTGCCCAGAACAGTGCCACGTGCTAGTGTGCCCTAATAGCCTATCACACTGAACCCCCTACAGGTTACAAAATAATTATCAGGTCTCTCTCCACAAGGGATTTATTTGTTTGGCAATAAGGTGTTTATCTGTGAAAATATTCTGGAAGAAAAGGAAATATGTTTAAGGAATTCATTTATTTAATCATGGTTCACTGCAAACCTGCCCTGTGCCATATACCATGGTGGACACGGGGACACAGTGCCCTGTGGGGCATTGAGTTGAGTGGGAGACACAGGCAAGTCAATAGGCAATTGTTCCATAGTATGTTATTTGCTGTCCGTCATGGGGAAAATGCAGAATGCTTTGGGAATATTTTGGAGGGGCATGTAAAGCCCAGGCTTGGAAGGTCAGGGGATGTTTTCTATAAAAGGTGATCTGGAAGCTGGGGCCTAAATGATGAGATGACAAGGTGGTGGGGAAAAGAGAAAGACATGGTGTTCCAGGCATAAGGAACAGCAAGTGCAAAGGCTCAGAGGGATAGAGGATGAGCGATATTAGAGGCTGGAAGTAGTTCAGGATGGCTGGAGCATGGAGGGGTAAGAGATGGGGGAAGGGCCAGATCGTGAAGGGTCTTATAAACTGGGCTATGGAGTTTGGGTGCAATTGTAAGTGACAAAGGTTTTGGGGAGGGGAGTGACATAGTTCAATTTATGATTTGAAAAGATTTCTGGTTGCTGGGTGGACAGTGGATTAGGAGACAAGACTGGCGCCTAGGAGACCAGTTAGGGGAGAGAGACAGCAAAACATACACTTGGGAATGGAGACAGCGGTAGAGTCCAGAGAGAGCTTTCTGGGTTTGGTGTCGACTGGCTCCCAGGGGATGGTGAAAACAGAGTAGAGGCTGACTCAGCTTTCTGACTTGAGCAACTGGGGAGATGAGGGTGCTGTTTTCTGTGATAAAGAATGCAGGAAGAGCAGGTTTATGGGAAGATGATGGTTCAAGTTTGGGCATGTTCAGTTTAGTGTTCTGTGGGACACTCTGCTTTGGAAGCAAACTCCTGGGGCTCTAATTCCAGCTCTCCAGTTCCTAGCGATGTAATCCTGGGCAATGAAAGTGCTTTTTCTGAGCCTCAGTTTCCTCATCTGTAAAATGGGGATAAGAGCAGTTCCAGCCTCTAGTACTGTTGTGAAGAGAGGCAGTGTGTTTACAAAGATGCTTGGCACAGAGTCAGCACGAGTACTGGTATTACTCTTATCTACCTGGGATGACCCACCAGGCAGTTGGATACTCAGGTCTAGAGCCAGGTACCCTCTGAAATGGAAAGCTGTGAGATGTGGGGAGGAAGTCAGGAGCAATGGTCTTTGTTGCTCTATCCTTCACTTCTGGACTAGTATTCAAAAGGCCACAGACCTCCCAAAGTGTCAGAAAGAGATTTATGCCAAGAGAAGGCAGGGTAAATATCACTGATACGAATCCCTTTTTTCCCTCCAATCTGCTGTTTCCTTATCTAATGAGATTTCAACCCTTAGAGTAAAAGGCTCTCAGTGCTCTTGACTTTTATGGAAGATCTTAAGTCCTTTAGGAACCTGATGAAATCTAAAGACCTTCTTAGAAAAATGGGCATTTACAAAAAGTGACACACAATCTCTGGATTTTCACGGAACTGTCTAAAACCCATCTATCATCATCATCATCATCATCATCATCATAACTAATGTTACTGAGTATTGACTATGTGCCAGGCTCTGAGTCCACCATGTAAACAAGGCAAACACAATTCCTGACTTCCTGGTGTTTCCATTTTAGTGAGAGATATGCTAGAAAATAAATACATTAATTCAAATTATAAATAAATGTCATGAAGGAGATGAGCTGGGTGTGATGAAAGAGAATCCTGAGGAGAAATAACAGAGAATATAAGGTTGCAGAGCACATCTTAGGGGAAGAACATTCAAGCAAAGTCCTGTAGAGAGAGCAAATATATATAAGCAAATATCATTAAGAAGATGTTCCCAACATGAAAAAGCCCATGCAAAAGTTTTAGAGCCAAAAAGAGCTCATCATTTTGGAGGAACTAAAAGAAAGCCTGAGGGACTAGATACTAGTAAGAAGAGTGGTAGGAGATGCCTTGGAGAGGTGAACAGGGTCAAAACTATCAACTGGCTTGTTTAGGATTTTGGTCTTTATCCTCTGAGCATTTGGAAGCCACTGGCCTGCTGCAAGCTGAGGGGTGACAGTATGATTTATAGTCTTAAACAATCATTGGCTGCTATGAAGGTAGTGGGTTATAAAGGGATGATGAGAATAGAACCAGATGAACCACAGAAGGCTATTGCCTCAGCCCAGGCCAGAGGTGGTAGTGCCTTGGAGTCGGGTGGTGGCAGTGGAGTGGGCACATGTGAGATGCTCTTTGGAGAGGGAATCAGCAGAATAGATGGAGTGCAGAAGGTGGGGGAGTGGAAGGGTCAAGATTGATTCTCTGGTTTGTGGCTTAAGCAACTGGGTACATGAAGGTGTCACTTACTGAGTTTCATTTGGTAGGTGGATGGGTGGGTGGCGAGCATTTAAAATCAAAAGTTCTATTTAGGACAGAGTTTGGGATCCTGTAGCAGATCCAAGAGATGTCTAAGCAATTGAACATACATCTGGGCTCCAAAGAAAGGATCAGTATACTTATATGAGGTAAGGACACCTGCATAAAGATGGTATTTAAAACTTGGGGAATGGATTAAGTCACCCAGGAGGGGACCCAGAAGCAAGCTCAGAGGACTAACCAGCTAACATATATTGAACCCTTCAAGACTGGGGAGTTAAGGTAGAGATAGGAAAGGTGCCTTGAGAGAGCACGGCCAAGCACTAACTGTGTCCATTCCTTTCTACAGTGGACGGAGGGTATGGCTACCTGAAGGACGCCATGTGGTGGGCTGGATTTCTCACCAGTAAGTGGGTTCTTTCTTACTAACAACAGCAACCCATTGATGGCAGAGGCGGAGGTGAAAGGAGGGGCCAAGGGGGGCATTTCTGTCTCCATTGTGCAAAGTGTGAATCTGAGACCCAGATTCCCAAGGGGAAAACCTTGACCATCCTTGCACATTGACCATCTTACCTGTATTTCAGATCACTTTCTCAACTTCATCCATGAAACATTTAACCCCAGAGAGGTTTGTAGAGAGCTGGTAATGATAAAGATGTCCTTTCTCAACTTCCCTTGAAACAGAGAGTTATCACTCCCAGTTGGAGTCTCTTGGACTTGGCTCCTCAGCCAATTTTCCCATTCCACAGGCAGCGTGTTGGCTCACTTCAAAACATGGCTGGCTGGTCTGCCACTTACAGTTTGCCCAGATTTGCACATTCACACATTTCCCCCACTTTCCACCCACCCTCTCTGGCTTTCAAGCCCTAATTCTTTTGAATGGAAAATTAGCCAGCTTTCCATTTATAAGTCAGGTTTTGACCCCAGGGCTATCACATTCATCATCTACTTTCAAAGGACAGACCCAGGTTATTCTTTACCAGCAGAGACAGAAAAACTTGCAGGAGTCTGAAAACTAGAAAGTCAAATGCAGAGAATTAGGCCCTTTGGGAATGTCAGACTTTCTAACCGCCTGCCTGTCACTCTGGGAAAGATGGCCTCATAACCAACTGGTACCCAGAGAACCAATAATTAAATGTTTCTTTATTTGATAATTAAAATTTTCTAGAACTCACCTCATATATACAGATATAACATCAGCAGTCCCTGAGATACCCTTAACTGTGCCTGGACTAGAAGCCAAGAGACCTCAAGAACAAGAAAGCATCCTTCCACAAACATGTCCTCTGACCTTGGACTCTGGGCCTAGCTTGCCCATCTAAAATGGAAGGATTTGATCAGGATAGTCTGGGCCTGATCTTCTGATCAGATCGGCCACGAGGAGAGCATAAGGATCAAGACATTAAGGAATGATAGTCTGGGATTCTGTGAATGACTGACCACTGAATGAAGCTGTCTCTACCCAGGTTAAGTTGGGCTGGAGACAGTGCATCAAAGGCATACTACTATGTTTTCTCCCTTAATTTCCTAGTGGCCGCTGGAGAGGTTGCCAACTTCGGGGCCTACGCATTTGCTCCTGCGACAGTTGTCACGCCTCTGGGAGCGCTGAGTGTCCTCATAAGGTTATTGTTACCTCTCTTGCTGTCTCTGCCTCCTTCCTATTTTCAGTTTGTTGAGGTCTGGAACTGCCTAGTGGGGTCAACTGCCCCTTGCAGTCAGGATTATGGGTTGATCCTAGCTCCCAGAAAGAGGCACTGTGCTGTTCAGAGCTCCAGATCCGTGGATTCTTTGCTGTCGGTTGCTCTAGCATCTTCTCGAATGACTGGGCAATAGAAAGGCAGGCCAAACCCAAACCAGCTGGAAGGCCTTCCACTGCTACCAAGCTGATTGTCTCATGTCAATGCTTTGGTGTCCCAATAGGAGCAGCATACAGGTTAAAAAGCATGAACTCTAAATTAGCTGTCCCAGCGTTCTGACCTTAGCTCTGCTGTTTAGTAACTAAATTACCATGGGCAAGTCATTTAACTTGCCTCAATTTCCCTATCTGCTCAGTGGGGATGCTAATACTACCTACCTGAAGGCATTGCTTCAAGGACTAAATGGAATAATGCACAGAAAGTGCATAGGACAGGGGCGCCTGGGTGGCTCTGTTGGTTAAGCGTCTGACTTCAGCTCAGGTCACTATTTCACGGTTTGTGGGTTCTAGCCCCGAGTTGGCTGTGTGCTGACAACTCAGAGCCTGGAGCCTGCTTCGGATTCTGTGTCTCCCTCTCTGTCTGCCCCTCCCCTGCTCACTCTCTGTCTCTCAAAAATAAATAAACATTAAAAAAAAAAAAGAAAGAAAGTGCATAGTACAGAACAGGCAGTGCAGAATAACCATAGCTAACATATATGAGGGCTGACTATGTGCTCAATGTTCTAAATGTTTCCCATGCATTAACTCATTTAATCCTCACAACATCACTACTAACTAGAAAGTAGGGGAAACCTGAGGCCAAGAGAGGTTAAGCAACTTGGTCAAAGTCACCCAGGTCCTAAGCAGCTAGGCCAGGATTCCCACCCAGGCAGTCTGATTTCAAAGTCCACGTGCTCAGTCACTAAGCCATGTTGCCTCGCAGACATCTGATAGTTTTTAAAATAACCAATACTAAATATGTGTGCTTCCCATTACCTCATTCCTCTTGAACTATAAGCAGAGTTCCTCTGTGGGGGTCTTGGAGCCCCATTTGAAGCTGGCTGTGATTATTGGCTTAACCTAGGAGCCTTGGTAAATCCCAGCCAACCACACCCAGTGCCCATAGTTTCCTGTTTTGTTTTACCATCTTGATGACAATTTTGCAACATTTACACAATCAAAAACAAACAGAACCATGACTCACATTGTAGAGTTGGCTGATGTAGCTGTGATACTACTATAGCGTATCTGATTAATTTACAAATTCCCACTCCCAGGAAGTTGGGAGAGAAGGGGAATACTCCATCGTGTGATGTCTGCCTGTGCTAATGCCACCAGAACCCACATTGCGGGTAAAATGTCTTTGGTAGTTTTAGAGGCGAGACAGAAGACCTTAAAGGAGCTTGAACATTAATCTCCCCTCTCTTCATATCTTTAACCAGGATTTGGGGAAATAATTCATTCTTAGATTAGCCAACTGATTTTTACCCTAAGCTAATGTTACCTTTGTAAGGAAATAGAAACCTGCCATGAGATCATACCTGTCTTGCCCAATTTCCCTCCCTTCTTCCCTCACCTCTGCCAGCTCATTCTGAGGATGTGAGGGGAATGAAAATCACATCACCAAGGAATAGCAAGGAACTGGACATGTTTTGCCCAGAAAAGAGAACACACAGAGAAGTCACAAGAATTCCCTTCAATGAGGTATAGAGGAGAAACCATAGGCTTTATAATTAGACAGAAATTCAGCTAAAATCCTGGTCTTGCTACTTACCAGTTGTATGACCTTGCCAAGTTATTTTAATATCTATAAGACTCAGTTTTCTCATCTATAAAATGGGGATAGTATATTTTACTTCTCAAAGAGTTGTGAGATGTGAGTGAGAGATAATAAGTAGAAAATTCCTAGCATAATACCTAGTATGTAATATATATGCCCAGATACAGTGCTTATAATCGTCATTGTGGTTGTTTATGCTGGCATATACAAATGGAAGAAGGAATAGATTTGTTCCGTATGGCTCAAGGAATAGAAATAGGACAATGGTAGAAATTACCATATTTTTGGTAATTAGAATGAACTTACAGTATATTCATTTGCCTTGTGAAGGGGCAAGCTGCTTGCCACCAGTGGTTTACAAGCCATGCCTGAAAGCAGTCTGTAATGTTAAGAGAAGGTGTGCTCATTGGTAAGAGGTTAGACAAGAGTGCTTTGAAGGACTTTTCCTGCTCTTGTGTTGGGGATCCTTTCAGTCTCTAAAATGAAAGAAACCCACACGTACGTTGATTCCTCCAGCACACACCATAACCCTCCCCTAAAGAAGTTTCTATTTCAAATGTTTTTGGAGGAGAGCAGTGAGTCCTGATCTGTTCTTCATGAGCGCTTGCTCAGCCTCCATTTTCCTTCAGGACACTGGGACATGTATGGCTCCTAACTTCTGTCTCCTATTTCCACATGCAGTGCCATCCTGTCCTCATACTTCCTGGGAGAGAGTCTGAATCTGCTGGGGAAGCTGGGCTGTGTGATCTGTGTGGCCGGCAGCACAGTGATGGTGATACACGCCCCCGAGGAAGAGAAGGTCTCCACCGTTGTTGAGATGGCTGCCAAGATGAAAGACACAGGTAGGCTCCGAGCCCCTGTGAGCAGGAAGGCACTGGTAGGGATGGATCCAGGGGAAGGTCTGGCTGGGTGCTGAGCATGCCAGGTGCTGCCACCTGGAGGAGAAGGAAGCTAAAGAAAGAAAGTTGGGGGGCTGGTCCTACGGTTAGCTCACAGGGTTCCCAGCCTGATGTGTATTATTGATGGCATTTATCATGTATTTACTGTGTGCCAGGCATGGTTCTAAATATTTTCTATGCATTGTCTTAGTATGTTCAGGCCACTGTAACAGAATGTCATAGACTGAGTGGTTTATAAGCAGCAGAGATTTATTTCTCACAGTTCTGGAGGCTGGGAAATCCAAGATCAAGGCCCTGGTAGATTTTGGTTCATAAATGGCCATCTTCTCTCTGGGGTCTCTTTTATAGGTAGATAATCCCATTTATGAAGGGCCACCCTCATGATCTAATCACCTCCCAAAGGCCCATGTCCAAATACATTGGGGATTAGGTTTCAACACATGAACTTGGGGGGACATAGACTTGTAGCAGGCATTAGCTCATTAAATGCCACCAAAAAAGCTCTATGAGAAAGGTCTTATTCTTTTAACTTATTTTATTTTTTTTATTTTATTATTTTATTTTATTTTAGAGAGAGAGCAAGAGCAGGGGAAAGGGGCAGAGGAAGAGAGAGAAAGAGAGAGAGAGAGAGAGAGAGAGAGAGAGAATCCCAAGCAGGCTCCATGCTCAGCATCATGGGGCTTGATCCTATGACCCTGGGATCATGAGCCAAAATCAAGAGTCGGATATTCACCCGACTGAGCCACCCAGGTGCCCTATTCTTAAGGTCCTATTCTTAGCCCTGTTTTACAAATGAGGGAATGGAGGTCTTATGGTTTAATTAATAACTTGTCCAAATTACTAAAAAGTTGTGTCATGGGACTTAACCCTACTCAGTGCTACATGCCATCACCATGGGTAGGGGTTCTACATACTAATTGCATCTTCAATAGCTCAGATTGTCTATTTCCTGCACCTCCTGAAGGGTACATCGTGTTTGCTGTGCTTCTGCTGGTGTTCTGCCTCATCCTCATCTTCGTCATCGCCCCACGCTATGGACAGAGGAACATCCTCGTTTACATCATCATCTGCTCTGTGATTGGGTCCTTCTCCGTGTCTGCCGTCAAGGGTCTGGGCATCACCATTAAGAACTTCTTCCAGGGGATGCCAGTTGTGAGGCACCCCCTCCCCTATATCCTGTCCCTCATCCTGGCACTTTCTCTCAGCACTCAGGTCAACTTCTTGAACAAGGCACTGGACATTTTTAATACTTCCCTGGTGTTCCCCATCTACTATGTGTTTTTCACCACGGTGGTGGTTACCTCCTCGATTATCCTCTTCAAGGAATGGTACAGCATGTCTGCAGTGGACATTGTGGGCACCCTCTCTGGCTTTGTCACCATCATTCTAGGTGTGTTCATGCTTCATGCTTTCAAAGACCTGGACACCAGCCAGACCAGCTTGCCCCACATGCACAAAAACCCAACCCCATCTCCCACCCCTGAGCCCACTGTCATTAGACTAGAAGATAAGAATGTCCTTGTGGACAATATAGAACTCTCCAGCACCCCATCACCAGAAGAGAAGCCCAAAGTATTTATAATCCATTCTTAAAGCGTGGAATACATAAGTGAGAAGATGAGCTCTATAGTACAGCCTGACTTCTCAATTTCAGAGCCACCTGGTTATTTTCAGCACAACTGTTACCGATGGGCTCTCTTTTCTTGAGATGCTCATTTATACCTCATCACTGTTTCCAGAAGAAAAATCCCTACCCAGTGAGCGGTGGTTGCAGAACTTCGTGGAAACAGCCTCAGTGACCAAATACCCTACTTTACGTTGGTGCCAGCAGGTCCCCTGGACCTCCTTTCCCACTTGTTTCCTCAGTGCCATCTCTGTGTTGTTGGGAAGAAGGTAGAATTTGACCCGTTGAATGTAGCACAGGCCAAGAACTTTGCTGAGATGCTGGTCATCATGAAATCCTTAGCACTAGTTCTCCTGAGACTGAATCCCATTCCTCAGCCCAAGAACGAAGTGCAGCTGGCTTCCGGAGGCCCAGAGAGCAATTCGTCATGCCTCCCCATCCAGAGCTGACAACTAATGTGAGACGTCTTGCTGCTTTTGCTACTTCCTCTTCGGAGACAACAGCATGACCTCAGCTGACCTTCTTACTGTGAAAACCACCTGATGTCTCAGGGAACATTTCCACCAGCCCCATTCCCGGAGCACTCCAGCCAGGAGGTCAGCATCTTCGCTTCTGTCCACTCTACCCCCATTCCTGCCTCTTCCGTCTCTCTCTCTGTCCTAAGGAGTTGTCACTGAGACATTCGGGCAATTACCTTAGAACTCAAAACAAAATGACAAGGACAATGATCCTCTACAGCCAAGCTCTGCTGGCCCAACCCAGTGTTTCATTTTGCCTCCCTCTGGAAAGAGAACAGCATTTGCACTGCTCTTCAAAGTAGTCTGGCTGTCCAAATAGAATTTGGCAGAATGCTATTCCCTTTTCCTCAAGGAGTAAACCAAAATATGATTTGGGGAGATGGGGAGAATGAGGAGCAATGTCAGGATTTGGCAGAAAGCAGCCACAGGCCCCCTAGAAACCAGGGCTAACTTTTGTGTTTACTCTGGTGTCCAACCAAGAACCCAGGTGGAAAGGGCTCTGGGTAATTTCTGGGCTTTAGCTTTAGAGGCTTGAGCAGTGGGATCTGCTTTGAACTTCTGTGACCAAGTGGGGTGTAGGCTTGGCATGGGGTGCTTTCTGGCTGTTGATCAGATTGCCACCAAGTCCTCAATGCCACTGATGAGCTACCCACCTTGAGAAGCTGCAGGTCATGGCTGCTCCAACACCACCTGCTTTGGGGACTGCCTTTGGTCCCCTCACATTTGGCCAGAAGCATTCAAAAAACAAGAGCAGCTGGAGAGAGAGAGAGATAATTCCGTTCCTGTCTTCTTTCTAGCTGCAAGAGTGTGGGAGTTGGTGGATGGGCCACTGAAAGGGAAGTAAGAGAGCCAGTATATCAATAAAGAGGGGAAGACTTGATCCTCAGCCCCCAAGTGGGTGCAGAGCCTTCCCTGTATAACCCCGTACCTGTGTCCTGTGTTGATGTCCCATGTCCTAAGCACAGCCAAGCACAGCCCAGACTCTTGTTGGCCTTGAAGCTCCAAAGGCTCAGCTGACCAACACACTAGCTTCCTGCACCTCCAGCCTCAAATCCCCAGGTTTTAATGAAAGTGGATTTCTGTCTATAACTAAAATCAATGCAATATGTTGGATCTGGAGAATGGCAGTAATCTAAGAGCCCTGAGAGTGTGGTTTACAGGGTCAAGAATAAAGACCTCTGGGTGTGTTTACTTGATACTTGTGTCTTGGCTTTCCTTGGACACAGAACAATTAAACTGATTTATCTAATGCTGGGGGGCTGGTCCCCAATCTCTGGAGGGTTGTGACTGCCAAGTAAGTCCCTACAGTAACTTTCACAGCCACACCCTCACTACAGTGGGAAAGGCTGTTTGGGAAATAGTCAGTTGAAGATATTCATCCCTTGTTAATGACTGAGCCCATACTGGGAGCCAGGCACAGTATGAGTAGCTTTATGTGAATTCTTTAAGTCCTCACAAATCCCCCAAGGTAGATATGTTTTTAAGCCCCATTTTATAGATGAAAATGTCTCAGGGAAGTGAAGTAATCACCCAAGGTCACACAGCCAGGAAGAGTCAAAGTTGACATCTGGCTCTGAGTCTATAGTCTTAACCACCAGGCAGTGCACCTCTCTCAAGGACTAAATTAAGTCTGGCATTACTTTGTTCATTCCTTTCCCTGTGATCTGTGCTGTTTCCCCTGTCTGGATATAAGCGTCATGGGAGCTGGTCTTTATTTGCTGCTTATTTTCAATGCTGAACACGTAGTTGGCACTCATAAAATCATTTACTGAATAAAGGAACAATACTGTTCCAAAGTCCTTTGCCCAAACTTTCTTGGGAGCCAACTCTCAGTCCAGAGCAGATCTTAATAAAACCCTGGCATGTTCGACAGGGCAACTCAGAAACTGATGTAGTCAGCGGTCTCTGAGTGTTTAGCCTGGGTTAGGCACAGGTGGGTGTTTTCACATAGAGCACTTCATGGATGATCACACTTGTGAGGTATGTATTACTCCCACTGTGTAGCAAAAAGAGGCTCAGGGTTCTGGAATTTATCCATTCCCACACATCTAGTAAGCAGCAGAGCTGGGATTTGAACCAGGTCTGTCCAACCAGGCTTTGTGTATTACATTGCTGATCAATCTATGACTATCAACCCAGAGACTTGCTGGCAGAGTAGACACAGTGGCTGGTTTAGATGATGGGTGTTAAGCAGGCAGGGGTGTTTGGGTGGGGGCTGATTTCATGAGAAGGCACTTAATAGTCAAAGCATTTGATATCCTTAGGCAGTCTCAAAATCCTGAGAAGTTAGGAAAATATCACCAGATGCCAAAGATCTCTCAGGGCTTTTGTGAAGATTAAATGAGGTAATGTACATAAAGTAAGTAACATACAATGCTTAGCATAATTTACGTACTCAGTAAATGCTACCTCCTATCATGGTTATTATGATTTTCTCTTAGAGAACCTCAAAACCGAGGCAGGGATCAAATGAGAGAATACGGGTGGGATCGTTCTGCGGACTCAGAGGCACTAATGGATGGGAGTTATCACATAGGGCTCTGGAGTCAGAAAGCATACCCAACCTTAGCCTTGGCACCTGCCCACCCAACCCAACAGACCTTGAGCAAGTCTCTCCCTTCTTTGAAGTGCATGTTACCTAGCAACAAGATGTGGAGGGCGACTGAGAGTCTTTGCTGTCTCCAAATGCAATAATGTAGCATGAAAAGAAACATAACAGAGAATTCCAGGATAATTCTTTCATGCCTCTAGTGACCCCAAACCTAATTAAACTAGACTAGCCTATGTCCAGGTACAAAGATAAGCAGCCCTTTCGCCTGGTCATGGGAAAACCTTCTTTGCTGTGGCTTTGGGTCTTCCACTGTGGCCTGACAGGTGGACTGACAGTCTCTGTGGGAACTCTTCTGAGGAGTCCTCATGGGAAGGACCCTATCCAGGCTGAGCAGTAGGAGATTAACACCAACAAAAAAGAATTGTCAAACCAGACAACATTTCAAATGACAATTTATTTTACTTAAATACAAACAAGGGGGGAAAAAAGGCACCATGGCCCATTCAAGTATTTTGCATAGATGTACAAATATTGTAAACAATTAGTAGGTGGACAAGAGAGAAGAGGATCTGTTTTCCGTGAACAATCTCCAGGTAAAAAGGAAATTCACATGACCTAGGTCCCAGACACATACGTACACACAGTGGATGGTGTGAGGATGCGCAGAAGGGTGGCTTTGGGGACACTGGTTTGGATTCTGCAGAACCCCTCTTAGCAAGCTTCCCTAGGGATGGGGCACCTTTCCAGTTGGCGTTCCCTTGGCTTTCTTGGGTAGCCAGCAGAGCTGTTATACACAAAATTAACATAATCCTGACTTTAGAACTGGTCCCCTATTTAAAATTTGCAAGTCTTTCAGACCTTTGCCAAAAAAGAACAAATTTGGACATAGGTAAGGGGAGGTTTTATTCAAAAGGATTATGGCAAGAGACAGCAAGGAGCTATTGTGGTATGGAGAAGAGGCTCCCAGAATACTATAGGATCTGCAAGCGTCTCAGAACTTCGGCAGAAAAGGGCTTTTATAGGGAGAAGTAAACAAGGCTAAAACAACCGATGGCAAGTCAGCTCCTGCATAAAACTCCCACTGGACAGGGGAACGGGGATGCTAGCTCCCTTGCAGTCCCTTGAGGTTTACTTTTCAGAGATGGCTCCCAGGTTCTTAAGAAAAACATTTACAGGGTTGTAAAACTGACAAGCTAAGTTAGCTTTCAAAAAGATTTACATACAGCTCCATCTGAACAAAGGGCTGGTTAACTCCACCAAGCTTTAGCTAGGCTCGTCTCTCCACCAGACTCTGACTGTGGACCCACCCTCAGCCTGAGCCAGCGCATGGCCCTTCTACAGCAGCCTCCCCACCCCCCCCCCCACCCCCGCCGCCAAGGAGGCTGAGGGCAAGGATGCCTCAACTGCGGTTCTTTCTAGCCAAGTCCACTCCGCCCTAGCAAATAAAAGACCCGTTTATGAGCTTTGAGATACTTGCAGATCTTACAGGAGCTCACCTGAGCGTTCTCCCTACTGCCAGCACCCTGCCCCAAAAGCAAGTTTCCTTGCCTTGCCTTGCAGTAATCCTTTCAAATAAAGTCCCTCTTAACCTAAGACCATGTTTGTTTTTATTTGTCACCTCAAAGCAGCACAGGGGCACAGGAAGGAAAAGGGAGCACGCAGTGGTCAGTCTCGCTCCTGGGCAGCCTCTCAGCCTGCCAATATGGCTACTCCCAGTCTCCGAACACAGCCAGAAGTGAAACAGTAAATAGAACCGGCCGTCAAAAGTCTCCATCAATTCGACCTTCTTCCAGTTCACAGTATAATTTTATGGGATAAAGGTGGTATTAAAATAACGGAAAACAAAAAACAGAAAGACAAGAAAACACAACCCAGGGCTCTTTCTGGTATGGTCCCGGGGAGGGTGGATTTCAGGTTCAAAAGGCTCATGCAGCCACAAGGGCTGCAGCATTTTCACTTCAGAGCCTTCAACCTCCTGATATGTGGGAGAAAAGGTAGACATACCACAGGAACGTCTGTGAAGCATGCAGGTGGGCATAAGGGTGATTTTTTTTTGCCAGGGTGTTTTCATCTTTACTTTTCTGGGACCCAGCCTTGAGGCCTGGGGTGTTTGGAGTAGCATGATTACATGGAAGGCTGTCCCCTGACCTAATCAGGCAGCAAGGAAGGTGGAAACTGGCAATGGGGATCAACCAGAGCCCTTGTCTGGGAGACAGATGTATGAATATCAGACTACCTGAGGGAAGCAAACCTCATTTCCCTGAGATTTTTCTAAATCTACCTCATGTGTGTTCCCAGGGGCACATTCCAAATCTCCAACTTGTCTAAAACCCGAGAACATCTATCAAGCACCTGTTGTGTGCAGAGAACTGTAAGGGGGCCCTGGATTGGCCATTGGGAGTAAAAGCTCAAGCTTCTTCCTTGCATTGAGGTTTTCAAGCGTGAACAACGGCTCACTGCAGGAGGTGGGGACAGCACAGCACCCTTCTGGGAGTGGGAGACCGCCACCGGAGAACCTCTCCAGTGACAAGTTGTCCAATTTAGCAGAGCACCACATAGCCTTCCTTTCCTGCTCTGGGGAGGGCAGTACCCAATGCAGTGGCATTTCCCCAGCTGCTCCAAGTTCTTTCTGTAAAGGTCAGATAAAGGCAGTGACCAGAATAAAGAACACAAGGAAGTAAATGATAAAAAGCCTGGTGGCCCCAGCTCCGACTCTGTTCCATCAAGACTGCTAACCTCTGCTTCTCTACATATCTCTAGAGACAGGTCAGCTCTCTGCTCAGGGGGCAACCACTGTGCCTCCAATCAGCGACCAGACCTAGGGACAGGCTGGGTTCTGCCCCCTTTGCTGCCATTCCTGAGGACCTTACTTAGATTTCCACCAGGGAGTAGAGGGTTAGATGCCCTCACCCTGCTGAGGTCACAAAACCCAATGGAACAAAAAGCTTCAACCCCTACAGCCATGGCCTGAGTCTCCTCCAGTCAATACCCTTGAGAACCACATAGGAAATCCAGTGGCCACCCCTTGCAGTAGGACCTTCACTTGTAAGTCACAAGCACCAAGTCTCCAGGAGGCTGGGACTGCTGAAGACCCATTCACCCCAGCACCACACCTAAGGTAGGTCTGAGTGGGGAAGGAGAAATTTCTGAAGGGAGAAATCAAAATCGCCGGGCATTTGTTAAGACAAGGAAACAAAAGGCAACCAAGAAAGATCCCGAGGCGAGAGCCGCAACCTTTGGCATTGGCTCAGAGGAGGCCCAAGGCTGGTGCTCCCTCTGCTGTCTATACTGCCCACAAATAGTACCTGTCGGAGTCAGGGCGACCCGTGTGAATAAAGGGGAGGTGGGGGTTTACAGTGGTGGGAGGGGAGTGGACTTCACTTGTTCACATGTGGCCACCAAGCCCTGGACAGGGCCACGGTGGAGGCTGGTCGGACCCCTCTCAATCTCAGATCTAAACGGGATGAGTAAGCGCCCAGCCTCTTTCGAGCCTGGGACCTTCAAGGGAGACAGAAGAAATGGAAAGCTCTCATGCACACCCTCCACCACAGGATGTGGATGGATGGCTTCTCCAAGCTAAGTCCTGGGCTGAAGGGCTGACTGAACAGGACTTTCCCCAGCTGGGCCTACATGCTCATACAGCCCAGACCATCCCCACTGGCACCTCTGAGGTGATGGGCCAGCCCAAGGGAGGTTGAAGGAGAAGCTTCCATTTGTTCTCGTCCGTGTTCTCTCCTCTCTTCCCCGGGGCAGTATATTGCACAAAACAACACTTTGATGCCATTGGACAGACAGTAGTCTCTCTGGGCCTCCCAGGAAGCCGAGGAGGCACTGAGTCAAGAAGGAGATTTTTGGAGATACGGTGGTTCTGGGAGGAGGGAAAGAGGGGAGGAGGAGCTTGGAGGTGGCCAGACATGCTTTTTCCAGGTTCCATGGCCACGGATCCTTGCGGGGGTTCAGAGTCCTCAAGGAAAGGCAGAAGCCCCTTTAGAGGGGTCTAGATCTTCGGGCCAATCATCCCCCCAGCCCTCTGTGATCTGTATTCAGGAAACTGTGGAAAGAAAGATAAGGGAGAGAGAGAGAGATCAGCTAACTGCTGACCAGTGGGGTCAACAGAAGCTGTCCTCTTACTTTTGACAGGTCGGCAGGATAGACAGACCGTCAGCTAGGAATGGTTTCCTGTAGACGTATGTCACAGTGTCTGTGTGTCCAGGCTATCAACCCTCCAGTGAGAGGTGAGGTGGTGCCCCCACCCTGAGCTACAGCTCAGCCTACAGATTTCCCAGGCCTGGTGGGAGCAGAGGGCAGTCCTCCCCTCTGCCCCAACTTCCAGGACTGGCAGCCTGAGAATATGTCGGCCCCAGGGAAGAGAGAAGAAGACGGACCATTTGTAAATAGCCTATTGCTAGCCAGCAGTTTATATAAACTAACTGGCTTGACCTTCAAAGCAGCCTGATGGGGCTGACTACTGCTGCTTCTTATTGCCTTTTTCCAGAGAAGGAAACGGAGACTCAAGAATGATTTGCTCAGGGCCATTCGGCTGACCAGTTGCAGATCCAGGTTTGAAGGCACCATAGTTCAGGCTCCTAAGCATCACCTTTCATATGAAAGAAAAAAAGTCTAATCCTAATTTAAGGGATAGTCATGTAGGCACCAGGAAACACTAAGGTTTGGTCCTTGGCGTTTGTTCTGGAAATTCATCCCTGCAAAAAGAGCATGAATTGGTCTGTTTTCCCAACCATGTTCTTGCTGCCTGGAGCCCTCTGACTCCAGCTTACACTTTGAGGGTTTCCATAGACTCACCTTTGGGACAGGTGCTACCAGAGGCTGGGACTGAAGAGGGGTAGTGGCAGTGGGCCGCAGCACGGAGGCGCCACCTGGCCTGGGGAGGTTCTTGCGGCCTGGCACGGGATTAGCCGGGAGTGCCTTCTGCGGCGGCCGCGGCCTAGAAACATCCTGGGGAGAAAGTCACAAGCCTCACTCAAAGGCCAGAGGGGTCTGTTTGAAAGCTAATGCTCCTGAAATATTACAGATCAAAATCAGATGAGAAAAAGGATATACTTTATGGTCTTTATATACTTTTTTAATTTTTTAAAATATTTTTGAGAGCGACAGAATGCGAGCAGAGGAGGGGCAGAGAGCGAGGGAGACACAGAATCCGAAGCAGCCTCCAGGCTCTGAGCTGTCAGCACAGAACAGAGCCTGATGTGGGACTTGAATCTGTGAACCAATGTCGGACACTTAACCACCTGAGCCACCCAGGCACCCCTGTATGGTACTATTTAAAAAGAAATTGTGGGGGAGCCTGGGTGGCTTAGTCGGTTAAGTGTCCAACACTTGATTTCAGCTCAAGTCATGCTCTCACAGTTTTGTGGATTTGAGCCCCATATCCGGCTCTCTGCTGACACTGTGGAGCCTGCTTGGGATTTTATCTCTCCCCCTTTCTCTCTCTGCCCCTCTCCCACTCACGTTCTGTCTCTCTCAAAAATAAATAAATGAATTTTAAAAAACATTAAAAAGAAATTGAGCGCATATGTGTTTACATGTTCAGGAAAAAGCCTTTCTGGAGAGCAAGCTGGCAGTATCTTTTAAAATTAGAAATGGTCATTCTCCAATCTGATAATTCTACTTTCTACTATCTGCAAAGGAGCACGAAAATGAAATTGCGAGGATGTTCCTTGCAACACTGTTTTTGACTGCAAAAGAAATTACAAACGACCAAAATTTCCATCAATAGGTTAATAAAGTTATATAGTGACGAAGCAGTGTTTTAAAAAATAAAGGAGGGTATAAAAGCCAAGGTGGAAAATGATCAAGAGTCATTCTTAAACATAAATGTACAGAAGAAAGTCAGAAAGGATACAAACCAAATCGACAACAGAGGTTGGGGTGTGAGTGGGGAGGGGGGTCAACCAGGGGGAACACTCAACTTTTTTTTAACAAGTTCATATACGTGTACTACTTGAGCAAATAGGAAAAAAAATATTTTTAAAGAAGAAACCACATTTTCCACATTGGTTTTCTGTGAGTGGCACAATTAATGGGATTCTTTCCTTTGTGCTTGGTATTACCTTCATGTTTTGTCACCTTCTCAATAAGGTCTTTCCTGACCACCTTATTTAAAATTTCAACCCCCCAACCCTGGCATTCAGCATTTCCAGACTCTTTTATTCTAATCTCCCTTTTTTTTTTTTGGCAAGGGGTATATATCACTTACCCCCTTCCAACATACTATACAGCTTACTTATTTCTCATTTTCTGGCTCTCCACCCCACCACAAGACCAGAAGCAGGAGCAGAGGTCCTTGTCTGTTTGGTCCACTGACAGAGCTCAAGCTTCTAGAACAGTGCCTAGTACACGGTAGGTGCTCAACCCATATTAGTTGAACAAATAAATTTCTGAGCTAGTCAAAATTCTTAAAATAACTATATATTTCTTCTGCGATCAAAAAAAATTTTTTTACAGGGCAAAGAATGGACCATGCCACCACTCACAGATCACTAAGATGGTGAGGTGTAAGAGAGAAGCCAATTCCAAGCACTGGGAGTTCCAGTGCCTTCAGTCCTTGATTGTTCCCCTTTCTGAGGTCACTAGCAAGCCTAAAAATGACCAAAAGGCAAGCATACAGAGAGAGCAGGAGCAAATCACAGAAATGGGATTTTTGGAAAGAAGCTTCTCACCCATTAGAAACCTGAGAGCAGAACTAAAGCTCAAAGAACAGAAGAATAGCAGATTCTTGTGACCAAAAGGCCATGCTCTCCAACTCTATCCCTTCCCTGAAGGACAATGTAATCCCCCACCCTTCCAGCCCAGACAGCTGCCAAATGGCAGCAGCTGCTGGAGGCCAGGACAGAGACAGCTGGAAGCAGATGTCAGGCTGCTGTGGGGAAATGCTGTGTTTCCTAGCTGCTTGCTGTGCAAAATGAGCAATCGGGGGCGGGGGGGGGGGGGTAGGGCGGGTATCTGGGCAGGAGCCTTATAGGCCTGGCAACACTGGGCCTCCCAGAGCAGCATCCTGCCACAGGCCACACTGCAGGGACCCAGCTCGGCTCTACCAGAGGCCTCAGCCAGCACTGCTTTTCCAGAGGCACAAACAGTCCCCGAGTTCCTCGGGTCCCCTGCTCCCTTCCTCACTCAGGGGGAGGCACCGCCATGAGCCAAGCTGCACAAGCTGGATCCTGGGGGCATCGGTAACTTTTCCCCAATTTTCTCTTCTACACATCTCCCATTATTTTCAGTCCAGCACCCCTGCCACCCCCCATCTCCAGGCCACCATCATCTCTCCTCTGGGTAACATTTAAACCTTCTGACTAGTATGTCCGAGTCCCAAGTCTCAGTCTCTCTGATCAGTGATTCACACTGCTGCTAGAGTGAACCCTTCATTTTCTTAAACCAGCTTTGTAAAGTGGAAGTGTAAGATACACACAAAAATGTGAATCATAAATATACAACTAGATGAATAATCACAAAGCAAACACACTTTTATAATCCCTACCCAGGGCATAAAATAGAAGATTAACAGCCCCAGAAGCATCTACGGGGCCCCTCCCAGGCACTGCACTCTCCTCCTGCCAAAAGGTAGCCCCAAGAGCAATCCTTGTAAATGGTAAAGTGGATCACGTCCATGCCCCACCACTGCTGCCTTCCCATGGAATGCAGAGCAAAGCCCTGACCAAAGCCTGTGGCACAGTCTAGTCCCTCCTGATTCTCTAGCCTCAGCTAACTCCTCGGGCCCCAGGGCCATGACCTTGGTGTTCCTTCCTTCTGCGGGGCTCCCTGTCAACATAAAACCTCCTATCAGCAGGTCCTTGGACCAGGAAAACTCTCTCCTCTCTCAACTCTCACAGTCTGCTAACTCCTGCTCATCCCTCCGCTTTCACTTCAAATGTTACCTCCTCAGGGAAACTTTCCTAGATTTCTCAGAGTAGGTCAAGTCATCCTGTAATTCTTTCTGGGAAGCCTGAACCTCTCCTTTATAGCATTGATCACCATTTGTAACTATACATATTGGAGGCTCTTCCCCAGCAGAATGTGGGTCCTGGGAGGCAGGGAGGTGATCTGCTTTGCCCACCAGTGCCTGGTATAGAGTAGAAGCTCCTAAATATTTGTAGGGTGTAGAAGAGGTTACAAAGCATCACCACCACCTCTCCAGGGTGCTCCAATTACCTAGCTAGGAATGGTGGAGCTGAGATCTGGACTGTGAATGTCCCCAAGACTGGGTGATGTCCCATGCAGCTCGGGGGACCTGAGGGCCTAAGCCAGGACCTGGCACACAGCGTAGTGAAGGGTTTGGAGTAAGACCTGGGTTCAAATGCTACCTCTTCCACTTATAAATTCATATGTTGCAGCCCTAAGCCCCAGGACCTCAGAAAGTGACCGTATCTGGAGACAGGGACTTTAAAGAGACAATTAAGTTAAAATAAAGCTGTTAGTATGGGCCCTAATCCAATCTCACTGGTGTCCTTGTGAGAAGAGGAAGTTTGGACACAGAGACATCAGGGAACAAAGGAAGGACCAACAAAGGGCACAGGAGAAGGGGGTCATCTGCAGACCAGAACCAACCAATCCTACAGGCCCCCTGATCTTGGATTTCTAGCCTCCAGAACTGTGAGAAAATAACTTTCTGTGGCTTAAGGCCTGGATCAGAGGGTCAGCGGGACTCAATTAGGGTCTCTCCAGCTGATGAATGCACTCCCCATCTCCTCTCTTCATTTCTGACCTCTTGCTCTTCTCTCTTCTTCCCTCTCCTCTTGCTGTCAGGCCCTCCTCTCCCTTTCTGCATGGATAATTTCCATCCCACCCTTGACTCAGATGAGAAAAATGGGAGACAGGCAACTTCACATCATCAGAGACCCAAACCTGATGCTCTCAACTCTGTGGAAACATGATCCTGCCCTGTGTCCCAGGAAACCTCCCAGAGTTGGTGCCAAACCCACAGGGTCAGCCAGGGTCCCAGTGGAGCCCAAGGAAAGCAGTCCCAGGAGGAAAATAAACAGGTCTTCTGCGCTACTTGAAGGGTCACCACCAGAACACACAGGACAGCTCTGGAAGGTACCATGCCTGGCCACGGCCTGGGAAAGATTTGTGTCTATGCCGTGAGAATTTCTGCAAGACAGGCACAGACAGTCCAGGTGAACAGGCTGTTGGCAGGATGACTCACACCTTCCAGGGGCTCCTGCCCTTGACCTGCCCTCGAATTAGCATCCCTCAGTGAGACTTCCCGACTAGTGGAAGGTTCAATTTGGTGGAATAACTACTGTGATGAGAGAAGTACAGGGGCACCAAACTCAGGCTTGGGGTCAGAGACGGCTTCTGGTGGGGGGTGGGGGGTGGGGGGTGGGGGGGTGGCATCTAGGAGAAGATCTGAGGATGAATGGGGCTGGCCATGCAAAAGGAGGAAAGAGTGTGCCAGTCAGAAGACAAAGCATTTGCAAAGACCTAAAGGAGAGAAAAGAGCACAGGGCTTGTCAGAAAACAGGTCAACCAGGAAGGAAATCCTCTGTAGTTTAGGGGCTGCCTGGGGAGGAGAATTCCCCAAGCCCACTTCTCTCAACCTCTGTGTGCCCCCTGCATTCACCAGAACGCAAGGGAGGTGGTGGCCTTGAAAGCAGGGTTGCCGAGAATCCACTTACCTGGGAGAGGATGTAATTTGGCGCGGGGGGAACCGGCCGGCTCGGAGGAGGCCTCCTGGATGACTCCTTCCTCTCTACTGGGGACCCGGCCCCTGGGGAGTTCCTAGCAGCCCTGCTGAGGTGCACAGGCAATGGTGCAGGTGGGGATCCACCATGAAGATAGTCTGGAGGGGGCCGAGGAGGAGGCTGGGAGGGCTTGCGTGGGGTTTCAGGGGTGTTGGTCACCTGTATGCGTAAGACAAGGAATGCCTGAGACACATGAACCCTCAATATACTAAAAACTCAAGGAAAGGTGTCCTTGTGTGTCTGTCTCGCTGAGAAGGCCAGAGGCCAAAGGGAGGAGATGCTGACCTGCCAAATCCCGGGGTTCCAGAGGTCAGGTATAATCTTTAAAGTCATTAGGGGATGACTAACTGAATTTCTCTCAAGCCAGGTTCGGCTTTTATTACCAATACCACAGGCCCACAGAGGCTCTTAGGAAAATCCAGCAGGGTACTGAGGGATAAAGGAAAAGCAGCAAAATTCAATGGTACAAAGCCCTTACCTTTCGCTTGCCCTGGGGCGTCTGCAACTTAAATGTTGGGTTGGCATGGCCAGTTCCACTATTCTGAGACACCCTGAAGGGACAACTAGTAACAAGGGATGGGGGAAAAGGAAAAGGGGAAATGTTCATCAAGAGTCAGTGCCTGAGTTCCCTCTGGCCCAGCATGGCCCAGCAAGCAGCTAAATCTCCCCCAAGTCTTCTCTGGAGAAGTGAAGACTCACTACGTTATGGAGACACTGTGTGGCCAGTGGAGAACTCTCACGCAAATAGTTGCTCCTCACAAAGCAAAGTCTTCCTCAGCACCTTCTCTTTACCCTCTTAAGAACTTTCTCCTTCAGGGAGACACAAGGATGTCACCAGCCATCAACCAATTCCCTTCAGGCATAGATCCAGAAAGACTTGGGATTTTAAATCCTTCCAGAACAAGTATAATTTAAAAAGGGGACTCAAAAACTACATATCCCCAGGATCTAAAGGAATGAATCACTGGGGGAAAAAAGTCTTTGCCTTGCGTTGATGTCTAGCCACCCCCATGACTGACTTAGACTAGTCAGTCCATCTCTGTTGCCTCAGTTTCTTGCCCTTTAAAATGGAAATCAAATCAGTTACAAAAAAGATGGCAAATAGATTTCATTTTATATTCCAACTTGAATTGGTTAGGGGCATCTGATGAAAAGATTCTGAAGTGACAACCAGTAGAGAATACTTAGAGTAAGATCAATTAGTAATGTTTGCCACGTTGGCGAAACAAGGCAAAAGGGAAGATGGCAGCATGTCCTGCTCATTTGCCTTCTCTGAATTAGACCCACTACCAGCAGTTTGTTTTTTTTAACCAGGTTCTGCTTACAGAAAGCTTTATGATCCATAAATGGACCCAAGTCCTTCATGGCACCCCATTATACCTGAATTGTTGCCTCAACTTGGAAGGGAGAGCTAAAGGCTTAAGTTGTCCCAGTTTGTTGTTCTGTTTACAGCAGTAGTATGTCACCGTCAGGAACACCAGCACAAATATGGCCGTGAGCACTCCGGCTATCATAGGACCAACACCTTCCAGAAAGAGAACCCAAGGGAGACATTTAGAAGCTGTTTGGGCTGCAGCAGTGGAGTTCAAACACTGTATTCCTGATTCTTCTTCAGATATTTGATTTGTATTTAATTTGTATTCTTTATTTTAATTTCAGTAGCATAATAAACACACATACATTATGTACCCCTGGGAAACCACTAATACTAGCTTAAACAGCTAGGTCAACTTGCTTTGTGCAGACCTTATAGTGAAGCTTCTCCAGACACTTCTGTTTAATTTAAGAGTTCCTTTTGAGGCCAGGAGTTCAAGCTCTATTATTACTTACCACTAGCTTTTAGCCTGAATCATGGTTTTTCTGGACACAAAGTAACCAACCCCAAATGCTGAGAGGCTGAGACCAATCTAGGACTAAAAGTCTCACAGATAATCCACAATTTCATATTTGGTTTCATCAAAGCTGCCTCAATTGTCACAAATTACAAATTTAAATGAAATATATATATATATATATATATATATACACACACCAGTGACACACTACTTTTGTCTGTTTTTAATATTAGAGTTTCTTCTCTAAAAGATTTTGTTCAAATAAAAGTACTTTGCTATTAAAAAAAAAAAAAGCTTGGAAACCAAAGGGCTAAAATCTCTGTGATTTACACTAAGAACTGTAGTACATTTCTCAAGTTGTTTGTTTTTCCATATGAAGCTTGTTCATCAAGGGAATGTGAATGATTATAATGTGCCCCAGGTTCATGATTATTTTTATGTGGCTGAGAAGGACTTGGTTGCCACCCACTGTCCTAAACTAGATCAGATCATTCTATAACCTATGATCTGTCTCAGTCTCTCTCTCAACCAAACAGTGTCACCCTCCTCAGTAGAAATGATAGAGAAAGAGCACCTGAAATGAGCCCCACACCAGTTTGCCAGCCTTAGCCACTCTCCCACTTGGCCCTTCTTTTGTGTTTCCTCATCTACAAAATCAGGATAATGGAGCTGACTCATTCTTTCTCTACAACAGGCCACCCACCCCACCTCACAAAAGTAGGAAGAGGCCTTGAGCAGGCCAGGCACTCACTCTTAGGGGGCATGGGCCCACTGTCAATGCTGCCCCCCTGGCCAGGGGTGTTGCAGAAGGGTGGGGCCCAGCCTGGGAAGCAGTGGCAGTTCTGATTGTTGTTGCAGACCTGAAGCGAGGGAAGGGCAGAGGTGTCAGCACCCTGGAGAGCTCCGCCCCTCCCCCCAGGGTCTGCCCCCCTCCCCCGTAGACATCAGTGCAGGGGAGCCCCAGAATCCCCAGGGGCACACGCACCCCATGGCCATTGCACTTCTTCCCGCAGCCTTCCGTTTCAAAGAAGGAGGTGTTCCTGCACTGTCCCTCGAAGCAAATCTGTAGCGAGGAGAAAACCAAACTGTCAGCACCACAGAAGGGAACCTGGTTAGCAATCAGGAGATGGGGGTTTTACACTTGGCATATGGGACTCAAAAATGCAACTCACTTCAGGTTATTTATTACACTGAAAAAATTGAAAATGACCTAAAAAGCCAAGGACAGGATGATAGTTAACTAAATTCTGCTATTACTTTTGTGATGAGAGAGAAAATAACAAATATTATATTATTAAGACATATTTAACATAATAAATACATTTTATTACATTCTATATTAATATGTTGGTTATATGTTAATTAAGTATATATTAATATGCACTAATTTTAATATTGTCCTTAAAAATAATGATTGTGACAGCCAGGTGCTACACTAAATGCTTCACGTTTTTTATAATTTCCTTCTCAGTTAACTCTGAGATAGCTGCCTTTATCTTCACCAGACTTCGGGACTACAGTCTAGTCCATTTCTTAAATCATATAATAATTCATGATGAGGACAAAATTGATAATAGCTAGCCCTTCTAAGTGGTTTACAGGGATTATCTCATTTAATCCTTACAACAATTCTGTGGGGTGGGTCATGCTATTACTAACATGTTTTATAATGGAAGCCACTGAGGCTCAGAGAGGCTGGGAAGCTGGGATTTGAGCCCAGGCACCTTCTTTCCAGAGCTCACATTTCTCAGTCACTCCCCTCTCCCTTGAGTGAGGCTGGGACTTACATGGTTGTAGCCACACTTGGTTCCGGTCATCACCAGGCCTGGGTCCAGCATGTCACCCTCCTCCTCGGGACCACGGTACACATGGGTGCCCCGGCATCGGATCTGTCTCCCATTCAAGATGATGGTGGTGTCGATGGGCACTGCATTGGACTCCAGGGGCCGGGCCTCAGAACTCTGACACTGGATCTTCCCACACTTGGCATCTCTGACCCCGAGAGAGAGGGGGAGGGAAGGAGGTAGAATCAGAGGAGGGAAAGAGCTGGGGGACAGAAGAGCTTCAATCTTTCTTGCTTGGGAGAGCAGGCGTGGATAGGGGAGGGGCCAAGGAACAATGAGTGTGCCCTAGGGACCCAGCAGGAGAGATCTCATGTAAACTTAGACTAAGGATAGAAAATTAGATCCTTGTCCCCAAGCAGATCTGTGCCAGAGAGCTGGCCTTGGGAAGTCCTCTTTACTGCAAGGACAACTGCCTTACCTGAGCAACCTTCCCCTTATACTCCACCCACCCCCCTGCACCCAGGTGCTACAGCCAGAAGCCTGGTGTCATCCCCAACTCCCCATTCTCTCTCACTCCTGCGTTCAAGTAATTCCCAAGCCCTGTCAATCCTCCCTCATATATATTTACACCAAATCACACTTCCAACCTTTTTTTTTTTTTTACCTGGACACCAGGAAACTGATCACCCTGCTTTCAGCCTTGTCTCCACTGGTGTCTAATTTCCAAACTCCTCTCAAGCTAAAGTCCAAATTAGCCTAGTCTTGCATTCAAGGCTTTTCGTGATCTGGTCCCCCTGCTCAACTGTCCAGGCTCATTTCTCAGTAGTTCCCTCTCCACTGTACCCCAACATTATACTTGAACTATAACAAACTGTTATCAGCTGCTACTCTCACCAGTTTTTCTCTACTAATCTATCTACTCTCCCATGTGCCAGCACCAGTCCTTATCTTGTTCAACTGGAGAATTTCTCCAGATCCCAGCTTAAGCATAGTTTCCCTTTGGGCACCCCCTTGACCTACTAAAACCAGATTGGGTGGCTCTGTCCACATTTCCATTATCATACAGTATCATTTATTAAAAGTTCATGTACTCAGCATAGTATCTGGCACACAGGAAACCCTCAACAGATAGTGAATGGATAGATGAATGGATGGATGGATGGTTGGATGGATGGATAGATAGATGGATGAATAGATGGAGGAATGGGTGGATGGTTGGTTGAAAGGAATGAATGAGTGAATGAATGAATGAAGTGAATGAATGACAGGCTATTCAGATGAGGGTATAATTAGCATTCCACAGAAATGACCCAAGAGAGCTGCTGATTCCCTACCCAACTGTAAGAAGGACCCAAAAGGAAGCCTGACCAGCTTTCTAGGAAGCACTGTCAACCATGCCCTCCCTTTGACTTCCTTAGGCTGAATGGTACATTGTCCAAGAACAGGCCTGGAACAGTTGTCTGACTCAAACATTTACTTAAAGACCCAAGTGGCTGAGGTGGGCAGGGGTGAGGACAGAACAGAAATTGCTCTTTCACCCCACATCTTATGGGGTCAGCCTTATGGTCATCACCTCATGTTGCACTTCTTGTGTTCCCCATTCATGTCCTTCCCACAGTTTCCAAAGGTGTCCCCTGCCACATTCACCTTCTCGAAGCAGAGATCAGGAGCGGGCCGGGCTCCTGGGTGGGCAAGAAACATTTATCAGCACACTAGCGAACTTTAGGAGAAGTCAGAAGCCCCTAAAGTGCAAAGGTAGCCCTTGGTAAAATCATGAAGTTAAGAAAATTTGGGGGGGAAGGGAATGTTGAGCTTTCTCTTCCTGTACCCCATCAGGTTATTCCACCCCCAACTTCTCATCAAGACCTACTCATAGAAAAGGGTTTTATATCAGTTCTTTATACCTTATTGAGATTTTACACTTGTGGGAGGTTTGTGTGCTAAACCTCTGTCTAATGAAAAAGCTGTGTTCCATTTCAGATTTTAAAATAGGTGATAAATGCACAAAATTTTAAAGAAATAAAGCACGTCTTTATATTTCTAAGTAACCATTCTAGTTCCTACTTCTCCACAACCTGGAGAAGCAATCACAATTATCAATGTATCTTCTATCTTGTATCTATCTTGTGTATCTTCCAGAGATAATCTACCTACTAATAAATGGCAGCAATGTCTTTTTCACTTAATCTATTGTATGAGATGAGTTTATTCAGTACATACAGAGTTGCCTCTTTCTTTTATTCAGCTGCATAGTGTTCTACTACAGGGATATACCAGACTTAATTGGTCCCTACTGGAGGAAATATAGGTTGCTATTGCTATCACTAACAATGCTGCAATGAATATCCTTATAAATCTATCTTCACATACATGTGCAAATAAAAGTGTAGGATATACTCCTAAGTAGTAGAATGGATGGGTCCAGTTATATGGTATAAAATAATAATTATTATATTAATTAAATTAATTAAATTATCGTATTAATTTTTCAGCCTTTGCCAATCTGATAATGAGAAATCTCATCTTGTAGTTATAATCTGCTTAAAATGAGTGAGGTTAAATATCTTTTCATAGCTAAGGGTCATTTGCATTTCCTTTTCTGTCTCCATGATCTGCACATTCTTCTGTTGGGTTATTCTTACCCATTTACCCACTATAAGAATTTAAAGCATCAAGGAACAAGAAGAATACCATCCACTGTCTCTCTCTGAAAGTCTACACTGAGTCAAGGGGAAATAAAAAGGGAATATCTAGAGACGCAATTCTGAAGCCAAGGATCTAAGCTATCCTGAGGGCATGAATGAGGAGGCTGGCTTGGAAGTGGTGGGGCAGGAGTAGGGACATTCTCTGCAGGAGAGTCCTTACCAGGCCCCCACAGCTGCTGGCACTGCTCCTGGTAGGTGAGGCACATGCCATTGTAGCAGTAGGCCTGGCCGCCCTCGCAGGGGGTACCATCCATCTGGTAGAAGTTGGTGGGGCAATGGGGAGACTTGCCCGTGCAGAACTCTGGGAGGTCACACTGCCGTGCCTGCTCACGGCACAGGGTCCCAGCGGCCAGCAGCTGAATCGAGGAAGAAGAGGCCAAATAAGCCATCAATTTCCTGCATGCCCTCAACCCTACCAGCAAAGGACTTGTGAGCATCACTCTTGTGGAACACAGTTTCCCAATTCCATTATTCCAAAGACTGTTACTTTGCATGACTTCATTCGCTCAAATCATCGTCATCAACCTACTAATATGAATAATGACTTAGAGTTTCCATGGTGTTTTCACAAATGCTAACTCATTTCCTCTTCTTAGTTTTAAGAAGTAGGTAAGAATAATATTTATGCGACAATTTACTAAGTGCTTTAGTAATAACAGCTACTTTCAGGGAGCTCCCACGTAAGTGCCCGGTACAAATATCTCATTTACATTTCCTGAGAGTCCTGGGTAATATGATATAATTATCCCTATTTTACAGATGATGAATCTTGAGGCAGAAGAAGTTAAGAATGTATCAAAAGTTTCATGGGCAGTAAGTGGCTGAAGAGCCAGGCCCACTAATATATGCACACACACACACTAAACTAGTATTCACAACATCTCTGGATTTACAAAGCACTTTGGCAATAATATAGCCCCATTATGGAGCCAAGCACTGGGCGAAGTTACACATACTTATCCCGTGTGATCCTCACAGTATCCATGAGGCGGAGGCTGCTATTTGCCTCTTTCTGAAGATAAAATAACCCAATCAATAGCACACCTTGGGCAAATAAAGACTAAGTCTCCCATTTGAATTTTCCAGCTTCCCTTCCACTGGGTGGTCAGTGTTTATTAACACTCTTCCCATTTTGCAGATAATGAACCTAGACTCAGGTTGTTAGTAGGCTGCCCCCAAATTGCATTACCAGGGCTTGGACTGAAGGTCTCAGATTCCAAGCCTCATCTTTTTGCACATGCTTCTCTCCCGAGAATCCTTTCTGAGACTCAAACTGAACAGACACTGTCCATACATACTTATTCTTTAGGCCAACATCTGAGACTCAAAGGGCCCCACCCAGCACAACCTCCATGGGGAGACACCAGGTCTACCCTAGAGTCAAAACAAATGGTGAGTTTCCCCAGGCCTGCGAGGACAGGTATTTCTGAGAATAGTGCCCTCCCTACTCCCAGGCAACCCCATGCAGCCCATGAGGCCTTCCCAGGAGAGAAGGCAGAGAATGGGCCCACCTGAGCAGCGTGGTAAAAGCATGGCGCCTCAGCTGCAAGAGTGGACACTGGCTGTGTGTGGAGGAGGAAGATGCAGGACATACCTCTACCACCGAGGAGCAGGATGGAGGTGGAGAGGAGCCACCTGGAGCCAGCCTGCCTAGATTCAAATCCCAGCTCCTTAATCTGCAGTGGGACCTGGGCCAGCTACTTAACCTCTCTGGGCTAGCACAGAGTAAATGGGGATGATAACCTTCTCATGGGATTGTTAGAAGGAATGCATTCAAGTAAAGCACTTGAACAGTATCGAGCACATGATGAGCACTTAGCAAGTGGTAAGAGGAAGCATTAAGTCCACAATTCCTATCCAAAACTTTGGGGCCAGATGGGCTTCAGGCTTTTCAGATTTTAGAAAGCCAACATAACACATATGTACATACACATGTATGTATATACATGATTCATTACATATGTGTATTATATAACCCCCAGCAAGGCCTGGTGTTATACTTTATAACCAAACACAGTAATATTTCTGCAACAAAATATACATATTCACTTTAAGTGTGTCTTTTTTCTTAAGTTTATTTATTTTGAGAGAGAGAGGCAGACAGAGAGGGAGATAGAGAATCCCAAGCAGGCTCCGTGTTGTCAGTGCAGAAGCTGACTCGGGGGTTGATCTCACCAACCAAGAGATCATGACCAGAGCTGAAATCAAGGGTCGGACCCTTAACTGACTGAGCCACCCAGGTGCCCCAGACCCTTCTTTTTTGAAGAAAAATCTTCCATCTTCCAGGTGGCACAGCCCTCTGAGATTATTTGAATCAAGCGAGGCACGGTATAGGAAATAGTAAACTTTGTCCAAGGGGCAGCCCAGCTCCATGTTTCTGAAACTTTGATGCCATCACTTCCCCACCATGGAGGCTGAATTCTGGCCATCAGCCCCCAACAGAGCACTGGGCTGTCAGGTCAGAACCTGGGCAGGGGGAATGGGGGAGGGCTTCTTACCTTACACTGGTGACAGCAGGCGCCATGGGCACACTCCGCGCCTTCTCTCAGGGTGCAGTTAGAAGCATTGCAGCAAGGGTTATTACATTCCTGTGGAGGCAAAGGGGAGTGGCCGTGAGCCTCGGGGTCAGCAAGGCAGGGAGACAACAGTTGGGGTGAGCTGAAGCCTCTCACCCACCTCCCACATTTCCTTACCCCTGCCCCACATGCCCCTGGGGCCCAAGCTCCGTAGAAAGTCTTCATCAAAAATTTCACTTCATAGGTTTAACACGAAGGCAATGTATACTGATCACAGAAAATACACAAATGTACAATCATCAATAACATCACAACACAGACACAACTACATTTTGAGTGTGAATATTTACCAGGCATTTTCCCTTTCACATATAATAGATATATACTTATTCTACAAAATCCTAGGATCCATACTGCTTTTTAACTTAATACAACATGTACATTTCTTCTTGCAATCCTATACTCTTCAAAAACATGACTTTTAGCATAACCTTATACTACACAGGAATGCTGAGATTTGTTTTTCTCATCTCCCGTAGAACATCCAGAGACTCTACCTTCTATTGCTGCCCTCCGTGCCCCCACACACTCCCAGGGCTTTTATCCCATGAAAAAAAAATGGCCATCAAAAGCAAGGGCATGCTGGAATAACTTCTGAAAACAGCTTATGTCTGCTTCCTCAGCCTTCTCTCACTATCTGCTGCTCTGCCTCAACCCCCACTGGCCTGGACCTTTCTGGAACAGAAGGTCTCTAGGAGCTCCATGTTCTCCTCTCTTCCTTCTTGCCTTATGGGTCCTGATTTGCTGGTGTACAGCATGAGATTTAAAAAGATGATGAGATACCTCAATGATTCTAAGTGCTTTATCCTACTATATTCAGAGGCCTAGTGTAAACCATTTCTTGACAATGTGCTGGGTTCTGTATGCACAGGTCCATCACAGCCTTGTGAGGCAGGATTGCTCCCAATTCACAGATGGGGAAATGAAGCTCAGACAAGTCCTATGGCTGGTCAAGGCATACATCCAACAAGTCCTGAAGCTCAATTCAAGCCATGTCTGCCTGGGACCTGCCCCATGCTTATGAACCATATCATAACCATAATGGTTCAGGTGTGGCATGTTGGAGACACGCGTCCCATGCCTGACTATGATGCCCATCACTTGTTTCCCTAGGAGAAGGAATAAGGACACTTCCCTCCATTAATCTCCTACCATCCTGGGCTCCAGGCAGACTGCTTCTTCCCACTTCAGGGCATGCCTCCTCCTCTAGCTGAAATGTGCCTTCTTTCCTTGTGCTCCTTAATAACTCCTAACTTGGCCTTCAGGTATGGGGTCAGAAGTCACACTCCTACCTAGGGCAGGGCCTCTCATATTGCAAATGCTCACAGGACAATGGCATTGGCCCCCACAAGCCTTTACCACGGATTGTACTCATATACTTTCGCAATTATTTGGTCAGTGTGTGTTTCCTCCAATAGACCATGTGCTCCACAAGGACAGGAACCACGTCTATTTTTGCTATCCATCCTTTCCCTAGCACCCAACATAGTACCCCACACTCAGTAAATATTTGCTGAATAAGCAGCAGCTCTGAACATAAGCCAGCTGGCTGAGCACACTCATGGACTGCTCCTCAACTCCACTAGACCCTCCATGATAATGGAGAGGGGCAACTCCCTCCTTTCTGATGGGTCTGGACTGATCTCTTTGAACTCATGGTGGTGAGGGTGGCAGAGCCTTTAACTAGTTCTTGTTTTATTATGAAAGTTACATGCTGACATCAAAAACAAAAATCATACCATAGAGAAAGCTATAAAATCAAAGTCTTACATACACCCTCAGTCTCTCCCCCTCCACAGTTTACTGTTTTGCATATGTTAACATACATATTTCATCCTTCAGAAAATAGACATGAAACTATCCAGTTCTGCTTTTTGCAGAACAGCACACATCTGCCAAAAATGACAGAGCTATGCTGCATGCTCGCCACTCATTTTGAAGATCAGAAGGAAGGAAAGGGCTCATACACAAACAGTTCTGTTCCTTCTTCCTCCTAGCAGCCCTTTCCAGACCTAAAAGTACTTTCTACATTCCCTTTCAATTATCTCTTCTCCAGGATAAACAGTATATAATGAGTATTTAGCAAGTGTAAGCTTGTTATTTTAAGCATCCTCAAGGCCCAGGTTCAGCTGGGCCACAGTTCATATATCCAGCTGTGTGGCCTCCAGAAGAAATTCAGTGCAGCTGGAGGACCAAGGCGGCCATCTGTAACTCTACTGGGGAGATTATGGGTTTTGATTAGACCACACTCTCACAGGGAGAGAACTCCACCCTCACTTGGACACCAACAGTGCTAACCTCAGACTGAGAGTCTGCAGAAATGGTCCCTATTGAAAGCTTACTCTCCACATCTTATTTGTGATGGGGTCTTTGATAGCCATGTGTATGTCGGAAATGCCTATGACTAAGAAGTGTTCAGTTGCATTCTCTTTGACTTTAAGATTTGAAACCAATGCACATTCTTCCCTTCCCACTAGTACTACAATGACACCTTACCTCTTCCTCCCCACAGTCACATTCTTCCCCATCTTCCAGGTAGCCATTCCCACACCTCCGGCCTCCATACAGCGTCCTGGTGTCTGGCATATTGGAGAGACACATCCCACCGCCTGACTGCAGATACCTGTCCAGCTCCTTCCTGTTGCATCTGTTGAACACTCTTGGAAAGGGGTGCCTGGCAGAGAATAAGGGTGGAGTTAGTTGGGAATCTGAGCATTAAGCAGCCAGAACAGTGTCAATCCTGCTGCCCATGAGGCTGATTCCACCTAGACTCACACCCCCATAATCCCCTGCACACATATTCTGTCCCCTTAGAACATCACTGATACATTACCTTACAATTATTTCTAAGCATTAAAAAATAATAACCACCCCATAATGTTCTCCCCCCTCCGCCACTGTGCATGGAGGAGGTATTTGAGAATCAGAAGCAGCAATTTCTGCCCTTTGTAGGAAGGGGTTACAATAATAAAGTGTTATAAATATGTTACAATAGGTCTCCTGAACCTTAGAGCTGAATAAAATACTAGCCAACACAAATTCTTCCTAAAGCTGATATTAAATGGAGATTTCTTGGGGTAGAAGACCAAGCCAAAAAAGGCCAAGATCATGGGTTAGATTTCTTCATTAGGCCAGTGATCTGATGACCTCTAGTCTGAGGATGGAAGGCAACACTCCAAACTCAACCAGCCAATTCACAAATGCATAGTTTTTATCACAAGGTCATGAAAGGTCCTGAGTCTTGCTATTGGAAAAAAAGAATCAGAAGTCACATATTCTCTAGTGGCAAGTCAGTACCACAATCAGAATCTATAAAGTAAGAGTTATCCTGTTCCCAATTCTCTAAATCAACTAAAAGTTAAGGAGTGGAGGGTCCCCTTCAGTTGTCAGCTGTGCCACAAGGAATTTGTTGCCAACAGTTTTTAAACTACTTTGGCAGTTTATATTTGCATACAGTTTAAAAATGAATTGGAGTCATAACTAATAAAACTTTCAACCATATGACTACAAATATGCTTTTTAAATTGAGAGGGAAAGGGATGGACTCAACCATGAGCTCTTAGGGACTTGAGCGTGACACTTGGGAGTTGTATCCTGCACATCAACGTCATCCTTTGTATGTCACAGCTAAGAAGTGATGGACAAACACTGGACAATGGAACTCTAAGAAAGTTGCATTTCCTCTTGGAGACACTGGAACACTTTAAGAAGCACTCTAAGAAGCACAAGCAGTCTCTAATGGTTTGGCGTACAGAGAACACAAATTCCCACCATCATGCCTTCCAAAGAATGACTCAGGTCTTGGAAGAACCTAGTGCTCTCCACTGTATGAGCCCAGATACTAAATATTAAGAGTTGTGACTAAGAGCTGTGGCTGATACGAGAATTCTCTTTCAAAGGCTCTGGTTAAAAAAATCCTTCATAAATACAGGGAGACATAGCCGACTTGTTCTTCTTCCTCATGGTAAACACAGTCTGTAAATTCCCTGAGGAGTCATTATGTGGGCATGGATGCTCCCCTTCCTTTCCCTTGTTGTCGAGTCTGCATCAGAACTTTCAGTTGCCACTGCCCAAATTCCCTTGGGACAGAGGGATTTAAGTGCTGGGGTTGTTCAAAATGGGTCCTCTTCAAAAATTCATGGAGTGAAAAAGATACATGTGGTCAGGCCACTTTTACAGCTAAAGACCCTAAGACAGAAATGAAGTCTATCTAGGGTTTCACCAGCACCAAATCGCCTGCTACAAACCTAGTGCTTCTAGGCTCCAACACATTTGCTTTCCTGGTTCTCTTCCAAGTTCTTGTTGTCAACTGCACATCTCTCCAAGGCCCCCACAAGAGGTATAACAGAGGCTCCTAGGGCCAACGGGGAGGAATGCTTGGGCTGTACCAACCTCACACGCTCTTGCTCTCCTCACCTTGCTGCTTGACTCACCCAGTGGCAGCTGCCATGATGCACCCGCCATCAGCCGCGCTGGCCGAGCAGCAATCCGCGGAATCATGGCTCATGCCAAAGTTGTGGCCCATCTCGTGGGCCATGGTGGCAGCCACGCCAATTGCATTCTCAGAGTGGTCCTGCTCAAGGAGAAAGTTCAGGTCAAGAAGACAGCTCTCCTTACTCCCTATTTCTGTCTTTTCTTAGCCGGGCCTCACACTCTCCACTGATTCTACGATCAGGACACACAGGCTTGGTGATGAAAGCCTGTGCTTTTAACTGTCATGCTACATCTGTGTGTAAGTACGGGACGGATAAACGGGTGGACAAACAGATGGATAGCAGGCCTCCCTGACATCCATTTCACAGGTTAGAAATGAATAGTCAAAACACTCCCATAAAGCCAGAGGGAATTTCAAAAGAAGGCAGTAACTTCCTAACCATGACTCTGAGACACACTCTTGTTTCATAAGGATATGCATAACAACACAAGACCTAGGATAAAACATATTTTTTTTATCTCTACTCTCTTATTGTTCTCCAGCCCCTTGTTTGGAACACATGAGAGATCTAGTGACGTCACTAGATGTAATATAATCACTTACAGGGTTCTCTTGAGTTTGAAACTTGGGGATAAAGTATAATAAATGAAAATTCAGGGGCACCAGGGTGGCTCAGTCGGTTAAGCATCCGACTCTTGATTTCAGCTCAGGTCATGATCTCAGGGTTGTGAGATCAAGCCCAATGTTGGGCTCTGCACTGATAATGTAGAGCCTGTTTAGGGTTCTCTCTCTCCCTCTGCCCCCCTCCACCACTCGCACCCCCTTCTCTCTAATAAAAAATGACTAAAAAAATAAATGAAAATTCATCCTTGGGTACCTCCATCTTGTAGAACTTAATGACTTCACTTTATTTTTTTATTTTATTTATTTTAATTTTTTTAACATTTATTTATTTTTTAGAGACAGAGAGAGACAGACCATGAGCAGGGGAGGGGGAGAGAGAGAGGGACACACAGAATCAGAAGCAGGCTCCAGGCTCCGAGCTGTCAGCACAGAGCCCAACGCAGGGCTTGATCCCACGAACTGTGAGATCATGACCTGAGCTGAAGTTGGACGCTCAACCGACTGAGCCATCCAGGCACTCCATGACTTCATTTTAAAAACTGATCTACTAAGGGCACCTGGGTGGCTCAGTCAGTTAAGCATCTTACTTCGGCTCAGGTCATGATCTCATGGTTGGTGAGTTCTAGTCCTGTGTTGGGCTCTGTGCTGACAGCTCAGAGCCTGGAGTCTGCTTCAGATTCTGTGTCTCCCTCTCTCTCTGCCCCTCCTCTGCTCACGGTCTATCTTTCTCCTTCTCTCAAAAATAAATAAAACATTAAAAAAATTTTTAAACAACTGCTTTAAAATTTTAAATCAACTGTTTTTTCCTGCAATAATAAATATAAAATTTTTTTTCACAAGATGACCTCTTGTCTTATGAGGCAGTTTTCTGCCTTCTGCAGCATCAGTATATTGGCTGAGACTCACCATGTTGACTCCTCCAGACTGGTACACGGAGCACATGGCCATGAGGGGGGCCAGCCCAATGGTGGTGCCGTGGAAGGACATGCCCCTGTAGGAGGGAACAAGAGAAGGTCATTCAGATGGGAGCTGAGTGGGCTGTTCCACTGTGCCCAGGAGCTGGTGGCCGTCACGGTGTTCCTTGGCCCTTCTGACATCTCCAGATTACTCCCAAGGAGAGAGATCCTGGTAATCTAAGCCAACTGGACAACTTCCAGGTTACTACACCTCTCACTTCCTCTCACCTACTCTCTCACTGCTCTGGAGAAGTAGAAAGAGCAAAGGGTCCCTTTTTCCCACAAATATGCCCAGAGCCCCATTCCCTGGAAGGAAATGGGCAGGGTTCGTAAAGCTGCATCCCATTCCTGCTGCAGAGGAAAAGGTCACAGGGAGGGGCTGAGGGAAGAGTGGCACAGGTTCTGATGCTAAAGTGACTCATGACCACTTCCTCCAGCTGCCAGGGTCCCATGCCATATCCCTGGCTCTGTGGTATGCATATGGGGTGGGGTGGGGGGATTGGGCAGCAGCTGTGGGGCTCATGCTTCATTTCCACATCACTTTGGGGCCAAGGAAACAGATGTGTCCCATCAGGAGCCCCACAAAGTGCAGCTGGGTGCAAAAATGAACTGTTTCTGCCTTTGTTTTGCAATTTGTGATCCTGATCTGCCAACAGCCAGCTACATTCCCCCAGTTCAATACATCCCTCTCTCAGCTGTATCCATCCAGGGCAGGGGAGATGGATGAATAAAACACCTGTATTCTCGTGCATGCTATAAATATGTAATTTATTTAAAGGATCTACAGGGAAATCCATTATGTGGTACTTTCATATCGTCATGTTTGTCTTCTCATCTAGACCATGATATCTTGGAGAGCCAAGATGGCCTTATTTATTTTGGGGTCACCAGAACTTAGCATAGAATCTAACACTAGGGTGTACTTAATAAATGTCTGCTGAATTGAAGCCAAATTCTTCTTCAGAGAAACAATCTGCAAAAGAATACATAAAATAGGGGCACTTGGGTGGCTCAGTTGGTTGAGCATCTCACTCTTGGTCTTGGATCAGGTCATGATCCCACGGTTTGTGGGATCGAGCCCCGACTTGGGCTTTCAGCTGACAGCATGGAGCCTGCTTGGGATTCTCTCACCCTCTCTCTGCCCCTCCCCCCCCACTCTCTCTCTCTCTCAAAATAAATAAACATTAAACAAAATTAAAGAGGGGTGCCTGGGTGGCTCACTCGGTTAAGTGTCCGACTTCAGCTCGGGTCATGATCTCACAGTTCATGAGTTCAAACCCCACATCGGGCTCTCTGCTGTCACCACAAAGCCTGCTTTGAATCCTCTGTCTCCCTCTCTCCCTCTGCCCCTCCCCCTCACTGGTTCTCTCTCCCTCTTTCTCTCTCTCTCTTACAATAAATAAATAAACTTAAATAAAAATTAAAAATTAAAAAAATTATAAGAAAAGAATACATAAAATATATGCAAATTAATATGAAGTCCCACAGGTTATTTTATAAACTTAGACATGGCTCTGAGGAAATCCTACTGGACTTCAAGATTGTTCCCAAAGCAGGACATCAGGCTTCCAAAATTCAGGCAAAATCCAAAAACTTCCTAGGTGAATGTATCATTGTGAAGTAACCAGGGTCCAGGTTTTTAGTACAGTTATTTCCCCATTTCTTTTAAAGAGTGAACAAATGTTTAAATAATTGTTGATTCAGAGTGATTTTTTAGGGAACAAAAGGAGAATAGCTTTATTATATATGTGCCTTTAGTTATAATGGTCTCAGAATACCTTTGGATGTCAACACTAAAAACACCAGATAATCACCCCCTGGGTGATGTCAGGTGTCACCATGACCCCTACAGGGTCTATTATTTCTGGGACTGGAGAAATTCTGACACAACCCCCACCCCACCCCAATGTCTCTCTCCCACCAAACACACAGCTCTTGCACTGTCTGCCACTTGCACGAGTTCAGGCTGTCAGCCCTGGGCCTGGGAACAAAGTGCAGGCCACCCTAAGGAAGCCTCCCTCCTGCTACTGCTTTGGGAGATTAGCAGCGTACTACAACAAAGCACCAAGAAGACCAGGATGAGCCCGTGACAGTCAGTCACTTCCCAAATACACACCCAACCGGTTCCGACATTCAACTGAATACGTATAAGTCTAATTTTTTTCATCTAGATTGTAAACACTTCTTGGGGTTGTTATGCCTCTCAGCGTTTTAATATTTTCCTGGGTGTGCTGGGGGCAGAGCACATGTCTGAGAAATAAGTGATTATTTGGACCAGAGAAGCAAAATGGCCAGTACTCCCAGTACTCAGCACTGGGGGGAAAGGACGGACATCACATACACACACCCCGCAGGCAAGGGGGTGCAGCCAGGACCGAGGCAACGTATATGGAAAAGGGCTACTCACGTGATTAATTGTGCATTGTCATGGTTCTTCTGGGTGAGCAGCTTGCGCCTCCAACTGAGAAATGACCAGAGTGTAGAGTAGGGGTTCTCCGAAACTTCACACATATTCCCATGAGTCCATACTTCCAAGCCCACAAGGGCAATCCGGATGTTCAAGGATCGGTAAAACTGAAAGCACACGCAGAAAAGCCACCGCATCCTCTGTCAGCACTGCCTGAGATTTATAAGCCCCTTCCTCGCCTAAGCACTCAGATACCAGATTTCTCTTCTGCACACTACTCCAAGGACAAGGAGGCAACAGGTGTGGCTATTCATATTTTTCAGAGGGATCAATGAGATCCTGAGAAAGATGTGCAACATTCTGGTGGCAGAGCGGGGCTGACTTAGCTTAGAGACAGGACAGGACACAGGCTTGCTTTCAAACATGTACAGGGCTCTCATGCGCAGACAGGATCAGCGCTGTTTCACTCGGTCCTACAGTGGGGCTCATCCAACAGGTAAAAACACACAAGAAGACCCGTTTCATTTTAAAATAAGAAAAAAGCTCTTAAATGAAGTTAGTCATGAGAAGCTCAGAGCTAATCTTTGCTGTTGTCTGTAATAAGCACCCATGGCCCAGCTGCCTGGTACAATCATCTCCCCCAGTTCCTTACATGGTACTTACCTGCTTTATACGTGTCTAAAAAACTTCTCTTATACAAAACTCCTCTTGTATGTTGAGATATAATTTACATACCAAAAACCCACCCATTTGGGGGTATATAGCTCAATATGTTTAGTTCATTTACAAGGATGTAAAGTGATCACCATAATCTGATTTGAGAGTATTTTCATCATACCAATAAGGCCCCTCATGTCTACAATAATTACCCATTTTCACCCTCAGACTCAAGCAATCATGAATCTACTTTCTGTCTCTATAGGTTTACCTTTTCTAGATATTTCCTATGAACAGAATCACACAATACGTGGTCTTTTGTGTCTGTGGTTTCTTTCACTTAGCATGTTTTTGAGATTCATCCAACACGTGGCCTGTATCAGTTTGTCATTCTTTTAAATTGCTAACTAGTATTTCGCTGTGTGGATATGCCAAATTGTATATGGATTATGGTGTGATGTCTCCCACTCATTTTGGAAGTGAATGGGTATAAATGATATATAAATAGCGAGAGAACGCTTATTCTCAGAAATTTCCTTTCCCATCACTGGAGGTGTTCAGGCTTTACCACAAACAGCTTGCCAGCATTGGTCCGCAAAGGTCCCAGATAATATTCAGAATTCTGTCCAACCCAGAGAGCCTGAGATTCTATAAATGAGACCTGACTGTTAGGCTCCTTCAGATTAGAGCTACACCTTACCTTTGTGACACGGTGTCTTTCATCTCATATAAACAGGAAGAGGGTTTTCTTTAAAGGTAAGCACTACTGGAAGGCATAGGTTCAAGGGATTCTTTGGCCTACCCTAGAAATTACTGAGGCAGTAACTTTGGAAAAAAAATTGCATGTAAACCCAGGTCGCATGAGCAGAAGATACCATTGTAATCCCAAACTGACAGGTACTGCAGCAGCTAAAAATAATCGTAACACCAATGTTCATCAAGCACATTCTATGTATCCAGCACAGAAGCCTAGAAAAGTTCAGTAACTTGGCCAAAGTCTCAGAGAGAGGACAGTGGAGCCAGGATAAAGGCCCAGGTTATCAGATCAGATCTCAGAGTCACTCAAGACCCTCACTGCTTAAGTGCTGGTACATTAACACATCCAGAGAATCATCCTGCCCCCCCCCCCCACCAGAAGTTGTGGTATAAGATGGGCTCCAGATTCGGTGAAATATCAGTAGATTTCAAAGGAAATTTTGATTTTCCAGTTTTGTGCCAGGTCAATCATTACAAAAAACAAAGGGTTTGGATTCCAATTTGAACTTGCTTCGCAAGGGAGCTTTTAAGGACTGAAACTTGGCTTTTTCACAGTTAAGGAAAAAACATTTTGGATTGGGTTCATGATTCAGCAAATTAGTGTGATTCGTTCCAGTTTTAGTTCAACAACAGTTCAGTTCAAGTAGCTGGGTCAGCAAGACTCAGAGAAGTGGGTTTGCCTTCCCTCACCCCAATTGGAGTGACTAAAATCAGCTGCTGAGGAGAAAACCAAGCAAGACTGCTCGACAGAAGGGAGCCACTAGCAAGGCTCAGGCTTTGAGTAAGGGCTGGGACTTGGTGTTGCCTCTCTTCCATGTCTCATCAGCACCACTGGTTCTACCACCCGGACCAGCTGCAGAGTCCACGAAGGGGAAATCCAGCCAAGCCTCCCACCTGCTGAGTCTCCAGAACAATAGATGTCAGGGTCTGTCTCCTCTGTCTGCCCCCCAGGAAACAAGCTTTTCTTGTTTTCCCAGATGTTGAGCGTTTGGGATGTAGAATCATTTGAATGTTATTGTTGAGTGAATTGAGAGCTAGAAAGAGGCTGAACTGTGTCCCTGGAGTGCTTCCTTCCAGGAAATGCCAATGTTTGACTTTCACCTGTCACTGACCACTGACCAGTGTTTCCAGAGCCATCTAGGGCAAAACAAAAACACAGACCACAGACTCTCCCACCTGATGACTTCAGAACACGGGCAAATTTGCTTGGAAATCCATAAAAAGTATTTAAATTCTCTTCTTTATCTATTAATGTCTAGAAAAAAATAATTTCCCCTGGGATCCATGAATCCCTAACAGGCCCAGATTTAAGCCTCAGAAGTGCTATGAGTGCCCTGAAATTATACAATAAATATTTTCAGATTCTCAAAAAGATCCGTGACCCCAAACATATTAAAATCTACTTTTTAAAACTATTTACTACTAGCCTATCAAAAGCGTACTGTAATTTAAGGTTATCTTTTTCCACCGCATTTTGAAGTTTCACATAAAGTATTTCCAAGTCCCAGACCAGCCTGTTCTAGTAAAACTCAAGAATTTGGGTATTTCCTAAGGGCATGTTTAAAAGGGCCTGATCAAGGAAAGTGAACCATTCACACAGACTTTCTAAGAGACAGAAAATTTTAGAATCATTTTACAGATGGAGACTATACAGATTGGCCCCAAACGACCCAGTCGACTTTTAAGGCCCTGTGCTTCTCCCATGCTGACCTACCTCAATTCCCCCCTAAGTCAGAAAATTTCTGGGCTTTATACCTCGAAAGAACCTTAGAGAACCTTAAAGCATTCTTTTCCTTTTCCTTCTTTTTTTGAACCTTAAAGCATTCTTAAACTAGGTTACCCAGCAACCATTGCAGGGGTGAGGGGAAGAAGTGAGAGGACAGCACTCCGGATCCTCACCCTTGCTTTGGTTTAGAGCAGTCTGTTTTCATCTGACTTTTATATTAGACATTGGCATAAGATTTCATTTAAAAGAAGGATTCCCTCAGAAAAACAAAAATAATTTCAAGGCCATCGGTTTGAGCCAAGCCCTCTACTTTGTAAATTAAAAACATAACAAAACAAAACTGCAACCTAAAGAAGGTAAGTTACCTGGCTAAGGTCACATAGTTGAGGGCTTTGTCATGACCACCCTGAGCCTCTATACCATTGCTGTTGCCTCTCAGAAACTGGCTGCGGTGACCAATCCACAAGGCAGCTCAGGTGCCGTGTGATCTCCTGCCCTGCAGCCCCTCTAAGGTGCTGGCACCTTTCCCACAAGTACACACCTGGTCTCACCTTATCAACGTAATTGGCGATCTCCATGAGCTTGTGTTTGGTGGCGTCCTGGTCTCGCCGATTCTTCTGAAACTAAATGGAACAAGCAGAGCTAGGTGAGACCCCAGAACCCCTTCCTGTGCCCGATTTCTTGTCTTTCAATTAGCTTTTATTTTCTCCAGTCTTCTGGAGAAAGTTATTTTTATTATGTTATTTTTTATATGAGCAGTTATTTTTATATGACTTCCTCCTTCCTGCCCCCACACACAGTTTCAGCTTAGGGATGGCAGAACCTGGGCCACATTCATCTTGGTATCCCCAACTACCAGCTCAGTGCCGGGCACACAGTAGGCATGTAATAGTTGTGTAGTGAACTGAATTATCTTCCTCCAGCCCTTGAAATCAAGCCTGTTCTTCTGTCCTCCAAATTACCAGGTCTCCTGAAAACTCTCACTGGGGCTTAGAAGTGGGATCAATCTGGTCCTTGCTTTGGTCATCACCCCAACATGAAGCCATCATCACAGGGATCTCATGAGGCCTCCCTACATGTGATCAATAAACATTGATCAAATTGCTGATGAATGCCTGCCATGTACAAGGCATTTTGTTTGGGACTAGGTAGAACACAGTGTGTGAGATCCTGGTACTGGCCTAGAGGACCTTAAATTAAAACAGAAAGACAGCCAGAAATAACAACAATGGCAGATTCTGTATTTAAGGAGTACACAATTAAAATGGGCACATAAATACAGTATATGTGAATGGCACACATGAGTGCTGGCAACCAGGACTCTAAGCCCTTGGAAAATAGGCTTCATCCTGCATGCCACTCAGACCAAGGGCAGTGCCTTCTACAGTGAGAAAAATTCTGAGACTGCATGGGGTTTGGCAGGAAAGAGTGCTGTGCTCGATTATAAATGTCTGCCATAGGTATCAGCAGGGAGATGTTTCAGTATGTAGCCTCACATTTATCATTCCTGTCTGAATGAGATAGATCTCTTTCAGCTGCAATGATGAAGGAAAAGCGTCACAGTGTAAAGATAAAATGTGCTACAATTGCAACCTAAATTTGCAAATGATGGGCGTGTCCCAGTATACTGCTACTGTTGTATAAAAACCTATGTGATTTATCTTATACACACTTACATATGTTACTTCAATTCCAACCCTTCACATCCTTCCTCCACCCCATCCTGCAAAAATATCCAAGCAAAAAACACAAAGAACAGCCAAATAAAACACTCTGGGATATTTTTTGGCATGGGTGTGTGTCCAAGCCATGATACAGGGGAGAAACCCACCATTTCCTATTCTCCCACTGCTTTTGGACTTTCTTGGGCTTCCTTAGAACTGTTACTCATCAGAACTGTCAATCATCTCACCTCACCATTGCTTTCTACAGAGTTAAATTCAATGCAAAGCCCCATGACTTGGACCTATGACTTGAGAATCCTGAAGTTTCTCTTTATGGAGTCTTCCCATTTCTAAATTGGTCTTCCTGCAGAGAAAGTGTTGTAGCATTTACTGAATACTTATTAGAACATCAGATTTCATTGTTTTTCAAATATATTAATCCTATCTTCAAACAGCTGCCTGATATTACCACCGTAGTAATGTACCATGTCGTCCAGAAGTGTCTCAAGCAAGAGTAGCAAACTTTTTGCAAACTTTGCAGACACATTGTGTCATCTCAACTACTCCACTGTACCACTGCAGTTCAAAAGCAGCCATTGACAATAAATACAGCAGGAAGCATTTGCTCCAGTAGAACTCTATTTAAAAATATGTGGTGGGCTGGTTTTGGCCATAGGCTACAATTTGCAGACCCCTATCTAAAGAAAGAAATATCTCAACATAAAACTTTTTAAGGTGATACAGGAAGTAAAACATGGTCTATCACCTGGCCTTTCCCAACAACCCCACATTCTGTCCAGAGCATGAAAGCACTTTGCATGACTGTTTTTACAACTATCTTGTCTTACCCTTTCCCCGCCTAGATTTCCCATTCCACCTGAGGACTGAATAAACAGAGAACCACCCCAGGCCCTCCCCCCTCGACCCAGGGAGTGAGCAGCTGCCTGGTCATTTTTACTGCAACAACTCTCTCTCTCTGCGGGTTCTGCTCCCTGCACTGAGATCAGAGCCCAGAGCAGGAGCCTGGTCTGTCTCAGCATCAGATTGCAAATCACAGATAAGGCAGCCCTCCCCTGCCTTGTCTTCCCAACCTCTCAGATTAATTAATTGTCAGGAATACATTTCTGCCTGCAGAGGATGAGAGATCACTTGAAGAGGGAGTCAGGGAGAAGTGGTGTGGGGAGGCAGGGGGGTTTGTGAGCCTGTGAACCCAGCCTGATTACATCCCCCTCCAGTGAATCATTCAATGTCCAGGATCTTGAGAAATGAGCACATTCCCAATCCACAGGCTGCATGAATCACAGCCTGTCATCAATGCCTATGAGGCTGGTGCTGGAGGCTCTCTACTCTGCAAAGGAAGATGGCTCTAGACCATATCCCAGTCCTAGACGCACCTTGGGCGCCACTTTTTCTCTGGGGGGTTTGCTGTGACCCTGAAGGTCAGGAGACTAAAGATGCCCAATCCCTACCCCGCCCCCATTTCTTTAGCATCCAGAGTTTCACACCCAGTAGGTTTTAGTACCCTGCAGCAAGATTCCACTGGGGAGAGTGTGGGAGCCAGAGGGGAGGATCCACCCCACCTTTACATTATGGCAGCGGGGTTCCAGGGGCTTTCATCTGAACAAAACATTCTGCGGCAAAAAAAAAAAAAAGTTTCAAGACCACTGTATTAGAAGATCTCAGATCATCTAATAAAAATCTAATAAAATCTTAAATGGAAAAATGTTCTGGAGTCAGAGGAACTCAGCTCTCTCACTATGAGGCAGTCCTGCTGGGCAGGGGCTAGCGTCTGTTACCTCTCCCCATGACCTCGGAGCTTCGGTTTTTAAATCAGTTTTAGATTTTGCTTCCCACACCGCTCTCCTATCCTACACACACACCAGTCTTTGGAAAGGAAAACAAAAAGAAAAAAGAAAAGAAAAAGGACAGGCTGCTGGTAAAACCAATACTGACATCAATTACAAAGCTAAATTCTTCTCAAGGTAGAACATGATGTTCCCTTGGCCTGGAATGCCCTTCACCTACACTTTTCTGCCCCATTCACAATTCCTTGTCCTTTAAGGCAGTGCAAGGCCACCTGCTCCTGCCACTAACACTCTTGAATGCAGCTCTTCAGGACTGATGCCCAGTGTTGTCCCCATAACCCACACTGCTCTACAATCTGTGCTTTGGGACTGTGGACTAGGTAAAGCCACGTTGGGATGAGTTCTTTCCGGGGAGCTGCTAACTGCGCCATCTGGATGGGGAATGAGACAGAGCTTTGGGGAATCCCAAGCAAGGCGGCAGTGTTAGAACATGGTGAGTGCTCAGCTCATCGTGCCTTTCCATGCCAAGATGTACTTAGCTGTGGGTGAGTCACTACATGAACTGAGAACTGGGGTGAAATATGACTAATTTAGGCAAATATGGGTTCTGAAACATGAACCCACTCTTCAGGCATGAGCTTCAGCATCACCATCTGGGAGCTTACCCCAATTCCCAAAGCCATGCTGCACCTCTCATTATCTTGGCTCTGATTCTCTATAAAGATTGATCCTGGCAGTTACCACACTTGAAACTATAGAGCTTTTGTGCTCCTGCTGTAAAATCTGATGTCAGGGGCAGGTCTGTCTTAATCTCCTGGGGCCAAGCACTGTGCCTGACATGTAAGAGAGAAAATCATGATATCATTGATGAACAAATGAAATGAAAGAGTGAGATGAGTGTTCGCCAAATCTTAGAAGCCAAGGCCCATGAGAACCTGGCCTGATTTGAGAAATATAGAATTAGGTAGACAGCTTTTCCTTAGGTCAGTAGTTCTCAAACCTTCCTGTGTACAGAGTCACCCAGAGGGCTTATTAAAACACAGATTCCTGGACCCCAGCCCCACAAATTAGGACTCAGCAGGTCTGGGGTGGGGCCCAAGAATTAGCACCTCACAAGTTCCCAGGTTCTGCTGATGCTTTGGGGAGCCATGGTTCTCATTTGGCACCAACATGATTATAAAAATGGACCCACACACGCTGGAAAATTATATTCAATCAGATGATTGAATATATAAAAAGTATAAAAAATATACTTTTTATCTTTGCAAAACTATATACTTTTTAATTTCTACAGAATTTATGGACTCCCTAAGATTAAGCACTAAAACCTACGGGGCTCTTGGGTGGCTCAGTCGGTTAAGTCGCCGACTGCGGCTCAGGTCATGATCTCGTGGTTCGTGAGTTCGAGCCCCGCGTCGGGCTCTGTGCTGACAGCTCAGAGCCTGGAGCCTGCTTCAGAGCCTGGAGTCTCCTTCTCTCTCTGCCCTTCTCCTGCTCACGCTCTGTCTCTCTGTCTCTCAAAAATAAATAAACATTAAATAAATAAATAAATAAATAGAACCTAAAGGTCTTCAGACTCAGTTTAAGAAATGTTAATCTAAATAACACTAGTTGCCTGGTTTTCTATCTGATTAATGTATTGAGCCAGAAGAGATTTTTCCTTGTTTTTTTTTTATTTGTTTGTTTTTTGTTTCCCCCCCAACTGTTTAAAATAGCAAAAAGAGCCCTTGGTCAGATTTAAGGCCAAAATCACATGACAAACTGGAGAAAGATGAATGTTTCAGCATTTCCCCCAAAGTGGTTTGAAGCCTGTAATGGAAGCTATCAAAAGAGTAGCTTTTCTGCAAAAAAGAAAAAAAAACCCACCCTTGCCTCCCCCTTACCTCTGCATAATCAGCCACAAGGTAAAGTTCCACATACTTCATGGAGTGTAAATCTTCCCTTTTCATCTAAGAAAGAGATATATGCAGATCAGAGCTTTAGAAATAGTATTTCCTCATTTTGAAAAACTGCTAAGAAATAGCACTAGTTAAAAAGCAGTGCTGGTTACTATAACTTTCCACTTGGCACTAGAGCCATTCTAGCTGCAGTCGCCATTACCTTCACTACACCTTCTGCCCGCCATCTTGGTTATCGCTGGGGCTGCTCTGAGACTATGAGTCCAGTCCTTTATATTCAAAAAATAATGAGCTGGGCTGGATAGTACATAGGCCAACATACTGTGAGGGAACATGCTGAACGTCAAGTTCCCAAAACGCATTTAAACCACATAGCTCTATTTTCAGTATACATAAATACAAGCATTTTGTGCATATGGTTAAGTGGCTATTCCAAAAAGGGAGGCATAAATTTTTTTCCTCACATTTTAAAGTTTCTGAAATCAGCATCTCAGGGTGTTTTAAATGTCACAGTGTTTTTCCCAAAAGCAGATATTCCATCCAATACAAGAGTATCTCACAGCAGTGAACAAGATGAGAACTTAGACTATAAAAGAAAGGTAATTTCTTCATTCTTGGCCATCTCTTTTAATTTAGAAATACTCCTGATACAAAGTAAGGATCCTTGGAGGGGACAAGTCTACCCTCAGGTTGACTCTTGCACTGAGACTCACCCTGCGAGGTCTTTTCTTGGTCTGGTTCGTAAACTGAAGGACCCAGTCCCTGGTGGTGGACTTGTAGTGCTCAAACCCACAGTTCCCCAGGGGAAGCTTGAGATGTTCAGATCTGTAAATAAGGTGGTGGCTTTCGCTGCCAGGCAGGGGCTCAATGATGTAGCTGAGGTTATTGTTCACCATAATCAGTCCTCTGTCAGTGGGAGAAACAGAATCTCTGGTCAAAGATTATGGTCCTAGAAAAGTCTCTTGCTCAGGCCTCAGTTTCCTCATATGTAAAAATGACATGTTGGTTTTGATCGTTGGTTCTTAACCTTACTATGGGTCAGGCACCTTTTGGTGAAAATCTGATGCATACTTAGACTTCCTCTCCAGAGAAGTGCATATGTATATGAAAGGTGGCACACAATTTCAGGTTCTAAAAGCTTATTATGAAGAAGCTCAAAGGTTCTAAAAAGGCTCACCTGGGACACTTAATAACATAAAGGATGATGAGACCAGGATTCAAAAAGCCTCCCAAACTCAAACATGGCATATGACAAATCAAAAGTCAAAACTTGATAGACTCAGAAAAAGATGGTATGGTGACTGGAAAGGAAACACTGGCCTGGGGGTGAGGAGACCCAAGTTCTGGTCTCAGCTCCAACATTAAGCTGTCAAATGGACTTCAACAAACCTCTTAAAAAAAAAAGAAATCACTCCAAGCCTCAATTTCCCCATGTGTAAATGCAAATGATAATTTACTAATTTAACAGGACTCCAAATGATTAAAGGAAAGGTTTTTGTGTACATAAACCAAAGCTAGAGGCATCACCGATGGCATTCCTACTAGCTGCACCAAGGCCGCTCTTTAGTGATGTCCACAACCAAGGACATGTAACTACTCTTTTCTTTTGGTTAGAGATACAAGCATTGGACTCAGAATAAGGACATGTTTTCATTCATTATATTCTTTCACTCAATGAACCCTTAATCTGTACTAGATATGATTTAGGCATAATCCCTGTCCTTGAGTAATTCACAGCTCACTGGAGGGCAGTCATTCATTCATTCCACAAGTATTTCCTGAGCGCCTGCTATGTGCCAGGCATCAGACTAGTTGATGAGGATGGAGAAGTGAACAAGACAGACAAAGTGCTTGCCCCCACGGAGCTTAGACTCTGAACATGGGAATAAATCACGAGTATATAACAGAGAGAGCAAAAAGACTTCATCGCTCCTAACACTGATGGATTGGACCCAGCTGTCTGGGAGTGCTACGTCAATGAAGCTTCTGAGAGCTTTATCTCGACAAGGGGAGAAAGAGTGCCACGAATTATTATCAATCACTATCACAAATAATCAATGGAAGGGTGAGTATGGGCCCATGTAGCACGTATTTGCCATCCTTGATGCAGTGGGATGAATACTATAGCAAGCAAATGTGTTCAGTCAGGGCTCTGGGGGAGGAAGGAGCTCAGTAAGAAGTCCCGAGGCGTCAGCAGCATTGCATGAGCTCCAAACCTCGGGCCCTCCTCTGTCCAGAACGTTCAAAAGCTAAAGGATATCCAGGTCAGTCTTTGCCACTCCAAACTGGCAGGACCTCTCTCTGGCTGTCCCAGCCTCCACCTCCACCCCTACAACCTCAAATCTCTGCCCAGGTTTTACCCTTTGGAAAGAGCCCGTGATGCTTGCGGGGGAGATAGCTCCAGCCTCTGATCAGCAGCAGCCCTTCCTGGAATCCATCCCTGGCTGACCTCATTCCGGTGCCAGGGAGCCTGACAACTTCCCGGCGGCCTCACCCAGGCTGACGCAGCAGTCCCGGACCAGCCCTTCAGCGGGACACCCAAGGTGCTCCCTGAACAGCTGGGGGTAGGAGTGGGGCGAAGAGCAAGGGTCACATCCGCTCTTGAATCCAGACAGGAAAGGGCAGAGGGCAGAGCCACTGTGGGCATCCTGTTCCCAAGCTTTCTTCTCATCTCAACTGACCAGGGCTCCTCCCGTCACCTCAGTTTCCCCCAATGGCTCCAAACATTGGAAACAGAGGGCTTGACAGCAAATCAGATGATGGTTTTGTGTGCATCAGGTTGTGGCTGTGAAGATAACCCCCCGTGAGTGGAAAGTTCCACACAGGAACCAGTGAAAGTTCCAGTGTAGTTGACCAGGCATCGCTTGAACAAGCCTCTGGGCCAAATAAAACAGAGATCAAGTCACAGTTTGGTGCCTGGCGAATAATCATCATCATGGTGGCCATACAGAAGCTTGGCTATGGTCCAGGCACTGTGCTGAGTATTTCATCATTCACACCAACATTTATGACCCTTACAAATGTTATCCCTGTTGTACAAATAAGAACATTAAGGTTAGGTGAGGTTAATAAACTGACCCAAAGTCACACAGGTAGTAAGAACCTAAGCAGTCTGGTGCTAGGTCCCACATGATCCCACATGATCCCACCATGATCTCACACTGCCCCTGTCACAATAGCCCTGTAGAGTGGGTCAGAAAGACATCCCCAGTTAAGTGACGGCACCAGAAACTCCCCCTGAGGTGCGATCGGCTTGTCTGAAGTAAGATATTGGTCTGCTGGGAGATAAGACAAAGGAGGCATTTAGTCTACTTTTCATTTTTAGATGCCATGTTTTGAGCGTTAACCATAGGCCAGGCACTGTGCATACAAGCATCATTTTTATTTCATCAGTGTTATAAGGCACCATCATGAGTCCCATTTTATAGATGAGGAAACTGAGCCCCAGGGAGATTAAATAGCAAGGTCTGATGCATATCTGGAGCCAAAGATTTAAGGTCTGGCAGACTTTGGACCCCATGTCCTTAATCTCTATGCTATCTGCCTCCATCAGTGAGTTCCAAACCTATGGGTCAGAGATCTCCAGGATCAGAGCTCTCAGAGTTATCTATTAGAATAATCTACAGAGTGTATTAAAATTACAGATGTAGGAGGGGTGCCTGGATGCCTCAGTCAGTTAAGCACCCACTTGAGCTCAGGTCATGATCTCATGGTTCGTGGGTTCGAGCCCTGCGTCAGGCTCTGTGCTGACAGTTCAGACCCTGGAGCCTGCTTTGTATTCTGTATCTCCCTCTCTCTGTCCCTCTTCCACTCACATTGTGTGTGTCTCTCCCTCTCTCAAAAATAAATAAACATTAAAAAAATTTTTTTTAAATACAGATGTAGGAGACTCAGATTCTGTAGGCCAAAGCATCTGCACTGTAAACAAGTCCCCCGGTAATTCCCTGAGCAGCTACACTCAGGAAGTTTGGCCTGCAGCCCAGGCTCCATGTCAGGAGCCAGTCTTTTCACAAAGCCCCAGGCGATTCTGCTTCATACAGTGAGCAGATTACACTTTGAGAAGCACAGGCTCAGAAGGACACCAAAGGTCCTTCCAGCAATAAGACTCCTGGACGCTCCCCTCCCCTCCCCCTACTGTGTTCCTTGGCAACTCTCTCCATGGCACTGCTGCAATCCTCCCAGACTTCCTGGTTTGGAGGAGCAGCTGGCACAAGCTGGAGCACTTTACAGTGAGCACCAGCTTTGAAGATGGTGGGGGAGGGGGTTTCTGAGATTCTAGTTCCTGGGGCCCTCCCCTATCACCACCCCCAAATCCTGCTAGCTGCTCTCCCCTGAGCACCTATGGGTCATTTATCTTTCCAGGAGCCGCAGTTGATCTAATTTGCTAAGTGTAAGCACTGGCAGAGCTTATCCAAGGGGCATGGGAGGAGGTCCCAGGAGGCTGGGTGGCTGGGACCTCACACGCTATTCTCCATTCCATTCTCCAGCCTATTTCTCATTGTTAAGAGCTTGATATAAATGAAATTATACAGAGGAACCCTGGCAGGGTAGGGCAGGCAGGCAGCAGCGGACAATTTGTGTTTAACTCCTGAACAACCACAGGACTTACCCAAATCCACGCTTGAAGGAACCAGGCATGATGAGCTGCTTCTTGGGAATGTGTCCATTTAGAGCTAAACCCAAAGGACACATCCCACGTCCTTACATCCAGAGCTGCCCTAAGAGGTAACCACCCTGTTACCCTTCTTTCCCTCCCCCCTCCCCAGTCTGCATCCAAGGAGGAAGAGTTATTGGGAACGTCAAATGCAGCACAGAAGGAAGAAGGCACATAGGTGACGTGCACAAGGCACAAGTGGAGAGTGTGGGCTCAGGAGGGAGACACACCTAGGTTAGAATTCTGGCTCTGCTGTCTCCTAGCATTATGCTAAGTCAATAATGCTGGCCAGCTCACACCGTGGCTGTGATAATTGACTGAATTAACAGACAGCCATTTGGTAGCCCTTCAACACATATATATTGAACTTACTATGTGCCAGGAGCTGTTTTAGGCACTGGGAATGCAACATGACCAAAAGAGTCCCTGCTCTCAAGGAGCCTGCATTCATCACCTAATGTAAGTCCACCAATGATGCCATGATTGTTCCCATTTTATAAGTGAGGAAACCAACACTAGAGAACTAAAGTGAGTTGCCAGTTTTTTTTAATGTTTTTTTAATGTTTCTTGATTTTTGAGAGAGAGAGAGAGCAAGAGAGAAAGATTGTGGGGGAAGGGCAAAGAGAGAGAGAGAGACAGAGGATCCAAAGCAGGCTCCGTGCTGACAGCAGAGAGCCTGATGCGGGGCCTGAACTCACAAACCCTCAGATCATGACCTGAGCCGAAGTTGGACACTTAACCGACTGAGTCATCCAGGAGCCCAGAGTTGTCAGGTTTTAAACCAGGAATGGTTTGAGTCCAGAATCTACACCCGTCACAACTGAATGGTACTGCCCTGTGAGGACATACTCTGTGCCTGACAGGTAGTGTTTGTCATCTGTTCTTCAGAAGGAAGGCCAGAGATTCAAAAGGGAAAGGCCGCGTGACACTCCTTGGCAAAGCGGCAGACAGGGATGGACTGCCACGTGCTTATGAGCTACCTCCTCCTGCCCCAGGCGCCCAGCTCCCTGAGACTGTCCACTCTCTCTGGAACACAGAATTTCCAACACAGAAGAGTCCTTTGCGTGATCTGATCTACTTTCGTTTCTCAGATGAGAGGAACCAAAGCCCAGAGAAGAAGGAACCTGCCAAGGTCAGTAGCTAGAGCCAGGGGACCAGAGCCCGATCTTGTGATGCACAGGTTCCTCACTCCCCAGTGGGGTCCTGACACCAGCCTCCACCCCCACCGCCCACCTGCAGCCGTTGCACTGTGAGCAACATCTATAAAACTTAGTAAGGCCCATGGGAGGCACCAGCCCAGCCAAGGTAAAGACAAGGAGAAAGTGATTTGGGGAGGGGAAAGCTAGAGATCACACAGCTGGGAGGCATGGAGCTAGGTCTCAAACTCAGGCTCCTTGACTCTAAGTTCTGAGCTCCTTCTAGGCCATCATGCAACAATTTTCTTGCATTCACTTTTCATCTCATATTCTTTCTCCTTGCCTCTCTCACAGACCTGAGTCCCGGGCAGGAGTAAGGTATAACCACAATGAGTAGGGGCCCCAGAGTTTTGAGGAAAGAGCTGCTGTAGGAGTGAAGCATCAAATAAAAACCACAGACGATTTATTGTACATCCTTCTCTGTAACTGAACTTGCCAGACGTGCGTACATGACACTATGCACCCATGCAAAGAATGAGACAGATCTGCATGTGCCTAAGACATAATGTTAAGTTGGAAAAAATTACAGAATATTATGTACAGGGTAATCTCATTTGGATTAAGAAACACCAGGTAGATACACAAGTGTGTCTTGCAGTTATGTACACTCCCAACAGTGATTGTACATGGGGATGCAATTGGATGGAACCATGGGACAGGATAAAGAACTTGCACTTCTTTTAACTTGATACTTCTGGATTATTTGAATGTTTAGCACACTAGTTATGCAATAATAATTTTTACCGAGAATTTTCTTTAAAAATAAACAACTTACCAATGAGGTAAAAAATTGTTTTGGGGTGCCTGGGTGACTCAGTCGATTGAATGTCCAACTCCTGATCTTGGCTCTGGTCATGATCTCACAGTCCGTGAGATGCAGCCCCACATTGGGCTCTGCACTGAGCATGGAGCCTGCTTAAGATTCTCCCTCACTCTCTGCACCCCTCGCTTTCTCTCTCAAAATAAATAAACTTAAAAAAAATGTTTTTTGCAATCAATACCTCTCTTGACGATGGACAGTGAGCGAGGACACACACAGACACACACACGGACACACACAGTGTGTCTCCCAGAACCCACAGTCTAACTCACATTCACTTCCTCTCAGTACTCTCTAGATTTCTCCACAAATAATCATCCCTCCTCACATTTATACTATGTGTTACTTTGCAAAGCATTTGTACATGCGAGAAGTCAGGCAGACATTGAGAGGATGAGTCATTAATCAGAGACAGGTCTGGGGGGCATGGACACCCAGCATCCCTAGTGAAATGGTATTTCACTTTTTACTGGTGTATTTTATAAGTATCCACAGCTGCCACCCAATTCTCAAAGGTGTTAGTGGCCCAAATAGGATTACAAAACACTATGTTACATATCAATGTTCTTTTTTTGCAAGAAGTATTTCTAAAAGGATAAATAAGAAACTGGTAACAATGGCTGCCTCTGGGGAGGGAGGAACCTGGAAGTCCTGGGTGAAAAAGAAACCTATCTTTCATTATACCCTCCTTTGTACTATCTGAATTTGCTTTAACTATGATCATGTATTACTGCTTCAATTAAAGTCACCCAAAGTACAGTTTTGGAGAGAAGAGGGGGCCCAGCAACAATCTGGAAACTCAGGTGAATTCTTTTGTATTTGTATCATCAGCCTGAAGATTGCATTTGGTATAAATCCTACCTATTTTCTCCAGTCACAAGGGGTATGTTCCCAGGAGAGAAGCACAATCACTGTGGAGATTTTTCCATTGCAGCATCGCTTTAGAAGCCTGGGGAGTGACTTGGGGATTACATGGGTTAGAAGGCCGCTGCTGCTGCAGCCGCTCCTTCTCTAGAGTCTGCATCAGACATCCGGCATGTGTCTCTGGCTCGTAGGTCAGTCAGGCCCATAGACACCCGTAAGTTCTTAAGGTGTGTAGTGAGAAGGCTGGGAAAGTCAGATGAGTGGACCACACCAGAGGGAAGCATGAAAAACAGAAACACATGGACAGCTCACCCGGTTTCCCCCTGTCAGCATGGCTGTGATTTGCAATGATTTGCAAGAGGCCAAGCCAAGTTCCCACTGCTCCAGACCATGGAGACAGAGGAAGAGGAAGAGAGCAGCAAGTCACACCTGCATGTTCCCTTTCTTCCTTCTTGGGAGAGACGTTGTTTACTTGCAGACTGCAGGTGGTGGTGGCTGGGCCTGTAAACACCACTGGGAGACCAGTTGGCTTGGCTCAACCAGGTCATCTGAGCCGACAATCTGGAGCCACGGTTATGGTCTCCCAGCCAAAGCTTGTTTCCTGCCTAATTCCCTCCAGCAGACTCACCATGAGGCCTTACAGAGGAGACATGGTCCAATTTATAAACAGACACATGGGATCTGCAGCATGAGGGGCCTTGCATTTGCATGTGAGCCTGGGTTAAGTCTTAGCATGGCTTCCCTGTTATAAAATGATAATAATCCCGTATGTCTGTAGAGTGCTGTTGAGTTAACATAGCACTTAACATTGTCTACCATGCCTATCATCAATGCCCATTTTACAGATGAAGAAGCTAGGGGCCCAGAAAATTACTTTTCAATGTCTGTCTTTCCTCTACCTGTGTAGGACATGGGCTCAGAGTTAGGCACCCAATATTAATTTGTTGAATGAAAGAAACAGTCATTGAATGATCTGACCAACGGAGAGGAAGGGTACAAGGTGGAAACACCTCCTACTGGCTCATGAGAGCCCATCGTGTGCATACCTCCCAATGTTACCTTCAGTAACGTCACGTTCACAGCTTTAAATAGGTAATGGTGGGAGCAATTCTACCAGGATATTGGCAGATGTTACAAATCAAGGCTGTTTTGCCCTTTTCCCCCAATAGTGCCAATTCATCAGCACACTGGGTATAGGTGCCACATAGTATAGGCAATTAAAACCCAGACAATTAGTATTGGCAATTAGAATACAGGTTTTTCAGATCCTCACCTCTTTTCCAAAAGAAGGAGAGAGTGGGAAGAGTCTAAATGAATGATATTTATTACTTCAACATACACGTATGGATCCTACTACATGCAAAGCAGTAGACAGGCTGGAGGAGAGAAACAAGTATTTGAGAAACACATATTCTCAGGTACAAACTGTAATGTGCACACGAATCCCCTGGGGATCTCGGTAAGGTGTAGATTATGATCCAGTTGTTCTGGGTGGGACCTGAGAAACTGCATTTTGAAGAGGCTCCCAGGTGATACTCATGTCGACCCCTCTAACGGGCCACACCTAGGAAGCAAGGGGCCAGGAGGCTATTGAGTGCTACTATATGCCAACCAGTTCTGAACGTTAGAGATCTATTAACAAATTCAATCCTCATGACACTCAGAACATTTTCCTCTTATCCACACTTTACACACGAGACCACTGAGGCCCAGGGTCACCCAGCTGGTCAACTGCTCCTGGCTCAAACCCAGGGAGTCTGGCTCAAAAAATGAAGAGCCACCCTCTTTCCAGTGTGCCACCTAGTTGGACCTTCTTGAAAATGACCTTGCTTTCCCTTTCTCTTCCTCTCTCCTCTTTCACTAACTGCCCATTTTCCTTTTTTTTTTTTAATTGCCTACAAGTACTTCTACCAGAGAAGAGCAAAAGAGAAGTGGGAATAAACGCTCACACTCATCTCAAATGTATGAACCATGTCTTTTATTTTTGATATTCTGATTCTTTGATCCTTGCCCTTCTCAGGATCAGCCAATTCCTAGTGATGGTAAACAAATTTCAAATGCAGGTTCTCACTCTCTGGGCCATTGTCCCCCTTCCCTGGTCACCCCAGGGCTGGGTTCCAGACAACGGGGAAGAGCCCCTGTGCCTCAGATCACACTGAGTTATTCCAAGTAGCCAATCCTAAGCATACTTACCCTGCCTCGCCTGTTTCTTCCTGTAAAAACCACAGTAAAGACTCTTGCCCACATCCTCACATCGCCCACAACCTTCCCCCCGACTGACTCTTATGCTTCCCTATGTGGTGTGCCCCTCCTCTTGGGATCCTGAATACAACAAACTATTTTTTCAGTGGCAGTCATCTCCTGGTCTGTTGGCTTCACCATACCTAAATAATAATAAACTCAAGTTCTTCAAGAAAGCGAGAGCTCAATCCAAGTGAACATGTGGATTATCTAGGATTTGCCTCTTCTCTCCCAAGGTCAGCCCTTCTTAGAACTGGCCAGCATACACTCTCAATAGACAGCTTCTCAAGGTCCGTGCCCATGGCCAGCCCTACTACATGTCTAGGGATTGTGCCAGGTGCCCCCCAGCACTGTCAGGGCCTCTTACCTCATTCCCCGGCAGGTGCTGAGTGTGACACTGGACTGTTCTGCCTTCCTCACCGTCCCGTGGTAGAAGCAGTGGTCCTAGCAAGGAGAAAAGGGGGGTGGTCAGGCCTAAGGACATTGATAAGCATGGCAACGTTAGTGTTTCATAAAGGTCAAGGATGATTTATATATCCTAACTTACAGTCCGCAAAGAGCTTTCCGAACCACCATTCTATTTGATCCTCATAATAGTCCTGGGAGGTGGGACAGGGCAGATGTCATCATCCCCACTGAACAGATGAAGAAGCTGAGATTCAGAGAAACAAAAAGATTTGCCGAAGGTCTCCTTGCTAGTCAGAGAAGCTAGGACTTCAGGTCTAGTTCAGAGTTCTTTCCAAGACATGTGGCTACAAGAAACACTGGCTGGGGTCACCTCTGTGACCACCCTGCAGGGTTGAAATGCGTGTCCACCCAGAACCTGAGTGTGATCTTCTTTGGAATGAGGTCTTTATAGATGTCATTAAATTAAGAGGAAGTCATACTGGAGTTTATTTATCATTTTTCTTTATTAGAAAAAGAGGAGAGGACACAGAGAGACAGACAGACAGACAGAGAGAAGAGGCCATTGGAGGATGGTGGCAGAGATTAGAGTGATGCTGCTACAGGCCAAGTAGCACCACAGACTCAGCCAGGAGCCACTAGAAGCTGGAAGAGGCAAGGAAGCATTCTTCCCTAGAGACTACAGAGGAAGCCTGGCCCCTCTGCTGACACCGTGATTTTGGACTTGCAGCCTCCGGAACTGTGTCCTACACTCCCAAGTTCACAGAGCCTGACAGCCCCCTTTCTACCTCCCAAGTTCACAGAGCCTGACAGCCCCCTTTCTACCTCACCTCCCCTTAGTCCTTGTGTGTCTGGATCAGACTTGACTTGGCACCTGTATCCATGGATGCATGGAGTTCTGATGCTCTTCTCCCACTGGCGTGTCTCACAGCCATCTGTTCTCCCCACCCTGGCTGGACTCCTCATGACTACAGATAGCTGCTGAGCACCGCGCAATGCGCCAGGCCCCCAGCCAGGCCCAGGAGACCCAACAAGGAGCAAACAGACACAGCTCCAACCTTCCTGGGACTTACAGGCTTGTGAGAGCCGATCTTAATTAAAAAGCCATACAAAGATTTAATTACAAACTGTGAAGAGAGGCTTGAAGTAAAAGTTGGGAGGTGCCAGCAGAGTGTTTTATAAGTAAGGGAACCGGAGCATCTAGGAGGCCAACACAGCTGTAGGAGCACTGAAGCACAAACCAGACAGACAGGTGCAAACCAGGACTGTCCCCTACAGGGTGCTAACAAGGGATGCACTCCTCCAAGCTTCCTTCCAAATAGTTCAAGAGAGATAAGCTGGTCAGAAGAGAGAGAAGGTAAAATCTCCAGGGCAGAGCCAGGTTCTGCAAAGGTCTTAGGAAGGATATAAGCTATGTAGCTGCAGACACAGGAGCTCTCTCTTTCCCCCACCAATGCCCAAGCAGGGCCAATCAGAAATCTCAGGCATCACGGACTGCCCTGCTGACTTAGTCCATGGAGCGTGTGACATTTGATCTCGGGGTTATTGGTTCAAGCCCCACATTGGGCGTAGGTAGAATCTTAAAAAAAAAGAAATCTGGGGCACCAGCCTAGGGAACAGTCCAAGTGATCCATCACCAGGACCACACTTGCTTGTAGTTGTTCCTTGATCCCCAGCCGGCAGGGATGTGACCCAGGAGACAGCTAACCCATCATCCATATTCTCTGGCTCTGCCTTCTGCCCACCTCAAGGCAGGAGGACAGCCCAATAACTAAAGTCAAGCATTTTGGCACAGCCAGGCCAGATTTAAATGCAAGCTTCCACACCTGCCAGCGATGCTAACAGTTCACAATGTCTCTCAGACCTCCAGCATCTTCAGTCTCTACCTCAAGAGGTAGCTGTGAGAATACGGTATATCAAGGACCTAGTGCAGGATACCTGGCCCAGAGTGGCCGGCAATAGACCTTAGTGATCATGTTAGAGGCATTAAATTCTCCTTGTCAAAGGCAAAATGTGGCCTCGAGGGAGCTGGAAGCCAACCAACAGCCTGAATCCTCTGTCATTGCCACACCAATTCTATGTCCCTGCAGCTGAGCCATGCAGCCAGATCACAGGACATGGGCCAAGCTGGCGCTCAGCTCAGAGTCAGTCTCCAGACCACTGGTGGGTGCCCTTCCACCTGGCGACAACCCGCTGGCCCCCAGTGTGGCTCCTCCACCCATTTGAGCTCAGGCATTCCGGAGGAGGGACAGACAGCAGCCCCTTTCTTTGCATCAAATTCTCCTGGACGTCACATAAGTCAAATCCTGACCAGAGGAACACAAAGGAAAGCCGCTGTGTTGCACCTATGAAACAAGGTGAGGCAGGGACAACCTTTTTTTCCAGCCATAATTGCATCTGCTTGCAAATGCCAGACTATCACATGGTTTCTCTCCACCTCCCCCACCCCCCCGTCCCCAGATTCCGAGACCTGGAGACGCATCATCAAATGCTCAGGTTCTGAACCTGATCCTAAAAGGGGTTCGCAGATGTTGGAATGATGGGGAGTCAAAAAGTTCAGAAACGAGGGTCAGCTAGTTTCAAAAATCCAGGTACCTCTACAAATAAAGAGAATTTAAATCCAGGGATGATGAGAGTGAAGGATCCCTTTGTCTATCTTTGGACTGATGTGTTCACTGTCCAAGTGCTCTCTGAAATCGCGTCACAACTGACTTCTGTAACATGCTTTAAATTTACCAGGGGCTTTCACACACATCACTGTGTGTGATAATGATCCTGCCATTTCCTGTTACAAACAATAAGGGCTAACATCTATCCAGCCCTTACTACTGGATAAAAAACTAATGTCGATTCTTTGCCTTTTAATTCTGACAATCTCACAGCCTTATGAGGTAGATATTATTATTCTCATTTTTTTAAAAAAGGTAAACTAGGGGCACCTTGGTGGCTCAGTCAGTTAAGCGTCCGACTCCTGATTTCAGTTCAGGTCATGATTTCACAGTTTCATGGATTCAAGCCCCACGTCAGGCTCTGTGCTGACAATGTGGAGCCTGTTTGGGATTTTCTCTCTCTCTCCATCTCTCTCAGCCCCTCTCCCACTCATGCTCTTTCTCTCTCAAAATAAATAAATAAGCCTTGAAAAAAAAAGGAGGTGGGGGGAAACTAAAGATTGGAGAGGTTTCAAGTCATTTCCAAGGTCACACAGCCAGGTGGAGACTGGAATGACAGCCGCCTGACTCCCATACTCCCCACCCCCACCCCAGGCAAAAGCAGCCCCAGGAAAGTGCACAGGACTTCATTTGTTACAGCTCTACTCTCTTCTAGCACCAAGGGGAACTGAGCTCTAGTCTAAGCCTTGCCATTTACTGGTTATCTGAACGTAAGCATGTTGCATGTTACTTTTTCTCTTCTCTCAGGTTCTTCATGAGTAAAATATGGTTTGGGGAGAGATGTTTATAAATTCTCATAAAACCAGTGATTCATTGTACCCTTCTATAGCTCTGAGAGTCAAATCTTAGTGTATCCAGTTTTCTGATGAAGAAACTCAATACCAGTTTGGTCAAAAGGATTGTTGAAGGTCACGTAGCTAGTTAAAACCAAGGCTTCAACCCTGGCTTCAGACCCCAAACTCTGTAACTCCTACAGGCCTGGCTGATGAGTTTGAGAAAGTTCCCAGAGCTCCAAGGCTCCCACTATCCCAGGCCAAGACTGGTAGCAAGACATGGCCCTCAACACTCGGGTCAAGCACAGCTAAATGGTTTATTCTATTCTCATTTCTCTTTGAAGTCCTCAGCTCCCAGATAAGAAAGCTGACTAAGACCTCCCTGAGGCTGGGTGGGGGCTTTGCAAAAGTCCAGCAGGAGAGGATATAAGAAACTATGGGTTGTCCCATACTTCAGCTAGGACGTGTTTCAGTCAACAAGACCCTCAGGAAGGAGTGAGGGGAAGTTCTCTTACATTCCTTTGTTTCTGAAAGGCCCTCATAACATCTCTGCCTGACTCTGAGAGCACAAAGAACAAGTAAATGAGCAGTCATGAAGTCATCGCATTCCTTCTCAGCTTCTCGGCCTGAGGGGGCCACCCAAGGGGGCTTTCATAGCAGGAAGTATGAGCTCATGGCAAACTTGTGCACTGAGACCCATTCTTGAGCTGTGGCAGGAGCCAAACTCAGAGGACTGTGCACTTTGAGGTCCTAAAGTATAGGAGCTTTCGAGGCATGCCGGCCCTCTCCCTCCCTCCCTGAAGGCACAACATTAGTCTCAATGATAGAAGAGGTTTTGACCAAGGGGCACTGAAGAAGGAGGGGAGCCACGGCCAGATAGCCTCCCCAGAGATGAGAAGACACAGCCAACTTGCCTGCTGTGGGTACTGGCCACACTGCCAACTCCTTCCCTATCAAGGAAGGTCTTGGTGAGTAAGATAGCATTAATCGTCATGTGTAACAATCCAACACAGCACCTCAGCTACCTGATTACTATGGTCTAGACCTCTTAGATCTACAAAACTTAGCTATCCTGTGTCGCTTTCCCCATTCACAGCTAAGCTGATAAACTAACTGGAGCTTTTACTGACTGATGGTGGCTGCCATTGTCTTTTGGACATCCACACTCTAACAGGGATATTTTACAGATGGGCCATGTAGGAATCTAAGATTCCACAGGAAGCTGCCGGAGGAGGACTGAGGCAGAGGGACCTATCCTGTAGCCCTAGATACCACATCTCCACATCAATATCCCACAAAAGTGCGTGATGTCCTGCCCCAAAGGCAGAAGACCACTGGTCTCCATCTTCCCTTCTTCATCGCATCTCATCCGCACAGTCTGAGAAGGATCACTCTAATCCAGAGTGTCTCATCTTGGGCACTACTGACATCTGGGGCCAGATGATCCTCTGTTGGAGACAGGAGAGGCTGCCTTATGCACTGTAGGACACTTAGCAGGATCCCTGGCTAAGTGGGTCAGGCAAACAATATTTTAGGGCAACTGCATTTGATTAAAATGGATATAAATCATCCTGAATCATATCTTCTTTGCATTATATTAGTTACCCACATGTTAACAAAAGTTTAAGTAAAAGAAACGATTTAAACAAAATCACTCCCAGCTGAGAACAACTGCTCTGATCCCATGAATACTAAGGTCTCTCAGTAGGAAAAGCTGGCAAACCATGAAATGTGTACAATTCACTACCTTAAGTGTCCACCCATGGAGTGTAGTGACTAAAATTTATCCTTCTGAGAAACCATTTGAAAGACCACTTTTTAAACAACAAATCTTTGTGCAAATATCCAAACTTAAAAACACTTTTGAGGGAAAAAAAATATCCAGTATGAAGATGGCAGTAAAACAAGAAAATCCATGTAAGCTAAAATCACATTTAAAAAGGCAGACTAGGGGCGCCTGGGTGGCTCAGTCAGTTGAGCGTCTGACTTCGGCTCAGGTCATGATCTCACAGTTCGTGAGTTCGAGCCCCGCGTCAGGCTCTGTGCTGACAGCTCAGAGCCTGGAGCCTGCTTCCAATTATGTGTGTCCCTCTCTCTCTGCCCCTCCCCTGCTCATGATCTGTCTCTCTCTCTCTGTCTTTCAAAAATAAATAAATGTTTAAAAAAAATAATAAAAAAATAAAAAAATAAAAAGGCAGACTACAAAACCTTATACATTCATATGGAAAAGGATCAACTAAACATCTAATTCAGTGCAATGGCAGGATTACCAGTAAATCATTGCTCTTACTTAAACTTTTGTTAATGCGTGGGTGATTAACCTACAATAGAGAAAATGTCTGCCTCGTAATGATTTATACCAATTGTGATCAGAAGCAATTACCCTAAAATATTCTGTTTGCCTGACCATTTTAGTCAGCAGAGGAAATGGCACCCTTTTGAAACAACAAATTCTCATTTTGCTTTTCCTGCTCACGCCTTGGGTCTGGGGTCAGGGCAAACAATCCCTGCAGAGGAGGGACTGTGCCCACCACTCATCTCCTCACTTCCCAGGGGTGGGACCAGCTGCTTGACTGCTCTCTGCTGACCTGAACTCACCTCAGATTTCAGCGTGGTGGTTTGAGCGTTGCCACTTGGAGTATAATGAGTTTCTGTGTAGGCTGGAGCAAAAAGGTACCTGCAAAGAATAAACACAGACATTTGTCTCTTTAGGTGCTGGCCTCCACCCTCCTGGAAACAGTGGCCAGTCATTCTAAATGACCCAGGAAGAATCACCCAACATCTCTGTGCAGAAGAAAATGAGCAGCCCTAAGGGCCTACAGAACAAAAAGAAAATCGGGAGGAAGTTTATTAATTTTGTTTTCAACGAGATCATCACTTAGTATGGACACAACCAGATGAAGGAGACAAAACTAAAGCAGTGGTCGCAACTTTTTCTGGGGCCTGGGAAGATACACATGCAAACCCATACTCAAAATTTTCCAGGGTCTATGGACACTCTTTTTTACCTACATTAATTATGCCAGCACTGACTGTATCCACCAACTTGTAGTATCAGTTTGCCAAATTTTCTTTAAGGCAATCCTTCCTTCCTGTTGCATGTTCTGGTGAGACAGTCAGCCAAGGTGTCCTACCTGGTCCTGGCCAAGGGTGGCCCATGTTCCAAGACAGTGGAGTGATGCTGCAAAAACCGAACAGATGGAAGCAATTCATCTGTTCCTTTGTTCCTGCTGCCTGGATTCCCAGAGTTGCCTTTGCCTGCCTTTTCTGAGACCTAGTGGTTCAGATTTCCTGAGAACTGGTAGTTCTGTGTGTACCCTTACAATAAATTCTTATTTTATTTTCTTTTCTAAAATTTCACATTGGTTTCTCTCTTGCCACAGACCCCTTGAAGCGGAGGTTAAGAATCTCTTACCAAAGACAAGGCAACACCAAACAAGGTTCTTAGCATTTCTCTAAAAGTTGAAAGAAAAATAAAAAAGCCAAATGGATGTTTCAACTAGCTCAGCCACATTAAAAGCACAATGCATCTATAGAAAGTTGAGGCTTAGGGGTAAAAAGGTGTCTAATGGAAGAGAAATTGAAGTCTAACAAAACAAGAATTAAGAGGATCTAGATGTACTAACATGGGAAAAAATGTTTAAAAATGGAGTTAGATAAAAACAATAAATTTCAGGAAAACATACATTTAAAAAATTCCTCCTAATGAAAAACTAATAACAATACACATTAGTGTAAGCATTGAAAACACCTGGAGAAGCAAATGCCCATCGTTAATGGTGGTTATCTCAGGGGAATGCAGATGTTCACAATCTAAGTTGCATATTTCTAAAAATTGGTTGATTTTTTTAAAATAATTATTTATTTTGAAACCTGAAAACCTAATTTGAAACTGCTTTTAAAAAGAAGAAAGTATAGACTGAGACCAGCACAGAAAGCCAAAGGAATGTGCAAAGACCACCCTGGTTTTGGAAGAGGGGACATTGCCCAGAAAGTCAGGGTCAATTGAAGAGGGTCTCCAGACCCTACAGACTTCTAGCTGAAAATTCTGGGACTCCTGACTCTCAGATTCCTCCCCACTCCCAGGGTGCAGCCAGAAGGCAAATGTCACAAGAATTGTCTCTTATACTATTGACGTCAAGCCCTTCAACATCAGGGCTTGGACAAGAAGAAAAGAAACCCAACAGAAAAATGTAAAAATAAAGCAAAGTACAAAACCCAGCTCGTGTAGAGGAACTCTCATTCACATGAAAACTCTGGGTCAGTAGCTCACTTGGCAGGGTCTGTCTCTCAGCCCTTTGTCTTTCTCCTTAGCACCTAATAAGCCAAGGAAGGAGTCACCCATTTGTCTGAGGGAGATAAACCGTAAGCCCCAGAAGGACTGAGGCCAAGCTGTTTTGTACACCAGTATATACCAGTGCTTAATATTTATTTAATGAAAGAATGACTTAACTAGTTATTGAATAAATGAGTCATTTCAGCATTAGGAGCTTGGAGCATGGTCTGGAGTCTGAGAGAATGAAGTTTAAATTCCAGCTCTGACGTCTACTGTCTCCATGGCCATGAGTGAGTTGCTTTACCTCTCTGAACCTTTGTTTCCTCTTCTGCAAATATGAAGATAATATGCCTATTTGATAGGGCTATATTAAGAGTATCATAACAAAATGCACAAAAAGGGCTTAAAACCAGGCCTGGCACAGAGTAAGCTCAGTGAAGGTCAGCAATCATCATTATTGGTTTCACCAGGGATTATGATGGAAGAACCCAGAAAAAATGATGGAATCTACCCATTTTCCCCTAACCCTCTCCAGTCATTAACATCCCAGTTTATCACTTGAGGGAGGTAAACAAGCAATTAGCTCATTCCTGCAGGCCCACTCCCTAGATCAACTTTCACAGATGGCACAGTGGACAGCTAGGAAAGGGTTCAGAGTTTAATGGTCTATTCCCAGTGCCAACGCGGAGATGTGAATTTTCCCACAGGAAATGCACCTTTGGTAAATAAATTCTCAGCCTAGTCTGGGTCTTAGGGGGAAAAAGTCATTCATTCAGTGACATTAAGATACTCCAAAGAGAACATTTCAGATTGAACCCCAGAGGTGTCCACATTATGGTCAGTCCCCAGCCATATCTTCAGTAGGGGAAGCATCTTTCTGCAGCTTCTTATTCTGAGGGTATGACACCATTATCATAGGACTTTCAGAGCCTTAGGGTTGAAAGGGACTTCCGTAAGCATTCAGCCCAACTCACTAGACTGTGGGCTCCCTAAGAGCAAGGGCACACTTGCTTCCTTCAGGGCTTCTCCCCAGCTCTCAGCACCTACCAGGCAGGCAGTACATGTGTTTATTCTGTGAATAAGTGGATGAGTGAATAAACGAATGAATGAACCTTCTACCTAGTATAGGAATCTGCCAGATGGCCATTTAGTATCAGACATCTCCAGTGCCAAGAAGCTCATGAGACCATCCACTCCATTTCAGACCACATACAATAGTTAAAGTTCTTAGGTTAAACCGAAATCTCTCTCTCTGTAACTGGAACCACTGGCTTCATTCTGTCTTCTGAATCTACATGGAATGATCTGCTTCTTCTTCTACCTAACAGCCATTTCAGGACCAGCAGCATCAGCATCACCTAGGAATTAGTTAAATATGCAGACTGTTGGACCCCACCCCAAATGTACTGGGGCAGACAGAAACTCTGGGGTTAGGGCCCAACTATCCATTGTAATAACTCTCTAAGTGATTCTGATGCAGAACCACCGTCCTAGACCACAAGTCCTCAAAATACTTTTAACGTAGGCAAACTTCAGAAAAACCGAAATGTCTCATTCTCTAAGCCCCTATTGCCTTCCTGCCTCTACCACATCCTGGATCATTCAGAGTTTGAAAAACCCAGATAAGATGCATCACAACAGTTCACACATATTGAAGCGTTAAACCATGAAATAAACCTATGTACAACACACCTATGAGGTATGTCCTAATTGTTTCTCCGTTTTGTAATTGAGGACACTGGAAACTCAGACATTTAACTTGTCCAACTTCTTATGGCATAATGTCAGGGCCAGGTATCAGACCCAAGTCTGTTGGCCCTGACTATGCTTCTTAAGCACTTTCCTGCTCCATCTCACTTAGAAGGCAGAAGTATAAAAATAAAGCACTTCCAAGAACCAACAGTCCAAATCACAATTGGATGGTAATGATTAATGGCCTTGCAGACACATGGGATGTAACAAAAATGTCATGAACTGTTAGATGCAAATATATGTAGAGAAAAATATGGTAAGCAAAGCACATAGCAGGAAAAAGGGGATGAACATGTTAAGAACTTCAGAGCTAGTTTTTTGAAACAACCACCCTTTCTCCAAATAGGGCTGCAGATGTTGGCCAGGAAGGTCCTTCTTTCTAGAAGCAAAAGAAGGGTCGTGTTTCATCACCACCATCCGTGCAACTCAACCAATAGACAAAACACAATTTCCAAATCTTCCCCACTGCCCCGAGCCAGGCCCATCTATGCCTGTGTGCCCATGTGGTGCCTTGGCAGTGCTCTCAGGACTCAGAGAGAGGGCCACAGGGCCACTAAGCAGCCCAGCTTGGCCCACCTGCCCTGTCTTCAGCCACATCTTGTTCTCATCTCCTCCTTGACAAGGGGCTGGCTCAGCATAGCAGCAGGAAGCCATCTCTCACCACTGGAGTGTATTAGAATTTTCAGGAAACAAGTTGTGAGTGATGTGCGTCCAGGAAGAGAGAAGTACTGTCCAAGATTTCCCACCCCACCCCCTCCTTTTACTGGCTTTGATGGAAAAGCAGTTTCTACAAAGTGTGCCTCCCCCCCAACACACACTCTCCAGGCTCACAAGCCCACAAAGCATGCAGACAGTATTCCTATACTAACAGCAGCTAACAGAAATGCTCACTGTGGGCAAAACCCAGGTCGCTCAGATCCCAATGTCCTCAACCAAAACCTGCATCTTCTGAATCCCACCTGGGAAAATAAGCTTTCCCCCAAATACCAGACATAAGGTTGCTCTCTAGGGAAGGACAATAGAGCTGCCTGTGTTGGCCTGGGCCCTCTTTGTACACGCAGCTGGACCCCAAAAGCACACTACAGTCTGAAACAGCCCTGACCCACCTCTCCTACGGCCCAGTGCCTTCAAAACCAGAAAATCCCGTTAAGGACTATTTACTATCAGACAAATTTCAGATGCCTCTCTAAACTTCAATCTCTAAAACTCCCTTTGGAGAGAGAGGCAGCAGGGCTAAAACAAATTTGCAAAACATCTCTGAGTTCAACCTTCCTTCCTCTGCTTCAGATAAGCATGTGGTGAAGACAGAGTGATAATCATTTCCAAACTACCTTGAAGAACAACTGATGAGGCCATGCTCAGCATAAGGAAATATTACTTAGCTCACCCCACAGTGGCTATTTTTACTGACATCTCCCTCCCCTCTCCCCCAGATCTTGCTCCATCTAGGTCTTTCAAGAGTATCCTAGCACTTAAAACACCAGTGATGCTTGGGGACATACAGGCTTGCTGAGCCCTCTTATTTTCCCTGGAAGACTTTCGCCCTGCCCACCCGTGCTGATGATAATGTAAGGCTCCATCATTTCTCGCTCCTACTCCCAATGCCATTGCCATGGGACTTAGCCCAGTAACTGCACAACACCCAGAAACACTGAAAAAATATAAAATCTCAAGCTCCATCCCAGCCCCACTGAGAATTATATTCTCTTGAGCAGGACTAAGAAATCTGTATTTTAAATAGTTTTTCCAGGTGATGCTTTTTTCAGGCTGTGGGAATTCTCCTACTCCACTGGATCAATTTTAACATTTTAAATTCTTTTTCCCATTTCTAGCCTCCTACTCACCCGCCCCCCCAAACCTAAAGATGATACCAGCACAGCACAGAGGGAAAGTCCAGGGCACAGAAAGCTTTGCTTCGAGTACCAGCTGCACTACTCTCTAGGTAACTGCCTTTTCAAACCTTAGAAATGAAGCAAAAGATGACTATGGTTGTTTTTAATTTCGTTACAAGAGCACCATGGAGTGGCAGGCTCGGAGAGTCCAGGCTAAGTGTCTTTGGACTCTGTGTGTGGGGGTGGGGGGGATGTAGCTTTGAAAGACTATTTACAATTAATTAAGGCAACTCTTGTACAACCCTGTAAAATGAGACATTAACTTGTAAAACACTAATAAGATACAAGAGAGGAAATGCAAATGATTTCCTCCCAGTAGAAAAGATAACTCCAAACGTTACGGTTTCATCTTCTCTAAGATGATATTAACCAGTTTTATGTCTAACTTAGCAATCTTCTCTCAACATTCATTTTTTTCACTATTAAAAAAATACATACATACATACATACATGTTGCTCTTATCCAACTTTTAAACAAGTTTTATCATCTTGCTGGTTCCCCCATTAATGAGATAAATTGAACTTTGACAAGTGGTCACCAGTATTTGTACGAGAACTATTTCACTTAAGCCACCTAAACCCCCTCCGTTTCCTAGACCACAAATAACAGAATAATAATTACTACCTCACAGCATCACTGAAAGGACCAAATGAGAAACATACATTCAAACACTAGCTCTGACACTTCAAGTTCCATTGAACTTAGGCCAAGTCAGTTAACTTCTCTGTGCCTGTTTTCTTATCTATAAAATGGGAAGAATTTTAGAATCTACTTCACAGGGTTGCTGTCAAATACCTATGAAATTTTGTTATGTAAAATCAACAAATGTGAAAGAACTCTTCTTAAAGTATAAAGTTTTGTGTTCTACAATTCACTGTTATCATTTTCTCCAGGAACAGCTATGTGCACATGTGGCAAAAATCTTGAAAATTAGTAGTTCCAGATAATGAGTATCTGAGGGTTCATAATACTAGTCCCTCTTTCTTGGGGTATTAATATTTTTTTAGCTAGTAAGGGGACATTATGCCAGTCACAAACTACTTGGCCATAATCTCCCTTTCTACCAAATGGATTTAGAGATGCCCAGGACAGGCAGACACTGGAAGGGTTTCTGAAAAGCAGAGAGTGCTATTCTAATGTAATGGCCAATGTTCACTCATATTTGGGACAAAATAACAAATTCAGTAAGTATTGTTTTCTTTTGTTTTCGAAGAAGGAGAAAGTAAAGGGGAGAAGAGACAGCTGTTTTAGAACCAAGATTTCTAAACCAGTGCTCATTCCACCTCTGACTCCAAAGGAATGGAAACAAACCAACATGCCAAAGGCATGGCCCTAAGGCCAAATAAGGACTGACAAGTCCAGGGGCCCACAGGCAAAGGCATTCCTTTTTGAGGGAACAGAAAGGCCAAAGAAGGAGGGACTTTAAACATTGTTCCTAATCTAAAGACTCGGGATCTCCTCCTACTCCAAGGACTTTCTTGAACAAGTATCATTACTGCCAGAGGATCAGCTCCAGAAGCAACATTTTGAAGCAAGATGGCGCCACCCATAATCCTGGCAAAAAGCCGAGGCTACATGGCATGTTTTCTTTAACCTTTTATTAAGGAAGTTTCCAAACAATGCTTAAATCAACACTCTTTTTCACCGACCACTTCCCATTACATCTTCTCCCAGTCCCCATAAGACCTGGCATCCTTCCCACCAGCTCCTGGTTCTATGTTTTGCTTTTATATACCAAAGGATGTTTGGATGAGCACTGTTTACTGCTTTGACCAGCAGGGTCTTTCTTTAATCCTCTCCATGCCTCCCTCTTGGCTAACTCCACAAAAATGAGTAACTTCTCTGTGCAAACAGGACTGATTTCTTGGGATCAGGGAGCTTAACTGTTAGAGGCCTGAGATAAGGGATCTCAAAATGACTCACCCAAGAGTCTAGAGATTTGTTCTGCAGTGTCCTGAAAAGACCATTCAGAGTATTTATCGGAGCTGGGTAAGAACAGTTAAAGGAAATGGGGTACTTTCTCTACCACTTCTTAGAAAATTTTTAAAAATGAAAACATTGCCTGATAGCAGTCTCCCTAGCAACCAGATTTTGATAAACAACCCTACTGCTTGTTTAACAGATCAACCTGAAGGGAAGGGCCAAACCAAGAGGTAACAGGTATATTTCATAGATTTACTTTGGGAATAAGACAAAGGGGAAGGGAAGAAAAGGAACCTCTAAGATTATTGGGCCTACAAAAATACGCCAGGAAAGAGGGGAATAGGTGGACCATTTCATTTCTCTTATGAAAAAAAGCAAACAAACAAAAAGCAGGCGGGTGAAGACAAGAAACCAACGCACCTTAAATGTGGGTGCTTCGTCCCTTTTAGACTCTGATTAAATATCCCAGTAACTCTGCCCCCTGGTTTCTTAACATTCTAAAGCACAAATCACAGCTATGGCACAATCAAAAAAGTTAGATGTTGGAGAGCCCTTCTAGATGGTAGTGGGCAACTATTGTCCCCGCCTCCAGCATCCTTGCTACCTTCTTGGCATAAGACTGCCCTAAGGTGCATTTAGACAAATGCTCCCATGTCACTGCATACGGACTATGGGCACTTGGGGTCAGTAGTGACAAGCCAAGACAATCAAATCTCATTTCACCAAATTCCATGATGGGTGACATCTGGTGAAAATGGCTGGAGCAGAGTCACCCCCGTGGTGGCACCAGAAGAGACTAACTATGAATTCCTAAATCCTGTTCTGTTCAAGCCCTAGTTCTTCAGCTTTTTTTCCCTCAATACTTTCTATTTGTTGTCCCATATCCTTTCCATACCTTTCCTTAAAGTGTTTTTTTTTGTGGGGGGGAGATCAGTATACAAATTGCAGAGTCGACTGCAACAAAAGAATCTTTATATGCCACCCTCTTTGTCTAAAACTTCTCCTCAATCCACTTTTTTAAAATTTTATTTATTTTTGAAAGAGAGAGAGAGGTAGAGTGTGAGCAGGGGAGGGGCAGAGAGAGAGAGGGAGACACAGAATGTGAAGCAGACTCCAAGCTCCGAGCTGTCAGCACAGAGCCCGATGCGGAGCTTGAACCCACAAACCGTGAGATCATGACCTGAGCCAAAGTCAGACACTTTACTGACTGAGCCACCCAGGTGCCCCAACCTTTGATCCACTTTTGTATTTTTTTTTAATGTTTATGTATTTATTTTGAGGGGGAGGTCAAGGAGGAGCAGAGAGAGAGACAGTATCCCAAGCAGGCTCCATGCTGTCATCACAGAGCCTGACATGGGGCTCGATCTCACAAACCATGAGATCATGACCTGAGCTGAAATCAAGAGTCAGAGACTTAACTGACTGAGCCACCCCGGCACCCCTCAATACACTTTTATAGATGAAGAATTTGAAAAAGAGCAAAAGCAATTTACCCAACATCACATAGTTATATTTTGCTTCTAAACTCATCTGTCTAAATAAATAAAAGTAAGCTAAATGTCAGTGGTAAATAATCCAAGAGTTAGTTCATCCAGATACTCCCAGAAGGCAGAGAGGAAGGAGGTTCATGTAATCTTATCAATAATTGCTTATTAAGCAGCATCATGTAGTACAAACTGTGGGGCACATGGCATCAGAGAGACCAAGTTCCTCCTGGCTTGAATTCAGCATGTATTTGTTCTGGGTCCTCAGCCAAGGTGCAGTACCTCTTCTGAGCCTTAGGCTCTGCATGTGTAAACTTGTTGACTCATTCCACAAATACTGACTGAGACCAGTAGTGTGCCAGGCACTGTGCTAGGAGGCTAAGGGAGGTGAGTGAGACAAGCACAGTTTTTCTGCCCTCCATCCAGCACCTGCATCTCCCATCATGAAGATCAGAGGAGGCTGAAGGGTGGCAGAATATGCCACCCCCAAATATGCCATGTAAGCATTAGGATAATTTTGCACCGAAGGCAATTGAGAAGAAACAGATACAAAAAACATGCTCTCTGCCCTCCATCTATTTGCCTAAAAGCAGGACAAAAATTTTTCAAAGGCGTTCCTCCTCCCCTCTCTACCAGGAAGGACCAAAGTTAATCACCGGAGACAACTTCAGACCCTATCCGCCTGGGAAGGCACCAGAGGAATCTACACAACTTTTACTAACTAGCTTTGGTCTCCCATTAGCTTCCCATATATTTACCTTCCCACAGTTTACCATCTTTGGTAACTGTTTTCCTCTGTCCTGTCATTTCTCTACAAATGTATTGTTCTTTGGGAAAGATGCTACATAAGCCTGAATTCTAACTCTCTGAGTACTCCTCATTTTCCCCTGCCTATCTCATATGTATACATGTTAATAAACTTCTGTCTGTTTTTCTCTTGTTAATCTGTCTTTTGTTTACAGGGTTCCCAGCCAAGAACTTAGAAAGGTAGAGAGGGTAAATTATTTTTCCTCCCCTACAAGGTCAGCTGTGAAAGCACTTTGCAAACCAGGCCACACAGAAAGCAGGTATGACCATCTGGTCCCAGGAGGCCAAGTCACTGTTAAACAGCCATCTTCCTTCCTTCCTAGAACTGCTGCAAACCAGTCAGGCAACCAACTTCCAAGTACCCCTAACAAGCTGCTTACATAGCTATGGAGGAAGGATGTTGGTGCATCAGTGTTTAGGTGTGTGTGCATATGTATGTGTGTGTGTATGTGTGTGTGTGTGTGTGTGTGTGTGTGTGTGTGTTGAGGACAACAGGAAGAATGGCCTAGAGAATAGGAACTAAGGGTCCTTACTCAACATTGCTGATCTCCTTTTACCCAGCCATATTCTTACCACCACATAACTGAAAGGCTTGCTTAATCTTTGCACTCTTACCCAACCCCCAAATTTAGCATCAAGAAGTCAGGAGATAAAGCACTTCTAGCATACCAGGAGCCTGATATCTTTCCCAACACTTAGATCACCTCTTTCCCTAGCATTCCAGTCTCCTTCCAAAGGAATCCTTTTCCATGACTTGCCTTTCCTTTCAGAAGAGGAGGGGGCTTGGAAACAGAAACCATGCCTGCTATAATGCAGCCATTATAACCCCTTGGCTCATCTGGACCTCTCTCCAGGGAGGCTGATTGATGCAAGAGGAGAAAATGTGGAAGCTGCCAGTTTTCCACAAATCTGTAACCTCAGGGGAGAGAGAAGGAAAGGGGGCAGTGGGGTACAAGGGAACTATGGAAGGGACTGGAAAAGAGCCATAAGTACAGAAGTCATAAAGACCCCATTTCTCCTGGAACTAGCTGAGGAAAGCCTGGCCAAGCTCCACCCACTCAATGATATCATTGTTTTCAACAACAGCCGGTTTGAGAACCCCCAGAGAGGCTCCCAGTGAGGCCCCAGCTGCTGGACCAGGCAGAGGCTCACCAGTCCCTGGGAGATTAAGTGCTTAAAATTGCAGATAAGGGGGAGAAAACATGTAAAAGGCCAAATTACAGAGATAACCAGGGTAAGGATAGACTTTGCTTCTGCCCAGCCCTTTAAGGTCAAGGAAAGAGAAGAGGACACTACTTTACACATGGGTTTTATCAGTGGATCTCCACCATGATCTTGCAAAGTTGGTGCCTGGGGATTATTACCTTCATCTAATGAGAAAACTAAAGATTGAAACAAGAAGTGGCTTGTCTGAGGTCCTATCACAAGCTAAGGACAAATCTAGGGCCCGGCAGCCCAGTCCCACTACCTACTCATGCAGGAAACTCACATTGGCCTTTGAATCCATCCCCTTCCTCAGCTCCTAGTCAACTCACCTCCCAGTCTCCATGATTCCACCCTATAAACATCCCTGTAACGCATCCCCTTCTCTCCTTATCAATTGCCTCTTCCCTAAATTTAATCACCTTAATTTCTCACTCAGTTATAATAAAACTCTTGAATGGGTCTTAGTACTCTCTAGTCTTGCCCCTTCCAACCCATCCTATACTTCAGTTCAAGTAGTCCTTGTCAAATGCTGTTTGACAAATGGGAGGCTGTTACTATCTGGCTTTTAAAATATTCTTCATCAGCTCCATTGCCCTGAAGATAAATGGCCAACACCTTTAAGGAGGCTAAAAAGCTCTTCAAAGATTCACCCCCTGCCTACCTAGCCAACTTCCTCTCTCACCATTTCCTTCTGCCCTCCTCCCTCTCTGCTCCAACCACAAGAACTTTTTTTTTCATCTCCACATGTTACTCTTGCCTTTGGGCCTTTGTTTCTTCTACCACTGCAGCTTGAATAGGCCAACTCTACCACCCTCCTGCCTACTCCTTCCTTCCTTCCTTCACTTCCTCCCAGAAGCCTTCCCTTCTCTCCAATCCAGGGTAGGTCCCCCTTCCCCATGCTCCCACAGTGGGCTGTACATCCTCGATTACAGCCCTAATTGTTCCAGAAAGTTTATTCCTAAGCTCTAAGCCCTACCATGGCAGAGACTGTGCTTTGACTGCCACTGCTCTCCAAGGAACACCCACTTAGCCCAATACCTGCCACATGGTTGGCACTCACAATATTTGTTGAATGAAGGAAGAGAAGGAAGGAAAGACAAGAAGTTAAGAGTTACCAATGAGTAGACCAGAGCTCAAGCCCAGTACAATAGAGACTCCCATCAGAAAAGCCAGAGATTCAGAGTGCCTGACTGGCTCAGTCAGTGGAACATGTGATTCTTGATCTCAGGGTCATAGAGCCTACTTAAAAAAAAAAAGCCAGGGATTCTCTGACCCAATGTCCACCTCCAGCTGAGTTTGAACAAGGCCTGCAATGTGCTCCAGGGTGCCCAAGAGCCTATTTATTTAGTATTCAAGGTATCAGCTAAAGGTCTATGTATGACACTAAGTTCTACATAGAGAAAGAGTGAAGAGTAACCTCATTTTCTTAAAATCAAAATATTCCCTGGGTGAAATGTAAACAGAGTTTCATTCTCAGGACAGAAGGCTCTAGTGTTGACCTCCTTCTCCCTTAGATTTTTCTTGGGATAGTCATGCTCCATGGCACAAACACAAAGGTTGTGGAGTGGGAACATCCTCCAACTTCTAGGGAGTCTAGATGAAGAGCCTAGCATATCCTGGAAGCTAGGGAGAAAACAGAGGTTCTGAAGGTGGGACGTCCACACATCTCCCAAGGCCAAAAGTACATCCGCACATCCACCTCCATCCCACCCACCATGCCCCGCTTCTCAGGAGGCTTTCTTTGTCTTCCTAAGTTGTGAAGCAGCCACCTCTGCCTCATGCTCAGCCCCTTATAGTCCATGGCTCCATCCACCAGGCACGCCTCGATCCACTAGCCTCAGTCCAAATTTCCCTTCAATAGGGAAATGTAAAAAAAATACAGCCTTGCTTTAGAGTGTACCTCAAAGATCTTTCCTAGAAGTACCCCATCTACCTCCTTGACCACATGGTTTTTGAGCCCAACTCAAAGTCAAAAAAAAGGCGGGGGGAGAATATAAAAAACTGAGCTTTAAGGCACTGAAATCCTTGGGTAGCAAGATATGGTAGGAAAATAAACCCCTTCCCTAGTCCCCACATAGCACCCTTCTGAGTTAAAATGATCTGGCTAGTTGGAATACTGAATTCCTAAGAGATTATTAGCACTACAGCTTTGATTCCCCTTGATCCAGACCAAATATTTATATATTAATTTCAGTCTGAATTCCTTTCTCAGTCTTCCACTTACCTCTTCTCCCTCCCTCATCCAAAAAGCCTCCCCTTCTTTGGATGGACCTAGAAGGCATAATGCTAAATGAAATAAATTGGACAGAAAGACAAATACTGTGTGATTTCACTTATATGTGGAATCTAAAAACCAAAACAAATCAATAAACAGAACAGGAACAGACTCATAGATACAAGAAACAAACTGTTGGTTATTGGAGGAGGGACAGAGTGAGACCGGGAGGAGGGGGGGTGCATGAAATAAGTAAAGAGGATTAAGAGGTACAAACTTCCAGTTACAAAATAAATAAGTCATGGGGATGTAATGTACAGCATAGGGAATATAGTCAACAATATCATAATAACTTTTCATGGTGACAGATAGTAACTGAACTTATCATGGGAATCATTTCATAATGTATAAAAATATCAAATCATGTACCCCTGAAATTAATAGGATATTGTCTGTCAATTATACTTCAATAAAAAAGAAAAAAAAAAACAGCCTTTCCTCCTTGCTCCTGCAAGACAGAGCTCCAAGTAACCATCCTCAGGGAAGTTTTCTCTATCCCCTAGTCAGAAAGTTTCTATTCCCACCTGCCTCCTCAGCACTGTACTTGCAACTCTGTTATTAAATTTGTAATCTGTTTGAATTATGCTGTTTGCATGTTTTCCCTCTCACAGACAGTAAACTGCAGGAGGGCAAGGACACTGTGTTTGCATCTATTACCTACAGCACTTCCATAGGATTTCACACATACATGCTCCATCACGTTTGCTGAAAAAACCTTGTGGAATGGAGACAAGTTAGCTCTGGCTTAAAATGCAGGAGATCTGGGGCTCGTGGATGGCTCAGTCGGTTGAGCATCCAACTTCGGCTTGGGTCATGATCTCACACTTTGAGAGTTCGAGCCCCGCATCAGGCTCGGTACTGACAGCTCAGAGCTCGGAGCCTGGAGCCTGCTTCAGATTCTATGTCTCCCTCTCTCTCTGCTCCTCCCCTGCTTGCAACTCTGTCTCTCTCTCTCTCTCAAAAATAAATAAACATTAAAAAAAAATTTTTAATGCAGGAGACCCATCAACTGTTGAATGAATAAACAAAATGTGGTCTATCCATACAATGGAATGCTATATAGCAATAAAAAGGAATAAAGTACTGATACGTGCTATTCAACATGGATAAAACTCACAGATATTACACTAAGTGAAAAAGGTCAGGCAAAAAACAAAACAAAAACAAACAAAAAAACAAAAAAAACCCCACATGTTGTATAATCTCCTTTACATGAAATATCCAAAATAGGGAAATTTATAGAGACAGAGAGCAGAGTAGTGGTTGCCTATTGCTGACAGGGGTGGGGGAGAAAGAGGAGGGCCTGCTCACATCCGTTTACAAGCGCTGCCTTCACAAAGTAGCACAAACTGAATGGCTTAAAAAGCAAATTTATTATCTCACAGTTCTGGAGGCTATAAGTCTAACATCAAGGGGTTGGCTGAACCATGCTTCCTCTGAAAGTTTTGGGGAAGGATCTGCTCCAGGGCTCTCTCCCAGCTTCTGGTTGTTCCTTGGCTTATTCCATGACCTCAGCCTTCACACAGCGTTCTCCCTGTGTGCATGCCTGTGGCCACATTTCTCCTTTTTATAAGGACACCAGTCATCACATTGGATTATCCCAGTATGATTTCATTTTAACTGATTAAACCCGCAATGACTTTATTTCCAAGTAAGGTCGTTCTGAGGTCCTGGGGGGTTAGGACTTCAACATGTGAATTTCGGGGACACGTTCAACCCATAACACTGCTAATGGCTTCCTTTTTGGAGTGATGAAATGTTCAAGAGCTAGGACATGTGGGGTGATACAACTCTAAAAAACATTCAGTTGTATATTTTAAATAGATAAACTATGTGGTTTATGAGTTATTTATCAATAAAGCTTTTTTAAAAAAATGGAAGGAGAACTGGGTTTTTTAAAGAGTGTGTTTAAGCCCAAGCTCAAAATTCTCAACCTACTGGTGACAGTGTGTGAAAAGCTGTCTCAACAAGCTGTAGGATGTAACTTAGAGGGAAGTCAAAGGCAATGTGTGTTTATCCACATGTTCCACATAAAGTCCCCTGATCCAGTGACTGAAACCTGGAAGGTGATCTTCCAGAAGTACCTTCCAAAGAATACAGGGGTGTTCACTTCAGCACTGCTTGTAAAAATTAAAAAAAAAGAAGAAGAAGAAACAGCTTGAATGCTTATCAATATGGGGTAATTAAATTAATTGAGGCATCTTTATTATTATTGAATCTGGATGATGGGTATATGAGGATTCATTATACTTTTCTACTTCTGCATGCATTTGATAATTTTTCATTATAAGAAATTTTCAAAGTTAAGTATGGCATACACATACAATGTAATATCACAGAGCCACTAAAAATTACCTGATAAAAAATCATCTGATAAGTTTACATGGAAATGTGCCTATAATATGCTCTCATATTCTGCTGCATGACTGATAAAAAGGCACAGCCTTTGAGGGTAGAAGCTGTGGAGTGAGAGGCACAACTGATCAAAATCCAAACAATTTTAAACATATATGCTAAATGACCTTGCACCTCTACCTGTAAGTATCAATCCTACAGGAATGCTAGCAAGTGTTCTTAAAGATAATGTGTAAGCTAATTACTGCAGCATTACTTGAAATAGCAAGAATTGGAAACCTAACGGTCCATTAATAAGGATATTAATTTTGATCTATCCGTTTAGTGGAATCCTATGTCACCATGAAAAAGAATGAGACAGATCTATAAATATGGTAATATGGAAAGGTATTGAAGATAAATAATAAAAAAGCAAATTAAAAAATAGTATATAAAGTATGATCTCATATATTTTGAAACTCCATTACTTGTGTATTTTTTTCTAGAATTTTATTATCAAAGTTTTCAAACACTCTAAAAATTTCTTGTGTAAATTTTTTTTAATGATTTGATGATTTTCTATGCTGTATTTCCAACTGAAAAAACTTTATAAAACTGAGGATATAGTATGACGTTATTTGGGTAAATTTACATGGAAATTTGCAAAGGGCTTATAAAAATCTATATAAAATAGAAAGTTCAGCATAAATGCTCACATGCTGGATGCTGGCTATCATTGTGACCTTAAGGTAAACAGCCTGATGGTAAAGGGATCCTTAAACTCAAGAATCAACTCACGACTTCCTCCAAGTACACTACTTCCCTTTGCTCTGACAAGGGTCCATCTAAGGCCAACAGGGCAGCTGACAGCTTCCTCCCATTCATTTTACCCTATGCTCCTGCTGAAGGGCCGCCAGGAGAAATAAGCTTGAGACAAAAGAAAACCATGGACATCCTTCCTGGCTACACAGGCGGCCCTGGCTGTGGAACCCTGGAAGGAGATAGAGCCGGAACCGGCAAACAAATCCTGACCTCCTTATCGGACAGTTCGGGGCCTTGCCAAGGGAGTGGCTGGGCACTGATTCTGCAGGCACAGAAAAGAGGTACAGTTTGGCTGGCTAGAGAACCCTGCAAAGCTGTATTCTTGAGATACAGTTAGGTCAAACTGAGCATGGCTGGAGAGCAGAAGTGAATTTCCTCTCAGGGGTGATGGGTTTTAAAGTCAACTCCTCCAAATTACATTTGGAAACCAACTCAGGGGAATTCCCTCTTACTTCGTTCTTAACTGTTTTTCCGACCCTGAGAATTACAAATAATAGCGACTATTTATTGCACTTTCATGGTGCACTGGGCATTGTGCACATCCTTCAAGAACATTACGTTATTGAACTCACACCACATCCAGCAAGGTGGCCACTATTATTAGCCCCATCAAGTGGATGAGAAAACTGAGACTCAACAAAGCTTACATCACTGGTGGGTGCAAAGAGCCAGGCTCTGAATCCATATCATACACTGAAATCCAGATCCTAATCAAGGCCTAGGACAGACAGAGGAAAGGGAAGAGGGAGGGTAGAATGGGGAAGTAATGCTCGTTCTAACTGAGCTAGAGCATGCTGAGCAAGGGCAAGGCATCTGAGAAGCAGTATAAGGCCATAGCTAAGAGCCTGGGCTTTGCAATCAAACAGATCTAGCTTCACATCCTGGCTCTGCCCTTCCAAACCAGGTGACCTTGAGCAAGTCACACTGTTCCGTGTCTCAAGATCCTTATCTGCCAAATAAGGCTAATACAGGTACCTACACCTCAGAGTTCTGGGGAGGATTCACTTAGATGAACCACGTAGAGACCTCAGAACAGTGCCTGCTGTGTAAGCATCTTTTATATGGTAACGGCTACAATTACCATGGTTGTTGACATCATTGTTAATATCTGACCATCATTCCACAGCCAGAAGTTACCGGAAGACAGACTGAGCGTCAGAGAACATGACCCAGCACTTAGGCAATGCTGATAAGTAATAACCACACAACGCTACTTCTCAAAATGTTTCTCTCTTGTCACTTCATACGTGAAGTGAGTCACAGGGGCCATGTGCAATGCTATGCATTCCCAAGGCACTTTAGAAAACACTTGTTCTTGATTTTGCATTAATAAAAGTTAGCGTGTATTGAAACTTGCTTGTTATGTGCTAGGCACTGTACTGAGCACTTCCTAATACGTTACCACTAAACCTCACAAGCCCTGGGTATCCGTTTCCTGTAGTTGCTGTATATTACCATACACTTGGTGGCTTTCAACAATAGGAAATTATCCTCTCCCGGTTCTGGAGGCCAGAAGAATGAAATCAGTCTTACTGAGCCAAAATCAAGGTGTCAGCAGGACTTTCCTCCCCCTGGGAGATTCCATTCCTTGCCCCATCCAGCGTCCAGTGGCTACCTGCATTCCATGGCTTGTGGCCGCGTTACTCCAGTCTCTACCTCCATGGTTACACTGCCTTCTCCTGTCTACCATCAAGTATCCCTCCACCTCCCTCTTATAAATGTATTTGTAATTTCATTGAGGACCACCTAGATAATCCAGGATAATCTCCCCTTCTCAAGATCTTTAACTTAATCGCATTTACAAAGACTCTTTTTTTGCCATATAAAATAACACAGTCTCACGTTCCCAGGATTAGAATGTGAATATCTTGAGGTGGGGAGCATTTTTCAACTTACCCCACTATGAAATGAAAGTATTAATATCTATTTTCTATGCATATGGTAGAATACAGTAAGAGGCAGATTGTTCTGAGTTTGGCTCCTGACTCTGCCTGACATGGGGTAAATTACTTAAACATCCTTACACTTGAGTTTCCTCATTTATAAATTGTGAATAACAATACCTCCTTCAAAGGGTTGCCATGAGGATTAAATAAAACAGTGTGTGAAGGACCTCCTCACAGTGACTGGCTCTCAGCACATGCTCACTAAGGACCGAGTATTATTATGAATATAGATAAAGAAAATATTCAGAAGGCAGGTGACTTGCCAAAGGCCACCTAACTGGGAAGTGTCAGTGCCTGGAGCTGAATCTGGGTCTCTCTCGCACCAAAGCCTGACCCTGTTCTACTCTATGGATTATGATGTTTTGGGTTTATGGGCTCACTCGCAGCCTTCAGAATCAACACTTCTAGGTTATTTCAATTCCAAATACTCCCTGATACTCTCTTCTGGTAACTGTATAGCTGCATCCCTTCAGATTAGCACTCATTACTGAAATTGAATTTATGCAATGGACCCTAAGAAAGCAGTATCATGTCTCCAGTGATTTAGAAATAATAAAGACCCTGCTTATGCAAGAATCTGGCTTGGAAAAAGATCACATCAGATTGTCTGGCAATCCATTCAGTCTGCAACTCCAGGGCTTCTGGACAACGTAGGAATTGGAGATGAAATCCATCTCAGTCTAAAAAGCTACAACTGGAAACTACATCTCCAACAGGACCACAGATGTCTCTGGGGCAAGGTACCTAGTGTAGTACTTGGAATTTGTATCTGCTTCTGCATTCAATGCTTCAGAGTCAACACAGCAGGGTTAATTCAGTTCCCGATACTTCAGAAAACATTCGAAGAAGACTGCAGACACTTATAGGCAGCTCTCATCAAATTCTGGTGTCCCCACCCATCCACTCAACCATTTCCTCAGCACCAGCTTCCTTCAGTTATTCAGTCTCAGCTGTAGGGAATGGGGAGCCCAGGTGTGTGCCAAGTTTGGAAAAACATTTTGAATACTTTAGATCTGCCAAATATTTGGTTAAAGAACGATATCCTCTAATTTCTTAAGCCATGTGTATTTTAAGTGAAATGTAATCCATATGTCTGTTGACTCATTTAAATGTAACTCAGTGAAGCATGGTTTACCAAGAGGACTGAGATAGTGTCTAAGCCTTTCTTAACTGGTCTTTGATCGAGGAAATTGAATTTTGCCAACAACAAATGAAGCTCCTGACAAAAGAGGGTCAAATAGAGCTGTCTTTTATCCTAGATAAGATGTTAAAGTCTACTCTCAACTCAAGAGGAAGCTGGGAAGGTGGAGAGAGCAGAGAGCACTGTGGCCTGGGTGTATTCAGGATTTTGCTCTGGATCAGTTCCATATTTCTCCCAGGCCTCCTTGGAAGGGAAGTGTGTGGCACTAAGAGGTGGTAACTAATCTAGCCTATCTCTTGCTGAAAAACTCCTTTCCTGCCTACTATTTCTCCCCTTCTCCAATCCCCCAGTACTATATAATTCAAATAAGTTGAGGGGAAAAGGAGAAAACTAGGGCACTAGATCACTCCATTAGCAGTGAATGATTGTTAACTTTCCAGGTTGTCACCTGATTTCCAGGACAACAAAAGCAGTCTCCTTCCCTATGGTTATCTCTGAAGGACTGGTAAGAAATTAGACAGATGAAGAAAGACTGAAGTCAGAAGCAATGGTGGGTACCATAATCAGTAAGCCTCTAAAGGCCCAAATTTTGCCTTGACAGTTACTGTTCTCCATGAGGTCTGGAGGTAGACATATATAGAAAAGAAAGCAAGTGTCCACTCTTATTAGCTAGACTTGGGTTCTCTCTTTCCCAAGCCAAAATCTAAATCTTATTATCATTTGGACTCAAGGAAAGACATTATACCAGGGAAATTAAGAGTTCCAAAATGTGCTCAAGAGACCAGCAGAGAGAAACATATGGCCAAAGGTCCTCTGGGCAGAGTGCCCACTAGTCGAGCTGCTCATATGCTTTTCAAGGTGACCTTGTAACCTAGTGGTCCTGCCCTTGGGTAATGCAGCCCAATGAGCATCCTGCAAGCTGATTCAACAATTCAGTGGGCCCTCTTTCTGGGAAAAAGAGCAGAAAGGAGAAGGGGATGAACCAAAGCCTACATGCCCTGGAGGTGTTCATGTCCCTAGATGCTTACAGCTAAGGAAGATTCCATTTGATTTCAGCAAACAGATATTTGTTCAATACAGTTTCTGGGTTGATGAGGCAGTCCTCAGGGTATGGGGGAAATTATATGCAGAAAAAATATTATGGATTTATGGCTCGAAATTGTGGGTTGTGGAAATAACAGCCTATAATTTCTTCCCTGTCATTTCCCTTTTCCTGTTTATGTTGCCTAAACAGTGAGTCCTGAGCTAGCAGTTCAAACTCTACTTCAAGGTCCGTGGTTTTGGGGCACTTGCTTTTATCCCACTGCCCTATTTTCAAGGATGTTTCTATAACTGGAGAGGAAACTCCCTAAGGTAGGGACTTATTTTCCATTTTTCTACTTACACCATGTCCTTTAAATATGTAATGCAGGAAAAAAGCTCTTAGAGCCCAACGGGGACAAAATCCCTATTTTACAGAAGAGAAAGTTGAGGCCCAAGAGAGCCAATTGGCTTGCTGTTCATCTCTACATCACCTGTCTCTGAGCTCAGTACTCTCTCCACCAGACTACTATGCCTCAGTCACAGGTAAGATTCTCCTAATAATAGCTATGCACTAACATCTGCAAATTATGTGTAGATGTGTGAGCTAATGTAAAGTGACATAATATATACTTTACCGGAGTAGAGTACTACTTCAGACATACAGTTAAGTCTAAAAACACAAGCATGGAACAATATATATATAATATAATCTCATTTCTGCTCCTCCCTCCCCAACAAAAATAGTAGCCAGTATATGTGCTTCTGTGCAACTGTGCTTATGAGTATCTGTGTGCGTGTTCTCACACACACAGAAAAGGTCCAGGGTAGGCCCACCAAACTGTTAACAGTGGATTCACCTTGAGGGTGGGAGACTCTCGTTCTTTCACTTCTCATATTTTGGTCTTGCTAAATGTTTTACAATGAGCATGTATTGCTTTTGCAATTAAAAAACCATGAGCAAGAAAGAATAGTAGCTGCCCTTTACTGAGCATGGAATATAAGCCAGGCATTATGCTGGGCCCTTTACACATACCATCTCATTTCACCCTCCCCATGGCTCATGGCATGGCATTATCATTAGACCCTGGATAGGGAAATTGAGACTTAAAGAGAATATACAGCTAGAGAAGGAGCAGAGCCAGGATCTGAACCCAGGACTGTCAGACATGAAAGCCATATTGTGGCTAGCCCTATAATGTCACTCCTTTTCACCTGCACTCAATAAAAGATGTATGTCTCCCATGGGAATATAAGCCATTTATCCCGAGTTCCTTCACAGCAGGAAAAGGCTGCCAGTTGTTGTGTTATTGAACTAAGGCAACTCGGGGTATCTGCTTCCTGAGCTGAAAGCCCTTTTGCTACATCCCTGCTCTCCTGGCCCATCCCCCTGCTCCTCCATCCACCATTCCTGGCAATCTCTCCACGTGTGAATTCCATTAAAGGCCTGCTCACTGCTATTCTGGGCCATGCATTAGCACGTGGGCTTTGACTTGATGGGAGAAGGCCAGACACCTCAGGATGATGAAAAATAAATTAGAAATGTCCTCTCCCTTCCGTCAGAGTCCCAGAACCCCTTGCCCACAGTCCTTGCCTTGGAAGGCCTCAGAATCCAATATGTGGGGAAATGTATAGGGGGTGGGGGGAGCCTTCATAACCTATTAGGCTTTGAACTTGGGTGTTTCTTCTCTTTGGAATTGTCGTCACTTAGCCATCCACATGGCTCACTTTCTCAGCTCCTTTAGGTCTTGACCCCAATATCAAATCACCACCAAAGCCTTTTCTGACCACCATTCTGAAAAGCACCTCCCTCCTGACCCCTCCCCTGACTTTGTTTCCTCCATAGCCGTTGTCATCGGACATACCACAGTTCACTTGTTTACTTGTTTACTGTTCTTGTCACTAGAATATAAGCTCCATAGGGCAGAACTGTTCTGTTCACAGCCACGTCCCCAGTACCAACACTGGTGCCCGCAATGCTACAGATACACGATAGATGAATAGCAATGAATGAATCGGTGGAGGAAATGAAGAACCAGACCTTGAGAAGTCACCAGGCACAGGGCCTCGCTTCCCCTCAGGTATCATGGGATTACAAAGCTTTAACACAGCAATTTCAAAAATCAGAAAAGCATCACTCCCCCATCCCCCACCCCCAAGCTGTTTTGAATCCAGATTCAACAAGCACCATGAATGAGAAGGCTTTGGGAAATAAACACACTAGGAAGTCGTGTGCAGTTAGAGTTCCGCTTGCTAACACATGTTCAAAAACAAAAAACCCAATTTGGACGAAAATAGCAGGAAGCCGTCCCCCAGGGATACCTGGTGAGGTCATATTGTTTGGCTCTGCTGCTTCCATTTTTGTCAAGCCTCCTGCCTTCTGCCAACTCAAGAAGGCCAGGAACTACATCCAGCACCTCCCCCACCCCCCACCCCGCTGCTCACTGGGAAACCAAGAAGCTGCCCGAAGCAGCAGACAACAGAGCTGCATACCCGACCCTCCTCTGGAACCCTCAGTGTGGGACAATAAAAATCACAACAGTGGCTGATCACTGTGCTCTATAAGCACTTCGTGAGCACCGTCTCATGCAGTTCTCACAACCACCCCACAAAGTTAGTTAGCATCACTGTCTTCATTTTATAGATGAGGACACAGAGATTCCAAAAGTGGCAACAATTTGCCCCAGGTTACACAGCTAGTAAGCCGAACCTGGATTTCTGTGACTCCAGAACCAAGCCAAGAACACAAATGATCCTACTTTCACCTCTCTCATTTATTTGCTGTGTGACCTTAGACAAGTGCCTAGCCCTCTCTGATTCAAAGTTTCTACAACCATGCATAAGACCGTTGCGCTCGGTGTGTTTCTAAGATGTCTTCCTGCTCTAACTTCCAATGACCTCTTGCACAGGTTCCAAAACATGAGGAAAGGATGAGTCCTGGGACCCCATTTACACATGACATCACCCCTATCACTTGTATTGCCCACAGGAAGTGGAAGGCTCAAATGCTCCACCTGGGGCCAAATAGGACAGATGAGGCTCAGGTGGCAATAGCGAATATTCAGACTAGAGCTAGAGGGCTGGGGCCATGGGAACTAAAGCAGGTTCCTGAGAGACAGTCAAGAACAGACCCTCTGAAGGCATTTCCTGCAGGACCAAAGGAAGACAACGCAAGGAGAAATCCCAGGCATGCAGAGCCTATGCCTTCTGAGGACACAGCCAGCCAAGTTTGCTCCAGGAAAATGAGACAAAAAGAACCCCATTCTTGGGGTGGTTTCACTGTAGTAGGAGGGTAGCAAAAATGTTTGAGATGCTCATATTTCTAGCTTCCTAGAGGCCACTGTATATATACTGGAGACAGAGGAAAGGTGTGGATGAAGCCCATTAGTGTACATGCTGTCTATGGCATACATTTGCCACCCTCCTTTGCAAGTGTCCAAAAGCCCAAATTTGGAATCATTTATATTCTTGCTTTCCACCCAAGCTTAGCAGTCATTCCCATCCTTCTGGAAATGGAAAGGTCCCTATCCATTCCTTTCTTGGCAGTGATGCGTTTGATTACTCATCTGCTTCTAGGGGATTCAAGAGGCTGCCAAGAGGAGGCAGGCAGTCCCCCGAGCCATGCAGCCTTATCTTCGAGGTCTGTGAGGCAGAACTGGCTAGTGGGAAAACACCAGAGGCCTCAGCATCCCACAGCCAAGTCAGGAGAGCTCTCAAGTGGCCAAGCAGATTGGGAACGGCCAAAGAGCAGCCATGCATTATGTCTATTCACCTGCTCAATAACATGAATCAAGATACAATGGCGCTTGATGGCAAATCAATGTGGAAATATTCCTGAGCCAGGCAGCCACCCAAGATGAATGAGGTTAGGAAGATGGAGGAATCAGCCTGATGAAGCCAGGGACTGCTGACCATGCCCTTATTGGCAGAATCTCAGACTTAGCTGACCCAGAACAGATGGAGCAGCCTGTGTTTGAGGCACCAAATCCCAGAACACTCCACCCTGCCTCTCTGCTCTCTGCTGTTTTCCTCTAATCTCCTTCACTTCCTGCCATGCGCTGTGCTGGAGCTAGTAAGACAGCTGCCAAAGTCCTCCAGTCCATCCCTCCCTTTGTCACACACACACACACACACACACACACACACACATACAAACACACCCGTGCGCCTGCAGTGAACTCTAAGAGGCCCCGGAAATACACCCAGAGGAAATTCAAGGAAGACGTTAACTGGTCCAGTAATTTCACAGCAAATCAAGAGACACTGTGGATATGCTGTCTTTGCAAGGCATTCCCTGCAAAGGAACCACAGATTGAGAGCCTGGGTCATTTAACAAACTGCTTCTTTCCAAAACAATGGCACCTGCATCCGGCGTTGACAGGGAAGTGAAATGTTTCATTTTAGACAAGGAAGAGTCCACTTACTCATTCTTCTTTAGGTCCACGATCAATTCTTGCCCCTCAGCCATTACCCTGAGCTCAGCTTTGAGTGGATGCTAGAAGCAACAACAAAACAATGTCAGTTCCTAAAAGCAGGGACAAGGCTCCCAGGAACAGACACAGGATCCAGCAGAGTGCGCTCATATTGATCCACAGGAAGCGAACGAGAAAGGGTCAATTGCATTTCCAGCCCAAACATGAAATTACTTCAATCCCCGAAGGACCCGATTCCCCTCCCCTCATCCGCGTCTCCTCAAACACAAAGGAAAGAAACTTCAAGCTGAAATGTGATGGGAAGGCTCACGTGCAGGTCTGGGAAAGGCAAACACACAACAGCACAGTCTTCAACGGTAAATTCTGTGCGGGGTCACATCTGGATTCAAGTGCGAGCTCCGAGCTCTGACACTATAGTTGTGCCAACCTGGGCGTGTTCCTGAACCTCCCTGTAGCTCAGTTTTCTCGTTTATAAAATAGAGATAATAGTCAGCCTTATGGGAACCTTGTACGGATAAAGTGACACAGTAAATGTAAAAACTTTGTCACAGGGCCTGGCACACCGAAAGCCCCTGATACATGTTGGCTATTATCTAAAATACCAGGAGAACTCTCTTCATAGTGAGTTCGTATTTTATTTTATTTGGCTCTCAGTTTGGATACCCCCCCACCGGTTTCAGAGGAGACAACTAGAAGAACCCCTAACTAAGGTTTTATAAGGTATATTTTAGCACATAAGAAGAACTTACAGATGGCCAAATTAGCAACACACCCAGAATAAATCATTTAAGGTGTCATGGCCAATAAGCATGAAGAAAACATGTTCAACATTACTGGTAACTGCTCTCTGCCAAAAACCAAAAAAAATTTTAAAATATGTTTTAAAAAATCACAGTGACACATATTTTTTAAGACCCATAAATCACAATGGAATGGGGCATCATGAAAAATAGGCATTCTCATACCCTACCAGTGAGAATTTAAATTGATACAAACTCAATGGGAAATAATTTGAAAGTTAGACCAACAGTTTTTAAATGTTTAGATCCTCTGACTCAGTAAAACTCTATAGTAAAAGGACAAATGGAAGCACAAGCAAAGGTTTATATACAAGGATGCTCATCACCTATAATAATGACTAATGAAATATGACTTGAATGTCCAAAAATAGCATAGTTAAATAAATTATGATCAATCATATGGCAAAACACTAGACAGTCGTTAAAAATGATGACTTTAAATAATTTTAAACTATCAAGAAAGTATGCATGATAATTATTAAGTACACAAAGGCTCAAAACAACATTGCATATTTTTTTTAAATATACTTTTGTAGAGAAAAATAAATCAAAAGGTTACCACAGTTAATTCTCAGCAGTAGGATCATGGGTTAATTTTATTTTCTTTGCGCATCTTTCCATGTTTTTACAGTTGCTTTTATATTTTAAGTAATGGGCTCTTAATCTCTTTTTACCTTATTATTGTGGAAAATTTCAAAAAAAATTAAAGATCCAAGACATAATAAACTTCCGTGCTTTAACGATTCAACTTAAGGTGGTTGAACTTATTTCAAAGGAAAAAATTGTTTATTTGAAATGAGATATTTACATATTTAAACATATTAAAAACAGGATTAGGGGCTCCTAAGTATCTCTCAGTTATGAGATGGGGCCCTGAGTCAGGCTTCGCAGTGACAGCACAGAGCCTGCTTGGGATTCTCTCTCCCTTTTCTCTCTCTCTCTTTCTGCCCCTCTCCCATGCACGCATGCTCACTCTCTCTCTTTCTCTCTGTCTCTCTTTTAAAATAAATAAATAAACTTGAAAAAAAAAAAACAGGATCAATTCTTTGGTGTGTTTTAAATACACTAAGAAACTCAAAGTTTTTTTCAATCCACAGAAGCTCTTGTTAGAGTGGAGCTTCTGTCCCTTTTAAGGTTGATCTCAAAGCTTAGTTTCAGCATCTGAGAAAGTGGGCCAACTACTCTGCCGCCTCTGGTTGGGGACCTTCCTCTGCCAAGCACATTCCTCTTCTTGTTTGCCCCAAACTGCACTTGCCATTAGGGTCCTGGGCATCCCTGAGACATTCAGGCCACCAAGGGCTCTGATGAGATCTGAACATTCTGATCCAGGAAGCTTGGGCAACCCTGTCCTTTGCTATTTTTGTACTAATTCATCCTATTGACTTCTCTTAAAAAGGGACATTTCAAAATCATGGGGAGAGGAAACTAGGTGGATGTTTGCCCAATAACTTCATTAAGGGATCCACATCTCTGTTTCTGATGCCCTGATTCAGCTCTGTTAAACCCATTCTGGTTGCTGATCCTTTGCTGCTTTACTCCGGGATGTTCCAGAGCAAGAACCCTGCCCAATGACATTAAGCATCGGGACACAGTCCCAAGTGGGCATTTGAGGGAAAGTACACACCACAGAACTGTAGCAGTTCCCTCATTCAAGGAGTGGACAGTCCAGATGAAAAAGGAAAGTTGACACACATCTAAGCACTGTCACCTCTCCTCCAAAGAGACACAAGCTGCAGCATGAGTACGAATATTTATAAGTGGGCACTCCAAAAATATTTCCCTCTCATGTGGAAGATGCTCAGACACTGATATTTAAAATACATTGTCCCTTGTTCCCAAGGGGACATTTCAAGCAAAACAATGACACTGCTCTACCAGGATCTATGCATCTTCCCTGTCCCGCTTTACTCAGCTTTTCTCTTGCAACTGCACCCTGTGCTAGGAAGGGGCAACATCACCTCTCCCAGGAAGCAGAGAGCTGATCCACTGTTTATACTTCCCACAGGGTAGGGTTAAAATTCCTTTCTCTTTAGGGGTAGATTAAATACATCTTCAGCTCCACAGGGTATCAGAAATCTGTCCTGAGTATGTGCAGCCCCCATGAGATCGGGTACAATATTTAGTCCTCAGTGAGTTCAATGAATGTTTGAAGAATGAATTAATTACATAAATGAGAATAAGAGACCTACCTTTTACTCTCTCTCTCTGGCATTCATTCATTTGTTCATTCAACGGATACTTATGGTGGAGGGGACTGTGCCGACTAATCTTACAAAATACAATGACCCAGATTCTGGACAGACAATGGCTAGGAATAAAGACAGAATCTAGAGCTCCAATTTGTTTCTCAGGTCCTTCCTGAGGATGCCGGGCATCCCACATCTAGAAGGAACACAGAACCTCTACAAAAAAGTATCAGATCCATTCCTTGAGCAATAATGGATAAATTGGACTCTCCAAGATCCTAATTTTTAAAAATAATCTGCTCTAGGATGGCCATCCATCAATCTGTCTAGACTTTTCCCGAAGCTATTTTTAGCCTTTCCTACTTTTTGATGAAATGAATTCCATGCATTTATTGTCTTTAGGATAAAATGTTACTTACTTTCATTTCCCCTAAAATTTTTGCGAGAAGTTCCCTTAATAAATTCAAATTGAAGAATTTTTGGACATGTCTGTATTACTCTACCCATAACTTCAAGGATTCCAAGCATTTCTCCCCACCCCCACCCCTGCCCATTTACCTTTCTAGACTCAAAAGCCACAAAGTCTGAAGTCTTTCCTGCTTTTATATGCTGCCCAATAAATCATGAGCCCCAAAGGACCTTATTAACTCTCCCTTCTCCCCAGCCCTCTTTCTTCCTATCCCCTCTAAGCCCTATTTTATAAATGAGGAAACTGAAGTTCAGAAAGTAGAAAGTCCCATAGCTGGTTACTGGCACACAGCAATCATGTCTTACTTTCTAGCCCTTTCATGTCTCACTTGAACTGTAAAGACCAGAACCACAAAGAATATCCTAGAGGTACAGGTCCTCTCTGCATAACAGGATAATATTTTCTGTCTTGCTTCCAATCCCCTTGAGAAAGCCTGTATATTTTTCTGGTGTCATGGCCCAAGGAGCCTATTGCATTTTAAGATATATTTCCCAATACTAGATCCCTCCCTGCCTCTTAAAAATAGCTTGAATTATTATTTTTCTCTTCAAGTACATTATCTCATCAATAAAGTAAAGCATGTATTATATAGAGCAAAAATAGCAGTGACAATATTTAACCAATTCCATTTGAGAGATGGTGATTTTTGTGACACATATTTGCACTTAGCTTGTGTCAGCATTAAGATTTTCATTTCCTCAACTAATAGCCTTTGAAAGTGTTCTACAAGTTTGTCACACAATGAAGGAAAGTCCCATCTGGGATTTTCAAATCCAATACACAGAGAGGATATAGAGTGGGTCAGAAACAGAACTTATAACGATGACTGGGCTTCCAGGAAAGTTGAGAAGGTGGCCCCCACTTCACAGAATGGAGTTGTCAGCTCCTGCCTTTGAAAATAAGATATTTTGAGGGGCGCCTGGGTGGCTCAGTCGGTTGAACGTCCGGCTTCGGCTCAGGTCATGATCTTGCGGTTCGTGGGTTTGAGCCCCGCGTCAGGCTCTGTGCTGATGGCTAGCTCAGAGCCTGGAGACTGCCTTCGGATTCTGTGTTTCCCTCTCTCTGACCCTCCCCTGCTCATGCTGTTTCTCTCTCTCTCTCTCTCTCTCTCTCAAAAATAAATAAAATATTTTAAAAAAAAGAAAATAAGATATTTTGAGTCTTACCTTTTCTTTCGTGGGGTTTTCTGCAGCCTTCCACTGAGGTATTATTAGTTCATGCTGTAGCTGGGGGCTGCCTTCCCCATTTCCTCCTGCCAATAGAGGATGCACAACCATTGGTATCCCAGAAGTCTGCACCCTAGCTAAGCTAGGCATGCATTGCCAGCTGGAAATAACACCTTACTGGGTCATTAGGAGACCTGTTGGATGCCAAGCTCTTGGCACTTCCTATGAGTCAGGCACTCTGCTAGTCGTTGGCCATACAGTGGTAAACAGGGCTAACAAGGTCTCTGTACTCCTCACAGTTTACCTTCTAGAGGTGAGAGATGCACAATACACAAATATTCTCAAATGGTCCAACAGGGTCATGGAATAAAATGAAGAGGGGGTGTCTATTTTAGACAGGATGATCAACAAAGATGGCATTTAAAATCTGAAAGATTAGAAGAAGGTTCTAATGTCAAGATCTGGGTGAAGAGTGTCCCAGGGAGAAGGACTAGCAAGAGCAATCAATGGTCATACCTGAGCAGAAGTGGATTTGGCCCATTTGGAGTGGTAGGAAGACAGAGGTAGAATCTAGTAAAATGAGTGGGGAAGTTGGTAGGAAATGTGATCAACTGGTAGGAGATTTACTAAGTAGAATCTAGTCAGTGAGTGGAAAAGTTGATAGGAGATGTGGTCAGCAAGAGAGCCACAGGTCTGATATCACAGAAGCCATGAAAAATGATTGGACTTTATTATAATAGACTTGTAGGGGTACCTAGGTGGCCCTGGGTTAAGCATCCAACTCTTGATTTTGGTTCAGGTCATGATCTCATGGTTCATGAGATGGAGCCCCGCATGGGGCTCTGCACTGTCAGTGCAGTGCTTGATATTCTCTCTCTGCCCCTCCCCAACTCACACGCACACTCACACTCACTCTCTCTCTGTCTCTCTCTCAAAAAAAAACCAAATTGGAAGGCACTGGAGTCTCTCTCTCTCTCTCTCTCTCTCTCTCTCTGTCTCTCTCTCTCTCAAAAAAAAAAAAACAGATTGGAAGGCACTGGAGTGTTTACACACAGAGCAATATGATCTGTATTTGGCTTTTAAAAGATGATTCTGCCAGTTGGGTGGAGATGGGGGGTATGGTGGGAGAGGGTGTAAGAGTGAGGGTAGAAGCAAGAAGGCCAGGTTGGAGACCTGGTGAGAGATGATGGTGACTCAGACTAAAATGACCTCAGTAGAGAAGAATGAAGTGGTCAGATTCTGGGTCCGTTTAGAATCATGGGTCTGATTCAGGCCCTTGGGTGATTCCCCCTGAGCTTCAGTTTGCTCATCTGTAAAAGAAGACCATGCTACCTGCCTGCCTATGTCACAGCATTACTGGTGAGTCACGGGGAAACTGCTCCCAGATCCGCTAAGCATCATCGCATTACCTTGAGCTTCCTAATGGCAAGTATGCATTTGTAGATCACTTCCTACTTTCCAAATCACTATCACCACTTGGTTCTCCTTCATCCTTAAGACAAGATAAGCAACAGGATTCCTATTTTACAAGAAAGATGAATTGAAACTTGTTTGAGGAGACATTTGTTCTAGGTACTGCAGACCTCATTTTTTGCAGATAACCTTGATAAAGTGGTAATTTCCCAAAACCTAAACAAATTAGTCTCCACAAGAATAGGTTAAATCCATAGGACTCCTGGGGTTGGGGTGAGGACTCCAAAAATCTGTTCTTTCTAAACCAACCACATTAACCACATAGAATAAAATGAGTGATATGAAAGATGGTTGTCTAAAGAACAGTTGTTCTGTTAGAGTGGCAAGATTATGAGTGAAAGATGTTCCTTTCAGGTTACTGATAACAATGTATTCTCAATCAAAATATATCTGAAAAAATAATCTCATTAGACTAGCATTAGAATCGTCACACTGGTAAAAATCAGAAGCAATGCATTCATTTACTCATAACATGTTTTTTTGAATGCTTAACTACCTACCAAGTACCAAGTACTATGCTAGGTGCTTGATGTTCATAGGGAAACCAAGAGGCATAGTCCCTGCTTTAGTGGCTCTGATAAGTCTAGATTCTTTGCAACAAAAAAGGAATTATACGATATTTACTGGAATATTTAAAGGAATGAAATTATCTTTATGATTGCAAAAAAAAAAAAAAACAACCACTGAAAGCAAGGCTAAATACTAGAGGAACACAGTACATCTTAAGAAAAATTGTTCAAAACTTGCAAATGAGTCAAAAAGCAAGCAGGATGTCCTTTCAATGTCACATTGGAGCATTGTTTAACAGGCCCTCTCATACATCACCAAATTTTTCCAGGGGAATGCACCTTTGTTTGACTTTTTTAAAAATTTAAAACGAATCAAAAAACCATACTCTGTGAAGTTAACATGTTAACTGTAGATTTTTCTCTGGCAGAGATGCAAATGACTTCAGTATGGTAGAAAGATAACTAAGGATTATGGTTGTTTCACCCGATGGGGCATTGACCACTTTTACATCCGTCCCAGCACATGATTTCAACATTTTCTCGGATGCATGCACCACCCCTGTTCCTCTATGCTTTGAACCAGCTACACCATCCTACTCACTGCCTCATTAATGAAGTGAAAGAATCTTTGTCACCCATTCATCCTATATTCATACGAGTAATGTTTTTAACTTTTTCAAGATTACACTTCTGCGATTTCTTGATACAACCTTAAAATCATGTTTTTGCAGAATGTAACGCTGTGGCACATGCACATACTGTGAAGTGAAGAATGAAAGACACAAAACTGTGCATATGGTATGGTTCCAATTTTATCGATATATATTTATAGGAACACACACACAAAGACTGGAGAAAAAAGGAGAGACCAGGAAAGCAGCGGAAAGAAGCCAAAAGCAGAAAAACAGTGGGAAAAGAGGAGAGGTAAGCCAGGGAGAGGACCCGCTGTTTTCTGCCTGCTCTGGGTCTCCCGGACCCCCACCACCTCCCGGGGTGCACAACGTGGGAACAAAGCCCGGGCTCCCAGGCTGGGAGACCGCGGGGGAGTTGCAGGGGGCGACTCCCACGTCCTCCGGCCACCCAGCCCACCCATCTCCATCCTCACCCAGCAACCCCGCACCCCGCCACTTACTTCTGGTCCACGCCGGTAGGGCGAGTGCCAGCAAGCAGAGCGGGACGGCGCCCACGCCCCCGGGCATGGTGGCAACTGCCCCTCGCGCGCTCCGCGCTCACAAGCACGCGGCCATGCCAGCCCCCCGGCCAGGCGGCGGCGCGTCTGGAACCCACTGCTCTCCCAGCGCCTCCCAGCCCGGCTCCCAGCCATCGGCGAGATGCTCCGCCCTCAGCTCCGCAGGGCTCCGCCGCGGGGTGGAGGAGGGGACGCGCCCGCCAGGAGAGGGGGCGGGAGGAACCGCCGGGGAGGAGCCTGGGGGACCCTTGGGCAGCCCGGTCGGCTCAGGTAATGGAGACCGGCTTAGGGAGAGTCGGAGCCTGAGGGGGGCAGGCTTCACGGTGGGCGAGGCCTCGGGAGGGTCGGGGCTCGGGCTTCTAGGAGTTAAAACTGGACCCCTCTCTGCACCAGGGCCCGTTTCCTCTGTCCCACACTGTGCTAGACGTCTTGGGTGACACCCAGAGGCTTCTCACCCAGCACCGTGCCCTAGAGGCCGCTGCCACTCTTGGAGGCAGGCTCTGAAAGAGTTAACCGAGCCACCAAGCACAAAGAACTAAGTGCTATATGGAGTTGTTTTTTTAGCCGGACACAAATCTAGGAGCCATTCCTCTGACTGGGAGGAGGGGGGTGTTCGAGAGAGGATTCCCAGAAGAGAAGACATCTGAGCTCCGGAGGAGGAGAAATGGAACACCAGGCAGAGAAAACGGAGTAGACAAATGTGCTAGGGCGGGAAAGCCCACAGGCTGTATTGGGGGAAAAAACCGAAATTAGCTGTAGTAAGGATTTAGGGCTTTGGAGGGAAATGAAGAGAGATGAGGCCTAAAAATAATAATGAGGACCTCACTTACTGAGGACTCACTATATGTTCAAGTAAGAAAAAAAAAAAGGTAACTAAGATGGATACAGCCCTTACTAAGTGCCAGACACTGTCCTCAGCACTTTATATACATTAACTTAATTAATTAATTAACTAATCTAGGAAAAGAACTACTTGTATTGTCCTTTAAAATGTACCAGGGACTCTGCATACATCATCTCTCAGCCCACTAATACTCTGGGCTCTTACCCTGTTTTAGAGATGGGAAAACTAAATCTGAGGCGCTAAGTAATGTGTGCAAGGTCACACAGCTAATGTCAGAGTCAGGATTCATGCCCACCTCTGTATAACTCCAGAGCCTGATGCAGCACACCTTATTTTATAGATGGATAACAGATAACCAGAGAGAAGTGGCTTGCCTAAGATCCCTTGGCAAGTTTTGGTGAAGCCTTGTTCTAGAAACCAAGTCTCAGACCTCTTGTCATCTCTTCCTTTACTGCGCCTGTTTCTTCAGACCCAGGTTTGTACAACTCAACAAAATACTGTGTATTGGGAAGGTGATGAGTAGGTAGGTCTGTCAAAACCATTGGGTACCCATGGGATAAATAAAATATATGGTTTTGCCATTGATGTATTTTTTAAGTTTATTTATTTAATTATTGAGTGAGAGAGAATGAGAGCAGGGTAGGGGCAGAGAGAGAGGGAGAATCCCAAGCAGACTTTGCACTGTCAGCGTGGAGCCCCACTCCAGGCATGATCCTATGAACTGAATGGCAAGATCAGGACCTGAGTGGAAATCAAGAGTCAGATACTTAACTGACTGAGCTACCGAGGCACCCCAGCCATTGATATACTTAGAGGCTATAATCTGCTTGAGCTGCCATAACAAAATACCTCAGACTGGGTGTATTAAACAACAAAACACTGTTTTCACAGTTCTGGAGGCTAGAAGTTCAAGATCAAGGTGCTGGCTTAGTTGTTTTCTGGTAAGATCTTTCTTACGGGCTTGTAGAAGGCCACCTTCTCACTGAGTTCTCACATGGTGTCTCCTCTCCTTGTGTGGAGAGAGCAAGCTCTTCTCTCTTCCCCTTCTTATAAGGACACAAATCCCTTCAGGTCAGAGCCCCACTCATGATCTCATTTAATCTTTATTACCTCTATATAGGCCCTATCTCCAAAGACAGTCACTCTGATAGTTAGGGCTTCAGCATATGAATTTGACGGAGACACAGTTCAGTCCCTAACATTCTTTCCTTTGATCCCCCCAAAATTCATATGCTCATTGTGCACAAAATACATTCATACCATCCCAACAATCTCCAAAGTCTTAATCCATTCAAGCATCAGTTCCAAGTCCAAAGTCTCACCTAAATATCACCTAAATCAGATATGGGTGAGACTCCAAGTATGATTATCCTGAGGCAAAATTCTTCTCTACCTAGACACCAGACAAGTTACATGCTTCTTGGAATACAGGTATAGGATAGACATTCCCATTCCAAAAGGGAGAAATCAAAAGGAAGGAAGGGGTGATGGACAAATTCAAATTCAGACAAATTCAAAACCTAGCAAGGCAAATTCCACTAAGTCTTAAAGCTCTAGAATAATCCTCTAGCAGAATGCTCTGCCTTTTGGACCCACTGGGGGTAGTGTCATCCTCACTAGGCAGTAGCCTTGCCTCCTCCACTGGAGGCAGAGCCCCACCCCTATGGCTTTTTGCCACAGCCATGCCTCTGAGGCCCTAAGCAGGGACAGCCCAGAGCCCTGAAACCAAGAGGGGGTCCTACCTTCTGAAACCCAGAAGGAAATGGCTTTGCTCTATGGGCTGTATGATCCAGACATATAGCGGGAATGGTAGCACTGATGATCTGTGAATCACCTTCAGGGTCATTCTTCCCTTTTCTTTTCTTTTTTTTTTTTTAATTTTTTAATGTTTGTTTATTATTGAGACAGACACAGAGCATGAGTAGGGGAGGGGCAGAGAGAGAGGGAGACACAGAATCTGAAGCAGGCTCCAGGCTCCCAGCTTGTCAGCACAGAGCCTGATGCGGTGCTCAAACGCATGAACCGTGAAGTCATGACCTGAGCCTAAGTCGGACACTTAACCGACTGAGCCACCCAGGCGCCCCCATTCTTCCCTTTTCTTAAAAGATAAAGCATATTTACAGCCAAATAACTTTATTATCCTGTCCTGTAGAATCCCAGAGATCCAACACTCTTCTTTATTTTACTCTGTCTCTGTTCCCTTTGGTCCAAACTGACATGGTTTGTGCTGGTATAAATCCCATCTTTATATTCCTTGTTTCTGCTGAGCTGGTTGATAAACTGCATGGGTGACCTCCTTGTGGAGTGATTGGCCAGACACACCCTAGAACATGCACTCTTGTTTTTTGCAACATGGATAGGCTGAGAATTTTGCAAATCTTCACACTCTGGTTTGTTTTTGCTTAGCAATCCCTTCCATTTGCCTCTCTCCTCTCATGTTTTACTGTAAACAGCAAGGAGAAATCAGGCCATACCTTCAACGCTTTGCTTAGAAATCTCTTTAGCTAAATATCCAAGTTCATCATTTGCAATTTCTACTTTCCACGAAACACTAGAACACGATTCAGCCAAGTTCTTTGCTACTTTATGATAAGGATCACCTTTCTCCCAGTTTCCATTTCCATGTTTCGCATTTCCACCTGAGGCCTCATCAGAATCAGCTGTAACGTTCATAGTTCTACCAACATTCTGTCCATGATGATATGTGTCTTCTCTAAAGTAAGAGATGATTTCTTTAACAGCTCTTCTCTTTCCTTCCTCAGCCCTCACAAGAATTGCCTTTAACATTCTATTTCTACCAACAGTCCCTTCAAGGTAACTTGGGATTCTTTTTCTATCATGTACCCCAAAGCTTATCCAGTCTCTATCTATTACCCAGTTCCAAAAATACTTCCATATTTTTAAGTAACTCCCCGCCCCCCCAATGCCACTTCTTGATACCAAAATCTGTATTACTTGGCTAGGGCTGCCATAGCAGAATACCACAGACGGGGCGACTTAAACAACAGAAATTTATTTTCTCACAGTTCTGGAGGCTGGAAGTCCAAGGGTGTCGGCAAGGTTGGTTTCTGGTGAGGTCTCTTTTCCTGGTTTGTAGACAGCCCCCTTCTGCTGTGTCCTCCTGTGGCTACTTCTCTGTGTGTGTGCAGACAGAGAGCTCTGGTTTTCCACTTCTTATAAGGACACTAATCTTAGCAGATCAGGGCCCCACCCTTATGACTTCATTTAACCTTTATTACTTCCCAATAGGTCCTGTCTCCAAATATAGTAACATCGTAGGTTAGGGCTTCAACATATGAATGAGTGATGTGGGTTTGGGGAGTGGGGAAGACATAATTCAGTTCATAACAGGGGCTTTTGCCTTAGAACCATGAGACTAGAATTCTAGTCCCAGCTCTCTCCAACCAGCTCTGTAACTTTGGGTAAGTCACTTCTTTCTGGGCCTCAGTTTCTAACCAATGACCTGGGAATGGAAATTCTGTCCCAACCTATTTCTCCCAACCTATTTCACCCAGGAGCTATGAGAACTGTTGACATAATGGTGAAGGTGCTGCCCAGTGAAAAACACTGAGGTGCCAAGTCTCACTGAGTCTATGGACAATATACTTGCAAAAGGTATACAAACTCTGTATGTGAAATCTCCTTCCATTTGCTGACACTCAGTGATCAATATTTAATCAGCATGTCCCCCTGATAATTGGAAAGTAGCTCACAAGAAAAAAGTCAAGTGGTTACAGCACTAAACAAGTAGTGAGAAAGTTCCTAATTCTGTCTCTCATCCACTCCCCACTCCATACTTATACACAGAAACAAACAACTTTTGACCCCATGGAAGCCTTTCCATTTATTTGTAAAGAATGTATTTGTTATTTGTAAAGAATACTACATCTCTATGTAATCTTTAAAATATTCTTGACATTCAACCTAGTAATTACATTTCTGGGAAACTATCCTAAAAAAATAATCTGCAAGATTTACGGATTAGAATGTTAATAGTGGTATTATTTATAATAGTGAAAATATTGGAAACAACCTGAATATCCAACTGTGAAGGAACAGTTAATAAATTGTAGAGTATCTATATGATAGATTATTATACATTCATTTGAAATAGTGTTTACAAAGAGTTTATGCTCTGATGTTAAGTGAAAAAAAGCAGGGTCCAAAATTACATTTAAGTATGATCTCACCTATGTAAATAAAAGACATTTCTAAAAAGACTAGAAGGAAATGTGCCAAAATGTTAGAGTATTTATCTCTGGGTGGTGAGACTATTGGTGGATGAAGGTTACTTGTTTAATTGGGGGGGGGGGTTGTTTGTCTTTTTGTTTTTGCCTCTTCCATTTCCATTTTTTTAATAATAATTACATATTACTTTAGTAATGGGGGGTGTATGGGTAAGATGGTAAACACAGGAAAGGATCACAAGAGGAATAGTGGTTTACCCTGGTGTCTTACACAGAGAGTTTTGCATGCTTGACTCTCTCCTCTGTTGTTAGGGAAACTGAGGCAAAGTTAGAGCAACCAGTTCCAAATTTTGGGAGTCCAAGGGACCCAGGTCACTGTTCTATCTAACTACAGGGTACTGTCATGGTTAGGAGGTGGCCATCATATCAGGGTTTAAATCCCTGTGCTATCCTTTACAGCTGTGTGACCGTGGGAAAATAAACTTTTCTCTGACTTTGTTGCCTTATCTATAAAGGACACTGATAATGATGCTTCCTAGATCAGAGTTTTTGTGAGGCTTCAATGGTTGCTTGAATAATACCTCTCACAAAGTAAGCAGTCAATAAGTGTTAGCTTTTATTATCCTCATTCTACTGCTGTTAAGTACAGGGGTGAGGAGTTTATAATGCTTAGCTTGTGCTTTTAATTGTATGATGTATGAAGAGTCTAATTATATACTGATTCTTTAATTATTATCAAAGATAATGATCCTATTAAACTGTAATTTTCTTTTTCTTACCCCTCTCCCACTACATTGTGAGCCTTTTGTGAATAGGAGGTACACCTTGTTCTTCTCTCATCCCACCAGCATTTAGAAGGCACAATAAATGTTTAATTAAATAAATTATAAATTAAATAATTATTATTTCATTCTGGTTCAGCACATTTCCAAGGTGCTCTTAGGAATTTTCTTCACTGGTCCTTACTATGGGAATAATGATGGCCCAGTGACAACTTTGCTTTGTAAACCATTTTTCCAGCAACTAGCTCTTTTTTTAGTGTACATAACTATGAATTTTGACAAATGCATACAATTTGAATAACCACTTCCACCATTAGGATCACCCCCAAAACTTCGCTTCTGCTTCCTGTCATTCCCAACTACTAGCAATCACTGATTGGCTTTCTGTCCCTATAGCATTGCCTTTTCCAGAATGCCACATAAATGGAACCATACAGAATTTAGCATTTTGAGTCTGGCTTCTTTCATTCAGCATAATGTACTTAAGATTCATCTATGTTGTTGCATGTGTCAATAGTTCCCACCTTTTTATTGTTCAGTAATATTACATTGTGTGAATGTACCATAGTTAGTTTATCCATTTACCAGTTGAAGACCATTGGGTTTTTCCAGTTTTTGATAATTATGAATAAAGTCACTATAAATATTCAAGTTTTGTGTGAACATACGTTTTCATTTCTCTAGGGTAAATAATTAGGAGTGAACTTGCTAGGTCTTGTGGTTAAATATATGTTTCACTTCATAATAAACTACAGAAAAGTATGGTTGTATGGTTTTGCATTCCCGCAAGCAATACATGAGAGTTCCAGTTGCTCCACATCCTTGGCAGGACTTGGTATTGTCAGGTTTTTTTTTATTTTAGCCATTTTAATAGATGTGTAGTTTTCCAGCAACACTTTTACATTTCAAGTACTCTATGAGGGGCCAGATTAGGATTATTGGATCCATTTTGACAGAAGGAATTAAAGCTTAAATGGGTCTTTTACTCAAGTTCTTTGGTTATGTTCAAGATTTTAGTCTTTAATTCCTGTTTTTCTCTTGGTGATCCACAGAAGAAGCAAATCCCTCCAACCTTCGGGGCACGCATAAAGCTCTTGGAATCACTTTTTCAACAGCATTTCTTGAGCACTTAATTATGTGCCCAGTATTTGCTAGAATCTACAAACACTGGGCACTATCTAGTTAAGGTTCCTCCATGTCTTTACATAGCTTGATAGCTCCTTTCTTTTTATCACTGAATAATATTGTGTTGTTTTGGTATACCACAGTTTCTTTATCTGAAGGCCATCTTGATTGCTTCCCATTTGAGCAATTATAAATAAATAAGTTATATATACCATGTGTAGGTTTTTGTGTGGATGGACGTAAGTTCTGAATTCATTTGAGTTAATATCCAGGAGCATGATTGTTAGATTATATGTTAAGACTATGTTTAGTTTTTAAAATTAAAATAAAAATAAATTTTAAAAAGTATGTTTAGTTTTGTAAGAAACTGCTGAACTGTCTTCCAAAGTAGCTGTACCATTTTGCATTCTCACCAGTAATGAATGAGTGTTCCTGTTGGTCCACACTGTTGTCGGCATTTGGTGTTGTCGGTGTTTTGGATTTTAGCCATTCTAATAGGTGTGTAGTGGTATCTCATTGTAATTTGCCATTTTCTAATATGATGTCAAAAGTATTTTCATATATTTATTAGCCATCTGTGTATCTTCTTTGTTGGGGTAGGTATCTATTAACAAATTTTGGGCCATTTTTTAATCAGACTGTTTGTTGTCCTTTTGCTGAATTTTATGTGTTCTTTGTGTACTTTGGAGAACAGTCCTATACCAAATGTGTCTTTTGCAAACATTTTCTCCCAGTCTGTGGCTTATCTTTCCATTCTAATGGCATTGTCTTTCACAGAGCAGAAGTTTTATAATTCTGATGAAGTCCTCCTTACCAATTATCTTTTTCATGGATTGTGTGTTTGGTGTTGTATCTAAAAAGTTGCTGCATTCCCAAGGTCATATAGTTTTTCTTCTATATTACCCTTTAGGAGTTTTATAGTTTTACATTTATGTAGTCTGTGATCCATTTTTAGCTGATTTTTGTGAAGAATGTAAGGCCTTTGTCTAAATTCCTTTTTTTTTTAATGTGGTTGCCCAGTTTTGCCAGTGCCACTTGTGGAAAGGAAAAATCTTTGCTCCATTGTACAGCATTTGCTCCTTTGTCAAAGATTAGTTGACTATATTTATGTGAGTCTATTTCTGGGAACTTAATTGTGTTCCATTGACCTATTTGTCTATTCTTTTGCCAATACCACACTGTCTTGATTAGTGTAGCTTTATAGTAAGTCTTGAAGTTGTCCAACTGTTCTCCTTCAATATTGTGTTGGTCATTCTGAGTCTTTTACCTCTTTATGTAAACTTTAGAGTGACTGTTGATATCCACAAAATAACTTGCTGAGATTTTGATATTTTGATAAGGGTTGTATTAAATCTATAGATTAACTTGGGAAGAACTTTCTTTCTTTCTTTCTTTCTTTCTTTCAAAAGAGAGCATGCATGATTAGAGGAGGGGCATAGGGAGAGAAAGAGAATCCTAAGCAAGTTCCATGCCACCACAGAGCCCAATGCAGGGCTCAGTGTGGGGCTCAATCCCCCAACTGTGACGTCATAACCTGAGCTGAAATCAAGAGTCAGACATTTAACCAACTGAGCCACCCAGGCACCCCAAGGGAAGAACTGACATCTTGACAATAGTGAATCTTCCTATCCATGAACATGGAATATCTCTCCATTTATTTAGTTCTTCTTTGATTTCATTCATCAAAGTTTATAGTTTATAGATCTTGTACATATTTTATTAAATTTATGCCTAAGTATTTAGTTTTGGGGGATACTAATATAAATGATGCTTCATTTTTACTTTCAAATTCCACTTGTTCCTTGCTAATATACAGGAAAGTGATTTTTGCACATTAACCTTGTATATCTTGTAACCTTGCTAAAATTACTTATTAGTTCCAGGAGCTTTTTTGGTCAACCTTTCAGATTTTTTACATAGATGGTTATGTCATCTGCAAAGGAAAACTATTTTATTGCTTCCTTCCCAATCTGTACATCTTGTATTTTCTTTCCTTATTTTATTGCATTAGCTAGAACTTCCTGCATGATATTGCAAAGGAGTGGTGAGAAGATGCATCCTTTTTTTGTACCTCATCTGAATGGAAAAGGTTCAAGTTTTTTGCCATTAAGTATGATGTTAGCTCTAGTTTTTTTCCTTTATCAAGTTAAGGAAATTCTTAGTTTACTGAGAGTTTTTATAATGAATGGGTGTTGGGTTATAATGAATGGGTTTATAATGAATGGGTGTTGTCAAAAGTTTTTTTCTGTATCTATTGATATGATCATGTGATTTTTTTAACCTATTGATGTGACAGATTAAATTAATTGATTTTTGAGTGTTAAACCAGTCTTGCATACTTGAGACAAACCCCACTTGGTCATTGTAGATAATTCTCTTCGTGCACTGTTGGATTCAATTTGCTAGTATTTTATTGAGAATTTTTGCATCGATTTTCATGAAAGATTTTGATCTGTAGTTTTCTTTTCTTGTAATGTCTTTACCTGGTTTTGATATAAGGGTAATGCTGTTCTCATATAATGAGTTAGAAAGTATTTCTTCTGCTTCTATTTTCTGAAACAGATTGTAGAGAACTGGTATAATTTTGTCCTTAAATGTTTGGTAGATTTTACCAGTAAATCCATCTGAGTCTGGTGCTTTCTGTTTTGGAAGGTTATTAATTATTGATTCAATTTCTTTAATGGATATAGGCCTATTCACTTTGTCTGTTTGTTCTTGTGTCAGTTTTGGGAAATTGGGTCTTTCAAGGAATTGGTCCATTTCATCTAGGTTACCATATGTGTGGGTATAGAGTTGTTCATAGTATTCTTTTATTAGCCTTTTAATGTGCACAGCATCTGTAATGATGTCCCTCTTTCATTTCTTTTTTTTTCTCTTCTTATTTAAAAACATTTCTTTTTCAGCAGGCTTCATGCCCAGTGCAGAGCCCAATGTGGAGCTTGAATTTACAAACCTGAGAGAGATCAAGACCTGAGCTGAGATTAAGAGTTGGACACTTAACCAACTGATCCACCCAGCTTCACCTCCCCTCGTTTACTTCTGATATTAGTAATCTGTGTCTTCTGTCTTCTTTTCATGTAATCTGTGTTTTCTGTCTTCTTTTATTATTTATTTTCTTCTGCTTACTTTGTATTTAATTTACTCTTCTTTTTCTAGTTTCATAAGGTGGAAGCTTAAATTACTATTTTTTTTTCTTTTTTCTAATATACAAATTCAATAAATTTCCATTATGCACTACATTCACTATATCTCACAAATTTTATGAGCTAGTTTTCATTTTTATTTAACCCAAAGTAGTGTCAAATTATTCCTGAGATTTCTTCTTTGACCTGTTATTTAGAAGTGTATTATTTAATCTTCATGTATTTTGAAATTTTCCATTTATCCTTTTGTTATTGCCTTCTGGTTTAATTCCATTATGGTCTGAGAGCTGACATGGTATGATTTCTATTCTTTTTAACTTGTTAAGGTATGTTTTATGACTCTGAATATGGCCTATAGTAAAGAATGTTCTATGTGATCTTGAGGAAAATATGTTTTCTGTTTTTGTTGGATCAACTAGTCTATAGATGTCAATTATATCCAGTTGATTTATGGTGTTGTTGAGTTCAACTATATCCTTACTGATTTTCTGCCTGCTGAATCTGTCCCTTTGTGATAGAGGGGTATTGAAGTCTCCAACTATGTAATAGTGGGTTCATCTATTTCTCTTTGCAATTCTATTAGTTTTTGCCTTACATGGTTTGATGCTCTGTTGTTAGGTACAGGCATATTAAGGATTTATATGTCTTCTTGGAATATTGACCCCTTTATCATTATGTAATGCCCTATTTTATCCCTGATAACTTTCCTTGCTTTGATATCTTCTCTCTCTCTGAATTTAATATAGCTGTTCTTGCTTTCATTTGAACAGTGTTAGCATGGTATTTTTTTTTTCACCCATTAACTTTTCATGTATAACTGTCTTTATATTTAAAGTGGGTTTCTTGTACACAACATATAATTGGGTCTTTTTTTTATCCACTCTGACAATCTCTCTCTCTCTTTTTAATTGGTGCATTTAGACTATTGACATTCCGCGTGATTGTTGATATAATTGGATAAACATTTATTATATTTTTTACTGTTTTCTACTTGTCTTTGTTCTTGTTTTTGTCTTCCACTCTTTTTCTGCCTTTTGTGGTTTTATTTGAACATCTTGGATAACTCCATTTTCTCTCTTAGCATATTGATTATGCTTCCCTTTTTTACACTTTTTTTAGTGGTGCTCTGGAGTTTGTAATATACATTTACACCTAATCCAATGTGTTTCAAATAACACTATACCACTTCAAGGGTACTGTGAGTACCTTATAATAACAAAATAATCTCAATTTCTCCCTCCTGTCCTTGCATCATTACTTTTATTCATGCCACTTATATATAAGCATGGATATGCTAATGCCTTGTGATCCTGATGCTGTTGATCAGAAAGCACATTTTCAGAACCACTGCTCTCAGATGCCATTAAAAGAAATTGCAATTACCCTTTTGCCTCGTTTCCAAATTTTAGATAATTTTTCTCAACAGTTACCAACATTAAAAAAGAAATCAGGGGGCACCTGGGTGGCTCAATTGGTTAAGCATCAGCTTCAGCTCAGGTCATGATCTCACAGTTTGTGGGTTCGAGCCCCACATCGGCCTCTGTGCTGACAGATTCTGTGTCTGCTTCAGATTCTGTGTGTGTGTGTGTCTCTCTCTGCACCTGCCCCATTCATGCTTTGTCTCTTTCTCTCTCTCAAAAATAAACATTTTTTTAAAACCAGGAGGGTTTTGTTTTTGCTTGTTTGTGTGTGTGTGTGTGTGTGTGTGTGTGTGTGTGTGTGTTTATCCTGGCCCTGGCTTCTTTTGAAACATTAAAAGATTGGACAATAGTAAGCCTAAATTCTCCCATGATGACAACTGGCAGATAATATTAGCTGCTCCTTTTAGGGAGAATATTTGTTCTCCATTTTGTCAAAGTCACCACCACCCTCGGCCCACATCACTCATTTATTTTATTTGATTTTTCTATCCTTGCAAAAGACAGTAGACATTTAATGCAGAATTTTGAGGAGGGGCATCAGCATGGCTGGTTAATCCTATCTAATTAATTCAGGCATCTATGGCTGGCTTCACAGAAGTGCGACCCAGGCAGGTGCACAGGACCCCACTCTCAGAAGGGCCCCATACTTGGCTTAATGCTCTGCTGTTGCTCTCTTGAAATTCTTGATACTTTTTGGACAAGGGGGACCCACATTTTCATTTTGTATGGGAATCCACAAATCATGTAGTTGATCCCTCAGCGACCTCACATTTAATGGTAACCTTCTCATCACCAGACTGCAAAGTAGAGATGGGGAAAGGTAATTCCGGGATCAGAGATCATCTTCAGAAATCATCTTATTCAGCAGACGAGGTAATTATTTCATTTTATAGCTAGAGCTACCAAGGTCCAGAAAGAGGGAATTGACTTCTTCAAGGTCATGGACAAACCCTGAAAAAGGAGCCAAATTGGAAATCTAAAGTGATGAGTCTGCAAGGCAGTGAATACTAAGGCTGCCAGTGAGTTTATGTTTCTGATGTACTTCTGCATACCAATGAGAAAATCCCTGTTTGTCACTTAGCTCAGTCAACTTTAGGCTGATCTGACTGAAACAGGTGAAGGAGGTGAATAAAACTGAAGGGTTTATACAGATCACGAAAACTGTATAAACAGACTTAGTTTAGAATAAAGATTGGGAAGAAAGAAAATATTATACATGAACTCTACCCCTATGTGTGTTACAAAGGGCAGACCTCCACCTAAATCCCTAATAAATTGCAAAGAGAGAAGGAAGGCATTCAGGGAATGCCAATATACAGCCTGATTAAAAATGGCAATCAAAGTTCAAGGAAGCACTTAATTTTAGCTGGCCCCACTTAGCTGGAAAATAGCTCAATTACTTGTAGGTCTCAGCTGCCTGGTTTCAGTTAATGGCTGCATACACCCACTGAGAGAGCTGAGTCCCTGAAGCTGATCAAGTGGTAAGTTGGACTGGGAGTTAGACAAGTAAGTTAGCCCCAGTCGTCTTGCACCTATCCATATCAGCGCCTGTGGTCTGGATGGGGCAGAGCCTCCCTCCAACCCATCCACCCCCTCAGAGATAGTCAAGGAGCCAAGACCTGGGTACAGAACTCTGCCCCCATACCCACTGTGCTTGGCTCGGTGGTGGGTATGTGGTCCTGAGCTGGATAATCCGCCCTGAGACTCTTGACAGCCCTATCCAAACGTTTCTTCCTTTTCTTCAGAGATGGTTAGCGATGTACGTTTGGGCCTGGGTGGGTAGATCTTTTGCTACTGTGTCAGGAAACAACCCGTCTAAAAATGAAGTCAAATAGTGGCAAGAAATAGAGACAAGGGCCTAATAATATTATTTGAACCTGTGGATCCAGGCATGTCTGAAATAAACATACCCCTTGAATTTCTCAATTACATGAACCAAATTTGGGTGGGGGCGGTTTAAGTCCATCTGAGTTAGGAGTTTGTCCCTTGTGACTGAAAATGTCTCACTAACATAAAGGCCTTCTCCATCCTAGACACTAGGCTAAGTAGGTGCTGGGGTTAAAATAGTGGACAAGACATACATCATTCCTATCTTCATGGTACTTAGAGTCCAGTGGGAGGATGGCAATAAGCAACCAACTACACAAACAAATCAAATATAATAATTATGCATTGAGATTTGTAAACAAGAAGAGCTAAGAGAATAAGAATGGAGGACTACGTTAGACAGCATGGTTGGGGAAGGCTCTTATTTGAGTGTCTTTTAAGCTGAGAGTCAGCAGTAATGAAGAACCAGGAGAAGAGATTTCTGGGAAGAGCAAATAGGAACTGCTCTTAGTCTTGAAAAAGTCTGATTCATTCAAGGAATTGAAAGAAGGCCGTCATTCATTCATTTGTTCATATAATCAAATGTCAGTTAGTCAGTGGCTTGGTGCTAGGCACAGGGAGACTAGATAAATAAAAGCAGTCTCTGACAAATTGACAAGATGTATTGTAAACTGTAAAAATGTTCATACCATTTCACTTAGCAATCCCACTTCTAGGAATTTGGTCAAAAGAGAAAGAAATAGAGATATCTGTAAAAATATCACCACAAGGATATTCACTGAAACATTTTTTCAACTTTGGATTGATGTACAACATATATGCATGTATTGAATGCACAGATAATAGGTATACCACTCGACTATTTTCACAATGTAAACACAGATGATTGGTACCCAGATGAAGAAAGAAGACATGACCAGCACTCCAGAAGCCCCCTTTTGCCCCTTTCTGCCCACATATCCCCTTCCCACCAAAGGGAACTATTAGCCTGACTTCTAACTGTATAGACTAATTTTATCATTTTTGTATTTTATATAAATAGAGTCACATAGTGTGTGGTTTACATTGTGGGAGTGGGGAAAGGTGGGGGAAGGTTGGGATGGCTTCTTTTGTTTAACATTATGTTTTTGAGCTTCCACGATATTATTTACATAGTTATAAGTTGCTTATTCTATATAGTACTCCATTATGGGAATGTACCACAAGTTATTTATCTATTCTTCTATTTATAGACATTTGGGTAGTTTCCAGTCTAAGACTATTATAAACAGTGCTGTTGTGAACAAAAATTTGGTTAATAAATATCTGCACTTCCTTGGGGTCTATACCTAAGAGTGGCAATAGTGGGTCATAGTATATGCTCCACCTTAGTAGATTGTGTGAAACAGTTTAACAACATGATTGCACCTGTTTACACTCCACCAGCTTTGTAAGAGAGTTCTAGTTTGTTCACATCCTTAATAACACTTTTAAAAATTTTAGCCATCTACTGGGTGTGTCAGTATCGAGTTGTGATTTCAATTTTCATTTCCCTAATGATTAATGAGGTTGAAAACTTCTTCATATGATTATTGGCCTTTGGATATCCTCTTTTCTGAAAAGTGTGGTCAAGTCTATTTCCTGTTTTTCTACTGAGTAGTGTTTTTTTTTTATTAGCTTGTAGGAGTTCTTTAAACATCCTGGCTACAAGCCATTAGCCAGATGTATGTATACAGATACTTTCTTCCACTTTATAAGGTGCCTTTTCACTCGCTTGGTGAAAAGAAATTCTTATATTAGGGCACCTGGGTGGTTCAGTTGGTTAAGTGTCTGACTTTGGCTTGGGTCACAGTCTCACGGTTCACAGGTTCAAGCCCCGCATGGGTGTCTGTGCTGACAGCTCAGAGCCTGGAGCCTGCTTTGGATTCTATGTCTCCTTCTCTCTCTGCCCTTCCCTTACTCGTGCTGTCTCTCTCTCTTTCAAAAAAACTAAACGTTAAAAAATTTTTAAAAAGACTTCTTATATTGTTGAATTTGTTAATTTGTTGTGTTTAGTACTTTTTGAATCCTATTCAAAGAATCGTGCAGTACCCCAGGATCAGAAAAATGTTCTTCCCCCCAAAGTTTTACTGTTTTTGTTTTACCTTTAGATCTGGAATCTATTGGAAATTGGTTTTGTTTATGGTATAAAGTAAAGATTAAGGAAATTTTTCCATGTGGTCATGGTTCCCAAACTGTGTACCAAGTCATCCTTGGGAGCCATAACAAATTCACAGGGGTGCCATGAGATATTTTACATTTTTTTGAGAGAAGCACGGTGATATCTGTTGGATGCCACACAAACTATTAACTCGAAGTAGTTCAGTTTCAACACTAAATCGTACTACATTCCTTTCCATGACATATTTTCGCAAAGCTGGGTTTTTTGAAGTTGCTGTGATAAAAGCAAATACTCCTTGAAATCAGGAGATGTGAATAATGGTATTCAATCTGGTTCCAAGGCCCAGTAAGACCTATAGTGCCCAACAAGAGCATAAATCCATTAATAAATATTGTGGTTGCTTAAAAATAAAATAAAATAAAATATTATTTTTTCTTTCAAATTATATGTACTATTTTTTCAAATGATTACTAAATTGTTAGAAATTAAGTACTTACTAACTTGTTTGGATCTAACTACTTAATAAAAAAAATTGTTACGTATTTCTTGAGGTGCCATGAAAAAAAAATTCCTGAGACATTAATGGTACCATGTATCAAGAAAGTTTGGGAAACTCACTGAGGCTGAGTCTAGGGCAGTCCCCATGATTCCCGTGGTGCTTATATTCTTGCATGATCTCTTCCTCGTGAGTCTGGGTGGGACCTGTGAATTGCTTCTAACTGATAAAATATAACAAAGGTGACAAGATGTATGTGATTATGTGTACATGATTGTGTTACTTAAAACTGTTACACCCAACTACTCTCTGAGCTACTCCATGGAGAGAGGCATGCAGTAAGGAAGTGTGAATGGCCTCAAGCTAACAGTCAGCAGAAAATTGAGGCCCTCAGTTTGGCAGCCTGCAAGGAATTGAATTCTGCCAATAACCACATGAATTTGATTTGCAGATCCTTCCCCAGTTGAACCTCTGATAATATTGCAGCCCTAGCCAACACCTTGACTGCAACTTTGTGAGACCCTTAAGCAGAGGGCCTAGGTAAGCCATGTCTAAACTCTTGTCTACAGAAACTTTGAGATAACATGTGTACATTGCATTAAAATACAAGTTAGTGGTAATACTGTTAAACAGCAATAGATAACTAATACACCTGTCATATGGATATCTCATTGACCAGCAACACTTAATGAAAAGACCATTCTTAGCAGTGTCATCTTTAGCATAAATCAGACACTGCATTTCTTTATAATAATGAGAAATAAAAACCACCTAAATTTTCAATAGAGTTTTGATGAAAAAGGCCATGATACATTTTCTATCTGACTAGGAATAACAAATGGTCAAGAAAAATCATAAGGACAAACAGCTGATTTACATGGGAAAGTTTTCACAATATATCACTTAAGTGAAAAAAATGAGTTTCAAAGTCATATGTTTAATTATATTCTACTTGTGCAAAATGTGAGTTTTGTGTGTATCTGCACTAAAAAGACTGTTAAAACGTCTTTGGGAGAGGAAGGATTACAAGTGCTTAGCAACATTTTTGTGCGTTTTTAAGATTTTCTACAGAGAATTGCCCACCAATTTCCTACATTTCTACTTTTATACACACATGAATTCATATACACATGAATTTTTTTTAAGTCCAAGAACAGTCCCTGCCTTGAAGGAGTTTGTGGTATGGTAGAAGGAGATAGGCTTTAGACAAATAAGGGTGCTATAAAGTTAGATGTATATTTGTGACTATTTGGAGAGCCAACTTGAACTATCTCAACACAAAGGGCTCACAGACAGTGGCTGGCTTTGCTTGGATTATATCCCATCCTTGGACCAATTGCAATATCCAGAATATGAGGTTCTAGGTCCGCATCATGAGCCCACCCTATGAGTCCTGCCTATCATCAGCACCACATGGGGGCAGGGGGCTTCCCGAAGAAAAGGGAGTGCCATAACCAGAAGAAAAAGAGGAAGAAAAAGAGGAAAAGTGACAGTGAAAGACCAAACAAGAAGCCGTCAGTTTTGCCTGGAGGAACAGGGCAAAGGCACAGAGGAAGTTACACTTAACCTGAGTGTTCAAAGGTGAAGAGGTGTTTCCAGGCAGCTGGGGTAACGAGGGCATTTGAAGAGGATGAAGAGAAGTGGTATGAACAATGGAAAAGGGAGCCAGAGAGATAGAAACCAGATCATCCAGAAGTGGCTGCTGTATCAGGCTAAGGTGTTGAGCCTTCATCCTGAGGGTAATGGGGAGCCCCAAAATGATAGAAGGCAAAGACAGATATGTTGATAACCTTTGCTTCCCTTGCAAGGTATAATGCCTGATTAATATTATTATAAGCAAGAATAGCCATAATATTTTGTCTCTCCTGCATAAGACTCCATGAATTCTCCAGTGGCTGTGAGAAAGATAGAGGAATAGCCTCCACTAAATCAATGTGTTTCCATGTTTTTTACCATGATCCTCAGTAAGAAATACCTTTTACATCACAATTCACTTGAATTTCACTGAATTGTGTTTAAACAAACAAAAAACACCATCCTGGACTACCCAACACCATGATGGCAATGACCATGACCATATGATTCTTTTGATTATCACTGTAGCCTCTATGTCTGGCACAATGCTTATTCCATGGCAAGCCTATAATATTACTATTATTGCCAAGTACGTTTTTACTGAATAAATGAAAAGATGGGTGGATGAATAAATGATTTAAAATGACTTGCTAACTACCAAGAGTAATCCAGTTCAAATAATTGGTCTTAGGTCCAACTTGGAGCTATGTTTATGAGACTGTGTGTTAGACAAATCACCAGAGTAGGCAGTGGAAGGGGATGTTGAGAGCAGGGCAGAGTTGGGATTTGATGCCAACAGTGGGTGGTGGCCCGTGTACCACTTTGGAGTGATTCATACTACTTCCTGGGCCAGGATCCTTCTCCACAGGCACATTTCCTCTTTTGCAGACTGTAATTTCAGCAGTATATGGGGACCATGATTCAGAGTTTGGAGATGAGAGGGTCTCCCTGTTGGTGGTCCCAGGATTCCATCTCAAAGAGAGCACAACGAATGCACAAGGTAATCTTTTTCTCTGAAAAGGGACCTGGGATTAAAAAGCCACTGTTGAAGATTCCTTGAAAGTGCATTTGGGGCACCTTAGTTGGTTAAGCAGCCGACTTTGGGTCAGGTCATGATCTCACAGTTTGTGAGTTCGAGTGCCATGTCAGGCTCTGTGCTAACAGCTCAGAGCCTGCAGCCTGCTTTGGATTCTGTGTCTCCCTCTCTCTCCCTACCTTATGTGCTCTCTCTCTCTCTCTTTCTCTCTCTCTCTCTTTCTATCTCTCTCTCTTTCTCTCTCTCTCTCTCTCTGTCTCTCTCAAATAAATAAACATTAAAAGAAAAAAGAAAAAGAAAAGAAAGAAAGTGCATTTGGCTCAGGGAGGGTCTCCAGGGGTCACTTAAGCCTGTCATTTCCTCCTGGCCTCTTGAAGCTTATTGATCAGTATCAGTTACAGAGCCCTTCCCATGAGTTCTCTGTACCCAAGTTCTCTGTGGAAAAAGCCAACCAAGGAAACGAGTTTAAAGAAAGCAGTTTGCCCAAAGATTCACAGTGCTAACTGGGGCTGAGCAATGACTTTCTTCCAGTGTCAATATTCCTGCAAGGTTTGAGGATTAAGATCCCATTTGAAGAAGGACTTGTCAGAAGAAATAATGATTTTCCATATTTCTCAAAGAGCCAGAAAACTTCAAGATGGACAAAGTCATCATCAGAGATCTTTAGTTTAGGCCTGTACTAACAGTTTAACAGTTATAGATGATTGGGAAGGGGTGGGGGAAGGATTTCCACATGGAGCCTTTTTCATTCAACAAACAAGTCAGGAGTTGAAACCATGTTCCTTTTTTATTCTTTTTAAGTTTATTTTTGAGAGAGAGAGAGAGAGAGAGCATGAGTGGGGGAGGCTCAGAACCCCAGGCATTCTTAAGAGACCTTCAGCTTTTGGGGTCCCTGGGTGGCTCAGTCGTGAGTGTCCAACTTCGGCTCAGGTCATGATCTCATGGTTCATGAGTTCAAGCCCCACATCAGCCTCTGTGCTGACATCAGAGCCTGGAACTTGCTTCAGATTCTGTCGTCTCCCTCTCTCTCTGCCCCTCCCCCACTCATACTCTGTCTCTGTCTCTCAAATAAATAAACATAAAAAAAGAAAAAAAAGAGGTCTTCAGCTTCAAGAATAAGAGACTTTGGGAACAGGAAGACCAGGGTTGGATTCCTGTCTTTCCCCTGTATCTTTTAAGTAATCACTTTGGTTAAGTTAACGAACATACCTTCCCTGAGCTTCAAATTCCTCAACTATATAATTTCAAAGGCATTTTGAGGATTAGGAAAAAAATATATGGAAAACCATTTAGCACTGTACCTAGCACATAAATGTTAAATAAATAGTTCTCATGGTGGTGGTGGTGATCTTTTTATTATTATTTTGTTCTAAAGCAATATGAAGAAATATAATATCACATTCATATTCAGAATTCGGTTAGGAAGATGAGTTGGATTCTCAAATAACCACAGTGCCAAGCAGTATTTGAGAATAACTAGCACATTCCAACCTTCCTGCCTTTATCTAAGGTGTTTCATATACTGGAAAAGACCTCTCACACCATGTTCACCTTTCAAACACAGCCGGACTTCATTTCAAATGCCTTTATTCTATAGGGCTCTCTTTGGCCACACAAGTCAAGCAAGCTGTCCTGTAAGCCCTCCTGTGTCCCCCACCCTTCACTTGTATGGTTGTCCTCATGCAGCCTTTTAATAAATACTGCTTCCTATGTGAACTAACGTGAGTGAGTGTCTGCTTCTGTGACCAAAAGAGCTTTGATTAGGATACCACTGATGAATATGGTTTTAAGCTTTTTGAGGGTGAGAATGTTGGAAACAGGAGAATTGAAACAAGCCAAGCCAAAGGTAGGATGTGGGAGTCATGGGTTGATCACCAAAGCTAGTTCAGAACCCATGAAATCTCTGCAGAGGAAAAGAGAGATGAGAGGAAAAGAGTGGAAATGTGACTGATTTCAAGAACTTAGAGAAATTCTTGCCCCACTAAATGAAATCACACTACCGTTGAGCACTTAGTGTGTGTAGCCAGCCCAATCCAGGTACTGGGAGAGAAAGCAAAATAGAGTAGACACACCCTCTGCCCTTCAGGAAATCACAGTTCCAACTTCTGGTCACAGATGTAAGGATGACCCTTTAGCAGTTCTTTCTCTCAGGGGTCTTAAAGCCTGACATGGAGGAATAGGATGATATCATACCAAATATATGCAAAAGTGCTTTGTAAATGGAAAATAGCCTTGTGCATATAATCGATGTTTGTATTCAGACCCGGAACAATAACAGTTCACAGTTAGGACCTACCTGTGCCAACCACAATGACAAATCTTTTATACATATTCTTTAAAAGAAAAAAATGTGCCAGAGAAGTAAGCACTATTATCCTATTTTACAGATAAAGAAATGGAGCCTTCAATCTTTGTCCAAAGTCATGAAGTTAGTAGCAGAACCAGAAGCAAACCCATATGTATGTAACAACTGGATATCTATATGGGAAAAAAAGGGGGGGAGTCTTGGCCTTTACCTCACAGTATATACATAAATTACCTCAAAATAAATCATAGAGGTAAAGGCAAAAACTACAACTACAAACTTCTAGAAGAAATCATAGGAGGAAATATTCACAACCTTGAGGTAGGCAAAGATTTCATGGACAGGACACAAAAGTTTAAACCATTAAAAGAAAAGCTGATAGGGGCACCTGGGTGGCTCAGTCGGTTAAGCGTCCAACTTTTGCTCGGGTCATGATCTCGCGGTTCATGGGTTTGAGCCCCGCGTCTGGCTGTGTGCTGACAGCTCAGAGCCTGGAGCCTGCTTCGGATTCTGTGTTTCCCTCTCTGTCTGTCTTTCCCCCACTTACACTCTGTCTCTGTCTCTCTCAAAAATAAACATTAAAAATTTAAAAAAAAGGAAAAAGAAAAGCTGATAAATTGGACTTCACCAAACCAAACCAAACCAAACATTTTGGCACTGTGAAAGACACTATTAAGAAATTGAAATAGTGAGCCACAATATGGGAGAAAATATTTGCAAAGCAAAAGATAAAGGGCTTGTAAGCAGAATATAAAAAGAACTCTGAAAGATCAATAAAGAGAAGGTAGCACAAAGAAAAATGGGCAGAAGATTTGAACAGACCCTTCAAAAAGGGTGATATATGAATGGCCAACAAGCACATAAAAAGATATTCAACATGATCCTTTTATCAGGGAAATGCAAATTAAAAGCACTATGAAGGGCACTGGGTGGCTCAGTAGGTTAAGCGTCCGACTTTGGCTCAGGTCATCATCTCACCATTCATGGGTTCAAGCCCAGTGTTGGGCTCTGTGCTGATAGCTCAGAGTCTGGACCCTGCTTCAGATTCCTTTCTCCCTCTTTCTCTGCCCCTCCCCGATCACACTCTGTCTCTCTATCTCTCTCTCAAAAATAAATAAACATTAAAAAATTGTTTTTCAAGTACTATGAGATACTGCTTGAGACCACATTCAGTTACTTATTCTGTGACCCAGCAATTGCACTCCTAGATATTTGCCCAAGACAAATGAATGGATATGCCCAAAAAAAGATTTTTACATGAATGTGTACAGCAACTTCATTCATAATAATCAAAAGAAGCAAACTCAAATGGCTAGACAGACTGTGGTACATTCACACAATTATATATTAATCAGCAGTGAAAAAGCACTGTTGATATATCCAACAACACTGATGAATCTCAAAAACTGCATGCCGAGGGAGGAAGTCATGACCAATTTACAACACACACTATGATTCAATGTATGTGAAATTCTGGAAATGGCAAAATTAAGTTTCAGTGATAGAAAGTAAATCAGTGGTGGTCTAGGGTGGGGATCAGGGGAGGGGATTGGCTGGAAGGGGCAAGTAAGAATTTTTTGAAGTGATGGGAGTGTTCTACATCTTGATTGTGGTAGTTGTACGGGTGCACACATTCATCAAAATTTATCAGGCTGTATGCATACTTAAAATGGGTACATGTTATTATACGTAAATTACATCTCCAAGAATAATTTTTCACAACGATAGAGCCTGTTGTGGCAGGGAGAGGGCCTCCATGGGTAGACGTGCTGTGGAAGACACTGAAGTAGACAAGGGCTGGAAACCTGAGGAGAACATTTTGGTTTATAAAATCACTCCCTGCTTTGCCAAGACCTTTCATGCTCTTAGAGGTCACAATCCCTCCTCAGGTCCTGTCAGACACCAAGTGCTGGCCTGATGGGAACAGAGCTGCCCAAAGGACAACAATATGAAGAAAGGGGTCCATTTTTCCTACTCAGCTCCCTGGAACCGAAGACAGATAATCTGACTTGTTCTGAGCTCTCCATAGAAACCCTCATGCCTCTTCCCTCCTCCTACCTCACATCCCTACCTTGCTTCCTTAGCAGCTTTTCTCTCTGGCTCTTGCTTTGTGGCCAGGGACTCTCGCCATGTCCCTGGAGCAGCACAGAGACTGTATGCAGCCCAAGCTCTTTGCTTTTTCCAGAGAAGCCACAGGAAACACTAGATGGAATAAATTCTTCCATTCACAAGTGTTCAGATATTCTCCTAAGTACTGTTCTTTTAAAAAGCTGGAAAGTTGGGTTGAGGAGTTTGGGGTTATTATTAGCACCAAACACTATAAAAAGGAAATGCCACTGATGATCTTGAGTGGCAGTATTTTTATATGGGATAATTCAAGCTTCGTTTTTAGAGTTCCCAGTCATAAGAAATCTTTAATAAAAATATTACCTCAGGTCATACCCTCAAACCCAGCTTAAACATTGCTGAAATCCATTGGGGCTATTCCAGTCAGGGCTGACTAGTAAAACTAAGATTGCATTTTGGGCCTATTTTTATGGCTACTCCTTTCTGAGTTGCTCAGGTCTGTCCTACCAGAGGAACATCATCAATCAACCCATGTCCAAATATTTATTTGTCATGACTATGTGGAGGCAACACAGCAAAGTGGGTGATGTGCAGGTCACACTTACCCAAGCTTGGTCCTGTAGCATCAGGCATGTTGCTCAACTCTTATGAACTTGCCCTACAAGATGGGTTGTTGTGAACCCTATGATGCCCCACACTTTGTCAATTTTCAATGAATGTTTAATTCATTATTATGTGTTCATTCATGCCTCCTATCCTGGGAAGAGTAAAATTGTGATTTTACCTTTGGAAATTCTACACCCCATCTTGATACACAAAGCATACATACAGGAAAATAAAAGAACAATAGAAATAATGAAATCTTGTGTTGGTGAAGTTGCTAAAAAAAAAAAAAGCATGTACTTTATAGACACTGCTGGCCTCCTGCTTCCAGCTTTCTTGGAGAGGAATTTGTCAATGTGTGTCAAAAGCCTTTAAAATGTGTTTGCCCTTAAGAAAACAATTTAGTTTGTGAGCAAAGATTTAGAGTGGATATTAGATTAGAAAAAACTGGTAATAGTCTAAATATCTAACAACAGAAGTTCCATGCATATTTAGACATTATAAGTGATGAACATTTGAAAAAAAAGTTTTTAATGTTCATTTATTTTTGAGAGACAGAGAGAGATAGAGAGACAGAGAGAGAGAAGCAGAGAGAGAAGGAGACACAGAATGTGAAGCAGGCTCTAGGCTCTGAGCTGTCAGCACAGAACCCAATGTGGAGCTTGAACCAAAGAACCACAAGATCATGACCTAAGCCGAAATCAGACACTTAACCAACTGAGCCACCCAGGCGCCCCTATAATTGATGAACATTTGCTCAAAGTAGGTCACAAAACAATATGTACAATATGGGCCCAATTGAGGGTATGACCTGAAATAGTGCTTCTTGTAACCAGGAACTCTACAAAGGAAACTTGATTTAAAATATAAAAATATAGATATATGGGTAAATGTATAGATATGTGTAGAAAAGTTCTATAGGCCTTGGCTTACAATAGTTTTATGTGTGAGTGATGCTTTTGAGTGAGTTTTTTGTTTTATTTCTATAGAGATATATAGATTTTGTATTAGAAAAGAAGCCCTCAAAATTTAGAGAAACCGTTTGATGAATTTAGAAAACAGAAAAGAGAGAACAAATATAGCACAATAGGTAAGTCAGCAGTGACCTATTTTTTTACTTAACATTTCTTTTTTTTTTTTAATTGAAAAAAATTTATTTTAGAGAAGGAGAGAAAGAAAGCATGGGAGTGGGGAAGAGGAGCAGAGAGAGAAAATCTTAAGCAGTCCATGCTCAGCTCAAAGCCTGATGTGGGACTCAATCCCATGACCCTGGGATCATGACCTGCGCCGAAATCAAGAGTCAGGTGCTCCACTGACTGAGCCATGCAGGCATCCCTTTACTTGACATTTCTAAGAATTCTAGGCCCTTTATTTAGCTTTCCACAAATAACACTGATTCACTATATGACTTTGGGCAGATTCTTCCCTTCTCTGACCCTCAGTTTTCCATGTGTAAAATGCATGAGTTGGTCTAGATCAGGGATGGCAAATGACTTTTGTTTTGAGTGTCAGCTCCGTATCATTGCTAGAGACCGCCTGGACCACCTCTGGGAGGAAAATGAATGTCTGAAAGCAGGCTAGAGCTCTGTGACTAACAATGTCTGTCATGGACTTAAGGATGAAGAATGACACAGGAGGACCATGCAGCCCTTATATGTAGACTAGGTAACTTTAAGGTTTCTTAGAACTCTGTGAGTCCAGGGCATCTTTAACCAAAAATATTAATCTGAATGTGGAAAGTCACAGGGGCTGGGTTACCTAATTCCATTTATTCGTTTTGGTTAAGTTGTGCCAGATCAGTAATTTCCATCTTATTTTACAGAACCCAAGACATAATTTGGGATTTATTAAAGAAGAAAATAGTGATGGCCATTGTGTCTCCATTGCATTTGCACCTATCACCTCCTATCCCAAGAGCAGGGAACAAATCTGCAGCTGTTGTTTCAACTTCTTCAGTCTCAAACAATTTGAAAAACACAGCTGTTAGAGGCATAAACCTGATTCTGTCTTTGTCCTTGGTCCATGTCTCATGTTTCATAGAATTCTCTAAAAGCATACCTCTGGGAGTTGAGTTAGAGAAGGCCGCTTCTCCCAATCATCACCCTCCCAGGATCAGAAGTGCTGAGTGCTCATTCCCAAGGGGATTTGCCAGTATGAAGTAGAGTCATTCCTGTTCTTTTTCAGTGGAACCAAGTTCCTGAGAGGGGTGCTGACATTCCTAAAGTCATACGAAGAATTCAACTACCACCCAGCTTTTCCCACTGGCAAGCAGACATGGATAATTTGGCAAACACCAGCATCTGGCTGCCAGCAGCTCGGCTATTTGGAGGAGGGGGCAGGCTGGAGTGCTTTACTGCATCTCAAGTTAACCACACTAATCTACCCTAGCTTCCACAGAGAACAGCAGGCTATATTGAGGGATCTCAGCAACAGCTGTGCCTTCCAAACCAAGATGCTGTTCAGAAAGATGATCCGAATGTGGGTTATGTGTTTCAGCAGGATTTGGTGGGACTTTCCTACTCAAATGGCCCTTTGTGTGCTTCTAAAAGATGGGGCATTAACCTCACACGTGGCTAACGCATGATGGATGACTTGGTGTTCTCAATTTACATTTGGCTGGTGGTCAGAACTGAACTGTCAAAATGCCTGGGTATCTGATGGACAGTGCCTGGCTTGTTCAGACTTGTTTCTGATGAAGTGGGTGGATCCTGGGGCTTTTGCCCCATCCAGATTTGATAAGCTAAACAAGGCTGGACTGTTAGAAAGTTCGACTTCAGTGTTCCTCTCAGGGCAGCAGAATCCAGTGTCCTGACTCAGTGGCCTCTATTATCAATTCTATTTTTGTTCAGCATCTTTACCTCCTTTGGGTCCTCCCTGACATTTACCCATTTGTTGCCAAGTATGGTCCTGCCCAAGACTGGGGCATTAGTAATACAGGGCCCGTGCTCAAGTCACTTTTACTCAGCTCCACCCGCTTGGTCTTGTTGCCTTTGTAAGAAGACACTTTGCAAGTACAAAGTGCTTCTGAATTCATCAGTGCTTTGGATTGTCTTCTTGGAGCAAGGGGAGTCAGAAATTAAGCTGCTGTACCCCTACTTGTCATGGGCTTGCGCTATTATATGAAGGAGTTCACGCTCCCAGGCTGGGGCTAGGAAGGTTTCATCCCCTCCCTTCTCCTTCAGACTAGAGTGGAGAAGGGGCTACTAAAGATTCCAGAATGATTCAAATGATTGGGAATGAAATGATTCCCAGTGAAAGTTGTGGAGGAGACTCAGGCTAGCCTGGTACACTGACTCCTTGAGTACAACAAACATGATATCAAATGGAAGGAGCTAAGCTAAGTACCTGTGGTCTCATAAGAAGTTATGAACCCAGAATCCAAGCATTATACACCTAAAAAGATCCAAGGAAATAATTCCAAATAGGGTCATCTGGTCTGGCAGCCCTTCACCCCACGTGGGTACAGAGACTGATGTGTGGACAGCTGCCCCAAGAAGAAGGGATGCCTGGGGTGAGGGTGGAGGGTGGCTGCGTCTGCCTCCATGGACCCCTGATTCTATAGGAGGCATTTTCACCGGTCACTGGCTTAGGCCACAGTAAATCAAAGTAAGAGCAACCTCACTAGAGTGAGATATATTTTCATTTACCCTTAAACCCAACTAGCTTTGTGCTCTGGCTTAGCTCAGAGTTACCAAAAGAGCTTCTTAGAAAGTTTAACTCCTTGGAACCTTCTCAAAAGTCATATATTTCGAGCTCGGGCTCTGAATTTACTTATAGGAATCTATTCTAAAGAAAGGAATTTGTTTTGACTATAAGGCTGTTGTCCCAGTGCTGATAATCACAATACATGTAAGAAACAATTTGAGTTCAATAGTGATTGGTTAAAAAAAATTATAGTATATCTATACAAGTAAACTATTAAAAGTTCTATTCTAGGTTAGTACCTGCTTATATAAATACAACCCACGGCCTAGGAAATATTCTGATCAAATCTCTAGATCTAACTACCCACTTATAGAAAATTTAGGGGACAAAGGAACATGTTAAATGACACCAAAGGGATGCAATCAGCAAAATTCAGAATGTAAGCACTGCACAAACCTAGTTTCTTCTTTAATAAAAAACAAAACAAAACAAAACAAAACAAAACAAAAAGACCATTAGGAATACATAAAGATAAAGAGGCTTAGGATATGTCTGAAACAAATGCAGTTAAGTAGACCTTGCTTAAATCCTGATTAAAATATGTAATTATATTTTTTAAAAAGTCATTTATGAGACAATTGGGAAAGTTGAACACTGGATATTTGATAATACTAATGAATGATTACAATTTGTTTTTAAAAAGTCTGGATCTTTTAGAGATATATACTGAAATATTTATGGATAAGATAATATAATATTTGCAATTTACTTTTTAAAAGTCCATTGAGTAAAGGGAGTAAGGAGTATACAATTGGTAATTGTTGAATGTGGATGTTAGGTACAGGAAGTGTATTATAGTATTTATGCTATTTTTATATAATTTGAAATTATCATAATAACAAGTTTTTAAAAACATGGTGTAGAAGAAAATCTATTGTCATAGAAAAGTGTTTATGACAAATTAAATAGAAAGAAAGAGAGAATGTATAAGGGGGTTGTATTTTGAGTTCCATGATGATCTCATTTTTGTACCCATGTGGGTATATGTATGAAAAAGTCTGCAAAAATATATGAACCAAAATGATTAATGAACTATGAATGACTGGATTACAGTCATTTATACTCTTTTACGGTGTTTACTAGTATGATTTTTTCCAGTAATCATTGTTACTCTTATAAGCAGAAAATAACAGTAAGTCTATCTATAATTAGAAAAAATATATGCATAACTATATTTGCACAGGAAAAGTTATGGAAGGATAGTGGTTCTGAAAGACAATTTGAGGCTTTTCTGTATTTTCCTAATTCATGCCAAGAGAACAGTTTGTTATAAGAAGAAATTTAGAACAAAGAAACTTCAGCACTGTATTAAGACATTTTAAGAAAATGTGTGAATACTTCATAACTACCAGTTTATGCATTCTGTGTCTGTACAAAGTTGAGCTTCTCCCCGGCACGCCTGAATTCTGCTCTTCCAACAAGGAAGAGCTGCTTGATATGAGACAAGTCAGTGGCTGTTTTCTGGGTCTCTGTTTCTTCACCTTGTGTTTTTCATGAAACTCAAAGGAGAAAGCAAAGTGTTATGAAAGGCTTTATACAAATGTCAGGTGGTGGTGGATAGTACCTTCCTGACAATTGTACCATCACATCTTAAGGAGGGAGAGAAGCCAAAATACTGGGGCAGGTGGACACCTGACTAGGACAAATTTCTTTTCCTCCAAATCATTTTCTCAGGATTGGTCTTGTTCTAGCAACTGGGAGGTGTCCCAGAGACAGAGTGGGGAGAGGATGCTGTGTGTTGCTCAAAACACAAGAGGGAAACACCAGGACACAACTACTGCTCCTCATATACCCCCAACATGTGTATAATCATTAATCCTCCAAAACCATCCCTATGAGGTATGTATATATTATTATTATTATTATTATTCAGAAAAGAAAACAGGTTCGATGAAGTAAAGTTACTTGCCCAATGTCACATAGTTCCAGAGTGATGGAGCAGGCCTCTTTCCCAGTTATGTCTGATCGCAAGACTGATAGAAATTCTTAAACACTATTCTATATGGCATCCCTAGAAGTGAAAAATGTACATTGTGAAGAGCATTCACTAAACTTCAAGATGTTGGCTGGCTTCCTTGCACTACATGAAGGGGCCTTTATATTTTTCTGTGTTTGTCCAGATTAATATGTAAGAAATAAAAACCCACCACCATAGGGGAAAAGAATGCCTGAACATGCTAACTGGCTTAAGGACCAGTGAAGGTATGAAGCTAAGCTTTGTGGTGAATGGAACCAAAGCTTCAATGTCTGGATTCTGTGTCCTCCTGCCTCTGTTTCTGTGTTGGTATCATTTTCTCCTACCAAAGATGGACCTTACCTACACAGAGGAAACATGGCCATGGGCAGCTCCAAAGTCATTTCTTAGAGAATCATTTTCTATGAGCGAAGCAAAGTTGTCCCACAACATCCACTTAGAAAAATCCTTGTGAAGGCTCTTACTGGCCTGCTGAATAGCACAACCAACCCTGGACTCAACAGTGCGTTCAATGCACTATTGTGATTCGCTGCTCTGCAGCCACATGGCTGCAAAGTATCCCCAAAAGAACAGGTGGGAAGTGGTGGTCCCAAGAGGAAAAATGTAGGAGGCCCCCATGGTGCTCTGGAAGATAGTGACAAAATTAGGGATGAGTTGATGATTGCTTTAATTCTGCAGCTTCCTTTCATGTTTTCTTTTATCCTAAGCTAGCTCAGTCTTCCATATCTAGTGGAAGAAAGTTCAACCAATCTGTGAGTTCCAGTTGAGGTAGATTTTCTCCAAAATTGTTTGTCAGCGAGGGCAACATGGTGAAGCACAAAGAATGCTGAGTTTGGAGGCAGAGACACTCGAGTTCAACTGTCAACTCTTCTGTTCACTTGCTGGGTTGCCTTGGATAAGTCACTTCACTTTTTTAAATATCTAGATTTTTCACTGGCTAAATAAAGATAACATCTATTTACAAGTTTGTCATGAGGATTAAGTGAGATAATCACACTTAAGTGTGATATTAGGTATAGTGGCACATAGTAGGTGCTCAACAAAGTGTAGCTTATATCTCTGTTAAATAATTCAACAAATACTGAGCATGTAGTACATTGCAAGGCAGAGGGCTGGGTGTCTGGGATCATGAAAAAAGAAAGAAAGACAATGTTTCTGTTCTCTGGTAGCTTCTCACAGCAGGGGTTGGGGAAAATAAACAAGGAAACAATAAGATAGTTACAGATGGTGAAACTGCTCTGAAAAATAAAATGAAATTGTTTCCATGCTTATATTTATTATTGGTATAACAACCCGCCTGTGCAGTCTCTCTCCACCCCTTATGTGTTGGGAACCATTCACAAAGAGAGTTCAGCGTTTACATTAAGCTTGAGCTTAGAAAGGCATTGAGTGGCTCTTAAGTGACACAGAGAGGAAAGGAAAACAGAACTTTGATGGTAGGAAAATCATGATACTTTCTTCTAGTATATCCAAATGCCATTTTGTCAACCATTACCTAGTGGGCTTCAGAATCACTGGGGGAGAAGCCTTTAAAAGATACAGACTCCCAGTTCCCCTTCTCAAATATTCAAATCCTGGAGGTCTAGGGTGTTGTTGTTGTTGTTGTTGTTGTTGTTGTTTTTAATTCCCTGGTAATTCTTACAGGCAGTCAGACATGAGAAGCACTGCTTCCCAGCCAGTCTATGAATTCCATTAGTCCCTGAGGTTGAGAATACAGAACTGTGTCTGTTATTCTGTGGCCCACAATGTGTTTATTTTTCCAGTTTCTAGGATATTTGCCCCCAATGGCCCTCAAGGAGTTTAGAATTTAGCAGGAGATATGAACAAAGATGCTGTGGGAATATAAAGCAGGAACAACTAGCATAGTCTTTGAGGGTTAGAGAAAACTTTACAGAAGGGAAGAATTCTGGATAAGTTAGAATTTGGTTCAGCTGGATATGACAGAAAACACAAAATTATGGTGGATTAAACAAGATAGAAATTTATTTTTCTGTTACATAAAGGTCTTGAGGAAAGTAATCCTGTGCTGGTATGGGGCTTTACATTCCTCTCTTGTTTTGCTGTCATCCTCAGCATGAGGCCTGTAGGTTCCAAGGTGATTGCTCAGATTCCAGCCCTCACTTCTGTATTCCAGCCAGGACGAAGGTTAACTGAGCAAAGAGGACATAACCTCTCCCTTTATGGGTACATTCTGAAAGTTGCATGTGAAACTTCCTTTGACATCTTATAGTCCAGAACTTAGGTACTTGGCCATACCTTGCTTCAAGAAACAAAGCATAGCTAAAACTATAGAGTTCTACTACCAAAAAAGGAAAGGAAAGCATTCAGAGGCAACAGGCAGACCTCTAAGCTGAACTATGAAGAACAAGTAGCCATTAGGCCAGGTAAGTCACAAAGTAGACTCAAGAAGGAGGGACTAGTGTGTCCCCTTCAGCAGGATGGGACACTAGGCCACATTTTTCTTTGCACGTGCTCTGTTCATCATCCTTCATGTTGTGACCCAAAGTCTGCCTAGAATGAGCCTCCTTACCTCAGCCATTCAGTGCTCTGTTTTATTTTATTTTATTTATAGTTTATTTTTGAGACAGAGACAGAGCACGAGTGGGGTAGGGGCAGAGAGAGAGGGAGACACAGAATCTGAAACAGGCTCCAGGATCTGAGCTGTCAGCACAGAACCCGACATGGGGCTTGAACCCAAGAACCATGAGATCATGACCTGAGCCGAAGTTGGACACTTAACCGATTGAGCCACCCAGGAGCCCCTATGGTGCTCTGTTTTAAAATAGCCTCTAAAATTATATCAAAACCCTCATGTCATTGGAATAATGGCTGCTCGGAGGAACCCCCACTCCTTCTGGTCTGTAAGAGAGCTCACGTTGAAATCACGTCATTGCAACTGCCAGGACAAATTACTGAAACCAGTTTGGAAAAAACTATAATCCTAACTCCTTCATGTGGTTAATTATGGCACATCTGCCTGAAGCAATATTGTGCAAACATGAAAGATAATCAATTATAAAGCCATAGAGCATGAAAAACAGCTCATGATAGAATATTGAGGAAGTACACAATATTGTGTGTATGCAAAATTGCACATGTGTTGTGAATATAATTATGTGGAAAATGTGTATATGGGCAAATATTAGAAAGAATATCCTAAAAAAACAATTATTGGGTGGATGAAACGTGGGTTTTTTTTTCCATGAAAACCGGTGTGGTTATATTGTTTTCATAAGAGATACAATTTGAAATAAGTCTCACAAACTTTACTTGCTGTCAAAGGTAGGTGTGCTTAAGGATTACCTGAGGAACTTATTAAAAGTGCAGATTTCTGGATTCTAGCTAGAGAGACTGATTCCATAGGTCTGGGGAATTACTGCATTTTTAACAAGCATCCCAGATCATTCTGTGGGAAGTGTACACTGACCACATTTGAAAACCACTGTCATTGCTAGTGTTTCAGAAATACCTAAAAAAGTATTGGGACATTATCTGTGCGAAAGTAGCCCAGGTTTGTATTGCGCTGAAGACTATGGCCAATATTCCTCTACCTTTGCTGTGGAAAACAGCAAGAAAGTTTAAAACAAAGACTCCATATTAACAAAAATTATTTCTCACCCTGGATTATATGAGATATCACTGGGGCCCCTGGGTGGGTCAGTCGGTTAAGTGCCTGACTCTTGATTTTGGCTCAGGTCATGATCTGACGGTGGGTTCGAGCCCCGCATCGGGCTCCATGCTGACAGTGCAAAGCCTGCTTGGGATTCTGTCTTCCTGGCTCTCTCTGCCCCTCCCCTGCTCACTCTCTATCTCTCTTTCTCAAAATAAATAAATAAATGAAAACATTTTAAAAACAAATAAAAATAAAATGAGATATCACTAAAAGGTACAGCATTTTTTTTTTTAGTCTTCCAAGTAAAGGTGAACTGTCTGATTAAATCACCACAGGTATTAATAGTTATATATCCCCAGTTCTCTTACAGTTCCTACATGTCCTATAACTTACCCCCACCCCACACCTTTCTATTAAACCTGTCATAAGTTCAGCTATACTCTGCTTTTGTGAGAGAAACATCGTGATTTCAAACTCTAAATTTGGATAGTACAGTCTTTATAAGCCAGCCCTCTAGATGATTCTGTATTCATTTTATTTATCAGGGCCACCAGCTTGTCTTGTTTGCCCAGGACTTTTCTGGTTTTAGCATTGAAAGTCCCTTGTTCTGGGATTCCTTACCCCACAGTACTGGACAAACTGGAACTGTTGGTCACCCTACACCTTTCCATTGCCTATGACCTAGGTAATTAGGTATAGCTTAAAAGAAAAGACATTCTCCAGGAGGGGTTTGTCAGCCTACACAGTGTCTCAGGGAATACAGGCAAATCTTAGCTCTTTGAAGATATTCCTTTGAAAAAGAACACATGTAAGATGCTGTTTATTATTTTTGGAAATAAAACATTTCCCAGGGTGCGTGGGTGACTCAGTCAGTTAAGTATCAGATTCTTGATCTCAGCTCAGGTCATGATCTCATGGTTCATAGAATCAAGCCCAGTGTCAGGCTCTGTACTGACAGCGTGGAGCCTGAATGGGATCCTCTCTCTCCCCTCTCTCTGCCCCTCTTCCACTTTCATTCTCAAAATAAATAAACATTAAAACAAAACAACATTTTCCTGAAGTAATTTCAAAGAAGGAGGCAGAGACATAAGGGTCTAGCAAACAGAACCTCTCCCCCCGCCCCACAATTTTTCCCTTTTCCTATAAGGATTCATCACCTAGTGAAAAGTTTACTGAGATTTGTGTATGTTAAACTCATCAGAAAGGAGACAGGTAGGTTGGGTCAAGCAGTTAGAATGCAGGATGTAGAGATAAAGGATACATCTGTCTAAAGGATGTGAAATTTTTCATCAAGTAGAATTAGATAGAATGTAACTACTTATATATTTGTTTTTAGAAAACGGATTTTATTATGAAGGCTTTGGAATTTCTCTAAAATCCAAAAAATTTAAATGAGTCAGAAAGCTAAAAAAAACAATGTGCCTCAGCAGTCTGTCCCAAAATATAGGCCAGAGATTTTTCAGAATTACCCTGCCCACATCAAAATTATACTACTTTAAAATATTGCAAGTAGTTCATAGAATCCCCAGAATTTCATTTCAATATAAGTTCCAAACTACAACTTTCAAAAGTAGCTTATACTTTTGGCTCAGGAATAATCCTACTGACAGCTGGTTTACACTGTGGAAAATATACTTGTATGGGAATTTAGCACATTTGCCCACTTGAATTCTTGGATACAATATCAACTTTCATTAAAAAGCCAGTTTAGTAGAGAAAGGCAACTTACAACTGTAAGTTTAAGTTCTTGACTCTTTTAAGACCATCAGATACTTAGTAAAAAGTTTATTTAGCCACTGCCTTCTTTCAATAAAGGCTTTAAGGTGATCAATGCAGGAAACCAACCACATGTGAAGTTAACAATTGAAAACCAAAGCCACCAGCTATAATTATATTAGCATTTTCCAAGGTGGATTCTGTGAGATGTTAGCAGACATTATGTTAAAACCAAAAAGGGAGTCTCAAGCCAAATACATTTGGGGAGAACTGAGATAAACTGTTAAAAATGATTTTTCACTGCAAGACTTTTAACAACCTTCCCCAAGGCAGGGGAGTAAGATGTGTTTCCCAAACTTAAATATTGTCAGAATATCTAAAAGGCTTGGGTTCCAACTAGCACATTTGGAGAAACATTGCTCTTGCCTTTCTAAATTTGATAAGTAAGCTACTTGAAAATTGGGATTAAATTTATTTTCATTTTATTTTCAGTGAAAACAGTTACTGTAATTTGCAATTAGCCAGAGCAGCTTTGTCAAAAGCACAGAAAAGTTTGATGCTTTAAACATAACTGACGTTTCAACACACTTTTTAAAAAGGCTATTCTTATTACAGATATTACCTCTAAGAACAAACAATGCAATGAGACCTATTAGAAAATGCTTGTAGCTCCAGGCTTAGAAAATTTCACTGATGACTTGAGGAGACAGATGAATTTGTGCCAATGGGGCAGGGCTTTGTTTAGTCTATAGATCTCTAGTCAGAGCCAACAGTGATTTAAAGAGCTATAAATGAACAGATATGGGCATTTGTAGCTAGGCATGCTTATCTGCAATTGGGTTACTTTTCTCCATAAGAGCTACCCACATTTTCCAGCCCAAATTATCCTGTGGATCTGTATACAATTTAACTCTGGACTTATGATCCCAGCACTGTTGCCCATCCTCAACAGCCAGTAAGTAGAAGAAGGAATTGGTGGTACAGGGCTAGCCTGAAGACAGGTAGTTAGGAAACACTAAACTATGCTCTATAACATTCAGCTGCCTTACAGAGGGATTTCCCCAGCCAATTTGTCTATAAGAATAAGGTCTGTGATCAAACCCCATTTAATCACTAAGGTGTTCTTAAAATGAGATGGGATAGGGGCGCCTGGGTGGCTCAGTCGGTTAAGAGTCAGACTTCAGCTCAGGTCATGATCTCACAGTTCATGAATTTGAGCCCTGCATCGGGCTCTGTGCTGACAGCTCAGAGCCTGGAGCCTGCTTCACATTCTGTGTCTCCCTCTCTCTCTACCCCTTTCACGCTTGGCCTCTCTCTCTCTCTCTCAAAAATAAATAAACGTTTTAAAAAACAAGATGGTATAAAATGGGTCAAGCTAACCCACTTTTAACACACACTTTTCCTTAGTGGTATAAATATCAATTGTGAAGATAACCAAATGTTACTTTAGTTCCAATGTGAGGTTACATGTTTGCTCTATGAAGAAATTCAAGTTTTGCTCTTTATGCACATTGAAATGACATTGCACAGAGTAATAAAAAATATAAAATATGAAAATAAAATTTTATTGGGAAGAGGAAATATTACACACAATTAAGTATCAGGTTGATGAAATGTATTACATTAACAACCTTTCCTTAAGGAACAAATACAGACTTAGTAAAGGAAGAAGCTGGAAACTTAGAACAGGTTTCCATATACAATTTCCAAGCAGTTTTAAGTAACAAGATCTCAATTTGCATAAAATATACAGATCATTGAGGGAAAAGAGTATTGGTTTGTGGATATTTCTGATCCTCAGTTCAGGTGACTTGTAGATCTCTTCTACCATGGTCCCAACTCTGATGGTCCTGATTCTGTTCTAAATAGGTTCTCTCGATCCACAGTGGACACTTACCATGAGGACACATCACAAGAAGGATTTTTATTGCTCATTGTGAATAAAAAAAACTCCATGTGCTCTTACATGAACTCCACGGTTTTAGAGACGGCTGTTTGAACCAAACCTGGAAGAGTTTTTCCATTTGGGGTAGTGCTCAAGTTCATGTACACACGTGAAAAGAGTTTGAAAATGGCATCAGAATATGTGCACAACATCTTTATTGATAAGTTTTAAGTCTCATGTAAGCTAATAGGATCTTTGCAATTCTGGAGACTATTGAATAAAAATAAATATCTGATAAGTATCTGCACATGGTATGGAAACCATCCTCATTTGAACAGTATTCGTTTTGCTTATTTCTATCCCCCAAACAGAAAATATCCAACAAGAACAATTTTATCTATGTTTATTTAATTATAACAAAAGTAGAACAATGCATACCAAATGGAAAAAGAAATCCAAAAAAGATGATGAAAATGTTTAGGAACAGAAATGACTAATTTAGCTGAAGGAATTACCCCAGTGCCATGAAAACATATTTGCAACTTATAATTGGTTATTCATGTAAGTTAAATTTAGCAACTGAGTCCCAATTCACTACTAAAAGTTATCAAAATAAATATTACATAAAAACTGAGAATATCCATAAGTATTACATAAACACCAAACAAAAAATCATATAAGAAAAATAAATAAATGTATGTTAAGATAAAATACAAATCACATTTGTCATGCCACTCCCTATCCCTTCAAATATAATTGTGAGGATTCAATATTTTTCACATTCCAAGAAAAAGTAATGATAATATATGTTGATGCAAATTTCAGCCACAAAAATAAACTACTTTATATCTTAAATATTCCTACGATGAAACATCAGGGCTCCAGTTTCACTAATCAAATCTTCATGAAGGCATACATTACATTTCATTTTGACACCTCATATCATGGCTGAAAACTCCCAGCAAAGCATTCTAGGCTTTTTTTCTCACACCAACTGACCCAGAATATATTTTAAGAAATGTTTATTTTCTGTGCATACTTGTTTTAAAATTATAAATTCCTGAGTACTTTTTCTTCTTCCTCCTCATCACTGTCAGTGACATTGACTTGCTGGATGCTAGAGGGAGTTGACGTTGGGGCTGTGAAGACGTTCTCCAAGGCTCCAATGTCCAACTGAGGCATGGGATTTAAGTATTCTTCCCCACTGTGGCTATGACTGTTATAGTAAGAGGTCCCATCCATGCTCTCACAACTCCGAGAATCTTCACTGTGTGTACGTTCATCTGAGTAGTCTCTAAAAGGATAGTCTCTATTTAAAGCTGAAAACATAGCCTCATGTTTTTGGTACCTGTCTTCATAATAACCAAGGCATTCTGGCATTGAACTTGGAAAATTTCCATAGCCAAAGGGAGGCCGACTATAAGGGCACGTGCTGCAGTAGAAAGACAAAAAAGGAATTAGATCATATCTTGCCCACATGTTGCCTTGCACAGAGACTAACTGAGCAAATTTAACTGCATCCTCTTTGGGGCCTGGAAAGTTCCCAAGATAACCTTTCTCAACCACTTCATGTATCCATCTATTCTTTTACTACTATCAAGTCCCAACATAAACTAAATGGCAAAGTAAGTTTGTGACTCACCAAAACTATTATCTATTATCAGCCTCAGACTTCTTACCCTTGACAACTTTGATAAAGAAAAATTGTTTATCTGGGCTTTTCTCTCATGATGCCTAATACCATGTAAGGTTTTGGAAATGCAGACGTGTTATACTGTACTTAGTAAGCAGTGCAACAATTGTTCTTACAAGTATTTGAAACAAAACTTATTGGGGGGGTGATGTATAACTGTGTTGCAATCAAGACCTACTCATCAATTGCATTTTTTCACAAAACTAGAACAAGTAATCCTAAAATTTGTATGGAACTATGAAAGACACCGAATAGCTAAAGCAATCATGGGGGGGGGGTAAGCTGGAGATATCACAATTCTATAGTAATCAAAACATATGGTACTGGCACAAAAATAGACATATAGATCAACAGAACTGAATAGAGAGCTCAAAAATAAATCTATGATTATATGATAAATTAATTTATGACCAAAGAGGCAAGAATATACAATGGGGAAAATACAGTCTTCAATATGGTGCTGAGAAAACTGAACGGCTACATGTAAAAAGAATGAAACTGGGCCACCTTTGAATACAATACACAAAAATAAACCCAAAATGGATTAAAGACCTAAAGGTGAGACCATAAAAATCCTAGAAGAGAACATAGGCAGTAATTTCACTGACATTGCTCATAACAACATTTTTTCTAGATAAGTCTCCTAAGGCAAGGGAAACAAAAGCAAAAATAAACTACTGGGACTACATCAGAATAAAAAGCACTTACATAGTAAAGAAAGCTATCAACAAAACAAAAAGGTAACCTACTGAATGGGAGAAGGTATTTACAAATGATATATCTGTTAATATCCAAAATATATAAAGAACTTACATAACTCAACATCAAAAAACAATCTGATTAAAAAATGGGCAGAGGACCTGAATAGATTATCTTTCCAACGAAGATATACAGATGGTCAACAGACATATGAAAAGATGCTCAACATCACTGGTCATCAAGGAAATACAAATCAAAACCATGATGGAATATCATCTTATACCTGATAGAACAGCTAAAGTCAAAAAGACAAAAAATAACAAGTGTTGGTGAGGATTTGAGAAAAAGGAACCTCATATGCTGTTGGTAAATTGGTACCAGCCACTATGGAAAACAGTATGGAGGTTACTCAAAAAGTTAAAAATAGAAATACTATATGATCCAACAATTCCACTATGGGGTATTTACTCAAAGAAAATGAAGACATCAATTCAAAAAGATATATGCACTCCTATGTTTATTTCAGTTTTAACAATAGCCAAGAAATGGAAGCAACCTAAGTGCCCATCAGGAGATGAATGGATAAAATAGATATGTTATGAAGGGGGAGGGGGAAAGAGAAAGGGGGGTAATGGACATGGAGGAGGGCACTTGTGAGGAAGAGCACTGGTTGTTATATGGAAACCAACCTAACAATAAACTATAAATAAATAAATAAATAAATAAACATTAAAAAATTTCAGAAAAATAGATGTGTTATATATACACACATGGAGTATTATGCAGCCATTAAAAAAGTATGAGATACTGGGATGCCTGGGTGACTCAGTCAGTTAAGCATCCAACACCTGATTTCGGCTCAGGTCATGATCTTACAGTTCATGGGATTGAGCCCCGCATCCTCTCTCTCTCTCTCTCTCTCTCTCTGCCCCTCCCCCTTCTCATAAAATAAATAAACTTAAAAAAAGAAAGATGAGATCTTGCCATTTGCAACAACATAGATGGACCTACAGGGTATCACGCTAAATGAAGTAAGTCAGATTGTGAAGGACAAATACCATATGATTTCACGGAATAAAAATATGAACAAAAAGCAGAATCAGACCTATAAATACAGAGAGCAAACTGATAATTGCCAGAGGAGAGAGGGGTGAGATGTTGGGCAAAATGAGTGAAGGGGAGGGGGAGATACAGGCTTCCAGTTAAAAAGTCACAGGAACAAAAGGCACAGCACTAAGCAATACAGTCAATGATATTGTAATAGCAATGTATGGGGGACAGATGGTAGCTATACTTGTGATGAACACAGAACAATATATACACTTATCGAATCACTATGCTGTACATCTGAAATGAATATAACATTGGTGTCGATTATATAAAAAAAAATTCCTGGGCAGGGGTGGGGAGGGGTGGGGCTGCACCACTGGAACAGAGGATGACAACTTAACTTTAATTGACAATAAGTAAATTGAAAACACTCATTATCAGATTTAGAATGGATATTAAACCATGGCTTTAAAGATCATTTCCAAATAAAATTTTTGCAACATGAACAATTGAAAAGACTATTTTTGCTGTTTTACAAACTGTCTTTTTAAGGCATATCTAAAAATTCTGCCATTCAAACCTAATTTTTTTTAGGTATTATAAAGGCACAGAACAGGAATCGTAGGAAGGAATATACAAAAGAGCAAGCAAGAGTTCCCTGGGCTCATGGACTCCATCTAGTGACAGATTACATAAACATAATAACCACACTCATTAGCAAAACCCTGACAAGTTGGGGGTTTCATTTCATGCTCCCACACATTTTTTAAAAAAGGTCAACTTTGTTTTCTTCCATTAAAAAATAAAAGTACAATCAACATATTAGACTATCATCTCAAACTCTGAAAATATGTGGTATCTTCAGTGGTTTGATATCTCACCCCCAAATCTCCAAGCGCTAGAAACCTTGCCCATGTTAACTATCACACTCATGAGGCTAAGTTTCCAAAATGTTTCAGGTTTCCTTTCCTATTGCCACATCTTCATTCTAGCATTTTCAATATAATACGTATGTCCTGAACGTGTTATACTTCTAGCTAGTACGATTTTGCTCCTGTAGCTCTTCCACCTGCACGTCTCCCCATCCACTGAATTACACAGATACTTCCTCTTCCACAAAGCCTTCACTTCAGCGGGAAACAATAACAATCACCCACTTTTTTTTTCAGGACTTAAAGTAGGCAAGATATTATGCAAGGCTTGGTGGAGAATTTAATTTAAAAATGATCTAGGGGCACCTGGGTAGCTCAGTGAAGCATCTGACTCTTGATTTCAGCTCAGGTCATGATCTCATGGTTCATCCCTCTCCCTCTCACTCGGCCCCTCCCCTGCTCACATGCACATGCTCTCTCTTGTGCGCTCTCTCTCGTGTACGCGAGCTCTTTCTCTTTCTCTCTCTCTAATAAATAAATAAACATTTAAAAATAAATAAAAAATAAAAATGACCTAGAATCTAGGTATATACTAGACATGTCCTCAAGTCTGTAAGGCAAACTGCAAACATCAGATGGCTATACTGGTGTGGTAAAAACACATTACATCCACAAAATAGATCAGTTAATACAAGAGTAATCCTAGAAGGTTGCATGGATGAAAATGAATAACTTTCAGAGCACTGAGGTGTAATGGGAAAAGCATCAATTAGAATTATCAGAATGATAATATTAGCCAACATGCAATAAGCATTTACTATGTTTTCTAGGCATCTGCTAAGGTTTATGCGTTATCTCAATTACTCATTAGAATAATCATATGAGACAGATCCTTTATCTCCACTCTACAGATGAGGAAACAGAACCTGGAAGAGACTGAGTAATGTGCTCAAAGTCAGTAATTAGTAAGTAGTGAAACAGAATCAGTCAAGCTAACTCTAGAACTTGCTCTCCTAACTACCATGCCTCACTACCTGGGTACTAGGTCTAGCTGTGCCACTTGTAAACCTGGTAACCTTAAAGAAACCTAAATTTTTCTGAGCATTGGGCTCCTTATATTTAAAAGAGATATTACGTGTTCTGCCAACTTAAAAGGTCTGCCATGAGGAACTTGCGGGATGAGGTCTATATGAGTACTTTAGAAACTAATTGAAATGGTGGTATATAGGGGTGTCTGGGTGGCTCAGTCAGTTAAGCCACTGACTTCGGCTCAGGTCATGATCTCACTGTTAGTGGGTTCAAGCCCCATGTCAGGCTCTGTGCTGACAGCTCAGAGCCTTGACCTTGCTTCAGATTCTAGCTCCCTCTCTCTCTTCCCCTCCCCCACTCATTCTCTCTCCTTCTCTCTCTCTCTCTCTCTCTCTCTCTCAAAAATAAATAAACATTAAAAATTTTTTTAAATAAAAGAAATGGTGGCATGTAGGAGGCAAGATGGAAGGGGGAAGAGACAGGCAGAGAAGCCAGACTTCTCAGAATGTACTTTGTATTATGGTTTTGGCTTTGAAACCACATAACAACTTTGCATAATTTTAAAACAAATGTAATATTTTAAAAAGTAATACCCTAAAAATTAAAAGCAAACGAAAACAAATTAACCCAAGTTTATATCAAGTTGTAGTTGCTTTAACTGCACAGAGAAAAATTATTTCAAGATAATTTAAATCTTATATTTTTATTTATTTATATATTTATATATTTATTTATTGTGTCTTCCTGGTAAGATATACCCTAAAGAGAAAACAATGACAAATATTAAACTGTATTTGGTAATTTTATTGTTTGTGATACTGCTGCTTTGAAACTCTTTATATAACTGTTTTGAAGCTATTCTCTCTCTCTCCCCAACCCCTACAAACATATTAGGGGAAAAAAAAGTGTTTAGTAGGACAAAGCAAATATACTATTATCACCAGGAAACAAGATTTTTAGGGAGAAAAGATGTTAGCACATAAAACCAAAGAACTTCACTTAAAACTACAATATTTAATTTATTTTGGAAATATCAATATATACTCATGATTATTTCTCATATAAAAAATACATATTTTCTCATATATTCCACTGAAAAGACCTAGACACTTTTGTTAGTTCAGTAGCAATAAGCATCCTTATTGCCCAAATTGTGATTTCAGGAAAAGAAACTTGGATTTCTGAGTAAAATGTCTGATTCCAGGTCTGATATGTACAAAATGTACAAGAAAAACCTAGGGCATACTGTGCCAGAGAACAAAAAAGCTATCAAAGATTAAGGGCACAGAACCCAATTTATAGCCAACTGGACAAATAAAAGGATAATTTGAGCATCAAAAGATATAATGACTGCAATGTATCAAAAGATAGCAAATATATAAAAATCTACTTGTTAATGATGGTATTCCTAAAACAAAACAAGATGCAGTAATATGGGGCAGGGGGGAAGGGAGAATCAAGAATTTATCCTTCCCTTCCCATATTTCAGAATAACCAAGTAGTTGCTGTGGCACATTTTTCTTCAAAAAAGGATTCTAGTTAATGGAGGAAGAAATACTGACTCAGAAAATCACCATTTTGCAATCCCATGGGTCTAGACAACAATCACCATAGTTACTAAAATCACTGCGATGGTAAATCTCAACCTTAGCTGACCATTACAATCACCTGGAGAAACTTTTTTATCTAATGTTTAATATTTTTGAGAGAGAGATGGGGTGGGGGGCTGGAGGGAGGGGCAGAGAGAGAGAGGAGGACCGAGGATTCGAAGCAGGCTCTGTGCTGACAGCAGAGAGCCCAATGCAGGGCTCAGACTCACAAACCTGTGAGATCATGACTTGAGCCCAAAGTTGGACACTTAGCCAACTGAGCCATCCAGGTGCCCCAACCTGGAGAAATTTTTAAAGAATATTGCTGCCCAAGTCCTACCCTGACAAAGATTCTAATTTATTTGGTCTGAACTCTTCAAGTGATGCTACTGTATAGCCAAGAATTGAGAAGTACTATTAAGGTGATAATACCTGAACCCACAGATCACAACATCAGTCTTAACATCACTATTAGAGAAAAACAGAGCTTTGTGTACCTCTTGATGTGATACAGTACAAAGTACACAGCACCACACATGAGGTACCATTGCCAGAGAGAGAGACAGACAGACAGACAGACAGAATAAAAATAAAGGGGGGAAAAGTGAAAGAAAAAAAAATTGAAACTGAATTTAATCAAGTTGCAAGATCTATCACTTTACAGAAAAAAAATGGGTGAAAGGGAAACATAAAAGCAATATCCAAGGATGTAATAAGCAAAATCTAGGATGAGTATAAATACATGGCATTAAAAAAATAAGAGGTTAGAGTATGATTTTAGCAGAGGCTTAAGAAACATAATCACATCCAATGTGTACATCTTGCTTGGATCCAATTGTGAATGGAGGAAAATTCAACAGGTCAGTTGTTGGATAATAAGGAATTATTAATGCTTCAGGTATAAAAATGGTTCATCATTTTTTCAAGCCCTTAACTAGTAAATATACATACTGATGTATTTGCAGATGAAATTACATGACATCTGTGGTTCACTTTAAAATAATTAAAGCACTTCCCCCCCAAAAAGTAGAAGAAATAAACAAACTAATGAATAGCTAAACTGTTGATAATTGTTGAGTGATGGGTACATGGAGATTCATTATGCTATTCTGCTTTGCATATAAAAATTTCTGTAACAAGATGGTAACAAAGGCAAAAATATAATGCTATTCATTGCTTCTTTCACTTATCCATATGCATGTAAGATTCCTCCATGTGTTTTCATGGCTTGATAGTTCATTTCTTTTTAACACTGAATAATATTCCACTGTTTATATATATCACAGTTTATCTATTTGCCTACTGAAGGACATCTTGATTGTTTCTGTTTTGGCAATTATGAATAAAATGGGTATAAACATCTGTGTGCAGGTTTTTATGCGAACACAAGTTTTCAATATTTTTTGTAAATACCAAGGAGTGTGATTGCTGGATCATATGGTAAGAGTATTTTTAGTTTCATAAGGAATTGCCAAACTGTCTTCCAAAGTGATTATTCCATTATGCATTCCCATTAGCAATTAATTAAACTGTCTGTTGCTCTACATCCTCACCAGTGGTATTTGGTATTGTCAGTATTTTGGAATTGGTCAATTTAGGTAGGTGTATAGTGGTGTCTCATTTAAATTTATAATTCTCGAGTATACAGCAATCAAAAACAATGAAATCTTGCCATCTGTGACAACATGGATGGAACTAGAGTGTATTGTGCTAAGTGAAATAAGTCAACCAGAGAAAGACAAATATCATATGATTTCACTCGTGTGTGGAATTTAAGAAACAAAACAGATGAACATAGGGGAAGGGAAGGAAAAATAAGATAAAAACAGAAAGGGAGGCAACCCATAAGAGACTCTTAAATACAGAGACTAAACTGAGGGTTGCTGGCGGGGTGCTGGGTGGGGGGATGGGCTAAATGGGCAAGGGGCATTAAGGAGGACACCTGTTGGGATGAGCATTGGGTGTTACATGTAAGTGATGAACCACTAAATTCTATTCCTGAAATCAATATTACACCATATGTTAACTAACCTGGATTTAAATAAAAATTAAAAAGGAAAGAAAAAATGAGGAAGAACCAAAACTTTCAAATAAAACATAATGGGGTTGATCCAAATAAATAAATAAATTAATTAATTAATTAAAAAGTTTGTAATTCCCTAAATATATATAATGTGAAACATCTTTTCATGTGCTTAACTGCCATCTGTATATGTTCTTTGGTGAGGCGTCTGTTCACAGGTCTTTTGTCCATTTTTAATCAGGTTATTTTCTTTATTGTTGAGTTTTAAGAATCCAGTATTTTGTATATTTTGTATACCAGTCTGTATTCAGATATATCTTTTCCAAATATTTTCTCCCAGTCAGTGACTTGTCTTTTCATTCTCTTGATACCACATTGTTTGATACAGTAGCTTTGTAGTAAGTTTGAAGTCAGTCCTCTAACTTTGTTCTCCTTTCTCAAGATTGTTTTAAAACTATTCTGGGTCACTTACAATCCCATATAAATTTTAGGATCAGCTTTTCCATTTCTGCAAAAAAAAAGGTCATTGGGATTTTGAAAGGGATTGTATTGAATAAATCACTCTGGGAAATATTGTCATCTTAACAATATTAAGTCTTCTAGTGCATGTACATAAATACCTTTGCATTTATTTAGATCTTTAATTTCATTCAATAATGATTTGTAGTTTTCACTTTGTAAGTCTTGCACATCCTTGGTCAGACTTATTCCTAGGTATTTTACTTTTTGATGCTATTATAAATGGAATTGTTTTCTTGATTTCCTTTTCGGATTGCTCATTACTAGTGTACAGAAACTTTAGGTGATTTTTGTATATTGATCTTATATCCTGCAACTTTGCTGAATTATTCATTCGCTCCAACAAATATTTGTGGATTCTTTGTGATATTCTAAATATAGGATTTTCCATTTATAGGATGAGGTGCAAATAGAGGTAATTTTCTTTTATTTTGGATGTCTTTTTTTTCTCACTTAATTTCTCTGACTAGAGCTTCTAGTACAATATTGAACAGCAATTGTGAAAGCAGATATCCTTTTCTGGTTCCCAATCTTAGGGGAAAAGCTTTTGGTCCTTCATCAATGAAGATAATATTAACTGTGGGTTTTGATCGAAAATGCCCTTTATCGGGGCGCCTGGGTGGCTCAGTTGAGTGTCCAACTTCAGCCAGGTCATGATCTCATGGTTCATGAGTTCGATCTCTGCATCGGGCTCTGTGCTGACTGCTCACAGCCTGGAGCCTGCTTCAGATTTTGTGTCTCCCCCTCTTTCTGCCCCTCCCCCACTCATGCTCTGCCTCTCTCTCTCAAAAAAATGAATAAACACTAAAACAATTTTTAATGCCCTTTATCACACGAGGAAGTTCTATTCCTAGTTTGCCCATTAAGTTTTGAAATCAGGAATTGCTTTTTATAATAAAAAGGTGTTGGATTTTATCAAATGCTTTTTATGCATTCATTGAGATGATCAGGTGGTTTTGTTCCTTTATTCTATTTATGAAGTGTTTTACACTGATTGATTTTCAGATGTTGAACCATACTTACATTCCTGGGGTTTATACATCCCACTTGGTCTTGATATATAATCCTTTTCATATGCTGCTGGATTCCATTTGCTAGTATTTTATTGAATATACTTTACATCTATATGCTTAAGATACATTGGTCCATAATTTTCTTTCTCATGACATCTTTGTCTGGCTTTGGTAGCAGGGTAATGCTGGCCCTAGAAGTGTTACCTCATATTTTTTTTGAAGAGTTTGAGGATTGGTGTTAATTCTTCTTTAAACATTTGGTAGAATTCACCAATGAAATTAGCCCAGGGCTTTTCTTTGCTGGAGGCTTTTGAATATGATTCAATCTCTTAATATAGGTCTGTTCAGATTTACTATTTCTTCTTGAGTCAGTTTTGATAATTCATGTATTTGTCCATTTTATCTAGGTTATCTGACTGTAGGAATACAATTATTCACTGTATTTTCATAGAGTCATTTTTATTTCTGCAAAGTTGGTAGCTATGTACCCAATTTCACATCTGATTTTAGTAATTTATGTCTTCTCTCTTTTTTTTAGTCAGTCTGGCTAAGGTTTCAACAATTTTATTGATCTTTTCAAAAAGCTTTTATTCATTTTCTTTTCTCTATTTCATTAAGCTCTCTTTTGTTTTTCTATTCTTTACTTACCTCTAATCTTTATTATTTCTTTCCTTCTGTGAGCTTAGGTTTTTTTGCTCTTCTTTTTCTGTTCCTTAGTGTAAAGTTATGCTGTTGACTTGAGATCTTACTTTTTAAATGTAGGTCATTGCAGCTATAATTTCTGTCAATACTGATTTCACTAAGTTTTGAGATGCTGTGTTTTCATTTTCATTCATCTCAAAGTATTTTATAATTTCCCTCGTGATGTCTTATTTGACCCATTGGTTGTTTAAGAGTTCAATTTCCATATATTTTTTAATTTTCTGGTTTTCTTTCTGTTGTATTACCAGTTTCATTCTATGATGGTTGGAGAAGAAACTTTGTAAAATTTTAAAATTTTAAGAAATTTTTTGAAACTTGCTTTGTGATCCAACATGTGGTTTATCCTACATAATATACCATGTGCAATTGTGAAGCATCTATATTCTGTTGTTGGGTGAAGCATTATATATGCCTATTATATCTAGTTTATTTACAGTATTGTTCTATTTCCTTGTAATCTTCATTTAGAAAGAATTATCTTTTTTTTAAGTTTATTTATTTTTTTTTGAGTGAGCGAGTGAGCTAGTGGGGGAGGGGCAGAGAGAGGGAGACAGAGGATCCTCATCAGGCTCTGTGATGACAGAGAGGCTGATGCAGGGCTCGAATTCATGAACCATGAGATCATGACCTGAGCCAAAGTCAAATGCTTAACTGACTGAGCCATCAAGGCACCCCAGAGGAATAATCTTCTATTCATTATTTCAAGTATACACAGCTAACGTCATACTCAATGGTGAAAAGCTGAAAGGTTTTCTCTAAGATCAGGAATAAGATAAGGATGCTCATACTTGCCATTTTTATTCAACATAGTATTATTGGAAGTCCAAGCCAGAAAAAGACATCCAGGCAAGAAAAAGAAATAAAAGGCATCCAAACTGGAAAGGAAGAAGTACAACTGCCTCTGTTTGCAGTGACATGATATTATACATAGAAAACCCTAATGATTCCAACAAAACAATGTTAGAACTAATCGACAAATTAGGTAAACTTCCATGATACAAAATCTATACACAAAAATAATTTGCATTTCTACATACTAACAATAAACTACTATAAAAAGGAATTAAGAAGACAATCTCTTTTTAAAATTTTTTTTGTAATTTTTTAATATTTATTTATTATTGAGACAGAGAGAAATAGAGCATGAGTAGGGGAGGGGCAGAGAGAGAGGGAGACACAGAATCCGAAGCAGGCTCCAGGCTCTGAGCTGTCAGAACCAAGCCCGATGTGGGGCTCGAACCCACAGACCATAAGATTATGACCTGAGCCGAAGTCAGACGCTTAACTGACTGAGCCACCCAGGCGCCCCAAGAAGACAATCTCTTTTATAACTGCTTTAAAAGGAATAAAATGCCTAAAAATAAAGTTAATCAAAAAGATAGTAGACTTGTACACTGAAAAATATGACATCAATGAAAAATTGTAGAAAACACAAAAAAATGGAAAGATATTCTGTGCTCATGAATCAAAAGAAATAATGTTGTTAAAATGTCTATACTACCCAAAGCAATCTACAGATTCAATGCAATCCCTATCAAAATTCCAATGGCATTTTTTACAGAAATAGAACAATCTTAAAATTTCTATGGAACCACAAAAGACCCCAAATAGTCAAAGCAATCTTGAGAAAGAACAAAGCTAGAGGCATTATACTCCCTGATTTCAAACTATATTACAAAGCTATAATAATCAAAACAATATGGCATTACATAAAAGCAGACACATAGGTCAATGAAAAAGAATACAGAGACCAGAAATAAACCCACACATATATGGTCAGTTAATTTACAGAAGAGTCAAGAATACACAATGGGGAAAGGATAGTTTCTTCAATAACTGGTGTTAAGAAAACTGAACAGCCACATGGAAAGAATGAAATCCCTATCTTAAACCATACATACAAATCAACCCAAAATAAAGACTTGAACATAAGACCCCAAATCATAAAATTCTAGATAACACATAGGCAGTAAGCTCCTTGACATCAGTCTTACTGATGATTTTTTGGGCCTGACACCAAAAGCAAAGGCAATAAAAGCAAAAATAAACAAGTGGGACCATATCAAAATAAAAAGCTTATGTACAACAAAGGAAACCACCAACAAAATGTAACAGTAATCTACCAAATGGGAGAAAATATTTGCAACTTATATATCTGATAAGAAATTAATATCCAAAATATATCATGAACTCATACAACTCAATAGCAACAACAACAATCCAAAAATGGGCACAAGGGGTGCCTGGATGGCTTAGTTGGTTAAGTATCCAACTGTTGATTTTGGCTCAGGTCATCACTGCATGATTCATGAGATAAGTCCCACTGTCAGTGTGGAGCCAGCTTAGGATTCTCTCTCTCCTCTTTCTCTACCCCTCCTCCTATTCTCATTCTCTCTCTCTCTCTCTCTCTCTTCCTCTCTCTCAATAAATAAATAAATAAATAAATAAATAAATAAACAAACCTAAAAAAAGGGGGGGAAATGGGCATAGGATCTGAATAGACATTTTTCTCAAGAAGACATACAGATGGCCAAGAGGTACAGGATAAGGTGCTCAACATCACTAATTATCAGGGAAATGCACATAAAAACCACAATGACACATCACCTCACACCTGTTAAAATGGTTTTATCAAAAAGACAAGAAATAACAAGTATTGGTGTGGATGTGAGGAAAAGGGAGCTTTTCTTGTGTACTGTTGGTGGGAAAGTATACTGATGTAGCCAGTGTGAGAAATAGTATGAACATTCCTCAAAAATTAAAAATACTACCATATGTTTCAGCAATTCCACTTTTGAGTATTTATGTGAAAGAAATGAAAACACTAACTTGAAAAGATAACTGCACCCCTATGTTCATTGCAGCAGAAGTTCCATACACACAATGGAATATTATTCAGCTGCAGAAAAAGGAAGAAATCCTGTGACAATATGAATGGAGCTTGAGGACTTTATTCTAAGTGAAATAAGTCAGAGAAAGACAAATATGGTATGATCTCACTTATATGTGGAATCTAAAAAGAAAAAAAAGGAATTCATAGATACAGAGAACAGACTGGGGACTGCCAGAGATGGCAGGGCAGGAGGTAGGAAATGGGCAAAAATGGGTGAAGGTGGTTAAAAGTTACAAACTTCCAGTTGTTATAAGTCAGTCCTGAAGACATAATATACTATTGTATATTTGAAAGTTGCTGAGAGAATAAATCTTAAAGTTCTTATCACAAGCAAAAAAAAAATGTATGTTGTATACATGAAACTAATATAATGTTATCTATCAATTATATCTCAAAAATAAAGTATTTAAGTCTTCAACTATTATTGTAAATTTATCTATTTCTCCCTTTAATTCTGCCAGTTTTGGCTTCATATATTTTGGGGATGTATTTTTTCATATGTGTCTGATTATAATCACTGTATCTTTTTAATGTATTGATTCATCAGGATGTAATATCCTTCTTTGTCTACTGTAACAATTTTTGACAGAAAATCTATTTTGTCTAATATTATTATAGCCACCCTAGCTCTCTTTGGTTACTATTAGTATGGAATATCTTCTTTTATTTTTTCACCTTCAATCTATTTGTGTCTTTGGATCTGAAGTGAGTCTTTTGTAAACAGGATATATTTTGATCCGATTTTTAATCCATTCTGCCAATTTCTGCCTTTTCATTAGAGAGTTTAATCTACTTACATTTAAAGTGATTGCTGATCAGGAAGGACTTACTCTAACATTTTGCCATTTGCTTTCTATATGTCATTCTTTTGTTATTGTTTCTCAGTTTATCCACTGAGGTCTTCTTTTGTGTTTGATGGGCTTTTTCTAGTACTATTTTGTTTCCCTCATTTCCTTTTTGTATATTTTTATTTTGTTTTATTTTTAAATTTATTTATTTTGAGAGATACAGAGACAGTGTGAGTAGGGGATGGACAGAGAGAGAGGAAGAGAGAGAACCCCATGTAGGCTCCATACTGCTAACACAGAGCCCGACTCAGGGTTCAAACTCACAAAGCTACAAGATATGACCTGAGCCCAAACCAAGAGTTGGACACTGAACCGACTGACCCAGGTATCCCTGCTTTTTGTATATTTTTAAAGTTATTTCCTTAAATTATTGCTTGTGGATTATAATTAAAATTATAAATTGATAATAGTCTGTTTAAATTGATATTTACCTTCATTGGCATATGAAAACTCTATATAAAACATCACTCCCACTGTATATTGTTGTCATAAATTACATATTTATACATTTTGTATCCATTAACATAGATTTATAATAGTTTTATGCATTTGCCTTTTAAATAATATAGAAAAAAAAGAGAAGTTACTAACCAAAAATACTGGCTTTTGTACCTACTTATGTAGTAACCTTTACCGAGGTTCTTTATTTATTTGTTTGGCTTTGAGTTACTGTCTAGGGTCTTTTCATTTCAGTCTGAAGTTCTCCCTTTAGCATTTCTTGTAGGACATGTCTACTAGTTATGAACTTCCTCAACTTTTATCTCTGAAGGTTTTTATTTCTCCTTTATTTTTTAAGAATATTTTGTCAATTATAGAATTCTTAGTTGATTTTTTTTTCCTTTCAGCACTATGTATCCCACTGCCTTCTGGCCTCCATGGTTTCTGATGAGAAATTGGCTGTTAACCTTATTGAGAATCTCCTATATGAGATAAGTCAGTTTCCTCTTATTGCTCTCAGATTGCCTCTTTATTTTTGGCATTTAATGGTTTGATTATAATGTATTTCAGTGTTGATCTCTTTGAATTTATCCTATTTAGTATTCATTGAACTTCTTGAATTCACATCTTTCTTCAAATTTGGATCATTTTTGGCTATTATTTCTTTAAATATTCTTTCTGCCCTTTCTTTTCTTACCTCTTCTCCTGGAACTCCCATGATGACTATGTTAATACACCTGATGGTGTCTCCCAGGTCTTTTAGGTTCTTCACTATTTTTTCTTTCTCCTTCTCAGATCGGATGATTCCACTGACCTATCTTCAGATTCACTAATTCTTCTGCCTGCTCAAATCTGCTATTGAATCTCCATAATGATTTTTTCATTCAGTTATTGTAATTTTAAGTTATAGGATTTCCATTTGGTTCCTTTTTATAATTTCTGTATCTTTACTGATGTTCTCTATTTGGTGATACTCTGCTCTCCTGGTTTCATTTAGTTCTCTGCCCACAGTTTCCTTTAGCTCCTTTAGCTCAAGACAGTTGATTTAAAGTTGTTGTCTAGTAAATCCAATGTCTAGGCTTCCTTAGGAACAGTTTCTGTTAGTTTTTTTTTTTTTTTTGTAAATACCATACCATCTTGTTTCTTTGCATGCTCAATACTTTTTTGTTGAAAATTGGACACTTTGAGTATTATCATGTAGTAATTCTAAAAACCAGATTATCTCCCCCTCCCAGGATATGATATTGTTGCTTCTTTGGGGTTGTACTTGTGTGCTTCATTGGTGACTCTTCTAAACTATTTTTGTTTAGATTTCATTCTATGCCATGTGTGATTATTGAGTCTGTTCCATTAGCTTTGTGATCAGCTAGTGATTTGGCAGAGACTTATTTAAACATGTAGAGCCAAAACAAAGCAAAGAAAAGCAAAGCAAAAAATACCCGCCCTGTCTCTGCATATTGGTTGTAAGTTGGGGCATTCTTTCAGTGCTTAACCAGGCTGTTTACAATTTTTTCTTAGACTTGATTTCCTACTTATACAGAGCCTAAAGATCAGTCAGAGGTGAAAGCTTATTGTCTTCTCAGGTGTTTGCTGAATATGTGTCTAGCCCAGGACATGTGTGTGTCATTCTGGGTTCCCCAGCATACGTGGGAGCTTCTCAAAGCCCTTATTCCTCCATGTACCTCCTTTCCCAGTCTATTCTAGGCTTTTCAGTCTGTATGCTTCTTGCCCCATCTCTTGTCCCTTACTCCAGGAAGTTGTGGATAGTATATGCCTTTAAATATTTTCCACAAACACCACTTGAAAGACCATTCAAACCCTGAGAGTGTTATGAGATTAGTAAAACAAAGGTAAGCCCTTGAACCAATTCTTCAGGAAACCACCAAACAGGTCAAAATGCATAATCATAATGCTTTGAGAAAAAAGGTCTGTATTGCCTCCTCTAATAGCAGAAAGTCACATGGGCCACCATCCCCTTGACCATCACTAAACTACAAAATGGGGGATGATTGTGACAAACTGGGCTAAGGAGTTGAAAGCAAGAAATCCTGTTATGAATTGAAGCAACATAATATATATCTGAAAAGTTCTTTGAGCTATTGGTATAACTAAGTGGGGAGTAATTTTACTTTCCTAAATAAGAAACAATAAAAGACTGGTGTTAGATATGTAACATTTCAATCTCAATAGAAACTATCTCTGTTTATACACTTAACAGCAATTGAAAAGCAGAAGTTACACTCTATTAGAATGTTTGCAAGGGAGCTAAATTCTATGGCTGCAAAATGAAGTTACAAATTTGTTTTCCTTAGATACCTCCCTATAAAAATCACTTCCTAGGGGAGCCTGGGTGGCTCAGTCGGTTGCGTCTGACTTTGGCTCAGGTCACGATCTTGCGGCCCATGGGTTCAAGTCCCATGTTGGGCTCTGTGCTGACAGTTCAGAACCTGGAGCCTGCTTTGAATTCTGTGTCTCCCTCTCTCTCTGCCTCTCCCTCACTCTCTCTCTCTCTCTCTCTCTCTCAAAAATAAATAAGCATTAAAAAACTTTAATAATATAAAATAAAATAACTTATTTTACTGATAATTTATATGGGAAATTTGTTGGTTTGTTAAAAAGACCATTGTGTAACTTTGGACAAGTCATTTAACCTCACAAACCAAGCACTCTCCTGTATATCATTGCTACTCAAAGTGTAGTCTACAAACCAAAAGAACTGGCATCACTTAGGAGCTTGTAAGAAATGTAGACTATCAGGCCTACTTTACACTTAGACCGCTCTACCCTAGACCTACTGACTCAGAATCTGCATTTTAGCAAGATCACATGTGATTGATATACACAGAAAAGTTTGAGAAGCACAGCCCTATACAATAAGGTGTGTTTGGGGGAGGGTAACTAAATGATCTCAAGAACTCTTATAACTGATTTTTCTGAAAAATCAAATCTGATAACATTGGAGTCTGTATTATCTTGTGGCAACAGTAAGCTAAAGCTGAGTAGCAGCTACCTCATTAGATGGGGCATGAACTCTCTTTGGCTCCCCTAGTCCTGATCTAGCCTCCTTCATATATTTATGTTGACTGCTTGGCCCCTACTCAGCCTCTAAGCTAAATCACATTCCAACCAGAAATGAGGAAGTCCCTTTTTTTACTAAAAATTTTTTTGCTGTATATATCTTTAGGTGAAAGAAAAAATGTTCATTTACCTTGATGGGAAGTAGTGAGGTCCAGGTAGGAAGTAAGGGTGATGAAAAGAGAATCGAGGCGGTGTCCCAAACAATGTGGCTGGATGGCCAAGGGGAGGAGCCTGGTAGACATGTGAGTGTGGAATAGGAGGAGCCTGGGGGATTGGAGCACTTCTGGGACAAGTGGAAACGCTGGGATACTCCTTAGGAGGCTGAATGGTTGAGGTTGCAAATCTGGCATGGGCAGTACTTGCACTAGTTGGAATCCTGTTGGTGTTCTCCAGAGAGACAGGAGTGGGTCTCTGCACAGAGTGACTGGCTCCAGAATGTAGCTGATAAGTGTCTGTTGGGGAGGGCCCAGCGAAGCGCTGGGGTGGGAGTGCTGGTCGGAGGGGCAGACTTGGAGCCTGGAGAGCTACCTGGGCAGTACTGGAGACGCTGGGCTGGAAAAGTGAGATGGGGCTTGGGCGCTGGACTGCAGGTGTGGGCAGCTGGATGGCAGGTGTGGTGTCACCTTTAGAAATAAAAACAGCATAGGTCTAGCATTAACTGAATTGCTCTATGTCTTTCTTTTTTCAGAATTTAATAAATTGTACAACCAGAAGCCTTCACTAACCACCTTACCTAATAACATCACCACCTCAAACCTATTTCTTTTATAGGATTCTGAACAAACCAAAGTCATTTTGTTTACCTATTTTACATTTTTTTGTCTCTCTTTCCCACCTAAATTCTAAGTGCCATGAGAGGACAGACCTTTTGTTTTGTTCACTGCTGTATCCCCAGGGCTCAAAATTCTGTCTGGCACGGAATAGGCCCTCAACAAATATTTTTGAATGGATAAATAAATGAATAAAATTATTGATGATTGAATGAAAGACAAATACACACAAATACTAATATGTATATATAAATCTTTCTTTAAAAATAATATGAAACTACTGAAACTAATAATATGGTTACTTTTAAGGAACAATCATCTGGGAAAAGGGACAGGGCAGTGGGGCATAAAAAAAAAGTTGACTTTCATTTTATATCTATCAGCACCATTTGAATTTTCTATTGTCTAAATATGTTAGTTAACTTTATTAAAAATATTGAGTTTTCAGGGTAGTGGTATACATCATTTCTCTATCATATACTTCTCTATATTAAATGAAATTATGAATAACATTTAATATTTTAATTGAAAAAATAAACAATCTGTAAAATTACTTTGCTTTATTGCATTCAATGTGAATACATGAAGAAATTCCCAGGTGAAAAGAAGACTCGCCACAGGATCAACAATTTGTGACAGATATGAAAGGAGTATTACTGCAGCAAAGCATGATGGATATGGCCAGATTTTTAAAGGTAGATGAAACAATCATGTTCTTGAACAGAAGAGGTCTACTAATTGAGTTGCTGAGTTATTCAAATGACACATTTAGCCTAAACTTAACTAAACTTTTCCAAAGAAAGACATAGAGAAGCCATTGCAATAGACTCAAGATCTGGTTTATTCCAGTGCAGTTAGATCTCTGTTAATATATAAGATGCAGTCCAAGAACAGACTCCATGATTAGAAATATCTCTGTGAGAGGCTGAAAGGAATGCAGATCTTCTCTTAGCCTTGCCTAGGTAAGGCCTTTCCTTTCTTCTTTCTCTCCAGACAAGGCATATAATACTCCTCTTAAACCTGCAGGTAGGGAATTAAGGGATATATCGGTTTCAAAGGTGGCCCTTAACCCAGTGAAGTACAGATAATATAGGAGTAGGGTGTAAATGAAACCATCCTGATTCTTAGTTGATAGAGTTATGTACCCTCCCATCTGTGAGGCACAGGCCTTAGGCCTTTCTTGATCAATCAAGCATAAAGTAATTTCCCTCTTCCATGTTCCCTCAGAACATGTAAATCTATAACTTATCACAAAATAGTATAAATCTTTGTTATTTGCCTGTCTGCCACCCTTATCACAATCACAAAACTGGAAGCTTGAAAGAAGGAACAGTTTCATTCATGTTTGCATCCCAGTATTTGGCACAGAACATGGTTAATAATAGTTAAGAAAGATATAACTAAAAGCTAACAAATAAGTCTATAACCGACAGCACTTCTGCCACTGATCTAGTGTGACGAGAACTCCCTTCTCTAAACAACTGTGAAGCTGGGCTGACTTGTAAAATCTCAGTAGTTTATTAATTAAATTATCACTGCACTCAAGATATCTGCTCCTAAAATCTACCTCTGACGCAGGTTTCTATTCCCCATAGCTAGTATAAGAAGCTCTTGGTCCTCAGGAAAGAAGAAGGATCTTCCAAGCAAAGGAAAGGAGCTATACAGACCAGCTAATATTATTTCAGTTACTGAAGAAGGAAGGGACTCATCTTTTAGCTGATATGAAATGTTTTTTTACAAAAAGTATTTCTATAAAAAAGAGATATGAGGCATGAGATAGGTCATGCATTCCTTTAATTCAGTATTCACTAAGAAACTAACATATGCCAGGCACTGTTTTGGTCTGAGGTTAAAAAGAAAATAGATGCATAGTTACACTGTAATATAATGAAGATGTCCTAAATGTCAAAATTCCAGTTGTTAAGCAGGAAGTTAAAGTCTGCATCATCCAGTCATCTCTATAAACTGTCAGTGAATAGGGAAGACTTGTGGAAGGGCAGAGCTCTAATGTTTCAAGTTTTAGATAAAGTATGTAAAAGACTACCCAGTCACTTGTTTTCTCTTCTTCTAGCACATAGCTAGATTATCTTTCCCAGCCTCCCTTGCAGTTAGGTATTGCCATTTGGCCAAGGGCTACCCAGTGGAAGGTAGAAGAAATGTGCACCACTTCTAAGACTGGTTCATGAAAAACTTTCATGCATTATCCTCCATGCTCTTTCCCTTTCTGCAGGTTCATGCACACGAGTTTTGTTGGCCTTGGATGCCACATATTAAAGATGGCAGTGCCACAGCGTAGAAGTCTGTGTCTATGAGTCACTCCTTCAAAGAAAGCCATACACTGACTAGAAATACCTATTTTAGACTTTGAATGGATAAAAATAAACCATAATCCTGTTTAAACCATTATGTTTAGAGGCTTGTTAAAGCAGCTTGCATTATCTAATCGTTACATGAGATAAAGAGCAGAATTCTAGTCCTATAGTATAGTATGACAGGAACAAAAAAAAAGTTATTAATTTTCAATAATCTCTCACAACCTCTCCAAAAAAGAATCTACTGCCTGTGCTGACTGGACAAAAAGTGCAACTAGGACTTTGCTGTGTGACTGGGATCAACAGTAAAGGAGCAAAGAATGACAGAAACTGAGGACAGCCCAACTTTTTCTACAAGAAATAGCTATATAGAGATAGTAAGGAGAGAAGGGCCAGCATGTGGCTGAGTAAAGAGAAAAAGAGGCAGAGAGAGAAAGAGAGGAGAGAGAAATAGAGTAACAGGGAGGGACATATAGACAGAGATGGGGAATGAAGAATTGGGACAGTTAGGCAACTGATTTATTAAAAAAAGTGAAACTTTGGAGAGAGACAACGGTAATGAGGAGCCCCAAGAAGACTTACTATATGTTGAACCATGTAATTCCTCCTTCCCAACCCTCTCAAGAAAACCTACAATATAGAGCTACATCACTTTTCAAGTAATTTCTGAGCCAGATTTGTGTTTTTCATGGACATAATACTTTGCTGGAATGGATTTTAAGGTAGAGGGACAACTACCTTTTTTTTGGATTACAATAGTATCAGAACAATGGAGGGTTTTTTGGCTTGTTTCAGTTAAACAAGAAGAGATGGATAAACCAAAAAGGTACTATATTTCTACTCCCAAACAACTGAAATAGTAGTAAACTTTTTATTTTTATTTATTTTTAATTTTTTTAATTAATGTTTATTTATTTTTGAGAAACAGAGTATGAGCAGGGGAGGGGCAGAGAGAGAGAAAGGCACAGAATCTGAAGCAGGCTCCAGGCTCTCAGCTGTCAGTAGAGAGCCCAACACAGGGCTCGAACCCATGTACTGTGAGATCATGACCTGGCCCGAAGTCACACGCTTAACCGACTGAGCCACCCAGGCACCCCAGTAGTAAACTTTTTAAACTAAAACTTTAGAGAAAAGGTATGAATTCAGAAGAGTGAAAGATGTCAGCTGAGTGAAGGTATAATAAGGCAAACCAATTTCAGACTTGAGAAATAAAATGTAGAAAACAAAATAACTAACCAGAAAATTCATATATGTATAAAATGACACTCGAAAGCCAGGCTAAAATAAATATAATTTCCATGGTGCCTGGGTGGCTCAGTTGGTTAACCATCCAACTCTTAATTTTGACTCAGGTCATGATCTCATGGTTGGTGGAACTGAGCTAACAGCTCAGAGCCTGCTTGGAATTCTCTCTCTCTCCCACTCTCTCTGCCCCTCCCCTGCTCATACTCTCTCTCAAAAAGAAATAAATAAACACTAAAAAATAACTATATTTTCCACTAGAATCCCAGAAGATGTTAAAATAAAGAAACTTGACACAATATAAAATGAAAATGCTGGCATAACTGGAATCAAAAGTATTTGATAAAAGAAAGATACCTAAAAAGAATTCTGGACTATTGTGCTGTAATCATTTTTGGAAACGAGAAATAGAAGAGCTCGGAATGTGGCAGTAAATGTGAAAGGTGGAGTGAACATAATGCATTGGTCATAGAAATGCTACCAGACAAAGTACTACAGATTCTATCAAAGAAATAGTACAATTGGTTGTATTTTTATCTATCCTTTCTAGAACTCCTTTATAAGCTCTTTGATAAAAGACTGTAAAGATACTTTTGTATTCTGTCTCAAGCACAGAGTTTGACCTATAACTGGTACTTAACAAACATTAGGCAGTGGGGGACAGATAGGCAGGCATGAAAATATGGCAGTGGAATACACTATAGATTGAGAAAACATCTGCGATGGAAATGTTCATCAAAACAAGGTAGAATACCAAATTACATTGCTAGATTTCAAATAGATTGACTTAATGAGATAAAAATGTGCTAGGATGATCCAGTACATAACAAATAATTGCTTCTCAGAACAAGTAAGTTTAGTAGAATACATAGTAAAATGAAATAAGCTTGATTGAGAACCAAATAATGGATAAAGACTACTAGAAGGTGCATGAATTCTGTATATGAAATATTAGGCAGTAGTGATCACAACACACTTAAATGTAAGATCCCAACAACAATAAAAAAAGACCAAAAAAGTCCATTCTTGGGTTGATTTTTGGAAATACAGATGTTGCCTAGGGGGAAAAAGCTAATAGGGATAACTAAAATGAAGAGTTCATTTTAAAATGAAGGTTACTTAATATGATAATGCTAAAAACCCAGAAGTAAAAAATGTGCCTCCAAAATCAGAAAGTTATTAGTTACTTGACCAAATTAAAGAGAATAGACAACTGATCAAAAGGGAAAGAAATCTTTAAAAAATGAAAAGTTTGTCCAAATGTGTAAAACAGAAAAGCCCCGTATGCAAGTGCAAATAAAAATTAAGCAATCAAAAAAAAATTGAAGGAGTCACATCTGAGGGATCTCAAAGTCAATACTAAGTGACTCTTCACTTTTATAGAAGAAACCCAGTGGAATCAGTGGAATAGTCATTACAGTATAAAAGGCAACTGAAAGAAGACTAGAGAGATTCAATAAACCCCTTCACCTACTGAAGAAGACCATAAGATTTCTGAACCCTAATTCATTTTCATAGTAGATAAAGAATATATAGATTACAGTGGTATAATGTCAAGTTCACAGAATGTTCTAATCCAAATTGATAAAATTAATATAACTAGATCTTAGGTGGCATTCACCTAAGAATAATACAGAAACTCAAAGTCAGGACTGAGAAAATACTAGATGTAGATACAAATGGTCTCATACAGTATTTAACTGTGTATAGAAGCAGATGGAAGAGAGGTCTTAGATGGAAGAATAAAGAGAAGAAATACAGATTATGAAAGCATAAATCATAAATAACATAGCAGACAAAGCAAAATAAGTCAACAAAGGCTTAATTAAGCCTAGGTTGAAATACAGGATTGAAGGAGATACTACCAAATAATGAAGTGTGGAAGTGCCTGACTCTGCTGGAAGAGAATAAGGCAATAGAATTAGCTTTATGCATCTTTCTCTTGAGCCTAGACATCTTGAATGTGGCTTTGTTGCTATCAATTGCTATAATGATACATAGTGGGGAAAAAACATTGAAAACGTGTAAGATTCCAAAACGTCAATTTTTAACATATCTAAACTCCTTCGCACATAGGGTGGTTGTATTTCCAGAAAGATCAGAGCAGGTAGAAACTAGAAAAAGCAGTAGTTTTAGGACAAGTAACGGTAAGAAGTGAATGTATAAAGCTCTGCCTAAGAGATTGTTAAAATAGGTGCTGGAAGAACAAACCCATGATGGACAGCCCTATAACAAGTTATCAAGATAATAGATTCTCAACTTTGGGTTCTTAAAAGCAACAGACAGGAATGTTATAAAGAATTGATAATAGAGGAGAAATTTAGGGAAAGACAATATAAAGAACCAAATATTTGGTAGAAAATAAATTACTTCCACTACTTTTCTAGAGCAGCAAGAGAACAGTCTTAACAGATTAGTCATCATTACTAAATTCCAGAACAGGATGCTCTATATCCCATTAGCAAGGCATTCTTTTATGGTGATAATACAAAGACACTCCTATTTCCTGTTGAATTACCTCAGTCATTTCCTGCATTATCGTTGCCTCATCTATGTGCTAATGCTGATTTGGTTAAAAGGTCTGAGGTTTTACACATGGAATATTTGCTACTCTGGCAAACCAAATGCTTTGAGTCTACTGAAATTTTTCCTTCTCCAACTTAATGTTTTTACTTTCTTCTTTTTTTCCCTTTATATTGTTGTTCTAAAAATTCTTAAGCTAACAGAAACAAAATTTCAACTTAAGGTAAAATTTTCACACAGCTATTAAAAAATTCATAATCTACAATAAAACCAACTCACCAACTGGATGAGTGATGGTGTTCTGTAGGCTGGGAATTACCACAGAGTAGGTAGGTGAGTGATAAGGATATACTGTTGTAGGATTTGTAGAGATGATATTCTGTGTGGTACCAGAAAATACATTGGAAACACTTAAAGGGAAGCGTTTTCGCTTCCCTGGACGAGGTTGATAAACCCAACCTATAGAAGAAGATAAGCAATTTTTAATTTGAACATATAGGTTCTATTTAGCCTTTAAATGGTTCTTTTCACAATAAAAAAAATCTGAAAATACTTTTAAATTAAAAAAATAAGTTATTGTCTAAAGTGTCTTTTCTAGCTATTTCTGTGCATTTTAATATCCATATAGCTCCCATAGTGGTCAGTGTTGTAACCCACAATTCAGAATGAGGTCAAATGTCTTCTATCCAAAGACACATATTGATTCCATAGTAAAATCAACATTAAAGACATTGAGTTTGAATCCCAAAGCTTTTCCTTTACCTATAAAATAATGTCCCTGTAAGATCTTCTTCATCTCCTGTTTCCTCACTTTCTATGAGACATAATTGTATCTTACAATGCAATGGTCACTAATGACCAGTCATTTTTATCCCTAGTCGGAAGAGTCACTCTCTTAAACTTGGCAGTCTTAAGTCCATAGACAACCCAATTTCCTTCCAAAGTCAGAAGAGCGGAGTTATAACACTGTAGCCACTGTATAACCAGAGGTATCACTCCGACCACCCTCCCCCACACCCAGACCCTTTCTGCTCATATTTTAGAAAAAAATGACTCTTCTCCCATCATGCATGATCATGTTGCCATACACTTTGCCTTTACCCAAGCTTAATCTAAATGTCCTCAATGACTGGGGGATAAATCAGAATTCCTTTCAAACTACATCATGATGAGGATAAACTTATCAGTCAGAAGGCACAACTATATTCTGATAACTATGTAACATTAAAATGGAGCATGGGGTCAATCCCTGCATTCTCATTAAGTGTAGGATGCATATTTGTTTCTGTTGCTGTGATTTTAACTCTTCATTTTCTAGTATATTTGCAAAATTTTAGCCTAGAACTCTGGAGTTTTACCTTAAGTTCATTTCTATATATTTAGTCAAAACCACACTAAAATTGTTATGTTGCCAGGTTCATTATTAATTGCCAAATATGAGACCAGACCCTCTATTTGGTTCCATTTAAGAAAACTCATGCCCAATATAGATTCAATCATTACTGTAATATTAGCCATTATTCTCTTAAGTGTACATACTGGATTAGAAAAAAATATGCATTTTTGTCTTTCCATCTCAACCTAACCTAATTTTTACCTAAATTTAAAAGAAACTAAAAAGAGGTTTTGTTCATTTCATTGGATTACCAGGAAATTCCTCTCTGTGTTTTTCTTTAATCTTTTGTGCTTCATCATAATAGGGTTTCTTTTGTTCTTCGCTAAGTTTGTTCCATTCTAACCCGAGCTGGACACTGATTTCTGCATTGTTGGCTGCTGGGTTAGCTTTGGCTAGTGCTGGCCGGTGAATCCTTGCCCAAACCATAAATGCATTCATGGGTCGCTTCACGTGACCATTTCTGTCCTTACTGAAGGGAGTATCTGGTATTCCTGCATGACAAAAATTAAAAATTAATGTGCTACACACACACATACACACACACAAACACACACAATGTTAAAGTGAAGTGCACCTTCATCTATATTTATTTTTAAATATCTGGAAAAAATATACACTTAATATAGTCAAAGAACTGCCAGTATTCCAGAATGCCTCACTACTCCTGAACTCAGCATTCTAACCTATAGCTTAGAATGACTCTTCTTTTCCTCAAAAAGGATAATATTGTTGAAGTTATTGTAAGAGTAATAATGTTGAAGATACAGTAAACTGCTGGCTTATTACTTCTTTGAGTTTTAATAATACCTCTACCAATAATTAACATATAGTTTCTTTCCCATTATAGTTTCTTTCCCATTAAAAATATTCTATTACTGGGGGATGAGCACTATGACTTATGATTATAATCCAGCATTAGCTAGGTGTTCCCTAAATGTTTAAAGGAACTCATTTACATGGCCCTGTAGTGTCGTTCAAGCAAAAATATTTATAATATAATACTATATTTCATTATGAAGGAGAAGCTCTTGCTAAGGTAGGAATTGACACTGATCCTATGTCCTGGGAGAAAAGTGAAAGAAAAATAATAAAAGTGACTTTTTGAGAGTCACAGAAACAACTGAAATTACAATAAAAGGAGGTAGCTAAATTCACATCTCTTAGCTAATTCATCAAAAACAACTTTCTACAAACTTCTTATATTGTTTCTTTACTTGATACATAAAATTGTGTAAAACACACAAATAAGTATTTTAAAGAAAGTTCTCCCTTTCTCTCCTTTAGAAAATGAAGTTTATAAAAGCAAGAGGGTGAGCTAGAGAGAAAGGATCATTAAGGAAAATAAGAAAACAATAAATATAAAAGTTAATGAAAATATGAACTGATGATTAATATGATTTCCCATGACATTGATTGGCTATTGTCTGAATTAAATCTTAAAATAAGAATTTTCTAACTATAAATTCATAAATAATGGATAGAAATATGTTTGTACTTGTTACTGCTGTTAACTGTAGTCATTTCTTTGAAAATAATTTCTAGCTTATTTTACTGTATTTTCATTTTCTATATGTCTATAAATCCTTAGCTTTTAGAATACTAAAATGTTACATTTAATCATGCACTATTTTTCTCTTAGATAAATGTTTACTATTCATTTTTAAAGAAGGCAAATCACCTCCAAATCCAGTATAAACTTTCCTGTTGGATTATAACCATTTTTTCATTAAACACCATTTAAAATTTTCTTTTTGATACATGTAAAAATATTAAGCTACTATAATACAGCAGTTTAAGTGTAGCATAACTGAGGGCTGAGGTAACTGTGATATCTAGCGAGAATATTTCTATTTTGTGCATAAACATTAGTCACTTCTAAATCTTATCATTCACTGGGTCTTAAAATAGATTTTAAAAAATGTTTGGGAATCTTGGAACATGTTAGTGTATTTTACTGGTATATGTACAAGTCAATCGGAAGTGATACCTGCGCAGACTTTGCCCTGTAATGAATCAGTTCCATGATTTTATTTTTCTAGTTTAGGCTTCTGAATGCTGATATGTCAGCTATGGGGCAACATAGACGAAGTTTGAAAAACAGATTCCCCTGCCGTCTAATACCTGCATCTGAGGGAAGCACGGTGAGCGGGACATCTTTAGTTTCAATTTTTACACAAGGCTCCAGTAAAGATTGCATTTTAATAGGCACTGGTGTCAAGGGAACCTTGGTCAACCGTATCAGCTCTGAAGGTGGAGGTCCCTGAAACTGGATCCGGGCCCCAGGGGGGACCGTGTGGAGAGTCAAAGGGATCCTGAGGTCTTGCTGGTGTGGCCCAAAGGCACCGGACGGCTGGGCCAGGAAAACCTCCTTGCTGCCGTGGACCAGGCCATTGGACGCGGGCTCAGTGCCCAGCCTGCAGTCCTCACGGAGTCTCTCGGGTTCCTCCGTTTTGATGACGGCTTCTCTGATGGCCACCAGGTTTTTACCTTCCCCGCCTTTCGCTGCATCCCTCAGGACCTCCTCCACTTCCAACTTGCCCTTCTTCTCGTCCCCTGGGCGGCAGCCGAGGGTTGGCCTCGGGCCTTCCAACTTGGCCTCCCTGGAGGCTCTAGGGCCGGCCTCTACAGGCCTTCGAGTCCCCGCCGACGGATCTAAGCCGGGCCCTGGCTCCTGCTTCTCGGCCTTGACGTGCAGCGCCCGGGGCTGCACCAGGTGCAGCTCGGGTCTGCAGGGGGCGCCGTCGGACGCGGGCGGCGGTGGTGGCAGCAGCAGCAACTCAGGCCTTAGCTGCAGCAGCCGCGCTGGCGAGGGCGAGGCAACGACGCCTTCTTCCAGGGCCTGAGGCAGTGGTGGCCCTGGCGACAGCAGCAACACCTGTTCCGGCTTGACCTGCAGCAGCCGCCGAGCCGCAGGCTGTACACTCGACGCCTGGGCCTCCCCACACGACGAGGCCACGGTCGCAATGGCGGCCGCGCACGGGGTGGGCGGCGACGCAGGGAGGTCCGCGGCCGCAGCCCTAAAGGAGGTACCTTCCACCGGCAACTGAGGCGGAGCAGGGCGGAGCGGGCGCGGCGGGGTCGCCCGCGGCAGTTGGCGAGGCTGAGGCGGCGGCTCTGGCCTGGCTCTCTCCATGGGGGGGAGGGGGACACCCGGCCTGGTCCCAACCCGGATTGTGAGCTCAGCCGTTTGTTGGCGACCTTCCCCCTCCCCCTTTCGGTTATGACCCTTCCAAGGCCCTTACTACCCAGAACCCTACGCGGTTCAAAAAGCGGCCCTCCGTCTTGGCCTCGCCCAATCACAAGCGTCCCGGTACCCCCGGCCCTTCAATCACAGGCGCATTCTCCGGCCGCTCTGGTCCTTCGCTCTCTCCTCGTGCTGAGCCCTCGAATCACCCGCGATGGCCGGGTCTGTGGCACGTGCTGCCCATTTTTCACCTCTGACTTTGCCTCTCTTCCGGAGTTCTCTTCCGGCCGTTGTCCTTAGTTACCCCTTCCCCGCCCGGAGAGCCCGACAATGGTGTTGCCCAGGGAACAGTGCGGTTCCACGCCACTGACCTCCAGGGGATAAAGTCGAGTGAGTCCCTTACGCGGGATGGGGATGGGGAGCCGGGCCTTGTACTTGCGGGCTGCACTGCCAGAATACACGAAAGTCCCGTGCATCACTGGGGGCCCTTCAGATCCGTGCCAAGGGGAAAGGGGGGAGATTTTGCAACCCCCTCTTTTGTACAATAACTTTCAGTTAATCTCCAGGTTCTTTGGGCCCTACTTGCAAAATGCATCCCAAATTCATCCACTTCTTTAGGTTTCCACCATCATTATTCTGTTCCAAGCTTCCATCATCTTTCATCTGCATACTGCTGGGTAACTAGTCTACGTTTTGCATCCTTGTTCCACGATATTCCAGCTGCCAGAGATCTTTTTAAAAGTATCAATCTAGTCCTGTCACACCCCTCTATCCTAAATATTCACATGGCTCTCCACTGACCACATGATAAAGGTCTAATGTCCTTGCAAAGCATGTAAAGCCCCAAATGGCTTGGGCTCTGTGGACTCTAGCCACACTGTCTTCTCATCATTCTACCTTAAGGGGCTTTGAAAATGCCCCAGTGCTGTTTCTCTCTTGTGTCTCCTTACCTCCTCCCTGTGCATTTTTCAAATTGTAGCTCAACTGTCACTTCCTCAGAGAAGTCTTATCTGATTTTGAAAATCAGGGCAAATTTGCTTTATGCACTCATGGCCATTACTTCTTTTAAAACTCTTACCACAATTTGTAATTATGTATTTCTTTATATTATTATTTACTGACTCTACTCCTTGAGGACAGTGTTTTGCTCATCATTGAATCCTCAGTGCTGTCCATAGAGCCTGGCTTATAGTAGGCATTCAATAAATACTTTTTAGATAAATAAGGACTGCCATCATCTAATAATAACAGTAATAACTATATTTAGGGTTTACTGTTGTGCTAGGCACTCTCCAAGTCCTTTCCATGACTACACTTCTCCTTTTACTATGACTGTGTTTATTTTCCTCATCAAGGACAAGAAATTTCGGATTAACATTTGCTACATTTCTAAATGATCTCCTGACTAAGATCTATAGGTTTATCTTGAAGCAGATGATTTTTGCAACCAAGACAAGTTATCTCTCCAAGAAGACCTGCCCCAATTCTCTAATCCCCTATTGTCAAATGTGGCAAAGAGGAGTTATATCTGGAAGGTAGACACGGACAGTGGTTCTCCAACTTTATTATCTCGGAACCCTTTACACCCACAAAAATGATGGAAGATTCCAAAGTGCTTTTATTTATAAATATTTGTGGTTTTATCTATCAATGTGGTTTTATCTATCAATATTTGCCATATTATAAATAAAAACTAAAGACATTTGAAAATATTTAGTTCTCAGTTCATTCAAAATATCAAGAATAAACTGATACATGTTAACACATCACATTTTTATGCTAAAACCATGTTTTCCCCAAAGTTAGAAGAGTGGCACTGTAAATCTAATGTCTGGCTTAATTTTTTTAAAAATAGTTGGATTCTCATGTTTGTTTCATGCAATGTGTTGTGATCCACACATTGGATGGAAGGCTTCACTCTGCATTCATGAGAGAATGAAGTGGAAAAAGCATATATTGTCTTAGAATTATTATGAAGAGATGCCTGGGTGGCTCAGTCAGTTTAAGCATCCAGCTTCAGCTCAGGTCATGATCTCACAGTTCATGAGTCTGAGCCCTGCATCAGACTCTCTGATGTCAGCACAGAGCTGCTTCAGATCCTCTGTCTCCCTCTCTGCCCCTACCCCCCTCTCAAAAAGAAACTCTAAAAATTTTTTTTAAATTATGAAAATAGTATTAGCCTAGCCAACTTTCAGAAAGAGTTGGTCCCTGAACTACATTTTGAGAATTGCTGAACTAGGGTTTAAATATAAGAGCCAAATAATGCACAGGGAATGATAAAATAGTTATAGAAATAAATCAAGTTAGTGTTGATTTTGTGCAGGACTAGTTCATATTCCAATCTGAATTAGTAATTTAAAAAAGTGATATGGCAATCTTCTGTAACAGCAATGCAAATCATATATGGGGAGTATGTTTTATGTTTTAAGCAGAAAGCAGTATTTTTTAAACAAAAAATAGCTTCATTGAGGTTTGATTTCTGTATCATAAATTTACAATTAAATGTACAATTTGATGAGTTTTAATGAATTGATAAAGTATAAGCATAAATATAATTTAGTTTGAGAACATTTCCATCAACTCAAGAAAGTTCAGAAATGAAACCCAAAAAACTCTCTTGTTGCCATTTGTAGTAAAAACTCTGCCCCCACCTCCAGCCCCAGGTGCTTTGTGTCTCTGAAATTTTCCCTTTCCTAGAAATTTCATATAAATAGAATCATATCATAAGTAAGCTTATCTGTTTGGCTTCTTTAACATAGCATAATGTTTTGAAATTCATCCAAGTTGAATGTACTAGTAGTTCTTTTTTTTTTTTTTTTTTTTGCAAAGTAGTATTCCATTATATGGAAATACCAAATTGTCCTTAAATATTTTGTTTAAGATGTCTCTCACTCATCTTGCTTATCCATTCACTAGCGATGGGTATGTGGATTATTTCTAGGTTTTTGCTGCTGGGAACATGATGTCCATTCATATACAAATATTTATGGCACCTAGGAACAGAATTGCTAGGTTACACGGTAAGTATAACATTTTATAAAACTGCCAAACTGCTTTGCAAAATGAATATACCACTTTACATTTCCACTTACAACATATGAGGGTCCCACTTTCTCTCCCTTTTCTCCAACGTTTGGTATCATTAAGTCATTTAAATTTTAGCCACTCTAGTGGCTATGTTATAGTAAATAATTGTGATTTAAAATTACATTTTCAAAATAAATAATGACACTGAGCATTTTTCATGTGCTTAGTTGCTATTCATACATCTTCATTGCCTAGTGTCTATTAAAGTCTTTCTGTCCATTTTTTAAGAATGGGTTGTTTTCTTAATGTTGACTTTTAGGGATTAAAAAAAAATTAATGTTTATTTTTGAGAGAGAGAAAGAGACAGAGCATGAGGCGATAGAGGGGCACAGAGAGAGGGAGACACAGAATCCAAAGCAGGCTCCAGGCTCTGAGCTGTCAGCACAGAGCCCAACGTTGGGCTTGAACTCACAAACTGTGAGATCTTGACCTAAGCCAAAGTCAGACACTGACTGAGCCACCCAGGAGCCCCTAGGGATTTTTTTTCTTTTTTTTAGGGATTCTTAATATATTCTGGATATAGGTTCTTTATTAGTTATGTTTGTAAATATTTTCTTTCACCTGTGGCTTCTTTTCATTCTTATTATTTTTCATTCTTTTTTTTTTAATGTTTATTTATTTATTTTTGAGGAGGGGGGCAGAGTGAGAGGGAGAGAGAGAATCCTAACCAGGCTCCATGCTGCCCAATGCAGGGCTTTAACTAAAAAACCATGAGATCATGACTGAGCCTAAATCAAAAGTCAGATGCTTAACCAACTGAGCCACCCAGGCACCCCTTGTTTCATTCTTAATGATGTCTTTTGAATAGTAAAAGATTTTTAGTTTGATTGAGTCAAACTTATCAATATTCCTTTGATCATATCTAAGAAATCTTTGCCTAACCTAAGGTTAAAAAGGTTTTTCTGTCATGTTTTTCTCTAGAAGTATCATGCCATACTGTCTTGATTGTTACAGCTTTATGGGAAATTTTGAAATTAGGCCAAATAAGTCCTCAAACTTAGTTCTTTTCCAAAACCATATTAGCTAATTTTGGTCCTTTGGATTTCCATATGGATTTCAACATTAGCTTATCAATTTTCAACACACACACACACACACACACACACACACACACACACAGGCCTGTTGATATTTATATAAGAATTGCATTGAATCTCTGCAATTCACTTGCAGAGAAAAATAGATATCTTAACAATATTGAGTTTTCCAATTTGCAGACTTGGAACATATCTCCATTTATTTTGGTCTTAAATTTTTCTTTACACTGTCTTGTAATTTTCAGTCTATAGTTCTGCACTTCTTTTGTTAAATTTATTCCTGAATATTTTTATACTGTTGTGAATATAATTATTTTCTTAATTTCATTTCTAGTTGGTTGTATATTGATATTATATTCATTTTTTTCTTACCTGTTGCACTTGCTAGAAGCTCCAGTCCAGTGTTAAATAGAAGTGGTGATAGTGGACATCTTTGCTTTATACCCAATATTGGGGGAAAGCATTGTCTTTCATCATTAAGCATGATGTTAGTTGTAGGTTTTATGTAGCTGGTTTTTATCAAATTACAGAAGTTTTGTTCTATTCCTAGTTTGTTGAGAGCTGTTTTTGGATTTTATCAAATGCATTTTCTATATCAGTTGAGATGATCATATCATTTTCTGAATGTTGGATTTTATCAAATGCATTTTCTATATCAGTTGAGATGATCATATCATTTTCTCCTTTATTCCAGGGTCAGCAACATTTTCCAAGAAGGACCATAAAGTAAATATTTTTTGTGTTCTGAGCTATATGATCTCGGTTGCAATCAATCAACTCTGCTATTATAGCATGAAAGCAATTATAAGCAACATGTAAATGAATGGGAATAATTATGTTCCAACAAAACTTTATTTACAACTTTATGACAAAAGTCATACCAGATTTGGTCTGTAGGCTGTAATTTGCTGACTCCTGCTCTATTCTATTAATATATGTGCTACATTAAGTGATATTCAGATGTTAAGCTAATCTGGGTAAACCTTACTTGGTCATAATGTATAATCCTTTTTATACATTACTGGATCCAACTACTATTCTTTTAAGAATTTTAACATTTATATTCATGAAGGGTATTGGTCTGTAGTTTTCTTAGATATCTTTACAGCTTTGATGTCAGGGTAAAATGAGCTGGAAAGTGTTCTCTTCTGTTTCTTGAAGGGTTTGTATTTAATTGCTATTATCAACTCCTTAAATATTGATAGAATTCACCAGTACAGAAAGCCATCTGAGCCTGGATGTGCCTTTATTTATTTATTTTTCTTTTAATAATTTTTTAAAGCACTGTGTTCTTAATGGACCAGTTTGTTTAGACCCACTTACAATCATTACTTGGAATTAATTTAGGGTACTTTAAATTTACATAAGTAGTTTCTTATCTATTGTTTTTTTGTTTTTATTTTTATTTATTTTAAATTTTTAAATTTTATTTAAATCTCGGGTAGTTAACATATAGTGTTAACTATATAATGTATAATTATATATATAATATATAATTATATATATTTTATATAATTAACTATTATCTATATATTATATAATTAACTATATAATCCTGTAATAATGATTTCAGGAATAGAATTTAGTGGTTCATCACTTACCTATAACACCCAGTGCTCATCCCAACAAGTGTCCTCCTTAATGTCCCTTGCCCATTTAGCCCATCCCCCCACCCAACACCCCACCAGCAACCCTCAGTTTTTTTCTCTGTATTTAAGAGTCTCTTATGGTTTGCCTCCCTTTCTGTTTTCATCTTATTTTTCCTTCCCTTCCCTTATGTTCATCTTTTGTTTCTTAAATTCCACACGAGTGAAATCATATATTTATCTTTCTCTGACTTATTTCACTTAGCATAATACATTCTACTACCATCCACATTGTTGCAGATGGCAAGATTCATTGTTTTTGATCACTGAGTAATTTTCCATTGAAAATATATTCTACATCTTCTTTATCCATTTGTCAATCAATGGACATTTCGGCTCTTTCCATAATTTGGCTATTGGTGGTGATATAACCATTGGAGTGCATCTTCTCCTTCAAACATTTTTATTTTTGTATCCTTTTGATAAATACCAGTAGTGCAATCGCTGGGTCATATGGACTTGCATTAAATAATGTAATGTCTTTACTTGATATTGGTCCATTCAGATTCTGTATTTCATCTTGAGTCAATCTGGTCATTTCTGTTTGCAAATTTGCTCATTTCAACTACGTTGTCAAATTATTGGCATAAGGTTGTTTATAATATTATTTTATAATCTTTTAAATTTCTGTAGGGTTCAGAATGTTTCTTCTTTCATTCCTAATTTTGGTAATTTGTATCCTCTTTTTTTGTGGTTATTTTACTAAAATTTTATCAATTCCATAGATTTTTTTTTCCAAAAAACTGTATCATTGATTTTGTCTATTGTTTTGCTGGTTTTTAAAAAATTGATTTCTGCTCTTGTCTTTATTACTTCCTTCATTCTACTTTGGATTTGATTTGCTCTTACTTTCTAATTTCTTAAGTTGAAAATTTAGTTAATTTTTTTTAGGTTATTGATTTTAAATGTCATTTCCTTCCTAATTTAAGCATTTAAGGCTATAAATTTCCCTCTGTGTACTGCTTTACCTGTGTTCCATTGATTTTGATATGTCATAATTTTTTGTTAATGCAGTAAAGATATTTTTTAATTTCTCTTGTGATTTCTTCTTTGATCCATGAGTTATTTAGAGGCATATTGTTCAATTTCAAACTAAATAAATATCTCCCAGATTTCCTCCTGTTATTGGTTTCTAATTTAATTCCACTATGGTCAAAGAACATATTTTGTATTGTTTCAGTCCTTATAAATGTACTGTGATTTATTCCTCCACCTAGCATATGGTATATTCTAGAGAATCTTTCATATGTACTTGAAAAGAATGTATATTCTACTGTTGTTGGGAGGAGTGTTCTAGTTGTTTAATAGTATTGCTCAAGTATTCTGTATCCTTTCTTATTTACTGTCTAGTTGTATTATGAATTAGTATTGTCAGAGAGAAATATTGAAATATCCAACTACAATTCCTGAATAGTCTGTTTCTCCTTTCAAAGTTATCAATTTTTGCTTTACATATTTCAGGGTTCTCTTACTAGGTGCTATTTGGAATTTCTGTATCTTTTTGATTAATTGACCTTGTTATCATTATGAAGTATTCCTCTGTCTCTAGCAATTTTCTTATTTTTAAAAATTCTGTAAATTTATTTCTTTTGAGAGAGAGAGAGAGAGAGAGAGAGAATGTGAGTGGGGGAGGGGCAGAGAGAGAGAGGGAAAGAGAGAGAGAGACTCATAAGCAGACTTTGTGCTGACAGTGTGGAGCCAATGTGGGGCTTGGACCCACGAACCATGAAATCATGTCCTGAGCTGAAACCAAGAGTCAGACACTTAACCGACTGAGCCACCCAAGTGCCTCTCTAGTGATTTTCTTAAAGTCTATTTTAATATAGCCTCTCCAGCTTTTTTATGGTTAGTGTTTGTTTTATATACCTTTTTGCATACTATTACTTCCAATCTGTTTTATTTTTTATGGTTCTATCCTTTTGTTTAGTAACTTTTTCTTAACCCTAAAGGAATATATTATGGAATGGTATATCTTGGGACAAGGAAACATGTATTTGAAATTCAGTAGTTGAGCCAGTTTGTCCCCCTTATAGTTTCAGTGAACTTGCATTTAATGAATTTTATTACATTTTCATAAAATATAATCTCAGATGTTTTTTAATATGTATCTATCTGGACACTTACCACTTAGAGACTTATCTGAAATCATACTTTTTATTTAAATTTTTAAATTTAATTTTTTTTATTTTAGAGAGAGAGAGAGTGCATGTGTGAGCTGGGGAGGGACAGGGGAGATAGAAAGAGAGACAGAGAGGAGAAAAAGAGAGAGAGAGAGAGAGAGAGAGAGAGAGAAAATCCCAAGCAGGCTCCTAAGCAGGCTCCATGCTCAATAGTGCTCTAGAGAGAGCAAGTGGGGGAGAAGGGCAGAGGGAGAGAGAGAGAATCTCAAGCAGACCCTATGCTCAGCATGGAGCCCGACGTGGGGCTTGATCCCACGAACCTGAGATCCTGACCTGAGCTGAAATCAAGAGTCGAACACTCAACTGACTGAGCCCCCAAGGTGCCCCTGAAATCATGCTTACTTAATATGAGATTATTTTATTTTTTTATGTATTATTTAAAAATTACTATTATTTTTTAATTCCAGTATAGTTAATATACAGTGCTGTATTACTTTCAGGTGTGCAATATAGTGACTCAACAATTCCATACATCACCCAGTGCTCATCACAAGAAGTGCACTCTTTAACCCCCATTATCTATTTAACCCATCCCCTCACCCACCTTCCCTCTGGTAACCACCAGTTTGTTAGCTATAATTAAGAGTCTGTTTCTTGTTTTGTCTCTTTTTATTTATTTATTTTTCCTTTCCTCGTTTGTTTTGTTTCTTAAATTCCACATATGAGTGAAACCATAGGGTATTTATTTTTTTGCCTAGGATTATGCTCTTTAGCTCCATTCATGTCATTAAACATGGCAAGATTTCATTCTTTTCTATGAAAGAATAATATTCCATTATGTGTGTGCGCACACACACACACACACACACCTCACATCTTTTCCATTCATCTATTAATGGTTACAGGCTGCTTCCATATTGTGGCTATAGTAAATAAATCTGCAGGACACATAAGGGTGGATATATCCCTTTGAATTCGTGTTTTGCTGTTTTTTTTAGGTAAATACCCAGTAGTGCAGTTATTGGATAGTAGGGTAGTTCTATTTTTAACTTGTTGAGGAACCTCCATACTGTTTTCCACAGTGTTTGCACCAGTTTGCATTCCCACCAGTAATGTAAAAGAGTTCCTCTTTCCCACATCCGTGTCAACACTTGTTTTTTCTTGTCTTTTTTATTTTAGTCATTCTGACAGGTGTAAAATGATATTCCATGTAGTTTTGAATTTTATTTACCTGATGATGAGTGATGTTGAGCATCTTTTCATGTATCTGTTGGCCTTCTCTTTGTCTTCTTTGGAGAAATGTCCTATATTGAACTGATTTTCCCACAGAGCCCCCAGAAAGAATCTGTCTGCCTCCATCTTGATTTCAAAGTGCTAGTCTCCAGAACCATGAGGGAACAAATTTCCATTGTTTTAACCCACCCAGTTTGCAGTACTTTGTTACAGCAGCCTTGGAAACTAATACATTTTCATTTCTTTTCTCTTTTCCTAAGAGAGAATGTGCAGCAGAAAGTTCTGATCTCAGTTATTTTCTATGGTTGCTACCACTTATTGATTAAAAGCCTAGAGGAGACTTTCCATTCATTGATTGATTAACTTATTCATTCAGAAAATATTTAATGAACCCCTAAAATGTGCTAAGCTCCGTACTAGGTACTAGGAATATAACAGGGGATAAAACAAATTATTTCTCTTCTCTTGTACAGCTTATCTTTTTAACAGAAATTTTAAGTTAATAACAGCACTGGCCAAGGTCACAAAAATGTCCCTTAAGAAGATTACTTAAAATGAATCCGCCAAACCCGTATTATAGACTGAATGTTTGTGACCCTCAAAATTCATATGCTGAAGCCCTAACTCCTAGTGTGGCTGTATTTGGAGATAGGATCCCTACAGAAGTAAATAAGTTTACATGAGATATAAGGGTGGGGCCTTGATCCAATAGGATTAGTGTCTTTATGAGAAGAAAAGCCGGAGAGCTCTCTTCTCTTCCCCACCCTCTTTGAGAACACACCTAGGAAAGGCCATCTGAGGACATAGCAAGAAGGTAGTCATCTATAAGCCAGGAAGAGAGCTCTCACCAAGAATGAACCATTCCAGAACCTGATCTAGGACTTCTAGCCTCCAGAACTGTGAGAAAATATATGTTTGGTTTTTAAGCCACCCAGCCTGTGTTTTTTGTTATGGCAGCCCAAGCAGTTAATACAAACAGGAACCAAATATCCATAGTAACTGGTGGGAAAGGGGTGCCTTTCATCCTTACAAAATTGTGAAATGAATTTGATTAAACTTACATTTTAAAAATTTTAGGTTATAATTGCCACCACATGCTCATTCTTAGAACAAATACAGAATGAACCAAGTACTAATTGTTTATGGGGGAAGGTGGACTTTTTTTTTCCTTTTTGGACTTTCAGTACAGATAATTGAGTTCATTATTCTCTGTAATTCCAGCAGACTATTAACTTTGCTATGGGCAAGGCTCTGTGTAAATTTCCTATTGCTGTTAGGGAGCCATAAGTTTAATGACTTAAAACAACACAAATTTATTACCTTATAGTTCTGGAGGTCAGAAGACTGAAGTAGGTCACATGGGACAAAAACCAAGAAATCAGTAAGCCTGCTCTCCTTCTGGAAGCTCTAGGGAAGAATCTGTTTCTTGATTTTCCCACTGTTGAGAGGCTGCCCACATTTCTTGGCTCATGGACCTCTTCTATCTTCAAAGCCAACAAATGCATCACTCTGACCTTCCATGCCCCCTGCCTTCCATCATTACATCATCTTCTCTGGCTCATTTATCTCCCTTTTCCATCTTTTAAGTATCCTTATGATTACATTGGGCTTACTCAGATAATCTATTATAATATCCCTTTTGCCATATAAGGTAACATATTTATATGTATATGTACATGGATATCTTTGGAGGGGCATTAGTCTGTCTACTGCAGTCACCATTCCTGTTTTATTTTTATTATTTTATGATATTTCTTTATTCACCATTTTCTATTCCCATTCCAATTCTATTTTCCCTCACCCCCATCCCCCAGGCACCCACTTTAATGTATTTAGTGTATCTTTGGTTATATATGTTCATTGAGTGATAAACAGTGTTTGGTGGATACATGTATTTGTTTTTTAATTTACACATATCATCTTAGAATCAGACTCAATTTGTTTCTTTTTTTTCATATAACATAATTTTAAAATTTTCTTCTGGGTTATCTGTATTTTTTCCAGTGGATGTGTTTACTGATTTTTTTAGCTTATTTTTTTAGTGTACAATTTAGTGGGTTTTAGTATGTTCACAACATTGTGCAACAATCGCCACTGTTTGATTCTGGCATATTTTCATTATCCCGAAAGGAATCCACAAACCCATTAGTAGTTACTCCCCATTTTTCCTTCCCCCAGCTCCTGGAAACTACTGATCTACTTTCTGCTCTTATAAAGCAGAAAGATCTGTCCATGTCCTAGAGGTACGTCTGGTTCTGAGCTCCTGAATTCTGGGTTCTGTCAAGCACTTTTTACCTATGCATTGCTGTACTGATGGACTCCTAGGGTGCCTCCAGCAAGTTCCTACTACAAGCAGTGTTGTCGTGGACATGCCCCCCCATAAACTTGTACAACATTTTCTCTGCAGATATACCCCAGAGTGGGATTGCTAGGTTCTAGGAATGTACACACACCACTTCACTAATGAACAGATTGCTCTTTCAGGTGTCTGTTCAATTCCAAACTCATAACAGTGGGCACACACAAGGATTTCCTGTTTTCTACTTTTTTTTTTTTACCAACACTTGGCTTTATTTACCAAATTTTGCCATTCTTATTGGAATATAGAAATGTCTGATTGTTTTAATTTGCACTTCTCTGATCATTAGAAAGGTTGAGCATCTCATCATAAGCTTACTAGTCTTTCAGCCTTCTCAATTAGTAATTATGCATTTTCAAATCATTTATCATTTTATTATTGTTCCCTGCTTTTTCCATGTTGATCCACAGGAGTCCCTTGTTATAGATCTTCAAACATTGCAAATATCTTCTTGTGTGTGACCCATCTGTTAATTTATCTTTGATATCCTCTGTTGAACAGGAATCCTTAATTTAATGCAGTTGCATCCATCAAATTTTTACCCTGTAATTTGTGCTTTTAGAGTCTTGTTTAAGAAATATTTTCCTGGGGCACCTGGGGCACCTGGGGCAACCTGCGTTGCTCATTTGGTTGAGTGTCTGACTCTTGATATTGGCCTAGGTCATGATTGCAGGGTCATGGGATCAAGCCCTGCATTGGGTTCCGTGCTGGGCATGGAGCCTGCTTGGGATTCTCTCCCTCCCTCTGCCCCTCTGCCCCTCTCACACACTCTCTCCCTTTCTCTAGAAAGAAAGAAAAAGAAAAAGAGAAAAAGAGAAAGAAAGAAAGAAAGAAAGAAAGAGAAAGAAAGAAAGATTTTCCCACCTCAAGTTTCTCCAAAGAATTCTTTTATATTTTCTTCCACTAGTTCTATAGTCTTACTTTTCATATTTAGGTCTTTATTGTGTGTGATTTTCCTTTATATGTGATGTAAAATAAGGATTTGAGTTCACTTCATATCTAGTTATCCTAACTCCATCTAACAATCTATATTTTCTCTGCTACTGTACCCTCCCCCATGTACCAAGTAGCCCTATGAGGAGGTCACATGGAGAAGACTGCAGCTTCCCACCAACAAACACCTAAGTGAATTATGTTGGAAGCAGATCATTTAGCCCCATTCAAGCCTCAAGATGACTATAAACCCAGCTGGCATGTTAATTGCAACCTCATGAAAGACCCTGAGCCAAAACCACTCAGCTAGGCTACTCCTGAATTCCAGACTTACAGAAACTATGTGAGACAATACATACTGTTGTTTGTTGTTTTAAGCCACTAAGTTTTAGGATAATTTGTTACATCAAGAAGGATTATTAACACAGTTTTAGTCCTGAATAAAGAGCAAATGGAGCTCTTTGGTCTGTATCACATGGTATCCTACGGTTTCTATTTTATTATTATCAGAAGACTCAAAGTTCTAGCTTTTCAATTTTGGCATTCCCTAAAATAAGAATGTAAGATAATTAATAAAAGGGGAAGATGGAAAGAGAAAGGTAGCTGGGAAAGGAACAAATATTTGAGGTCCCTTACAGTATACCTACTGTGTCCTTTATTATCTTATCTGGTCAAAAGAGCATTTGGTCAGCTGGCAAAAATGTGGTTCTTGCATTTTTATTATCTAGGAACTTCTACCACATAAAATCCCTATTGGCTAAAGCAAAGAGGCTCAAGTACTATTGGCTTTGACTTGGCCCGAGGCAGAGGTCATAGAAAGAAATGAGGTAGATTTGGAAAATACTGTGAAGGAGATGTACATGTTGAATGTAATATTTTCTAATATTCTTTAAGGTCTGTTATCTCTGATATTCTGAGATATTGGTTCTTCGTCTGGTACACTTCCATCTACCCTTCAAGACTCAGCTAAAATGTACCATTTCTTAAGAAGGTATCCCCAGTTCTCATAGGCAGAGTAAAACATTTTTTTAATCTATTCTTTCAACATTTTCTATATACTTTTATTTTGGCATTCATACTGGAAGAGGGGTATGGTAAACACTCTCGGTTGCCTACTTTTTCACCATTCTCCCTTTTTCCTTACTAACAAAACCCTGCTTTTGTTTAGAATACACTGTCTCAAGTACTGTTCCCTTAGTTGAGATTGGTATAGAGGTGAGCACGTGACCCAGGTTCTCTCCACTGAGACATAAGAAGCAGTCTATTGGATGCTTCTGAGGAAAACCATTTTCCCTAATAGAAGAGGGAGCAGATATACAAAAAAAAAAAAAAAAAAAAAAGTTTTTTTTGTGTTCATCTCCTTCCTTTCTGCTTTAGATGTTATAGTGCCAGGACATGATGTCTGGTACTGTGGCAGCCATTTTGTGAAAATGAGATCTCTCTGATACGGTGTGGACAGTAAAGGAGAAGTATTAAAAGTGTTCCAATCCTGATGGCATCATTGAGCCATGCATGGGCCCTGGAACTGCCAAACTCAGTTTCCCTATAGGATATAAGTAAATTTCTGTATTGTTTAAGCTTCTGTTAGTCAGGCTCCTAGTTATTTGCAGCCAGAAGCATCCAATTGATAGAAAGGGAATGAAAATAACATTTGTTAAACATTTGTAATATACTTTAATTTTTTGTTAACATGTTTTTCTCCTGAAATTGTTAGTGTAGGGACCTTGTTTTAATCAATTTCTAGCAACTTCTACAGTGTCTGTAGAATGGCTGCTTGAGAAGTGTTTATGCAATGAATAAACAAATTAATAAGTAATTGAATGGATAAATCTATAAACCATGTTATGATGTTATTAGGAGGCACTGTAGAAAAATTGGTTAAGAACATAAGCTCTAGCATTACATTTCTGGCTTTCCATCCTGGCTATACCATTTACCAGCTGTATGATCTTGGACAAATAATTTAATCTCCATAAGCCTATAATAATGGAGATAACAACAGTATACACCTAAAAGAACTGTTCAGAGTATATTATTAAATGTTCTATGTAAAGGGCTCAAAAAATAATTTGGCTTCTAATAAACATTTTAACCATTATTATTGAAGGAAAACAGAGAAGAGCCAACAATGATTCCAAATTTTCAAGCCTGTTGACTGGGAAAATGAAGATAAATCTGGCCCAAATTCAGTGTGGAAATGGAAAAGATGATGTTCATCTTCAAACATGTATAAAACAAAGCCTAAATATAGTTCAAGAGTGAAGATACTTTGGTTATATTTATATAGAGTTAGTCTGATCCTAATTTATATTGCAGTTACTCATCCTAAAATTCTATAATTACAGAATTGTACTTTTAAATGTAGTAATTTAAAGAGGAGGGTAACTTCCAGACTGCGTCTACGATGAGTCAAAGGGGGCAGTAATTTGTGAGATTTTGCCTAAGAACATGTTCTTAAGTAGTGATCTTCATAAACAAAACATCACAGAGAGAAAAGATTTCCTTAAATGGGGTAAATGCATGCAGTGTCAGTGATACAGTGTGGTTCAGTCTCAGAAATCCTTTGGATGTTCTTCTCAATGTTATGTTTCTCCACAGAAACAGAGGCAAGCTGTGTCAGAAATATTTAGAAATGAAATTCTGTGTATTAGTGTTCTAGGAACCACTTTTGGTCCCCAGTTAGCCAGAACCAGTAATAAAAATCAATTTGTTACGCAGGGTTTTTTTTTTTTTTCATAGTTAAAATGAAAAAGAAGATCTCATTGAACTCAGATTAGGAAATAATTCTTCCCAAGTAAATTACTGGATTTTCTTTTACCTTTAATTTCCATCACTTAAGAATGAGTAACAGTGTAAGCTATTCAGAAAGTCAGTTCACATTCCAGATTCCACTTTTAGATAGGCATGAAGATTTCAAATTCTTTTCTTCAATAAAGCAGCCCAGCCACTGGAAAAAACTAAATTGAAATATATCTGCCTGTATCAACTCACCACCAACTGATGGCCCATTCAGGGCCAAATCATTATGGAGCACTCAAGATGCAGTCCTATAAATAATTCCTAGTTATATGGTGGAATTTATACTTCATTGGACATGATTCTGTCTCTGTATCAATAATAATATCAATTAATTATTTCAAGACATCATAATGCCTTGGCTTTTCTAAAAAGGATTAAAGATCTTAGTGATTTAGGACCTTAAAGCATTTTATGGATGCCAAATTCTTTTGTTTCTTCATCCATATCTTCCTTTTAGTCAGCACTGCATATCTGAAATGTAAAAATAGATTCTCAGTTGGCCTAGCTTCCTCTGTGTTTTTTTTCTCATGTACCCTTCATGCCATAGCCAGATTAATTTTCCTAAAACACCATTAGATAGAGCAAGGCTAAAGTCCTTACCTTGTGCCTGATATCCGCAAGTCTGATTTTGTGTCTTATAGTTTGTTTTCCACTACCTACTTTCCATCTCTTTGTTGCTGGAAACCATTTCTGAATTCAAAGGCCTCCCGCCCTCAGATGGCGACCAATGTCTACCCCCCACTCAATTATTTTGGCTTGAGCACCAACCCCCAAGGCACCTTGTTGATTGGTATCAGGAGTGACTCGTCTCCTTATTCTGGCCCTGAAATGTTAATTGTACCTTGTGAAGGAACTTATTATAGGAATTTCTTCTTTTGTGTTTATGGGAGCAAATATTACATTTTCTGAGAAACCTGTTTTTCTTCCCCTCAAGAAATCAGGCTATTGACCCCTGCTCACAAGGAACTAACTTTTGCCTTTGCTATGCTAAAACCATTGCCTTGTATTTGAATGCTGAAGATACCTTCTTTCCCCATATGATAATCATCTAAGTCACCTACATCAATCATTATTGATAAAGATTATGCATGAGTCTTCTACCAATCTATGTTCTGGGAAATTTTTACATACCAAAAAATCTGTCATCAGAAATCACTGTCTAAGGCAAATGCCACTTCTGTGCTGGCCCCATACATTTTTTTCCATAAATAAAGCTGACTCTCCAGTCAGTGCAGAGATGGCTGCCTGGTGATCAGAAAGAAACTCGAGGCTCTGTCACTCCCTTTCGCCAACACCATCCATCCTTCAGGGAGCCCTGGACCTGCTGGAGCTGGACTCCAGCACTTTGTGGGTCTCCTCGTGTACCTCAGTCTGCCTTGCATATATTACTCATACTCCTGAAGTTATCCAAAGGTCATCCTATTCTCTTTCAAGTTCATCTCACCTATGTGAATTGCTATTGATCCAACTCAAACTGATAAACAAGATGTTGGGTGTGATTTTTCCTCTTGTTCTTAAATTAATACCAAAGGCCCAAAGCTGAGAACATTTAGTGTGAAGCAGCCCACCTCTAACTTTCAGAAGCCCCTATTAAGCCAGCTACCTCCCTGAAGGGCTTGCTAAAGAAGCCAGAACCAGACCTACTATAACCGCCTCTTCACACTGAATTGATAGAAAAATAGGACTGAGAGGGAGAGAGTTGCCTGCATTTGGAGGAGCACAGTGCTCTTGACTAACATTTGAATACCAATATTAATACATTTCACCTATTGGAAAGTTATGGGATCTGGTCAAGATTCCTTAAGGGAATTGCTAACCATGAATAAAGGAGAAGATAAGAGCCGTTATTAGGGAAAAAGTTATGTATTTATACCCCAATGAAATGAGGCTTCTAAAAACCTAATTTCATATACAAAAAAGGAACTTACTGGCTTAATCTTTCAACAGTTATTTATTGATTGTTTCCCATGTGCCAGGCATCATTCCAGGCACAGAGGATACAGGTTTTAAAAATATTAAGCAAGGTCCCTGCTCTCCAGGAACTTGTAAGAGTCTAGGAGCGGCACTCTGTGCACTGGCTCTAAGCACAATGCTCAACTCAATGTCATCAGAAATTGTTTTCTGTATCTTTCAGGCTTTTCCCTTTTGTACAGGCCTAATCAATGGCCAGCCTCCTCCATCTTGAAGGCAATGTGATCATCAGTGTAGCATTTCTCATAGGAAGAGAATCTGGTTTTTGTAGTCATTCTAGCAGAATGTCAGACTATCTCAATGACCTGGCTTAGGTCAGATGCACATCTCTAAACCTTACTGGTAAGGTCTCAGTTATTGGTGAGGCCATCATATTTGTGCAGTTTGGTCACTACAAAGAGGACAAGCAGGGGGTTGAAATTCAGTGTGGAGAATACTTACAAAGCCCCTGCCTCGTGCACAACTATGTCTGCAGGAGAGGGGGCCTTTTTCTAATTCACACTGAGAGACTACAGTGGTCTTGGTCATGTGCTTACACTAGAGCAAATGTCAGATGGGGTATTCTCCACATTAACCAAATGGTCTGGTGAGGGAAGGACACTTGGGGGTGCCATTGCCATGACAGAAAGAGGGATGTTGGGCAGGCAAAACAAAAGCTATCCACTTTGTTCCTTTAAAACATAGGAAGGCAAGGTGGTAGAGTGGAGAATACTTAGACTTGGCATCAGAAGGACTGGGTTCTAGGAGGTGCCTGGGTGGCTCAGTCAGTTAAGTGTCCAACTTCAGCTCAGGTCATGATCTCATGGTTCATGGGTTCGAGCCCTGCACCAGGCTCTGTGTGACAGCTCAAAGCTTGAAGGCTGCTTCAGATTCTGTGTCTCCCTGTCTCTCTGCCCCTCCCCTGCTTGCTCTCCACCCCCCTCAAAAATAAATAAATATTAAAAAAAATTTTTTTTAAAAAGAAGGACTGGGTTCTAATCCTGGTTCTGGAAGCCGTGAGACATTGGGCAAATTATTTAAAGTTCCCGCAAAGCCATGAGACATTAGGCAAATCATTTAAAGTTCCCGCAAAGTTTGTTTCCTTTTTTATGGAGAGAATTATTGTTCTGCCTCCTCCACAGACTCATTGATACGGAAAAAATAGGATAATGTATGAGACTATGGTTTGGAAACTTTAAGTTTCTTACATTTAGAAAGCATTTTAAAAAAATTATTGTTGTTGTTGTTGTTATTTATTATATCCTCCCAGTCAGTACCTTTCCCAGTGCCCTTACACATTGAAGGTGCCAAATCAGTCTTTTTTAATTGGCTGATCCATGGTATGGAAACTCACATTACTCTGATTCTTTTCCAAAATTTTACACAAGCAAAATGTTTTGGCAAAATGTTTATTCACAATTAAATTCAACAATTCCAGGAACATATGAAGCAAGCTGTCTTTTGACCTCATTATTCAGGTCACAATTTAAATACTGCTTCCTCAGGGAAAACTTCATGCACCATCCTCAGCTGCCCAGTCAGTGCAGGACCTGCAACGTGTTTCACAACACTGAACACAATTTAGTCCAACAGTTACCTGTGAAACTCTTTGTTTAATGTCTGTATTCTTCAACTGGCTATGAACTCCATTATGTGGGCACCAGAGGTGTATTGTTTGCTATTGCATCCCACTGAACATGATACATAGTAGGAAATTAAGAAATACTTGTTTAATGAATGAGTCAATTTGTGGGATTAAGTGGTAACAAGGTCAAGTGGACTAGGAAACATACATCTAATTCCCCCTTTCTATTTGCCTAATGTCTTTTTCTAAGCCCTCCAGTGATCATATCCTCACGACTTCTGGAACTTCTACTAAGTAGAGAAAGAATGGGTAGTTGACAAAACATGTCCATTTAAGGATACAATTGATGACTATTTAAAATAAAATCCATTCACTCTGACCTATGTAAGCTACATCTCAAAATACAGGACAAATATATTACAGCAATTTCAAGGCCCTGGTAGTCATTAATTTATTCTAGAATAACAGTTCTAAATTTTATACCCATGTAAATCCTGGTATGTACTGATATTTTTATCTGCCTCGAAACCATGATAGAGCCAGGCAGTCTATTCCTGGAAGTGTATACATTACTCCCAGCCAGAAATTTGATTGGAGTGGTTTAGAGCAGAGAAGGAGACTTTAGAGACAAATTATTCCTTCTTACCCCCCTCCACCCTGAATTTCATTTACATAATGTAGCTCTTAGTACAAATGAAATGAGTCAGCATCAGGGAAGACAAACTGAAATATGACTTCCACACCAAAGGCAATTATTTTTATTTCTGTCAGTTTCAGTTATAAGTGATCTTCTAAGTAATAAAAAATTTAAAAAATAGAGGTCATTGTCTAGTTAGGTTACAAATGTCTGTTATGTATAGCATTTTAGTTTTTTTTAATTGTGGCAAAATATGCATAATATAAAATTACCACCTTAACAATTTTAATTGTACAGTTCAGTCATGTTAAGTACATTCACACTGTTGAGCAACCACTCTCAAATTCTTTACATCTTACAAAATTGAAATTCTGTATCCATTAAACAATAACTCCCTTTCCCCCACTCCTCTTGTTCCCTCACAACCATCATTCTACTTTCTGTATGAATTTGACTACACACCTCACTGAGTTTCCAGAATCATAAAGTATTTGTCTTATTGTGACAAGTGCCCCCACCGCCCCAGCCCCTGAAGGGGTTCAGAGTGGGAGACTCTGCTCTTTCATTCTGGTCCCACTCCAACAACTTGGAATGGAGGTGGAAGCCACATCTCATTCTGAGATCCTCTGCATCACCCTCCTCTTTTCAAGACTGAATTCCCTTTGAGGGCTGGGTTGGGGTATAGGCAAAGCAGAGTCAATAAATAATTGACTTTCTACCTTGTGGTGGGAAGTCTTCTCTCTTCCTGCAATGGCATGGTTCATGGTTATCCTGGGTCCATTTTCAGTACCAGGCTGACCTTCCAAGGATCCTTAGAAAGGAAAAGCCATAGCTCCCTTTGGCCCTTCCAGCTCTCTCTGTCTTCAGAGGGATGGGAGGGAGGGATGACTTTTACTCATCCAGTGGCCTCAGAGGCAACTCCCAGCTCCTGTCCCCCCTTTATCCCAACCTCTGAGCTGCTTCTTATGGAACCAATGATGCTGATGACCCCCCACGAAGGCTGAGGGGGACTGTAGTGAGGTATCCCCATCATTTTTTCAGGCATACCACATTGCTGATCCTTCTCATCCACTGTCCTAGTCTGCTCCAGAAACCTCCAAATATGGTGTAGTCACTGGTCTCTACGTTCACATATACCCCCAAACTCAAGGGAAGCAGGGGAGGGATACCTATCAGTATTTCCCAGTGACTCTCCTGGTACCCTGCTCCAGTGATAGCACCAGGAAAATTCTTTAGGTCCCCAGCTGGTGAGTAAGGAAGTAGTACTCCTTTCTTGCCTGCCTGTGAAGCCTTCCCCAACTTCCCTCCCCATACTTCCCTCTACCCACTGCTTTGAGTTTCCCCACCTGTTTGTTGTGAGGATGCGAGGTGGGAGAACTGGAGGCAGGGGGCGGAGGGAAGTATAGAGAGAGAAGAAAGTAATATCGCCCTTGGAATTTCCAACCAATCATCTATCTCTTTTTTTTCTTTCTCTGCCTTCTCCTTCTTCCTCTCTTCCTCCTCCTCCTCCTCCCTCTTCCTCTCCTCCTTCTCTCTGCCTCCCCCATCTCCCCCTCTTCACTCTCCTCCTCTTCCTCTTCTTCCTCTTCTTCTCCTCCCCCTCCTCCTCCTTCTTCTTTTCCTCCTCCTCCCTCTCCTCTCCATCCTCCTCTTCCTCCTCCTCTTCCAGACATGAGACTCCAGATACAAGGCTGGATCCCACCACTCTGGGATCATAACCTGAGACAAAATCAAGAGTCAGACACTGAACCAACTGAGTCACTGATGCGCCCTGACTTCTTTCTTTTGTAGAGTGGCTGAGGTGGGTAGGGAGAGCAGGCTGGGAGTTAGAGTTCAGTGTGCAGGGCCTGTTAGGCTGCCCCTCTATAATCCCTAATGGCTTCTGTGGCAGAAACTTCCAGTTGCCCATGCAATAGCATTCTCCCTTCTTTCTTGAAAAGAAAGGAAGATCCTATATTATTGGAGATGGCCAAGTGCCCAGCTAAAAGAACTACATTTCTGAGGCTCCAATGCAGATACGGAAGGTTCAAAATATGTATGCAAAAGTTGTGTAGCTTTAGTAAAAACCTGATAAAGAGACATGATTTGGCTAGGAGGTGTGGGCTTTGCTCTCTTCCCCTTTTTCCTTCCTCCTTCCCAGAACACAGATACAATGGCTGGAGCTCCAGGTATCATGGGTAGAAGCCACACATTAACATTGGAAAACCCAACCTCAATGGGCAGCTGTGCAGAATAAATTAGATAGCCAACACAATGTGACTAATCTAGGACCTGGCACAGAGTAGATATTTAATGGATAGTCCCTGGTATTAACTGATAACCCTGGGGAAGATCTCAGGAGAGTTGTTATGGCTTTTGACCTGTCCCTTCTCCTCCAGGTTTTTATAAGTCATTGGAAGGGAAAGGGTACTCTGAGCCAAATCAAGTTTTGCAACTGGCTTCTTGAATGAATTTGAGAATGTCTGGTGATGTTTAGTGTTTCCTTTTCCTTGTTGGGAAAATGAAAAAGAAAACAAAAATCCTACCACAAAGCATGAGCATTATACTGGAATTGCACTTACCTTAATATGTTGTCACTCTCTATTGTTGACATGTAACACTAATTTTCCATTTATGGTAATGACAGAGTTTCTCTTTCAAATAAAGTCATTGAAGTATTAAGTAGTGAGTGAAAAACTGCACAAGAGACTTGAACACATACTTCACAATAAAGGATATCCAGGTGGCCAATAAGTGTAAGAAAAGATGTTAAACATTGTTAATCATTATGGAAATACACTCTGTGAAAGATCTACCACATACAAGTCAGAATGATGCAGCACAATCTTTTTAAAAACTGACAATATCAAGTGTTGGTGAGGATACGGAGCAACTCATGTACTATTTTGGAAAATGTAAATTGGTAAAAACACTTTGGAAAAAGTATGACACTTTCAACCAAAAGTGAACAGATGCATTCTTCATGACACAGAAATCCTAGTCTTAGGTATATACCCAATTCAGGCACGTATACACAAAAAGACATGCACAAGAATGTTCAAGGTAGCATTTTTCATCATCACTCCCAAAATGGAAGCACGCCAAATGTCTATTCAACAATATAGTGGATAAACTGGACAGGTATACAATGGGATACTATAGAAGAATGAAGACAAATGAACTACAGTTACACTCTGCAACTTAGTTGAATCTTCTGAACATAATGCTGACCTAAAGACACCAGATGCCAAAGAATATGTACTACAAGACTTCATTTATATAAAGTTCAAACACAAACATAACTGTGGCGCCTGGCTGCCTGTCAGAAAAGCATGCAACTCTTCATCTTACGATTGTGAGTGTGAGCCCCATGTTGGGCAGAGAGATTATTTTTAAAATGAACATTAAAAAGTTATAGATGTTAAGAAAGCCATTAGCTGTGGAAAGGAGAGGGAATAATAATTGAGATGGATTCCTGGGAATTGACAATGATCTCTTTCTTGACTGGGTACTGGTTACATCATGTTTTGTGCACTTTTCCATGTGAATGTTAATTTCTAATAAAAAGATTTAAAAAGAAGAGAACTGGCATAAAAAATATTTCTAAGTAAGGTAGTATATGGAAATGACAAAATGCGCAAAGGATGTATGTGAATAAGTTATGTTTGAGAATTAAGGGATTGAATGATTCATGTACCTTTACATGTACCTTTATGATTTGAAGACTCAGTGAAGTACTGAATTGGTTGATTTCTGCCTGGTGGACACAGGCAGAAACTACTGTATAGCTGGTGAATACAAACAGAGAAAGAGAGAGAGAGAGACGGGAAGGTAGGACTGAGGAGCAGCCAAGAGCATGAGCTTTGTAGTTAAAATGGTTTGGTTATCTTTTTTTTTTTTTTTTTTTTTAGTGCTCTCTTTGCCCAATGTGGGGCTTGAACTCATACCCTCATGATCAAGAGTTGCATGCCCTAACTACTGAGCCAGCCAGGTGCCCCTGGTTTGGAATTCTTGCATCACCACTTGTTGGATCTGTGACCTTAGGCAAGTTACTTAACCTCTCTCTACTCAATTTCCATATCTTTAAAATGGGAATAATGATGGCACCCATTCCCATGCCTCTCTCCTAGCTTCTGATGATGGCTGGCAATCCTTTGCCTTCCTTGGCTTATAGATGCATCACTCAAATCTCTGCCTCCTTCTCCACATGATGGTCTTCCTCTGTGTGTGTTTTCGGTTTTCATATGGGCACTAGTCATATTGGATTAAGGGCCCCCTAGTGACCTCATCTTAATTGATTATACCTGCAAAGACCCTATTTTCAAATACAAGTTACATCACTGTATCTTGGGTTAGTACTTCAAAATATCTTTTTGGGTGACACAACCCATAACATGTAGAAAAATGGAAAAAATAATATAATAAATACCCATATGACTATGCCTAGATTTAGTAATTTTTAATAGTTTGCCACTTTTTCTTCATGTATCCCCTAAGATTAAAGTTATTCTCCTGCCTAACCACACTGCCATTATTATGCCAGTAAAATTAATAATTCCCTAATATCAACTAATGAACTGTTGCAGTAGATTGCATTATTGTTCAAAATTACTCATGTTCCCATTCCCTGTGGGAAGATAATACATCCCTGCCCTGCAATCTTTGCACTTGACTATTGTTATATCACTTTAGCAAACGTAATGTGAGCAACAAGATGTTCCCTATGGTGCAGAAGCCTTTTAAAGTATTTGCTTGAGTTCTGGAATAAGAAGACACATAAGTCAGAACATCTGCCTGGAGCATAGCAGTAGCCACACCAGTAATCTATCAGTGACTTGAGCAAGAAATAAATATTTGTTTTGTAAGCCACTAAAATTTAGAGCAGTTTTTAATTGCACGTTTTCCCAGTGAATTTAGAACTACTTTTTAATATTTCTTGGGGCAGTATACATTCCAGATTTTCACACTGTATTTCATTTTTATGTTACTTAAATCCCTTTTATTCTGAAACAGTGTCCTACCTTTCTCCATCCTTCCTTCCTTTCATTTTTTTTCTTTTTTTATTCATGAAATTTATCTTTCTAAGAAGTCAGGTTTAGTAATCTTATATAAGATTCCACATTGTGAATTTGTCTGATTATTTTCTCCTGGTATGTTTTAACCTGTTCCTCTAAGTACTTCCTGATCTTGGTTGCAAATTGACATCACCTTGGAATATTATTATACCAGTGTGTATGTATATCCATACCACAAATGGTAACCATCATGTCCCCTAATGCTCACAATAACTTTAGAGGGTAGCAAGGGAGGAATTGGTGTCTTGGGGAAATCTGAGAAAAAAGGGAACTTATGTTAGGTTATATAGTCAATAGTGGCAGAGCTAGGGCATAAATCCATGACATTCACATCCTTCCTTTCTTCATGTTGCCTTGAAACAGTTTGAGAGATTTAGATAAAAATGTAGATGTTTCTATCTACCCCTGGATGGATATACAAGAAACTAGCAACACCCATTGTCTGAAGTATAGAGTTAGAAGTCAGTGAGAGACTTTTCACCATATATGCTTATATATTATTTAAAGAATTTTCTTGAGTAAAAAAATAATGTAAGTAGGTACTGAATTCAAAAGAGCTCTATAAATCATAAAGCATCATAAAAAATATTAGGATTTAATGTTATTACCTACCAGCAACAAGAAATTAAAAGTTGGGTCTCTGTGAAAAAGTTGAGTAAATTAGTTTAGTAGGCCCATGTGTTAGAATAAATCACCTTTTCGAATATTTGATAACATTGGAAAATGTTCAAGGTTTAAGTGGAAAAATACAAAAATTGCCTAGGTGTATGATTACAATTCTGTGTGTTCTCTGCGTACAAATAAAAAGAGAAAAGTGCCTGGAAAAAACCATCCACAATGCTTTGAAGGGAGAGGAGAGATAGGAAGTATCAATTTTCTTACATTTTTCGTATATTCCGCATTTTCTGCAAGTTAATAAATGCTATTTAGAAAGAAAAAAATCACAACTAAACCTTCAAGCTTGGTCAGAAAGGAATATTTACAACTTCGTGAGAAAGACTTACTGCACGACGGAGGAGAAAACCTGAAGTCTGTGCGTAGTGCGAAAGATACAGTGGAACGCTTCTTCCACGCCCGGAAGCGTTAAGAACTACAAGGAGAGGCGAGAGAGATGCCGACCTCCACTACGGCTAGAGCGGCCACTATGAGACACAGGAACTTCCGGCCCGCGGCTTTCTTGGTCCTTCACCTTCCGCGGGGCGAATGTGGTCCTCTTGCAACGTTAAAGTTCGCGATTTCTGGGCCGTCACTTCCGTTACTCTGAGACGGTGCCTGAAATTGGGGGCGGCCATGGCAAAGAGCAAGTTCGAGTACGTGCGGAACTTCGAGGCTGACGACACGTGCCTGGCCCACTGCTGGGTGGTGGTGCGGCTGGACGGCAGGAATTTCCATCGGTGAGCGAGTTTGGCCCGGGGCAGCAAGGTGCCCCAGGGCTTCCGGGGAATGGAACGCAGCTTGTGGCGGCCGCTCTTGGTTACCGGGTAACGCGACAGCCAATGAGTGCGCGGCATTGAGCCTCATCCTACGCGCTGGATAGCCTGTGCTTGAACGCGGTCTGGTCTGAGTAAAACTGAGGCCGAGTGTTCTCGTGGTGAGCAGCTGGCCTGCGGCGCCCGTGAGCCGAGACCTGTTAGCAAGACCCTGGTGGAAAAAGTCAGCCCCTGATGCAATATTTCAGCTCTTCAGCCCGTTGCCCGGCTATTTAGTTTGTTATCTTTGAGGGCAGACTGTTTAGAGACCTGTTTAGGTCTTGCTGTGGGCAATACTTTACAGTATGTTCTTTGATTATCAGGAACTGGCCGTATTGACTGGACGCGGGAGGACAAATAAAAAAGGGAGAAATGTAACAGATGGGGAATTTGATTCTTAAAAATACTACTTTAATAATGATTCTTATAACTTTTATTGAGCATTTCCAAGGAGCCAGGCATAGTTATATCTGTTACCTCCCTCTACCCTTCACAACAGTCCTATGAAATAAGCATTCTTTATCTCCATTTCGCAGAACAGGGAATGGAGACTTAGCAATTATGCCCCCTTTTTCTCAGTTGGTCAGGGCGAGAAAAAAAAGTAGACTTCTTAAATAAGTCGGGTTGTAAGCTGTCTTCCATTCATGCCCTCTTCCCTCTGTAAAGGTTTGCTGAGAAGCACAACTTTGCAAAACCCAATGACAGCCGGGCTCTCCACCTGATGACCAAATGTGCCCAGACGGTAATGACAGAACTGGAGGATATTGTGATTGCATATGGACAGAGTGATGAGTACAGCTTTGTGTTCAAGCGGAAAAGCAACTGGTTTAAAAGAAGAGCCAGGTAATTCCATGGCCTAGCTCCTTGAGAGTATTTCCTGTCAGCATTTGGTTTTTGCTTTTTTTAATTGCTGACTTACAGACTGCAGATGGAATATTGCAACTGCAGAATGTATATTTCCTGTTTAGACTGTTGTACTTGTGTCTATTATTTGAGCGTTACATAAGCCTCTTTATCTGATTCTTTCTCCTCCATTCCTCATCACAGTAGCTTCTAGATAGATCTGGCCCTGAACATTAAGACTAGAAACAGAGACCATTAGGATATAATAATATTAATGATTCCTAGGTTGGCTTTAGCCAAAAACAGCCTATATGTGTTTTACAATATTGCTTAAATTTTTAATTAAGAAGGATCTCAAAATAGACAAATTTGATATTTCATTTGGCAGTATGTTGAAACTCTCACAGAAAACAAAGCATATAATGAATTGGTATGTTTGTAAAACAATGGTTCTCTTCCTTCCAAGACTAAAAAAAAAACACAAATCAACCTCTTGAACCATAAATTCACATAACATCCTACATAGAAAAATTCGGTATTAGTAAGTTACCTGCTGGACTGGAAAGAGAGGCGGGCTGCTTCGTTTTTCTTGGCTCAGCACATTTTATCTTTTGGCTTGCTGGACAGTTTGTATAATCACTCTGTTGCACACACAGGCTCTATCATGGTTCTGAATTAATATCATGTATTTTCTTTTTTCTTGCTCCACCCAATGTGCCTTACTTCTGCAAGTAAGTTCATGACCCACGTGGCTTCCCAGTTTGCCTCCAGCTATGTGTTTTATTGGCGAGATTACTTTGAGGACCAGCCCCTTCTGTATCCCCCAGGCTTTGATGGAAGAGTCATAGTGTATCCTAACAACCAGACTTTAAAGGACTACCTCAGTTGGCGGCAAGCAGATTGTAAGTGAAACCAAATAAACAGATGTAGTTAAACCACCAGTTCCATACATTAGAGGTGGTGATTTGATACAGGTTTGGCATGTGTGTATTTTGTTTAGAATGCAGTATTTCATATTTTTTTAATTAGTTGAAAACAGTTGAAAAACTGGGAGATTTATGTAAATGTTCCCTATTTCCAGGGAAAAATCAGAAGACCTGGCAATACTAGGTCTCCATTCCCACTTAGTATTAGACATAACCTATGCAGTGACTGCTGCCTTTATACACACACACACACACACACACACACACACAGAAGCCAATGTGCCATGATCTGTACCATTCTCTCTCATTCCCCCTGGGTCACCCACTCTGCTCTATGCATTTATGTTCATGGTGGCCTCAGTGGGTGTTTGAATTGTGACCTCTGCCTTACACAACTATGATGACATGTTTGTGAGATTTACTCATTTGGTGTATCTTGATTTTGCCAGAAGAACTAGAAAAGAGCTAGGAATAATCTAAATCAAATACCTTTGAAAGTATTCCTTAGTTTAATGTGTAAGTTAACCGGTTTATACAAAGCATAACTGAAATGAGAGAATAAAACTTTTAGGTAATAAGTTTGTTTATACTTGACCACTTCCCTCCATCTTCCCACTGTACGCTTCTGGGCAAGTCACTGAATGTCTCCGAGATCTCTCTTCTTTCGAGGAGAGAGGTGGAGTTCTAATGTTCTTCGAAGCACCAGTATTGCATAAAGATTATGTCTGTATAAACAGTGCTACTCTGTTCTCCTCATAGGTCACATCAATAATCTTTATAATACAGTTTTCTGGGCACTTGTACAAGAATCTGGACTAACACCGGTACAAGCTCAAGAAAGATTACAGGTATAAGGTTTTAACTGCATTAATACTTACCTGGGGGCGGTTTTCTGTACACTCTTCCTTGACATTTGACATTTTGCATTCTTTTAAAGCTCGCTTTACTGCTTTATTTTGAAAGGATATAAAGATCATATTAGTAGCAGCCTGTGACCTTGGATGAGTTACTACTTCTTCTTGAGCCTTAGTGTCCTCAGCTGGAAAATGGAATTGGCGACACTGGCTCTGCATTCCAGTACTCTACATGTGGTAGTGTGTGGCTAGGGCTGCATGTTGGTGGCCTTCTTTAGAGAGGGCACATGTTCTTTTTTATCAGTCCCACTTGGCATCTTTATCATTGTCATACCCTGCTGGGTGCGTGTATTGTTAAGAGTATAGGCTCTGGGAGTCAAATAATTCTACCCAGGGACTTCTATCAGGGACTACCTCTCTGCCTTAATTCTTTGTAGGTGAAATGTAAAAAATAACAGTTCCCACCGCCTAGGTTTATTGTGAGAATTAAATGGCATGAAGCACATAAAACATAATAAACACTGGCATTCAACATTAGATGAGATTGCTACTTGTAGGATGACTAACTCTGAAATGAGGTAATGGGTTGTTCCGGCTCTTAATACAATGCCTGGTACATTATAATTACCCAATAAATGGTTGTCATTAACAGTGATGGTGGAGATTTACAGAGAGCAATAATTGGCATATTGATGGATCTATCCAGAGTTTGGAAGAGCTGAGTTTAGATTTTGATTCTTCTTATAAGAATAAAAGCAGCTTTTGGCCTTAGGCAATTTATATAATCTTTCTAAGCTTCAGAGCTCTGTTCTCTAAAATGGAGATGGTAATGAGGGTCAAATAAGATAACATGCATAATGTATGTAGTATAGAATAGTACTGTTACTATTAGTACTAGTTCCTGTCCACCCATCCCAGTTGTGACTTCTGAAGCCAATTGTTTGCTACAGAAGACAGTTTTATGAATTTATACATCTAAGATTTAAACTGCTCTTACAGTTGAAATTCATTAGTATCTATAAGATGTTTGGTAAAACCCTTCCACTTTTTTGTTTGTGGAAATTTAGATAGAGGGTGGAATGGATAGGTAGGGTTAGGGCAGAGAGCAGACATAAAAATCTTTTTCTATCTTTTTATTTTCTCAGGGAACTCTTGCAGCAGACAAGAATGAGATTTTGTTTTCTGAATTCAACATCAACTACAATAATGAGCCATTGATGTATAGGAAAGGGACTGTGTTGATATGGCAGAAGGTAATGCTGTTGTGTCCAAATTAAAATGGAGGTCAGAAAGAAGAGAGCCTGTGCCCGTCCCAAACTTTGTGTCACCTACCACATGTATGAGGATGTGACTCATTGATTAACATGAATTAGGTCTTTTTAAAAAATGAGATGCTATATATTATTTTGGATGCTAATTTTATCAGTTTGTTAGTGTTCTTTGTTGTATGGAATTTCTCTTTATAAGTAGAATCACAAATATTAGAATTGGTTCATTTATTTTTCTGTGTCATAAGCTCTCCAAATCAAATAAAGCCCCATAATGGGGTACACTCCTGACAGAAGGATTTTTGCATTCATAGAACATTTAAAAAATACTTTCTTCCACACTGGATAATATCATTAAATAGTCCATCCATCCCTTGACAACTATAATATGAGGCATAGGGAAACCTTGTATATAAGGGGTCTGCCACTTTGCAGAATGTTTTTGAAATTCCCCAAATATTCATACTTTAATATTCTGTATCTTTACCTAAATTCTTAATTTTACCAATATTTTCTCTATGTACCAGCTTCTGAGCATAATGATTTCTCTAAATTTATTTTCTTCCATTTAGTTTTCTTTTTTTTTTTTAATGAATGTCTTCAGGTGTTAAGGGATACCTTAAGAATTAGCCCTCCCCACTGGCAGCTTCAGCTTAGCAGTATTTTTAAAAAGCACATTTGCTCTTTAGCACAGACTTGGATACTTCTTCGTGCAGATGAGAGAAGCAAAAAAGTACCTTTAATTCTATAGTTACTGCTAATAAGGAACATGGAATCACTCTTTTGTTCCTAAGATCTCCCTTCAGAATATAGCAACTTTTTAAACGTTTTTAATTATAAACGAATTCATGCATGTTGAGATACGTGTGTATTTGTGTATCTACCTGAAAAGTATTTTTCCGAAGTATATAAAATAGTCAACTTCCCGCATATCCCCCTCTACTCTCCCAAACCCAGTTAACAGTGTTAATGTTTTAACTTTTACCTGTAGGTGGGTGAAGTCACAACAAAAGAAGTCAAGCTGCCAGCAGAAATAGAAGGAAAAAAGATGGCGGTGACTCGGACCCGGATTAAGCCAGTGCCTTTATATTGTGATATTATTGGGGATGCTTTCTGGAAGGAACATCCAGAGATCCTAGATGAAGACAGCTAATCCTTTGCTTTTCAGTCCTGGCATGCTTAACCATGCAAGACTCCCTGCTTCCTGGCCGTAGGTGGCCCTAGGATCCTTACTACCAAGAACAGTGTGCCAGGAATGACATGACTGGTTGGAAAGGGACCAGGAAAAGAAGGGATGGGTGGGGGTGGGTATCTTGTTCTGCTTTAAGTAGAACACTTTTTTGCAGTATTGGAACATAGTTCCTTCCGTAGAAGTGCATTTAAAAAAAAATTGTCCTATTTTTATAAAGCAAGAACTGTTTTATGCTTTGCAGAATGAATCATTTTTATATTGTGGCATAAATCTTACAAAAACTTGTCCAGCTCTTTCCACCTATGGTAGAAGATGAACCCAAACTTTACTCTCAGCCACCTGTTCGTAACTGCAGAATCCACTGACCTTGAAAGTCTCACCTTTCCTACCCATGTACTTTGACCTGGAGATAAGTAATGGGTTGATGGCTGCAGATGCCTCTGAATTCAGGAATTCCAGGGAGGATGAGGGTTTTGTGCCAGTTTCCAAGTTGGCAACTTTGGCTGAACAAATGAGTAGTAGTTTGGTTGTCTTTATGTAAACATTCCATAGATTGATTTTGTGGAGTTGTCAGCATGATTGTCATCTCACTACAGGTATTTTCCAAGGCCTCTTTATAAAAAGAAAGGGAATTATGTGTATATATGAAAAAAAGAAAATGTGTGAGAATGAATGAACAAGAAGGGAGAAGCATTTACTCCCATCTTTTCTAGATACTTCAGTTTTAAAAGCCCTCATCCTATTGGATTCCTGAAAAGGATTCTCAGGTAGCCTCTGCATAATCAGAACACTGGCATTTGAATTGGCAGAGTGGTCAGCACTTCCCTTGGGGTCACAAGTGGCAGGTGTCAGAGGACACCTAATAGTTCCACCTCCAGATGGGCCAGTGGAGATGGGGGAGGAAGAGCAGAAGGCTGCAGCAGTAACTGAGAGAACCCCCACTAGCGAGTGGTCCCCTCAAGTGGGGGTAGATGATGAGAGAACTCCTGTTGCCTGTTGTCCTGGTTTCGTATTTCAGAGGAAGATTATTTGGCTCTAGTGAGAACTAAGAGGCAGCCTACATTTTAGTGGCTGGTCTTGCATTGCAGACTACAGCCATGAAGAAAATGTATTTTTGAAGGCAACGGCTGGTCTCCTCCTCCACTAATTGATACCCCATCTGTCGAAATCATTTTTTTCCCTTCCTGTACTCACTGCGCAGGAAGAGATATGGCGCATGTTTGGTAATTGATAAAATCTCTGAGAAATAAAGGTTTCAACTCCCTTGGCCTAAGTTTCCATTTATTTTTCTCATACAAATACAGTGTATGAATCCAACTTTTGTATATATGTGTCTTTACATAAGCCAGGATAAACATACCTTCGACATAGCAGTGGTTCACAGACTTCTACATAGAAAAATTTACTTGGAATGCCTATTTAAGTTCCTCTTCCACCCCCCACCCCCCATGAAGATTTGAGGTTTGCTCAAGGCCCTCGGTATACTGTGATAGGTGGTCAGGCAATAAGGTAATGTAGCTCCTGACTGGCAAATGTAGCAATGGTAAGTGAGAAGTAGGCATTAAAGTACACACTTTCAGGACAAAACCACCCAAAGAAATGTGCTTTCTGAGGGTGCTATGTGATACTACAAAGACTCGATTCTGTCACAAGATAGAGGGAGAAGCATTTGTTGAATTAGCAGTTTACAGCTTTGTTTTTTGTTCTCGGCAAGAAGTTTTGAGCAAAGGTATGTATATTTCGTACTCCTGCCATAACTAAACCTGTAGCGCTGCTAGGAGCGCCCTTCGATGTTTTTTTTTGTTGTTGTTGCCGCATGTATTTAGTCCAGCAAATAATTCACGGTTGTATGTTAATTTTCATTTTACTCTCTAAGGTAGAGAGTGCATTCTTTTTGCCTTTGCAAAGCTTAAAGAAACATTAAGACATACAAAAACAGCTAGTATAGAATTAACAGTAGTTGATAGTTTGGTAGGGAAGTGGCAGGAAAGTGATTTGTGTGGCCTGTAGGTAACTGGAAACACCTTGGCTGTGCTGGATGAGAGGGTAACACATGGCCTTCTGTGTAGACTATCACTTTATTTTTTAAATATTTATCTTGAAAGAGCAAGCCTGATTGGGGGAGGGGTAGAGAGAGACTCCCAAGCAGGCTCTGTGCTAACAGCGGGACTTGGTCTCAATGTGAGATCATGACCTGAGAGTGGAAATCAAGATTTGACACTTAACCCACTGAGCCACTCAGGTGCCCCTAGACTATCATTTAATAGCAAAAAGCAAAAATGTTTTTGCTGAATAGAGGCTATAAAAACTGAAGGTTGCTAGATGGGTTTTGGGTGGGGCGTGGGCTAAATGGGCAAGGGTCATTAAGGAGGACACTTGTTGGGATAGTACTGGGTGTTATATGTAAGTGATGAATCACTAAATTCTATTCTTGAAATCATGATTACACTATATGTTAACTAACTTGGATGTAAATTAAAAGTAATAAAATAACAAATACACCCAGGTCTTGGAAACCTTCCATCTTCCTGTCCTCCAAGAGCTGGATCCTGGTTTCCTCCACTTGCTAAGTAATGCTTAGAAAATCAGTGATATAATGAATTTTCTTTAATAGTAAGGTCTCTCAGATGTTAGTGCAAATTACTTTTTGCATAGTGTGTAGGAAATGAGGACTGGGATCCATCCATCCTTAATAGATAGCTTCGTTGTCCACTTAACCAATACTAGCTAACATAAAGCATTTAATGCTCTTTGTGCAGTATCTCTTCATTCTTAGGACAATTCTGTGGGTTGGGTGCTAGTTCTATTATATTTCAGGTGAGAATGTAAACGCCCAAAGAAGCTAAATAACTTGAGTCCAGGTAGGGTAGCCCCCAGGAAGAGCATGCAAAATGGGACTCTGATTGCCCTCTTCCAGCCTCTTCCCACCAGCTCAAGCTAGGAGTGTAACTACAGTTCCAGAGAGCAGAGAAACGCCTAGTGAAGCTTGTTAAAATGCTGGTTCCAGGAACCACCCCCGGGGAATCTGCAGTATTAACAAACATCCTAAGTGATAATGATATAAATGGGGAAACACTGCATTCAGGCAGATCAACCTGTTAGCCAAGCGCTGAGGCGGTGGCCGGCCCGGCGGCACGGAGCCCCGGCGGCACTGAGCACAGACAGACGCTGCCCCCCAGCGGCTGTGCCGGCGCAGTGCAACCTCAGGCCGCGGCTGCGCAGTGCCGCCCTCTGGCGGCCCCGCTCCTTCTTCCCATCGGCCTCGGCTTGCGGGCCTTTCAAACATGGAGGAGCGGGAGCGGGGGGCGAGGTCGGCTCGTGCCGGGAGCCCCGCGCGCCCGCCCAGCCCGCGGCTGGATGTCAGCTCTGACAGCTTCGACCCGCTGCTGGCCCTGTACGCGCCCCGCTTGCCGCCCATACCCTACCCCAACGCGCCCTGCTTCAACAACCTGGCCGAGTACGAGAGCTTCCTCAGGACCGGGGTCCGGGGCGGCGGGCGCGGGCGGGCGCGGGGCGCGGCCGCGGGCTCAGGGGTCCCCGCCGCCTCTGCCGGGCCCTCGGCCAGAACCCGCCGCCGCCTGGACGCCCCGGCCCCAGACCCCGAGCGCATCCAGCGCCTCCGTCGCCTCATGGTGACCAAGGAGGAAGGGGACGGGGCCGCCGGGGCGCGCCGGCGGGGTCCGGGTCGGAGCAGGAAGGCGCCGCGCAACGTGCTCACGCGAATGCCCTGTGAGTCCGGCCGGCGCGGGCAGGGCGGGGCGGGGCGGGCGACGAGGGCCAGGCCGGCTGCCGGGAAGGTGGCGGCCGAGGGGGCGTTTGCAGGGTGCTAGGGGCTTGGCGCGGGTCTGCACGCATTAGGGGGAGGGTTTGGGGGAAGGTTGCAGAGATCAGCAGCGGCCGTGAGGGAGTTCTCGTTGAATAGTGTGGGTAATGGGGGCGTGGGGAAGGTCTTCTGGAGTACCGAAAGGTGAGGGAGAGCGACGGGGGGAGAGTGGTAAGGCTGTAGAGGTAATAGGGAGCCGTGGGAGGGTCCCCGTGGCTAACTAGTGTAGGTCCGCAGAGATAACGGGGTCCATGCAAGCGGCTGCGAGGTGATGAGCCTGCAACCGGGGTCTGCGACCGCGAGAGTGATGGGCGTCTGGAAAGGTGCTGGGGCCTGGAAAGGGACATGACAGGGAGGATCTGCAGAGGTGATAAGAGGTCTTAGGGACCTCAGCCAGAGGGGAGGGGCACAGCCAATTTTAAGGAAAGGAGACTGGTTAGTGGGGCTGGGGATGATGATGGGATGGAGTGTGGGGAGATCTGTCTGTGCAGGTAAAACAGGGGACGTAATGAAATAACCCCTGCACATTAAGTGACAGCTCCTTCTGGTGTTGTAGGAGAAGGGCTGTGCCGTCTTGATATGCATATGTTCGCATTACCAGATCACAAGTGCCGGAATGCAGTAGGCACAAATGCCACCAAAATACACAGTTTCCCAGCCCTCCTGCCAGGATGGGTGCAGGACTGTGTCTGTCAGGCTTACATTACCATATGCGCAGGTTATTTTAAGTTCTGGAGGTGTGAATGGCACAAGGGAATCTCTTGGAGCCTAACAGATCCTTAGAGATCTGTAAACAGCAAGGTTGCTAATGTGTGAGTTAGGTCTTAGACAAATGGAATAAAAACAGCTCAGGGTAATGTCTTTTGTCATCTGGCAAGCAGTTCTGACATCTGCCAGGGAAGACAATGACCTAGTTAGCCATTCAAAGCATCTGTATCCTGATCACTAAACTGTAACATTATTAAATCACTGGCTTTGGAATGGAGGGTTGTGTCAAGCAAGTTGTGTCATTCCTAGAAATGTGTTTATAAAGAGAGAAACGTCCTGAAAAGCTGTGTGCTGTTAGATGTGTCTTTGTCAGATCATTTACTGTGGCAGTGCTAGAGCATTCTTCACAAGCTAGGGTGCACCCCAGCCTGCTTCCCCAACAATAACACAAAGATAGAGTGTGCAGGTTGCTAAAATAAGAGTAGTTGGGGACCTTATTTTGCCTGGACGTTTTACTACTATCAGATCTTTGAAATGCACTCCAAGTCTCAGGTTGTAGCATTTGTTTCCATTTTGCCAGTTGTTGCCTTGTTACTGATATTGTCAAAGGAAAGACATATTTCTATGTGGTGAGTGGTTTTGGCTTTACCTATGGAGTACTCTGTTATATTAGGATGACAGAGCCTGAAAACCAGCTTTGTTGACTTTCCACAATTAAATATATGCTTGGAATCAAGATCTCAGAATGTGCCATAGGCACTGAAAATTTTTATCACGCCACTGGCAATGGTTGGGCGTGCGTGATAGAGATGGGTAGACATCACAAAGAACTGGTGAGCTTCAGAAAGCAGGAAGATACAGAAGCATGGGTGAAGGTTAAGTTTATTCAGAAAGAGTTCCTATAAAAGGTTGGCTTCAGGTCTTGAAGTTAAAGAAGGGCATGGTTGAGGATGACAGTAATTATTTAAAAGTTAGGCTATTGGGGCGCCTGGCTGGCTCAGTCGGTTAAGTGTCTGACTTCGGCTCAGGTCATGATCTCATGGTTCACGAGTTCAAGCCCCACGTCGGGCTCTGTGCTGACAGCTCAGAGCCTGGAGCCTGCTTTGGATTCTGTGTCTCCCTCTCTCTCTGCCCCTCCCCTGTTCGTACACTCACTTTCTCTCTCTCTCTCTCTCTCTCTCTCTCTCTCTCTGAAAAAAATAAACATTAAAAAATGTTTAAAGTTAGGCTATAGAAGTATAATTTTTACATAGCAAAATTTACCCTTTTAAAGTGAGTTTTGACAAATGTGTAGTCATGAATCACCATCACAATAAGGATATAGAACAAATCCATCATCCCAAACAGTTCTCTCATGCCCTTTTTAAGTCAAGAGATAATTTTATTGCTAATTATGGCTACAATTATTTAGTGGTTAAGTGCTGTGCACTTTACCAAACCTTTTAGATGCATTGTATCTTATTTTACCCTTAGATACTACTTTATAAATGCAGCTTGTTGAGCATAACTGCTTGCCCAGGGTCACATAGCTAGTATACAACGGGTTTGTCCAACTCCAGGGCCTATGTACAGGGCCATTATGCTAATCTCAAGTGAGGGAAGACAGGAGTACATTGTCATGTTTCCTTGCTTACTTCTTTTGTTGGGTGGAGACTACCACGTAAGTGAGGCAGACGGTGTATGTCTAGAGCAATGATAACTGAATTTGTGTCCAGGGAAGGATTTATTAAAACATTTTGAAGACCAAAGAGTTCCTCTTTGACTTTGTTATGATAGGTAGTGGGAACCATGGTGTATATTCTTAAGTAAACACTTTTAGGGCAATGTTTCTAGTACTGAAATGTATTTGGTAGGGGGTGGTGTACAGACCACAGACGCAAGGGTTCGACTGCTGGCTTCTTTAGTTTTGAACACTAGCTCCTCCACTTTCTAGCTGTTTTATGGTAGGCAAATCACTTAAACTCTTGGGGGCCTCAGTTTCCTCATCTAAAGGGAGGAGAGTAATAGTATCTACCTGTAGTTGTTAGGTTTAAATTAGCTAATCCGTTCAAAGCCTTTACAACAATAGCACATAGGGAAATTCTCAGTGATTGTTAAATGTCCCTGTGATTGTTGTAGGTTGTTGTGGTGGTTATTGTTGTTTTAGACTGTCTTAATTAAAAGCTCCAGGTCAGGATATATATGTAACCTGTCCGTATTGAGTGTTGACTCAGCTTTTTACTAGTTAAGTAACCTTGAGAAAATAATTTAAACGAACATCTCTGACCCTCATTTTTGTCATCTAGAAAGTAGGGCAAAATAATAGTGCCTGTATGTTAAAGTTGTGAGGATTAAATAAAATAACGTATGAAAAGCTAAACTTACCCCAGGGCCTGGCTCCTAGGGAGTGCTTAGTAATTGGTGATAATGATGGTGACAGTGAGGATGGGAGTGAGGGGACCTAGGAGACTGTTGTAGTGAACCAACCACTCCATAAGGCTCTGGGCTGTATTGATTGTGGGAAGAGAAAGGAAAGGGCAAGTCTTAGTTATTGAGAATCCATTGTCTGAACTTAGTGTGGCCACAGGTAAGGAGAAGAATGGCGTTAAATGACAGATTTAGAAGGTGGGGGCCTAAGAATAGCGGCAATGGAGAAGGAGATGTGGAAGAATAACTTAAAGATAAGGCATATATTTTTGTTGTTGAATTAAATTTTAGAAGCCTGCTTCATATTTGGAGTTTGTTATAGAGACTGCTAGGAAGAGATTCAGAATTTTTGCCTTGGCAGTTTGCTCTGATAGGTTGTGCTGTGTGTGTTGTATGTTTGATCACACAAGGAGTGAAGTGCTCCCTGGAATTATACCTTATTAATAAATCTTTGGAAGAAAAAAAGTCAAGGGAAAAATACAGATATGAGAGTTGAAAGCCCTGAGTTTGTCATTTGTTTAGCTAGAATGAGAAACTGTTGTTAAGATATGTGCTTGTCTTTTTTTCTCTGATGTGGGGGTTCAGGGGTAGAAGTCATACCTCTATTTTTTTACAAGTTAGAAAAAGAATAGTCTTTCCACTGTTTGTGGAAACACATACGGGGACAGGGAGAAGCAGTGGATGTGTATAGGCAAAGAAACTAATCCAGGTTTCTAAAAAATTGAATTATAGAGACTTATTCCTGAAAGAATCTAGAAGTTAACTAGTCTAAACTCAATTTTATGAATGAGGAAAGTCAGACTTATCCAGAAGGAGTTACTCAAACATTCAAAGAATTTTAAAATATTGCTGGAAGTAGGGTAGATGATGAAAGTCAGACCAAGGTTCTCACATTCCTCTCCAGAGCCTCTGTCTCTGCCACATTGCCTTTAACTGTGCCTTCTTGCTGAATCTTCAATCTGACGTAAGCTCCTGCTTCTCATTTGCTAGGTCACTTTCTTCAGAGTATTTTCTTTTATTAATTTATCACTGCTATGATGTATAAGCTGACCCATGAGTGAAGGATAAGGAGGTCAAGAGTAGCGAGCTTAGTTGTCCGAACTGAAGGGCAGGACTGTTGTTCTCTTTCATGCCACTAGAAACAAAACAAAGATTTATCTGTTTACTATTGATGGCAAGAATTAATCTCCAAAGAATTATGCCTTGCAAACTTGGGAGGGAAAGACTGAGACTATGTGCAAGTGTGAGTATAAGTGTGTGTATGGACATGTGGTTTTCTTTTGGGGGGTTTTATATAGTATAGCCATCATATTGTGAAAGCTAAGTTAACACGAAGTAATAAAAATAAAATTCATCCCTGTTCTCAAGCTCTGAAAAAAAAAAAGAATCCATCATTGTTAAGGTTTCAATTTATAGTCCCGGCGTTTTTCCCATGAATTATCATTCTCTTGTTACGTGATGCTTATCCTCAGTGTCCTAGGAGCCTAATGCCAGCAGGTGCCTTTCTATCCAAGACCTGGTGCTTGGAATGCAACCAGGTCTCTTCCGTCTAGTGTAAAGATGATGTCCATTGGAACACTAGTGGCCCCAGAGAGTTTGGGCACAGAGATCTCAGATGGAGCGTCAAAAGTCCATTCTCTCTTTCGAGGATTGCACATGCTTAAAGGCAGATATGTTACATGGTTTGTTTCCTTTAAACATATGACCAAAGTTTTTGGTTTTTTGAAGAGTCAAGCTGGATATGTGGTTCATGAGAATTATCTTTTAAAAAGTTGTTTTAGCCAGGCACAGAACTGAGAAGAATTTCGCTGCTGATGTGTACATTTAATGTGGGATTTTTTTTCCTCCAAAAAACTATTTATAATAATAAATATAATCACAGATATCAGTGACATCACAGAACATAGGATATACAATTAGTGAAATATTTGGGTGACAGCCGTATGTATGTCTTACCCCCATCCTGGTGGAATCTTGTCTTACTTCAGTGTGTTGCCTGTACTAGTCATGCTGCCCATTGGGCCTTCTCATTTCCATAGTGGGGTTGCCACTGCACCACGTTGCCCGGTGTTGCTGGAGATGGTTGGGGGTCTCGGTTGTTAATTCTGGGAATGAAAGCAGATGTTTATGGCATGCTGTCTTTTCTTGTCTTGTTTCAGTGCACGAAGGCAGTCCTCTGGGTGAGCTCCATCGTTGTATCCGGGAGGGGGTGAAGGTGAACGTTCACATCCGCACTTTCAAGGGTCTTCGGGGCGTCTGTACAGGCTTCCTTGTCGCATTTGACAAGTTCTGGAATATGGTAATTAAGCCTTTCTCAAGGGGCTGGAGAACCTCCTAGGGATTAAGTCTTTTATGTGTCTAAATGACCTGAGTAATTTTATTTAGTAAAACATATAGAATAACTTCCTAAAAGAACTAAAATTTTTGCATCCTCTTGACGAACAACAGAAAAGTTCTTTTTATTGCTTCCTTTTCTTTAAGGCATTGGCTTTCAGCCAAGGCAATTAAAAAAATTTTTAATCGTTATTTATTTTTGAGAGAGAGATAGTGTGAGTGGGGGAGAGGCAGAGAGAGGGGTACAGAGGATCTGAAGTGGGCTCTGTGCTGACAAGCAGAGAGGGCTTAAAACCACATCATGGGGCTTAAAACCACAAAACATGAGATCATGACCTGAGCAGAAGTCAGACACTTAACCAACTGAGCCACCCAGGTGCCCCTCCACCAGGGAAGTTTTTCCCTTCTTTCCCTCTTAGGGACATTTGGCAGTGTCTGGGGGACATGTTTTTAATTGTCACAACTGTGGCATGGAGTATTACTGGTGTCTAATGGGTAGCAGCCAGAGGTGCTACAGCACATCCTACAATATACAAAACAGCCCCCCAGCAACAAAGAATTATCTGCTCCAAAATGTCATTAGTGCTATGATTAAGAAATCCAACCTTAAGGAATAATTATTTATTTTATCTGTTTAGTAATTCCATATCAATTTCTTACTAACCATTCTTTGATGCATTTCAAAACATTTATTGATTTCCCACTTTTTGGCTGGTACTTTACCACAGTACTGGGTACAGAAATTTCAGAAAGGAACTTTCACTCTATAGCATTTGGGAAGATAGATAAAGATAGAGGGGAAGCAGACATACTAATAAGGCACTTTGCATGGTATTTCCTTCTGAAGGAGTACATGCGCCCCCGCACTCCTAGAGGCTGAGTGTCTGTTTACTAGACATTCGTAGGAATGAAGAGATAGATTATGGCACAATTATAATATGAGGCAATTAAATAGGAGCCACCAGGCTTTCTGGTGTTTCTTTTTCATATGATCTTCTATCTCTAACTTTTCTTTTTCCTGTGTTTTATTCTTCTCCATGCATTCTCCTGGATGAGTATAATAATTGCTATTTATTAAGCACTTTCTATTTGCTGGATAGTATACTAAGGATTTATAATATAGTATCTCAATGAACAAGGTCTGTTACTGTTCCATTTTACAAATGAAGAAATTGAGGCTAGAGGTATTGAATGATCGGCCCCGGTCACACTGTTAGTAAGTGGAAGTACTAGAACTTTATACCAGGTCTTTCTGACTCCTAAGACCATCTTTTCAACCACCGTGGAATCAGAAGACCTGGATTTGAATCCTAGCTTTACCACTTGGTAGCTCTGTGACTCTAGGCAAGGTGGTTTCTCGGAGGCCCCCTTTTCTTATCTCTAGAATGAGGAAAAATTACTTTACTATTATAATTTTACCTTTGAAGGAAAAGTTTTTAAGAGAGCATCTTTGATGACAGGCATGATAATAATACTGTCAGCTTATATTTGTAGGGTGAGTCACACTTTTCGAACTGCTTTCTCATACCTGAGCTCTTTTGACCCTAAATAGCTGTCCTCTGCGGTTCATCTCTCAGAGACAAGAATTCTCCAAGTTCTGTATGAAACCCTGGTTAATACCTGTTCATTGCTGTCATTAAGACCTAAATCTGAGGAGGAAAAGAAGCACTAGGATAATGTTTTTCAAAGTGTGATCTAAGGGCATCCTACATCAGAATCATGGAATTTCTGGTTAAAACAGAAAGTTCCTGGGCTTCATCCCAGACCTGCTGAATCAGAATATCTAGGAAGTGGCCTTGGATCTATATTTTCATAAGCTTCATAGATATATATGCACACTGAACTTTAAGAACCTCTACCATGCATTAGTAAAGGCCCCTTACCATGGAAGAAACCTATCTTATATGGTGGTAGCAGCTTGGAAATCTTACTCAGAGGGCTCCAGGTATTACCATTTTTTTTTTCTGCCCAAGAGCTCAGTCACTTGTTAAGTTTAGTGCTGCTAAATTAGATGTTTAATCTTATTTTTAAACTGTTTTTCTAGAAGCTGTAAAAATATTTTTAATTCTGCCTTATCTTTCTCCCCTTTGGGCTGTTTTCTCTAGGCACTTACGGATGTGGACGAGACCTACCGAAAACCTGTACTAGGCAAAGCGTATGAACGGGATTCTTCGTTGACTCTCACTAGGGTAGGCAGTTTACTCTGACTTCCTGAGTACCCAGCAGGCTTTCCATCTTACACATTGAGATCACTGAGCCCGGTAACCAGGTTTTCCTCGGGGGAAAGCTGCTCAGTTGCTGTCCATTCTGTATGCCTGGACCAGGGTCTTCATTAGTCTCTTCTCACGCATGCAGCTCATCACAAATGAGTCTGTGCTTCTGGCCTGCACATTATTTGAGCAACAAGTTGCCTCTTAAAAGTATTTCCATTTTATACCACAGAAAAAAGCAGGTGCCTTTTCTCTTGACATATTTATTGATTTTTCTGAATTATGGGTAAACCCAGAAAACTCACTGCTTTTTAAAAATTGCAAAGCAAGGAGTCCATAAAACCTAATTAAGGAATATGATGTTTTTTCTATATGTTAAAAGAAGGATGTTGAAGGCTAAAGAGAAGGCTGATATTTATCATTACTTTCCTTCTAGCTATTTGATCGCTTAAAACTTCAAGATTCCTCCAAAAAGGAAGCAGATTCTAAGTCTGCAGTTGAAGACTCCACTCTGTCCAGATACTCCCAGACATCCACTTGGAAGGTGGCTTCGGTGTGGGGAAGAGGAGACACTGACCGGGGCTCACGCAGGCGTTCCCGCTCCGTCCCTTCTTCCCTGCAGGCATCTGCAAGGGAGGAGTCCAGGTCAGAGATGTCAGGGAGGACTACACGGACAGAAGGGTCAAGTGCAGGAGGTACCTTTTCCAGGGCTACCACCCTTTCCAGGGGTCAGCCCCGTAAGAAAAAGCGAAAGCCCAAAGTGGATTACCAGCAGGTATTCACTCGACACATAAATCAGATTTTCATTAGAGGTGAGAATGTCCTGCTGGTTCATCTTGCACAGTGACCAGCTCAGCCCCTCCTGAGCTTTGGTTTTTAGAAATAAAATGCATGAACCGCTGCTATGCTGTATCCTAGTATCCCAGTGAAACTCTGAGTTGGAATGATTCCCTCTGGTCCTGCATGTGCAGAGCATAGAGCCAGGCTCGGGCCCTCTGGAAGATGAGCTCCCTCAAGGGGACACAGGCCTTAGGAAGGTGGGTGTTTGCATTAATATCAAGGCAAAAGCTGTACAGAGGAAATATGCATCCAATTTTGTGTCATGGTTGACTTTAGACACTCAAACCAAATATCAGATCTTCCATTTGAATTAGGAGTTATGGTATGAATTAAATTCACCACACAGACACTGTAAGGATGGGAAGAAATGCTCTCATTTCTAAAAGCTGGTGCCCTGAGTACTCATGAATTTGATTCTAAGAGTAGCAATATAAATTGCCCTGTAGCCCTGCACGCACAACTTGTAACTGACCTTTGAATTTTGCTCTACACCATTCTCTCTTTATCAATAAATGTAATTTATTACCTTTGAATATCTGTAAAACTAAGAAAGCCACTAACTTATGTAAGAGTAAAATTTGGATAAACACTTTAGAGCAGCCAACAATTAATACGCTGTTGCTATCTTTCTCCTTATTATGTAAAGGGATACGGGACTTCATCAGTCTTCCCCACTTACCAGAGGTAGCTTCTGAGAATGGTATGCCACATGGGACTCTGCGATGCTCATGAGGTGGCTTCTTGTCCTTTTCTCACTTGTGTGGCATGGTGTAGTGCATGTACCCAGTGTATTGCCCTTCTGTATGTAGTATGAACTGTGCTGTGGGCTTTATGGCAGGAGATTGTGACCTACATATCTGGCTTCAAAGAGTTCTGCATGAATTCAGGAATACGTATGCATCACATGGTTGAGAGTTCCCTTTCTGGGGAGGGCTGGCCTGTGTAGACTAACTTCCAGAATGGTTTTTCCATGAAATAGGAGTGGTAGTTTTATTCCCTCGTATCATGCCAAAGAGGTTCTTACAAAGTACAACGGGTGGCATCTATAAGAAACACTTTACTCACAGCCCGGCTTGAATAACGGGAGCATTGTAGTACCCTCTGATACTTCTACTTGGATCATACTCTATGCTTTGTCAATCACCAGGACAGAACAGGCTGCATCTTGATGCAGACTGTTAGGCAGTATTGATTTTTTGTTTTGTTAGTTTATCTTTGCTTTTATTTTATATGACTTAGGTTCAAAGTGAGAATAAGAAATAGCTAACTAGTTAAAATGCTTGAAAAAAAAATTCCCTGCTGTATTTTTTGTGTAACTTAGATAAGCCTTCTGAGAAGCAGGGTGAATAATGTTTAGGGAGCAAGGACACACCTGGTCCCTTTGTAGCTGGGCCACTGGCCTGTCAGGCAATGAAAGGAGAGCAAACTTAACCCCTCTGTGCCTCAGTTTTTTTTCCCATCAGACACCTACCTCACCGGGGCACTGAGACAGAGAATGTTAGGAACGCATTTTAAAGTCTCTAAACATGTTTAAGTGCCATGAGTAATTTTTACCAACTATATTTCATAGCTCGATAAGAGTTCTATGTCTTATGAGCAAGGTAGGTGCTACATAAGAAAGTCATCTCTGTAGGTGTCGTAATTTTGAACTTGTCATCAGAAGGCAGTGATATCTTCAGGAACTATTTTCCATATTCCATTCCTTTCTCCTAAAGAACAATGGAAGTTCTCAGAAGAATATCCTCAGTAAAAGAAGAGTAACATTTCTTTGCTGCTTCCCCCACAAATGCCAGCCCCTACCCTTTTCTGATCATCGTCAGAAAAAATTCCCCTGAACTTTTCAAGAGGTTTATATGATATTACCAAAGGGAGAATGCACATCTAAAAATGACACATCACCAAAGGGGAATTTGTGGAAGATGTTTTGTTTTCATTTCGTTTACTTGTTTTTATTGTAAGATGCATTTTAAATATACTCTTTAGAGCCAGATCAGATGCAGTAAACATTTAGAGAGGTTATGTGCCACAAAGTCAAGCAAGTGTCTTTGGAATCTGCTAATCTAAATTATCTTCTTAATAGTATGTCTAATAAAATCTCAGTTCCCCAATTAATAGTTACCTTGTTTAATCATCAGGCACCCCTGCCTCTACATCTTTACCAGTCTGTCCTGTTAGATGTCCTCATCTGTCTGCACTTCTGTCCCTCAGCTAGAAGATGCCATAGATACCAGGTTTTCCCAGTAAAGTAAAAGTTTGGTATCAAAAGGAATATATCACTTTCCATTCATTCTAGTGCCTGACTAAATCTAACATGATTTATTTTAAACACATGCTGAGTTTTCATGTTTGTATATAATTTTCATATATCAAGATAAGGATTGGTTTACTGCTTTTCTGTCCAACGTAATAATTCTGGCTCTGAAAATAATTTTAAACCCATGTGATCAATTTATGTGCCCATTTGCCCCCATTTATTGGTTCAGTTCTGGACAGTGATTCTAGGATAAATACTATTTAGTAAATGTGCTGTAAATGTGCATGTACAAAGCATGCCAGTTATTTTATAGGGAAGTCATTTTTTAAATTATTGCCTTTTCTTTATTATTGTAGAAATATTTCAAAAGGAAGAAAAAAATTGATCCTAAAATGTATGTGTTGCTCAAACTATGTCATCATCTAGGACATTATAGTAAGTTGCTATGAAAATAACTGAAGTCTTCCTCAGGAGAAAGAATGAAAAAGAGAAAGTAACAGCCAAAATGGTAAAGTTCTGGAGACCCCCACAATCTTACCTGAGGGGTCCCTATGTTGGTGAAATACAGCAAAACTGGTTTCTAACATTCTCCAGGGGTTTAGGCTTAGACAGTTGGTAGGAATAGTACTTATTTTTGAACATCCAACTTGGGTTCTTCAAAGTGATTTCTAGATGTGGGAATTTGTTTCAAAGACAGTTAATGGGACACAGCTGTGCACTTGTTGAGCTCTTCATTGGAACACCAGATTTGTTAGATGATAACAAAGCATCGAGCAATGGAACATGGGGTTTCACACCCAGAATGATTTCACGTGCCATTCTTCGTACATAGAGGTGATTCTGTGGTTCTACCACCAGGAGAACGTACGCTTTAGGTTGTTGGTGCTAGTACTTGGGAAGTGTTTATGCTTCCTTCAGAGACCATCTTACGATGGTGTGATGTGTGATGGCTAGCCAGAGTTAGTGTCTAAGACAGATGGCTTTAGACCACTCAGTACCTTGCTGTCCGTGCATGGTGCATATCCTGTCAGAAAGCCTAGAAACCCATTAGCATTAAAGTCTAGGTGCATCAGAATCCTTGGTCTGAGTTGTTAGTGGCTCAGGAGAGGCTTGGTTTATCCTTGTGGTGAAAAGTCCAGGAGTACCTTTAGAGGTTGTGAAGACATGAACTATGGGCTGTCTTTACTCCTCAGAAGCCTTACAGAAATCTAGGTATACCCCTTTACCCCTTGAGAAAAAAATAGAAACTTAACTTGATGCAGAGGGGTTTTTTGGATTTCTTTTTGCACTATCCTCATAGCTGCTGACATGGGCAAAATCATGAAATAGAATTGATTCTGTAAATTTTCTCTAATTTTTTCTTTAGGAATAATAAAAATTATTCAAAGACAGCTGTCTTGTCACTGGTGCTGTCCCCAAAGCTTTCCCATCTTTTATGTATTTTTTATGAATGAAATGGTTGCTGTGGGAAGACCAAGGTTCACTAAGAGTATCATGGCATAAATATAATGGTTTAGCAACTATTTTAATTTTTTTTTCCTGTGCCAGATATAGAATACAGTCAACCCTTTCCAGTAGCTTCTGTTCATCAGGATATGTTTTCCTGGGCAGTAACTCCCAGAACGCTTTTCTTAGTGATTATAAAGCAAGAAAATCTTATCTGGGCCTATGTTGCAAAGGTGGGTGGTCTGTCATTACTTTCTGGCAAATCAAGTTGATGGGTTTTGGATAAGCCTTTGGGGTTCCTGTCACAGTTTCCTGGGCTCTGAGGAAGGGTTGTGCCTTTTTTACTTTCAGTGTTTTGAGTATTTTTCAAATGTTTATAAGTTCTCTTGTGCCCCTCTAATAAAAATGAAAGCTATCTGTCAAGGAATGGCTTTGCATGGTTCAGAGATCTAGGGGAAAAGAAATAAGTACACCTGAGACCTTCAGTTGGTCTTTTATTTATTTAGAATAAAAAGTAGTTTGATAAGCTACCAGAGTTAGTGTTGCTTTAAAAACACTCTCTGAAAAGATGGCAACTGTCCCTCAGGAAAGCTATAAAAGCTATTCCCAATACATCGCAATTGCTTTTGATTTTTAGTCCTTTGGAGCAAATGTCTGATGTTATGTCTGATGTTATGTTTTTAGAGCTGTGGGGGGAAAATGTCTAAACAGTTTTAGGGGGTATTATTTAAGTGATTATCTGGCTGAATTATGGGTGAGCTAGGTTCTAGGGCAGCTGTCCAGTTCTTTTTCTGTTGTCCTGACAGTAACGCAGATAGCAAGCCATGTCTTGAAAAGTGATATGCTTATTTCATACTGACATCTAAAGACATTAGCCTTCTGGTTGGCAACCCTGGGGATACCCCTCTGCACCGTGACTTATTAATGCATTTTTTAGACAAGGCTAAACCTGTTGACCCTCTGTATTTATAGTTTCACTATCCATATATCAGCTGCTAAAAGAAAAACCATAACTTATCATCTTGTCTTGAAATTACTGCTAATTGTGAAGTTCACCTAAATTCTTCATGTTTATGGAGGATTGCTGCTAGTAACGTCAGTTTGCAGTGTTCTGCTGTAGGTATGTGTCATACGGGAGTCTGGAAACTGTAATAAATATGATTGTGTTAATGTACTGACTGCTGTGTCTCTGCTGATTTTGAGGGACGGTGGAGGGGAGGAGACAGGGGAGTCTATTACCAGGTGAAGACACTGACCTAGAAAGAAATTAAAGCATCTCAAGCCTTCTGCCATCTCATTGTTGTAACCTTGTGCCTTTTCTTCACCAAAGCACACACTACATCAACTACCCTTGAGGTGGCTCTGTTCTTCCATGCTTATTAGAAGTTCATGCTTAGAAAAGGAATTTGGCCCACATTGTGTATTGTCTCTTCTAAGCCCAAGCAATGGTAATTGTCCTGTGAATTTATCTTACCTAATAGCTCACTGGCATTAACCCCTCTCTTCATGACCTGCTTAACTTATTCTGCTCCCTTTGAGAGTTTTACCACATTTGACTAAGTGATGCTCACATGGTTCCAGAAATATTTGAATTTGCCACCAGCTTCTCTGTGTGCATGTACAGGAAGTTGAACTGCCCAAAGGTTTGCCACATTGATTACTTGAGCTCTGTTTACTTCAAGCACTGAGTCACCTGGGAAAGGGAGACAAACAAAAAATCACACTGATGCTTACAGAGGGAAACCTCAAGTTAACTGTCAAGACCCAGTTCCCCACTTTCAAAAAGTATATTGAGCTGGGCTTAGCCAACATGCAAGAAATTTCTAACCGCTGCACTGGTGGAAAAGGAGGCAAGACCTCTGTGCTCTAGTTCAACTCCTTGCTTATTTGTTTTGTATCTCAAAGACTGCTGATTAAAAGAGAACGTCCTCATTAATCAAAATAAAGGCAGAAGAATCAGCTAGCCTGTACATTTAAAATGTACAGTGACAGTTAAATATTAGGGAAATGGAGGCTACTGGAATGAGATATATCTATTATCTTTCCCTAAGCTTCCCGGATTTGAGTGGCAAGAACAAAGAAGTTTATTGCCCAACCACATTCTACCCTGAATAGAAGTGAAGTGCTTTTTTTTCAGTCTGCTCAGTTGCCACTAGGTGGCAGTGGGTTAAAGAGAACTGCTTAACCAGAGGCCCCAGAAGGACTTGAGTCACCAGACCTCCAGTCACTGCTACAATTCATTGTTAAATGCTCCAGTCTGAACAGCGATAATCAAGGAGAAACAAGCTATAATCAACCCAAGTGGCAATATACACATTTCTTCCCAATATCGAATGTGCCTAATTTGAAGCCTAGGCAACCTGACTGATGGCAATCAGCCAGTGAATGTGCTTGGAGAAGAGTAGTAAACAGATACTGCCCAGCGTCTGCTGTTCAGGGAGTCTATCACTTCTCACATCTGGGGTTCCTTGTTTCTTCTCAGAGTACGGTCAACCCCACCCAGCCTCTTCCCAGCTGCTGGCTAAGGATTACCCCAGGGAAACTGTCTTGAGGCCCCTATTTCTCAGCAGTTGTCTCACATTTGAAAACAATTCAGTTCCACCCAGTGTTGATGCCTGAGAGCTCACTTGTAAGAAAGGTTGCAGCTGTCTCATGATTCCATGACCAGAATTGAGTCTCCATTCCAAGACTAAGCAAATATGCTCCTGAGTCAAAGGCAATTTTATAATAAACACAGAAAAGTTTTAGGCTGGACTCTGGAGGCAGAAGGGGTAGGTAGGCAGTGCTAGTAAGTCAAGGCCTTCAAAAGACCTTCTCCCCTCTACCTCAAGAAATAATCTCTCAGCAGTTTATAGTGAAGAGGAATACAGAATGTGAAATAATAAATAGATAAGGCCTCTAAATGAATAACTACAGATAAGATTATAATAACAAGCTTTATCTCATGCCTTTTTGCACCACAGCAACTTGCACCACATTTCACTCAATCATGCTATGTGAAGGGGCAGAGGACAGATCAGGCAATAAAGAAATACTGTCATTTTTTAGCATTTCAGCCCTATCCCAAACATACATGCAATACCTTATTCAAATACAACCACCATGAGAGAAAGATTTATCCCTCTTCCATATGTGAGGGAACTAACAGTAACTTGCCAACATCTCTCTGCTAATCAATGGCAAATTTGGGAAATTATCTAGATCCGATTGACTCTCAAGTTTATTATTATCCACTTGTACCTCAAAAATACTAAATTTCTCAGGCGTTGACCAGGAAGCTGACCAAGCTGAGTCATCCCCTTTGACTAATCAGAAACCAGAGGGCTGAGTTAAAATAGGGTTTGGTTATCTGCTTCAGGCGTCTCTAGCCCTTTCTGATTCATACTGTTCTTTAGCTGGAAGTGGATATGCACACAAGGGCTTCATGGCTTCCAAAGAAGATGAAGGTGGTGGGCACCCCCAGGGCAGCAGGCCCATTGTGGCTCTCGGAATAGTGGCTGCCAAGTGAGCACCAGGAAGTATTTCATTGATCAGTAAGCTTGGCCCTGGAAGGGTTATTAATCCAATAGTCTTGTTAAAAAACAGATGGAGTGACTTAGTGGTCTTTCCCAGCTCTTCAGGATGCATTAGAAAGTCTGCTGTCCCTATCCTTCCAATGTTCTCCAACACTTGGGAAGAATGCTTTCCCTTGGCCTTGACTGTAAATTCATCTTATTGAAGAAACTCTCATCAAGGCTAAGCTATGGATGTGCTAAAGCTACAGAAAAACAAAGATTACTTGAAGACTTACAGTCTTTCTCCAGAGACCTGAAAAGGGGCACAAGCAGAAAGGTTTGGCAAGTTGTGTATCCATCTCGTAGAATTTCCTTTCAGCTTGATAATATGTTAATTTCCAGGATGTAGCAGTCCTCAGAGGAGCTTGCTGTCCTAAGCTCTTATCCTAGTTATTTCTGAGCCTCAATTTCCTGATCTCTAAAATAGGGATAATACCACTTGGCCCAGACAGTATGCACTTAATGCCGTTTACACTGTGATGAGCTTGCTGTGTGATGCCCAGCAGCACTCTTCTCTTCTCTGTGCTTGCTTTCTATGTCCTGAGACCAGGCCTAGAAAACAAATGGACAGAGCAGAATGGTGCTGTCATCCTTTTCTCTAGCATACAGGTGTGTGAAAGATTATTCTCCCTGAGTTCTCTGTGCTTTCTAATTTGGCTTTCCCTGGGTTAAAACTTCAGAATATCATCAACTTTTCCACTGCTGGGAGGGCTGTGTGCTCCCCCAGGAATGACATTAGGCTCCACGGGACATTCATTAGTTGGGGTTACGAGAGGACCACAGGGCACTGGAATGGTAATTTCCTACATGGGACCCCAGTGACCCAGAGCGAGCTAGCTCAGCTGGTCTGAGCATGTGGCTAATGAGGGAAGGGTCATGGTTTCACTCCTGTGTGGGCCAATTAGTGTCACGTGGAAAAGCACGCTCCTGGGGTATCAGGCAGCAGCCTTACATGTGTATGGCACTGGTCACCAGGATGGTTCAGTGTGGCCATCATCACTATCAGAAACTTAACCCAAAGCTTACATCCTCTTTCTTTTTATTAGATAGCCCATTGTTTCCAAAATGTGGGTCATTTGCAGAGCACTTTCATGATTTTTGCCTTATCCTAGGCAGACTACTGCTTATTGATTCAGTATTTTTCTATAAATTGACTCAATTTTAGCTTACACTTATCACTACCATCAATGGCAAATTGGAATATATGCCCTAAATTGAAAGTACACATTAAAAGAAATATACAACTATTGAAATTAAAATGTGTGTCTTCAGGGGCACCTGGGTGGCTCAGTCAGTTAAGTGTCCAACTTCGGCTCAGGTCATGATTTGAGCCCCACCTCAGGCTCTGTGCTGACAGCTCAGAGCCTGGAGCCTACTTTGGATTCTGTGTCTCCCTCTGTCCCTCTGCTCCTTCCTGCTCATGCTCTCTCTTTCTCAAAAATAAACAAAAAATTTCTTTTAGATCTTTGTCTACATACTATCTGCAAACACCTCCTGAGCCACAAATGATCAATGTACTGTGTGTTAGTAAATGTCGCATTATATAAGCTTTGTGTGTTTTATAATATACCCACTGTTCTGTAATAAAATGGTCACATCAGCAAAAACTTCAGTGGGAAGAGTTGGAATCAGTGACTGGGGAGTTTCACACTTGAAGTGATGAAATTATTCTTGCAGGAATTTCAACACCAAGGGTTTTCTAAAAGGCATAAATGTATAGCTATAAAACGTCAATTCTGAACAAATCCAGGGTTTAATTTACGTCTAGCTTTTGCTCAAAAGTCATGGCTTTTGTTCGCACTCTCTACTGGCACTATCATTAACACTGTGCTTCTTACACATCCTTATCATTATTGCCTATTTTGTGATAAACAAAGCCCAAACATGCAAAGCAGATGTGTTGACTGTACAACATCTTTGTTCCCCTCCAGTCATGAGCCAGTTCACGCTAACCTGCCTGGTAGGCCAGTTCCTTATAGTATAACCAAGAGTGGTGTTGGTAATAAAAATGTATTCCCTAATTAATTGAGCATGTTACTTCTAATCCAGTTATGAAAATGTGCACTGGAGGACAAATACACATAAAAAGACACACACACACACACAGGCCTCTTCAAGGTTGAGAGAGGGCCCGGCCACTTCCATTATTTGAGGCTCCCAATATATTTTAAAAAATGAAGAAATGTCAAAGCCAAGTTGTAACTTTGTGACATATTTTAGAAGTTCAAGTTGAATGATAGCTTGATCAATCCTCTCTGTGTATCTGTGAGTGGCTGTGGAGCTGCATTTGGAAACAAAGCCACAAGTGTGTATGCGAGGTCTTGCGAATGTGAAGTCCAGAAGGTCCTCCCTCTCTGCCTCCGTGTCCAGAGATGGGCCCTGCCAGAAAAACAGACTTATAAAGGGATCTGGACTCAAATATACCACAAGGCAGAGTGTAACATTTTAGCAATGTGGAAACACCAAGTCATCCAGGGTATATTTTTTCCTCCTGTCTCCTTTACCTTGTGGTCTCTTGCTAAAGCCACTTCGGTTATTTTGGTGCTGCTTGGGTTTCACACTTTTATAGTTTCCTCATAATCCTTGGAAAGCCATTGATTGGCAGCAAGAGGGCCAGGCCATTTGATAAGTTCCAGAAGACTCACTTAAATCAGAAAATCAAAATATTAAGAAGCAGGGATGCAGTTATAGTTTTCTTCCATTGCACGTGGGCCAGATGAGTACTTTAACCACAAGAACTACTTAATGATTGCACACACATGCACGTGTACACACACACACACACACACACACACACGATACAGAGCAAGGAAAGGACTCCATGCTGTTAGAATCTACAAAGTTCTATGTAACCATGCTGTTAGAATCTATTCCGATTCTTGCCGGAATAGTAAGACTGTGTAATAGGGAATGTTGTGTGTGTATTTATGTAAAACAGTGCAAAAATAGTAGGTACTTAAGAGTATCTGTTAGAATTCTGTTTGTGTGACCTTGTTCTAAGATTGATGCATACCTGTGATCTTTGCCTCGGAGGGCAGAAAGCAATTAGTTCGTTTGGTATTCTGTGTGAGAAATCTTAGGCCTGTGTACAGCCTCCTCCCTACCCTTGCCAGGTCCAATTATTCCTCAGCGAGTCCTCTTACCCCTCCTTCTCCCCGGTCCCCAGAGTTCATCTAAGCACATCTGTTGCTCCATGAAAAGTGTTTTGGCAGAAACTTCCCTCTCCTGTGCTGGGAGTCATCTGTCCTCACTGGCTTGGAATTGTTTTTGCTTACTTTATTTAAAAATATATCTGTACACACACATTTGTATATCCTTATGTATAAATATATATGTGTCATTTTAATAGAGAGACCAACATTATGACATCAAACCAAAAGTAAAATAGATTCCAATTCCAAAATGGTTGGGAGAAACTGCTTTAATTAAAGCCCTCACATGACAGAGGAAGAGCCTGGAAGGATTCAGAATGTTTGCTTCCAGCTCTCACTTCTACTTCAGTCCTTCCCAAATATATCCCTCAGTGATCATACCTCAATCTTACCAAATCTAGGTTCTTTTGCACTGAGTGGGTATTCAAAATTTAATACTAACTCTTCAGGGACACCTGGGTGACTCAGTCAGTTAAGCATCTGACTTCAGCTCAGGTCATGATCTCACGGTTTGTGAGTTCGAACCCTGCACTGGATTCTCTGCTGTCAGCACAGAGCCCACTTCAGATCCTCTGTCTCCCCCTCTCTCTGCCCCTCCTCTTCTTGTTCTCTCTCTCTCTCTCAAAAATAAATAAAAATAAATAAACTTAAAAGAATCCTAACTATTCGTATTGAAAAATATGGGCAGGGACCTAGTAGATCTATTTTAGGTTACAGAGATCTTCTTACCAGAAAGTAACATACCTAGGAACACATCCTGCACAGGACTGCCCCAATGACAAGTCATGGCATCTTGAGTAATGTAAGTGATGCTTCAGTTCTTGGGGCAGCTGCAAACTCTGGGCCAGTCACCTCCAGCAAGGAGCATCAACAGCTTCATCAGGGACCCTCGAGGGTAGTTGAATGGAACAAAGTATGAAGGTATGACCCATCAGCATGTGGACATTGAATCCAATGAGCCTGATGATATGCACATTGTTATGCTCTGTGTTAAGGAGCTGAATACAGAAGCTAAGAAGTGGCTTCATAACTCAAAAGCCAGTGGTGACATATGCTGCTGCCGCAGGGTAGCTACTATTGGAGGAGTTTGTGTTCCAGGTACCCCAGATGCCAACACCAGCTACATAATTTGCAGGACCTACTGCAAAATGAAAATGCAGGGCTACTTGCTCAAAACTCATTTCAAGATGCCAACAACAGAGCATTAAACCAAGAAAAGGCTCCTTCTAAGTGTGTGGTCCTGTATGACAGCACAGGTTGCACACCCATGAAGCTGGCCCTGCAGGAAGCACAGCACCAGGCCAAACTGGAGCCAGTCACAAGTTCAACAAGGGCGGGGAAAGAGGCAAGGAGGTTCTTGGCATACACAGCGCTGAATCTGTCTTCACACATATTGGATTCTTCCCTCTGTGACTGACATGCCCTTTCAGAGGTGTCCAGGCTGGCTGTGCTTAGTAACTACTCTAACGATGCATGAGTGGCCTATGAACTAAAGCATTTTTTTTTCATTATTTTCAAGTAATTTTGTTTGAGAAAAGTCTCAAAGATTTGAAATCCAGTCACACAATCTCAAGGAATTTCAGGAGTGCAATTGCCACTGAAAGAAAAAGAACTATTAGATCCTTTAAATAAGGCTCAATTGTTATAAAATTTGAAATGGCTTCAAAAAATGTCTTATTTTCTTGGTATTACTAATTTGTGTGAACAAATGTATTGTTAGTGATGACTATCAAGAATTTGAAGAGACCATGATTAAAAAGTCTTGACTGTATTAAAAGTCTTCATCATGAGTTGCTATTTGAAACATAAAATCTGATATTCAAAAAGTTCTATTTATGAAAAGCAAATGCTAATATCTAATTAAAAATTAAATTATTTTTTGGAAATTTTATACAAATTCAGTATGTAATATCTTCCCTAAATTTCAAAATTTTTTTCTTATAACTATATAATACTAAAGAAAGACTAATAGAGGTTTTTGCCAAGACCCATGTAGATACCCTAAGTCCCTTCCAGTTTACTCCAGTGTTACCTTAAAATATTATCATTTTCTATGTGTGTTATGAAGGAAAAATGTTGAAAGCAGCAATAGAGCCAGCAGCTCTCTCCAGGAGTCAGAAGCAACTCGTCTGCTTTCACCTACTAATGGTGGCAGAGGCTGTTGGGCTTTGACTTGGGAAATCAAGGCACAACTGAAACAGAATTTGACTGTGCTGACAATTAATAGTATTTTATAGAGCTGTTGAAATGATTACATAAGATACTGCATGCAAAATGCTTAGAGAAATTCCTGGAACATGGGAAATACTCAATGGATGGCAATTCTATTACCTGGCATCTTGGATGACTAATAAGTTGACAAACTCTTTTGGATCTTGTCCTCAATGCCTCAGCTCTCTTCCTAACCTCACTTTCCATTCCTCCTGTTGCATCCCACTGTAACTTAGTGTTTTATCACTGCTCATCTGGACAATTATATTAGCGTTTTAATTTGCTTTTCAATTTCCAGTGTCTTCATAAAAAAAATTTTTTTTAATGTTTATTTTTGAGAGAGAGAGACAGAGTGCAAGCAAGAAAGGAGCAGGGAGAGAGAGACAGAGACACAGAATCTGAAGCAGGGTCCAGGCTCTGAGCTGACAGCACAGAGCCCAACACGGGGCTCGAACTCATGAGCCATGAGATCATGACCTGAGCCAAAATCAGACACTTAACTGACTGAGCCACCCAGGCGTCCCTGCAGTGTCTTCATTTTTGACCCATCTGGTTCAACTAAGATGCTTTGGGTGGCAGGTAACAGAATATCTAACTGAAACTTATTCTTTTATATAGTAAGACACCCAAAATGTCCAGAGTTGGTTCAGCAACTCAACAATATCAGAGCTTTCAGGTTTAGGGAGTGTGTGTGTGTTTGTGTTGTTTTGTTTGTTGTGCCTTCCCCTTCATGGTCTCAATATGGCTTCACTAATGATGATATACAAAAGAATTGAGGGAAAGAGTGTTCATCTTATGTGTCTCTTTTTATCGGAGAGGAAGATTCTTCCAGAAATCCTCTTTGAGTTCCTCAGAACACATCCACCATAAACCAATCCATTGGCAAAAGCCATTTATCCCCTGGACATGGGTCTGCATTCCCTAAGCACAGTACTAGTTCTATAGCCTAAGAGAACTGGGATTCTTATAGCCAGGAAAGAACAAAGGCTCTTGGGTAAACAACCAACAATTTAAGCCAGTCCTTCCTACACACTACTGGTAGATTCATCAAGCATTTCCTGCTTGAACAACAGTTCTCAACCTTCTGGGTGAAGTCCCTGTCTCTTCACCTGGAAGTAAGTGTTTGGTCCCTAATCTAGAGGAGTTCAGATTTCACCACCAAAATCCTCTTGGAGCATCATACTTTTCCTTCATAGCTCATCATCACCTTTTGTAATTACACATGAATTTAGGGAAGTGCATGACTAGTGTCTCTAGACCCTAAATTCCATTAGAACTGTGTCTGTTTTGTTCACCATTCTACTCGACACTTAACACAGTTCTTGGACACAGTGGGTATTCATAAATATTTGTTCAGTGAATGAATGTCTATACTTGTCAAAGGGAGCAAGCAGTAATTTCAATAGTTAGATATTTAATCTGGCAAAAGCAGGTTTCTATGTAGCTATCAAAAAAGGTTGAAAGAATTTGGTACCTCAACATCACCAACATTTTGTTAAAGGACTAATTGCCAAGCCCTGTGTGCACGTGGGACCATTAGTAATTCTGTAGCTATGCAAATTAAAACAGTGATGTATGATTTATAGCTTTAATAACATTCTGAAGGCTCTTAAATTTTAATCACTTGCAACATCCTTTTTAATATTCAATTACTTTATTAACTAATTAGGTCACTTGCTGAAAAAGCACATAAGGCTGGTGCTATTTTAATATCAGCTGAGCCTCACAAAATACCTTTGAAATGGTGCAAATGGTTTATTTATTTTAAACAGATCATTAAGATGCTATAATTAATAAACCAATTATGAAAAAAGGCCCGATAGTGATAGATGCACAAGTACAATAGCAGTGTCCAATGGATTAGTCATTTTTATACACATATATCAAGGGGCAAAACTTAAATGAAAACCCACTGTAAAAAGTGCTTTCCTAAATAATTAATTTGTGCAATGACTGATAACCCTATCACGGCAAACCTAACTTGAGGTTCGTTCATTACGCAAACCTGTAATGTGTACTTTCGTTTCATCTAATGACACTCCGGATGGAAAATCCACAGCACGCTAAACCTGGTGTTCCTTGATTACTTACAAGGGCCTTAATTTGCAGACAGAGCTGGGCACTTCATGACTTATCAGTGCATTGGAGTGAGCCAAGCCTCCCAGAGGAGAATCAGAAGGAGACATATACAGGATCGACAGCATCCCTGCTTATTGATTTTTCAGCACCGTGTTAAGGTCTTCAAAGCAAACAATGTGAACAAAGAAAGCTGAAGCCAAGCCTGTGGGGATTTTTCACCCGATATCCTCAAAGGAGACCGCATCATAGCACTAAGCCTGCATGGCTAATACACCGACATGTTGGGACTCTGGCTGGGAGTCAAGAAGCTCTCAAGCTCAAAATAGAATTTTATTTCTGGGATCAGGGTGAGGAGGAACCAAATCATTTTGCTGGGCTGGGAAAGAGCACTGTCAGATCCTAGAGGCCTGGTAATTTTTTGGGGGGCGGCCACCAACAATTTAATAATAAAAACATAATAACCACCATTTACTAAGTGCTTACTATCTAGTGAATAGACATGTATTGAATGCCCGTATCATCTTCCTGGATATTTCAGGGCATCTGTTTCATCAACACTTATTTACTGAGCACCTTCTCTTTTTTTAAATTTTTTAAATGTTTTTATTTATTTTTGAGAGAAAGAGAGAGAGAGACAGCGTCAGAGGGTCAGAGAGAGAGGGAGACACAGACTCTGAAGACAGTCTCCAGGCTCTGAGCTAGCTGTCAGCACAGAGCCCGACGCGGGGCTCGAACCCACGAACCGTGAGATCATGACCTGAGCCGAAGTCGGACGCTTAACCAACCGAGCCACCCAGGCGCCCCAACTGAGCACCTTCTGGAACCAGACACTGTTCTAGGCACTGGAGATACTGGGATGAACAAGGACAGACAAGTTTCCTGTTCTCATGGTGTTTGCATTCTACTGGGGAAGTGAGACAAGACCCATAATTCTCAAGGAAACAAAATAGAAACAACTTCAGACAATGGAGAGTGCCATGAGAAAACTCAAAACTCAAACGGGAGACTGGGAGGGTGAAGGGAAGGTCTCTGAGGAAAGCAGCATTTGCAAATGGACAGGAGGGCCTTGAAGAACCTTGTTTGTTCTTCCTTCAGTGTCACCAGTTGTTTTCTGCTTAGTGTCCTTTCTAAAGTAGTGGGGGTGAGTGGGGGTAGACAATAAGGGAGGGGGGCGGTAGAGTGGGGGTGGGAGTGGCAGGCAGGAGAGATGGAAGGAAAGTGAAAGATGGCACTACTATGCTACTGTCATTATCATTATCATTCTTTGCAAGGGCAGGCACTTTTATGTACTCTGTCTCCGATATGAACTTGTGTGGATCCTGCCAGTGGTTACATATGCTGGTAGGTGAAAACTGCAGAGAGAGCGGTTTCTCATCGCTGTCTTCTTCCTGCCACTGTCATGCTCTGCAAGGGATTACAGCTCGAGCTTATGTAGTATCACTCTGTTTTAGCACCTTCATGATTTATTGATGGAACTTTAAAATATTCATACATGTCCACATTGTCCCAGGGATGTTAGGTTCTTTGGGAAGAGCAACCTAGCCCAAACAACAAATCTGATGTGGATACTGCTCAAAAGTGTGGGAAAAAAATATCATTCCACCTGGGTCTCTAAGGGAAAATATCAGAAAAGTTCCCCATAATCTCTGTCAATTGCGAACTAAATAGTATCCACCAAGTGTGCCCCTCCCTTCCAGGGTGCTTGGGACTTTTTATTACCCCCATGGGGACCAATGTATATCCAATTCCAGCACTAGCTGAGTGATCTCTGAGAGGTATGTTGAAAACATCCTTTTTGAATGAGACAAGAAGAGGTTAATTATAAGCAGACCCCTATATAATGAATAACTACTTTGGTGGATGAAGTTCTTTCCCCTCTTCACTGGCTCAAAATAGACCCTACTCATGAATGTATGCGAAAAGAGCGTACTAGTGATACCTTGGTATTGAAGAGGAGAAGAGCTGTGAGTTTGGCAGAGAACCTGGACAAGCAAAAGCTAGTTCTGTGCATCTCTCATGTCCTGGAAGTAGACTAGAGGACCTTTTCAAAGTGTTCACAAAAGCCTCCATTTCTCACTCTTGTGGCTTTCCCAACGGTTCAACATAAACTAGTCTTACCCAAATTTTGCTCCAGGTAATCACTAGCATTGTAACAGCATTATAATCTGTACATTGTCTTTGCAACTGTTTCTGCCACACTGAGTATTAAATAAATCTTTACTAAGAAAATGAATTACTATAAACCGATTTTACAGATAAATAAATTCTGAGTTATAAATGAAGAGTAAGAAAATTTGGGAACATAGTCCATTTGTGGCCTGGGTCTTATTTCCTTTTTTTAAAATTTGGAACCGGAACAAGGTGGTTGGGTTTTGAGATTTCCAAAGGGCTGTAAAAATGATCCCTCACATGTGAGGGTGACCTCTGGGACACACTTCTTTTCCTCCAGAATGCGATCTTCAGAGTCTCCTGCCTTCCTCAGGAATAGAGTAAGAGAGAGCAACTGTGCCTAGCATAACAGACTGCAACCACACCAAGAGTGCCTGGCCTGGGACTTTCTATTGTTTCCTCATATATGATAGTAACCAAATTTTTCTGACTAAACATCCAATTTGTAAAATGGTGTTTAATGTCTGCCCCTAAATGTATATACTTATAAAATAGATATCTGTTCTGTCAGTGTACATTGATCATTAGTAAAATATATTTTCCTATATTTTAGATAAAATAAATACAAGTAGATATTTTACCCATGTCATGCCATGGCGGACCTTCTGGCATTCTCCCAGGGCCTGTGTGAACCTTCTCTTGATGATCATCACTCTGAGCAATTGAGGTAACTTAAGATAGATGTGGTTTCTTGCAGAAACATGTCCCATGTTGATGGGGAACAGACCTACTTCTAGGAGCATGTTAAGAGCTAGATTCTTACATATGAATCAAGATGGAAAATGCATTAAACAGGGACGCCTGGGTGGCTCAGCCGGTTAAGTGACTGACTTCGGCTCAGGCCATGATCTTGCAGTCCATGAGATCAAGCCCCACACTGGGCTCTGTGCTGACAGGGAGGAGGCTGCCTGGGATTCTCTATCTCCCTTTCTGTCCCCTGCCCCCCCGCCCCACTCATGTTCTGTCTCTCTTTCTCAAAACAAAGAAATAAACAAAAAATTAAAAAACAAAAAAGAAAATGCATTAAGCAAAACATTCTGGCCTTTGACCTTCTGTGGAGCTTCTCTGGGGATCACGGGTCAAAGCATTCATAGAGAAGTTCAATCGTGTCATATACGAGTGATTCCCCAAGTTCTGCCCTTTTCATATTACTCTTTGCTTCATCATAGTACTATGGTATTGTTACTTTAGAAATATTTTCTTTAAATTTTCTCATTTTCACTTAAATTAATATATTCAAAAGATTCTTTATATCACCACCATAAATGGAAAGTCAACCTCACTTGCCATAAATTGAAAGGAATAAAAAACCTATGTGGATAATTATTAAAAAACCACAATGAGATATCACCTCACACCTGTTAGAATGGCTGTCATCAAACCGACAAGAGATGAGCCTGAGCCTGAGCCTGAGCCTCAAGACCTTGAGGTGATAGCGACTGCACCAGTGACTCCAAGCAGGAGGAGATGGACAAGGGAAAAGCCAAGTGATGCCGATCTTCCTCTGAAATTGTCACAGAAGGGAAAAGGAAAAAGCCTCATCTTCTGAGTTCCATAAGATAACCAAGATGTTAAATGCAAAACCAGAGGTTGATGATGTTCAGCCACCACTGTCCAAACTCAGAAGGGAACTCCCTTTGCAAGGGGAAAATAAGAACTAATTTCTTTTAATTAAAAAATAAAAGACAAGAGGCAAGTGTTGGTGGGAGTATAAATTGGTGCAGTCACTATGGAAAATGGTATGGAGGTCCCTCAAAAAATTAAAAATAGGATATTATTCAGCCACCACTGTGAAGGAAATCCTTCCACTTGTGACAACATAGATGCACCTTGAGAGCATTATGCTAAGTGAAATAAGCTAGACCAAGGAAGACAAATGCAGCATGGTTTCACCTATATGTGGAATTTTTTTTAAAAAGTTAAACCCATAGAAACAAGGAGTAGAAAAGTGGTTGTCAGGAGATGGGGGTGAGGGAGGAGTTGGTAAAAGAATACAAACTTTCAGCTATAAAATGAATAAGGTCTGAGGATCTAATATAAAACATGGTGACTGTAGTTGATAGATAACACATGTATAATTGAAAGTTGCTAAGAGAGAACTTAAATGGTCTCACAAAGAAGAAGAAGAAGAAGAAGAAGAAGAAGAAGAAGAAGAAGAAGAAGAAGAAGAAGGAGGAGGAGGAGGAGAAGAAGAAGAAGAAGAAGAAGAAGAAGAAGAAGAAGAAGAAGAAGAAAGAAAGAAAGAAAGAAGAAGAAGAAGAAGAAGAAGAAGAAGAAGAAGAAGAAGAAGGAAAGATAAGTATGTGTGGGGATGGATGTATTAATGAACTAGAGGGGGGGAATCTTTCATAATATATGTGAATATAGCAAATCACCAAAACATACACTTTAAATATCTTATAATTTTGTCAAATATACTTAAATAAAACTGAAAAAAAGCCTTTAAAATGTCCCCCCCAAATTCTTCCATATGCTCCTCCAAACCACCAAATCAACCCAAACAAGCAAAAAACCCAGAGCACCATACATTGGGAACTATTGCCTTAAGTTATTTAAAAATTAATACAATACTTGCTAGATCTTCCTTTCATGGTTTTCTCTGGCTGTCTTGACACCTGTAATCAAGCAACAGATTATGTCATCAGCTCCATCACATACTTTCCTTTTCCATTTAAAGTCCATAACATTTATGGAGTACAGCCCTCCCTGCCAGGGCTTTTGGGCTCAGGGCCTAGCTCTCCCATTGATGGACCCGCTGAGTGAAGCAGGGCCTCAGTTTCTCTCCCCCATCCCCCTTTTCCCATGTCACAGATTTGCTTTGTGTTAAGAAAAATGACCTAATTTGGTGTTGGTGGCAGTAAATATTTGAGATGTTACTTTTATATTTTCTGGAAATATTTAGTCCCAGTTTTTCTCCTGGTTCTCTCAACAAAGTTATAGAAATGCAGTTTCTCGTTTTGAAAAAGGAAGCTAACACACCATTTGGCCTAGTGTAACTGAAGCATGTTGGGCAGAAAGAGTCCTGAGTCCTGTACTTTTCTCTTTTTTCCTTCCTTCCTTCCTTCCTTCCTTCCTTCCTTCCTTCCTTCCTTCCTTCCTTCCTTCCTTCCTTCTTTCTTTCTTTCCTTCCTTCCTTCCTTCCTTCCTTGGAAAAGTGTGCTGCATGATGAAAGATGAACCAATCTGTGTAATACCCAGACAGGCATGACTTCTGACAGCCAGTCCTAGTTCGCTCACCAGGTGTGTCCCGTGCACAGTGGTGGGCCAGGTCAACAGGGCTGTAGCTCTGGAAACTTTCTGTCAAGATTCGAGCACAATTCAAGGCAGCATGTGGTAAACATCCTTGGAATGCAGCTGCAAGGGGCCACACTCCATGCCTTCAGCAGGTTGGTTAACAGCATGGAGTCAGAGGTACCAGATGCCGGTTCCTTCCACCCCACGGAGCCCCGGTGTGCTCCTAATCTGTAAAATGGGGCCTACACTGTGGCTTATTATGCCATTTCAGTAGCAGGTAAAATAACATAGTCTCCTCTGTGACCCCTTCTTCATTTTCATTTGTTCCATAGGTGATACTGGGGGACCTGAGCCTGTGGTTTCCTTGAGTGGGTTCAGTTTCCACCTGCCTCTCATAATGTGAACTTCAAGTGCATCCTGGTGTTTACATACCCAGTGCCATGCAATTATACTCCACATAGATATATTTTATATGTTGTACACAACTCTGTATGTATACATATATATTGTGTATGTTTCTGTACATAACACCATATGCAATTTAAAAGATTTTCAAGAGCAATTATGACCTTACCCCATATCTACTATATTCCTGCTTCTATAATCAAGCCCCAAGGGAAGCTGTAAGTTCACTATAATACCAGCTCACAGATCATCATGAGACTTCAACGGGAGAATGTACGTAAACTTTTTAGCATAGTGCCCAGCACAGTGCTGACAATGAAAGTTAATATAACCATGATAATTAGGGTACTAGTATTGTTTTCCATCTAGGGTGGGAACCATCAGCTGTAAGATAACCTACTTATAAGATATAAGATAACCATTCTAACCTACTCTATGGTTATTATGAATATAATTATCCTAAGAAAGAGAGATAGGGAGAGAGCACTTCTCCTGGGGTTACTCACTCTTCGCAGAGAAGAATGGGAATTTCAAATGACAGCCCTGGGTCCAGGTGAAGGCCTCCAGGGCCCTGGTACCAGGGCTGGCCTGGCACAGCGTTAGGGGAAAAGAAACGGACACCGAGTATGCCAGCACTGGGGAGTGGTCTCCTTTGGTCAGCACATGGGAGAGGAGCCAGGCATAAAAGCCTGAAAAGGTAGCCTGTGGTTAGATGGCCCTGAATACCTGGACTTGATTCAACTGGGAATGGGGAGCCATCGGTGGTATATGAACCAAGGAGAGATGAACAAGACATTTGAAGTGAAGCAGAAGCTAGAAACATGAAAAACAAATTAGGAGGCTGTTAGAAGACATTTGTGAGAAGTCATTCTGAGCTCAAACAAGAGTGGTGGCCAAGGAATAGAAAAGATACTAGCCGATTTAGAGCAATGACAATCCTGTATGGTGTCAGAGCAGATCTCAGATACTTTATTGTTCTTTTTTGCTACAGTTATGTATTCCATCTTTTTAAAAGTTTTTACCATTCAACAACAAATTTAAAAAATCCTTTTAAGTATAAAACATGGAATTCTGAGGCTACAACTAACAGCAATTTGAATAATGACTTACCATTACTGAAAGATTTTATGAACCACAGCAGTGATGGCTGAATCCTAAGAAAGCAACAGTTATGGGAAGCCCATGGAAAAATGCCCCGTGTGGGGTCTGGGACTCACCCACACTTGTTTTAGAACAATCAAAATCTACAACCTTGACAGAGAAAAATACCATCACCTTAGACTGCACTCCTGAATGAAATGAACTGAAACTATCATCTACCCCAAATAGCTTTGAAATGTGCTGAAGTCAAGGAATAAAAGAATTGAAGAATAAAAGGAGGCCGTCTTACAAATATGTTGAGGGGTGAATAAATACTACTATTTATGTCATTTGAGTTTAAGTCATTTATTGGCTGGTAACTAAGATATGCATATCTATGTACATACAGGATGCATCATGAGTTTTTAAAGGAATTTTTTTCTTAAAAAAGAAAAGTTTATTTTGTTATCATACTTAGACTGAAAATCTTAGGTTATTGTATCTGCCTGATAGTGTCTGTGTGAGTATGGCACTGGAATTCTTTCAAATGTCACCCCACCTGCTCAGGGTTAGAGAACATTACTACATATCCAAATATGACTTCCTACTGGATTGTGGTATAGGACATTGTCATATTTACATGACCAATACAACCTGTCCTTCCCTACCAAACCACTTTGCTCTGTCACTGAACCAACCCATCATTTGAAGCTTATGGTGTTTGCTTGGCTTTCCACTTATAATATGAACATATTAGGTGGGTTGGTAGTTGTGGTGGTAATTTTTATATGGATTTGGGAGGAAATGAATCTTACATTCCTATGAATAAGGTGATAATTTCTGTGTAGGAATTCAGGGTGATGCTTTACTTAATAAAAGAGTCACTTCCACAGCTGAGAGATTATAGGGTTTTACATATGTTTTTGATGCTATGGGTTTTTCTTAAAAACATAATTTGGGGTGCCTGGGTGGCTCAGCGGGTTGAGTGTCCAACTGTTGATCTCTGCTCAGGTGATGATCTCATGGTTCATGGGATCAAGCCCCGTGTTGGGCTCTGTGCTGACAGCACAGAGCCTGCTTGGGATTCTCTTTCTCCCTCTCTCTCTGCCTCTCTCAAAATAAATAAATAAACTTAAAAGAAAACCAACCATAATTCTCAGTTTTTGATAGAACATCACATTTTTGATGTTATAGGGATTAGGTGGGGGCTTAATTCACCTTCTCACCTTTTTTTTTAAAACTTATTCCCATGGTGTGCATTTTCATTTATTTTCCAGGCATGAAATTAGAAAACAAAATAATAAAAAGAACAAACCCTAAGGTTGTATTGGTTTCTTTCTTCAAAAGGGCCAAGGGGAGAAAATGGAATCTGATCAAAGTCCTTATGTCAAGGAAAAAAAAAAAAACAAATCCAAAATGAGCCAAATGGCACTTCCTCAAAAATTAAACAGAGTCACCACATGATCCAGCTATTCCTCTTCCAGATACTTGCCCTAAAGACTTGAAAGCAGGGAACTGAATAGATATTTGTGCACTTGTGTTTATAGCAGCATTATTTATAATGACCAAAAGGTGCAAGCAATGTAAGTGTCCAACAGATGAACAGATAAACCAAATGTGGTGTGTATATACAAGGGAATCTTTTTCAGCCTTAAAAGGAATGAAATTCTGACATATTCTATGACACAGACAAACCATGAGACATACTAACCAGAATAAACCAGACACAAAAAGACAAATACTGTATGATGGCACTTTGTGAGGTAACTAGAGTAATCAGACTCATAGTAAAATGGTTGCTGCCAAGGGCTGAGGGGAGTGGGGAATGGGGGGTTAGTGTTTCATGGGTACAGAGTTTCAGGTAGGGAAGATGAAAAGTTCTAGAGATGGATGGTGGTAATAGTTGCACAACAATGCGAATATACCCAATACCTCTGAAAAATACACTTAAAATGGTAAATTTTATGTTATTTTACCACACTTATACACATAAATTTACATTATACACATAAAATAAAATATGCATATTTTACCACAATTTAAAGACAGAATATGAAATAGAAAAGGTAGTTGAATTTACAAGAATTAAACTTCCGGGGGTGCCTAGGTGGCCCAGTCGTTTGAGAGTCTGACTTCACTTAAGAACATTATCTCATGGTTTGTGAGTTTGAGCTCCACATGGGCCTCCTGCTGTTAGCACAGAGCCTGCTTCAGATCCTCTGTCCACCTCTCTCTCTGCCTCTCTCTAAATAAATAAATAAATAAACTTAAAAAAAAAAATAAAATTTTTTGGGCACCTGGGTGGCTTAGTCGGTTAGACATCTGACTTCAGCTCAGGGCATGATCTCACAGTACATGAGGTTGAGCCCTGTGTCAGGCTTTGTGCTGATAGCTCAGAGCCTGGAGCCTGCTTCTGATTCTGTGTCTCTCTCTCTTTCTGTCCCTCCCCCAATTGTACTCTGTCTTTCAAAAATAAACATTAAAATTTTTTTTAAAAAGAATTAAACTCCCATCCTTTCTTCTTGCCTTTAATATTACCCCAAAACATATATGTGAGCACTTTGATGAGAATAGAGTGATGGGTATGATTGGCTGTGAAAATGCTCTTCTAGGTATAATCTCTTCTTCACCACGATAATAATCTCTATCAAGGCTTCTATGAATATGTCCCTCAAGAAATCTCAGCCACTAAACTGGGCAAGTGTGATCCTAATGACACAACTGTTAGATTGGTGTTCCACTTACTTTAGGGTCTCTTTGAGACCAGTTATCAAGTCCTGAATTGCTGCCTGTACTGGGGGTGAGGGGTTCCCTCAGGAGGACCCAACAAGTCCTCCTTGTTGGAGGTAACCCAAGTTACCTAAAGATACATTAAAGTTTTGTTCTAAATATTTTCCAATTCGCTGAAAGTCCATCTTGCACCAATTGGATCCTGATATTAACTGCCTTTCTTACCTGGAGGTGACTCCTTTGTTTTAAAGTGTCTTGGCAAATATGTGCTATAGTGGAACAAAGTGGAAGGGATTTTTGAAACACAGACGTTGTCAGCCTCAAACCAGGCAATCAGGAGCAAGAAGTTGTACACCGGAAACGTGGCCACCAGTTCGGTAAGAATGTTAGCACAAGTGTAGAGCTACAAAGACATGAGCAGCTAACAGTTGATTGTTAACCTCCCAAACTAGATTCAATGTGACAGTGACAGTTCACAGCACATTGCATCCAATCTCATTTGAAGCTGACAAAGATTGTTTCTGCTTTACATCTATTGGTTTATTAATGGTCTACAGCCTCTTAAGCAGATGCATATTCATTAGGTAGCCAGCTGTTAGGAGGTTCCCAGATGTCGAATGTAACTCTGTCTTGGAACATTTTTTTTTCCTTATCATGAAACAAAGTAATTGTGGCCTTATTAAAGAACCAGTTAATTACTAAAGCGGTACCTTATGGCACCCTTTTTATCATTCAAATCTGAGAACTCTTGGGACATCTAAAAAATTTGGTGAAGAGACAGTATTTAAGAGCCAACCTTTATTATATACTTATATAGAGAGACGGATACTATCTGTGTGAAGACATAAATACACACACTTCTATGTTGGAGGAATTAAAAGTATGTGAAAAGTTCTTAAAAACTGAAAAATTTTCAGCTACGTATCCTTTCTTTGGTTCATTATGGGAATTAGGTCCAAAAGACAGCACTGATAAACCTAGTATATTAATTAAAATTCAGGGAATTTTAATTTTCTTTTATTTAATCTTATCACTTTTCTGTGAAAGATGACTTGAAAAATGTTTTTTCAACCACTCAACCATCTCAACTTGTAATTTATGTCTCAAACTTCATTTGATATTTTTCATTAAAGTTAGTATTTTTTCCATATCGAAAATAAGACAATTCAACTGTTGGCAAACAAACTAGTTTTCAAATTGCCACGTATTTCTAAATGTCCTTTAAAAAAATGAAACCTAGGAAAATAATCTTTAGAAATATAAAAAAGAAAATAAATAAAAACCTTATTCTAAAGATGTCAATTCAAATATTCCCTTAAGAACACCTTAAATCTAGAAATTCCATTTGTACTTTCATTTGATAGCTGAGCATCTCAATTCTATTTCTCAAATGCAAGAATCACAGGAGCAAATAAAAAATTGCAAAGAGCACACAATCTTTAAAAGGCATTGCTGTGCACTTTTCGAAATGGATTCCTTAAACAAGCAATCCAAGGCCATCCACCTTTCCTGCAGCTTGCTCTTAACACATCTTCTGAGCCCTTGAGGAGCCTTTGTGTTATACTCCAAACCTGCTAGAATTTTCTGCTTCCGATCTGGCTAATGTCTTATGCTAAGTTACATCACCATTTCTACAAAACAAACAAAAGATTCACTCTTCAGAAGAGATCAGTTTTTATTTGTTCTGTGGCTCATCTCCTGCTAGTGACCTTTAGAAAATGCAACAAGATTTCATAAACATTCAGTGCTTACTTAAAAAACATACTATTTAACAAGCATCTACTGGCTATTCTATGTGGAGCCTGACAAGGCACCTGGGACAATGGGGTCAGAGATCAGGGATATGCAAGAAAACCCTGAATTTATCTGAATGGCATGTACAACCTTTAAATTAAGAGGTCTGAAATATTAATAGAGGAGAAATGAGGGACAGTGGAATAAAACTGGATTTGGATTCTGAGGACCTGTCCTAGGAGACCTGGTTTCACTACCTACACTTTGCCTTCTGGGAGCTGGTTTCCTCATCTACAAGGGCCTAATAACTGTCTTACCTTCTCAGCTTAGGGTGATTATGAAGCTCAGGGAGGAAATGAGTGTGAATCCACTCTGTAAACTATAATAGACAAATGCGTGTTATTACTTCTTGAAATACTCAGTTTGTATCTATAAATGACCCCTTTGTATCTTTCACGTATGTATTAACCATTGACATATTTCAAGTTCGACAGTAAACATCAAACTATTGTCACACAATTTTCCACTCAAGTTTTTTACAGTCCACGACAAGTTTTTCCAAGTGAGCTCTGTGAAAACCACGGCAGTGAAAGCACATGGGACCTTCAGAATACACCGTCTTTGATGGTCATGATCCCCTAAGGACCTTTGGAGGAGAGTGGAGTAATTATATACCTCAGCATCCTGAATATCAATGATTACCATGTCCTTGTCTATCTCCTCAACTTTCCTGTTACATTGAGCTCCAGCCCCACCCACTAAGCTTCTGATGATTCTTTTTCCACTTGGGAGTTTTCATATGTGTGCTTCATCGTTCTCCTGATCTCTGTATAAAAGTTCCCTTCTCAGAGAGGCTTCCTGAGTTACCCTACCTAAATTAGCTCTCTCCTATTTTTTTTTAAAAGTTTATTTACTTACTTTGAGAGAGAGAGAAAGAGAGAGCTGGGGAGGGACAGAGAGAGGGAAAGAGAAAGAGAATCCAAGCAGGCTCCACACTGCCAGCTTAGAGCCTGACACAGGGTTCGATCTCATGAACTGTGAGATCATGACCTGATCTGAAATCCAGAACTAGAAGCTTGACTGACTGAGCTACCCAGGCTCCTCTCTCCTTCTATTTTTGTGTAACAGCCACTTAACTATCTCCTTCAGAACACTCACAAGTGCACACACTTCCACGTGGTGATCTGATGGGTAGGTTTCTGTTGCCATCACCATAGCACAGAACTTGAGGTAGTGCAGGCAGTAGGCACATATACAGTATGAATCAAGATTCAGGTAGTGGCCCATTGCCACACTGCAGTCTTGTTTCCTAGCTATGAGGGTTTGGACTTTCTACATTTTTATCATGAGTGTTTGGGTTTTGTTCCTCTTGATTTAATTTTTGATAATTGAGAAGTGAAAATATAATGAAAAATAGGAATGCTGGGACCCAGTCTACTACCTAATATTTTGGCTGCATTTTAGAAAATAGGGTTTAATAAAACGGGTTTATAAGTCATCAGACACAAAACATCACACCTTCAATACTTCATTAACAGAAGCTGATTCTGTGCCCATTACATACTAATTTCCAAAATGAAGCTCTTCTGAGAGGAGAGGGAGTCCCGCTTAGGATTTCCTTCCTCTTTCCATGGCAAAAACTCTGCCGGACTTACTAACTGAAGGCTGACCTTGCTGATCAGTTATGAAAATTGACAGTCTCCATTTGGGGGACCCTGCACAACAATCTTTTTAAAGCTACTTTTGACTAGTTTCGGATGATCCTGCTTCCTATCTACCAGAGGGAGATCATTGTCCCATAGGTTATGAGAATGAGGGGAGGTGATGTACATTGGGTGAAGATGCCCAGCACAGAACTTACTCCTGCCATTCCATGAGTGGATGGAAACCTTGCCAGATTCCTCCAATTTTGGGGATCAAAAGTTATCTAGGTTCATAAGGAACAAACACTATGAATGTGGATGCACTACTTCTATAGCCATAGGCTTCTGTTAAGTGTTTGGGAGAGAACACAGTATACGAAGCTGCCAGGCTGCCTTGCAAACAAGTCAGAGGTCTTCAGGTTTGAGCCATTTTGCTCTCTTCTCAAGGGACAGAAAGAGACATTTGAAAGGTTCACAACTCACCAAGTACTCAACACCCAGTCTCTCAGTCTAAGCTTTTTTTTAAAAAAATCAAAATGGATAAGACACTTACTTCTTCATATTATAAAAGCTAGGAAATATGCACTAGGTATTAGAGGAAATAATCTCAAAAACTGAGAAAACACGATGATGCCACAAATTTCTAGTATTGGGTATCCAGAGAATAATTTTATGTGGCAGTCATTTTGCTGGTGACTGAAAGGCAAAACTACATGCTTTGTACCTCAAGCAGATCATCTTATAAACAGAATAAATCAAACAGAGTTACTACAAAATAATCTTAATTGTTCTTAATACTATAGTAGGGAGGTGCCTGGGTGGCTCAGTCAGTCTGACTTCAGCTCAGGTCATGATCTCACAGCTCGTGGGTTCGAGACCCATGTCAGGCTCTTGGCTGACAGCTCGGAGCCTGGAGTCTGCTTCAGATTTTGTGTCTCCCTCTCTCTCTCTGCCTTTCCCCTGCTTGCACTCTCTTGCTATCACTCTCAAAAATAAACATTACAACCATTTTTTAAATAAATAAAATAGTATAGCAGTGTAGCCTTCAGACCACCGGGAGCCCTGAGACCTGTCCCGGGTTTCAGGTTCCCACCCTTTCCAACCTCATATCCCTGAGGCCAGACCTTTTTCATGTACTGCCACCGAAACATTGCACAGTGGACCAAATGCCGAAGCAGATGAGAGAATCCAGCAATAAGCTAGGTAATAAAGACATTTTCAAAAATGTAAAACATTGCCACTCTTCTCACAAATTTTTATTTTGGAATTTTTAAAATAAAATTTTGACAGGTATTAGGGTTTGTTACTATAAAATCAATATTTTTAAAGTCGATCAGTTTTTATTTCAAGTACAGCATATATCAATAGATATGACCCACATAAACACAAGCTCTTTGGGGTTCTCAATAATCTTTTAAGTAAGGGGGTCTGAGACCAAACTGTTCCATATACAACTCTAAGCACTATTCTCTCGTAACAAAATGGCAGAATGTGCCATTAAAGAGCGCAGCTGCAAGATGTATAGTTAAAAAAAAAGAAATGGAAAAGAAAGCAGGGTTTCACAGTCCAGGAACCAGTTATTTAAAGTAATGACATTTACCTTAAAGAATAACAAACAAAACCCATGTTTGCCCATCAGGACTTTCAAATCCCTTCCAAATCTCTGGGAAGCTAAACATCTGAATTGGCTGTATGCTGATTCCCCTACCCATTGGCGTGAGCAAGTACTGTGTGAAGGGGCGCCAGGAGCCACTCATGAGGTCTGCAAGGAACAATGCATGAGCAAGACTGCTGTTACTAAGAAGGCACACAAGAATTAAAGTCATAATGAGTAAAAGTTGAAAAAAATACTTCCGTGGATAGATTTTTTTTTTTTTTTTTTTTTTTTTTTTTTTTTTTTTTAGTCTTTATATCTTATTGCTTATCCGGATGTAAGAATAGCAAGATCTTAGTCAACAAAACTGCAAGAAGTCAATAGAAAAACTGAGATCTCTACTGCTTCTAAAAGCTGAGAACATTCTAATGAGGGTTACTTGTGTGGCAAATCCGATACCAAACGTTCACTTTCATAGTTCTCTCCCTCCCGTCTGCACTAATGTGGTTAGCAGAAGTCAGGTCAATACATTCACAAAACAGCTCATTTACAATTTGTCTGTTATAAGAACAAAGTAGAACTAAACTCATGCAGAAAAATCCTCAGAAATCAACTTATAAGTCTCTAAGGCTTTCTTAACTATATACTGCTTTTAGGAATACAACAGGAAGATGAACTTTTAGGATTGTTGTGTAAATGGCATGCATGCCAAGTGTCTAGCAGTGACTGGCACATGTAAGTTCTTGTAAGCACATTTACATGAAATAAAAATGGGAGGCAGAGAAATATTTAGTGTACTTATGTCAATGCCAGATCTCACTCATCATTATTTATCCGTTTCCAGATTTAATTTCATTTCAAAAAAAAAAATGTCTTAGAGCCCAGAGAAGTCAGGTAAATTGATCAAGGTATCACACAGGTAAGGCATGGTTGAAATGGGATTAGATCTGCTTCCAAGTCCATGCTTTCCACAATGCAATGCTGTCTCCCGGGAGAGTTCAAACCCAAAGCCAGTTCATTTCAGAAATCTATTTCCCCTAAGATGTGCTCTGTGCTTAGGACAGTTAGCTTTATTTTACTAACGTGTTTCAAAAATATTTGAGAGAAAAAGCATTACCTCTTCCCTCCAAAGAGAACTATAGACCTCAACTTATTGACGACCCCCAAAATCAGCAGCATTATGATTATCATTCAGGCAATTTTGTTATAGACAACAAAGGAAACATCCCAAGTACCATACAAGCACACTGTGCACGTGTGTGGTTCCTGAAGATTGTATTGGAGAGGTAGAAAATAATTTTCAAAAGGGAAAAAAATGAAATCTGGATGGGCGGTGGAGATTCACTTGTAAATTTTGTGAAGTGTAACTACTTCCCTCTCCCCAGCAAAAAACAAAAACAAAACAAAACAAAACCGCACACACACACACACAATTTGGCAGAAGCTCGAAAACGTAAAGGGGTATAGGACAGACAGAAGGGAGTCCAATAGACTATTTAGAGTATTTTCATGTCAAGTCCAAATTACTTGGGGGTATTCAAAAATGGTACTTTTCTTTGAAGTATCATTTAGCGACCCTTTCAGAAACAGATAAATCATTAAATCGGATGGGCCCCTAACGAGGCAATTGTCCTTTCATGGGCTCTGAAACAAAAACTACTGGTAAGACAGCAAACTGTACATTGAGGCGCAATAATACATGTGACGGGGGCTCCCTTCGGTCTTCAGAGACGTAATATAGGAAGGAGGCATTGTACAGGAAATGCTTTAGAGATAAATCTTAATTTTATTAGAAAAGCATCTTTAAACACAAAAGTTTGGAAACAAAATATTTATTTCCTCCAAGAATCATACGCATCTGAAAAGGTGATGCTATACCTCTCCGTTTAATGAAAACGTTCATTGAAGATTACGGGTTTTAAGTATGAGTGAAGATCCCCATGCTGCCACCAGAGCCTGGCTTGATTGCTCTGAAGTAACAACACTTGAAAGCTCCTATTCTTTGAAACTAATTTAAACACATTGAATTGTTGAAAGATTAAAAACCACAGTCAGCTAATTACACTCTCTCTCATCTCTTATTCAGCAAATGAATCACTTTTCATTACCACTTAGCTGAAGTACATGAATTTCTGCCTAATTAGAAATGTTGTAGATGGAACATTAGCAAGAATGGAGCGGGTCAGGATATCTTTGCTGCTTCATTTTTAATTCTTAACAGTAGAGTCTGAGAGGAAAGAATAGAGAGGTCATTAAATAATTTTAAATTATTTATAAAAATTACTTTGCCCAAATTATAATTATTTTTTCCCCAACGGTCTCAAATGTCTAACAGAATGAAAGAAAAAGCAGTTCAACATTGATTTTAATGAACATTTTAATGTTATGTAGAACAGAACATTATGAATACAATGGAAACAAAGTTTTATCAATTTAATAAAAAAAATTTCAACACAAAGTGGGAGGTAATAATTTGATACCTATATTATAGTATTTATTTTTAAAAATATTCCCAGCTTGAGGGTGAAACAATTAATTTTGCATTCCAAACTCTAGAATCATGATTTTCATGTGAGCTTAATGCAGAATTACAGCAGGAAAACAAAAACACTTTAATTAATTTCCTTTATTTGCCATTAAATCAATAAAATCTTTGACTGCTACAGGTCTCCTTTAATAATATATATTTAACTCCTCTCTATTGGAACCATATTGCTAATGCCATATTATATACACTCAAAACCGAAACAAAACAAATACTGTATAAAATCTAAAAGCCAACATTGTTGAATTCTAACATTTATATTTAACTTAAGGTTTTTAATGAATTTTTACCTTCTCAATTTTTTGAAAAGACACCAAAAAAAAAATAAAAATAAATGTTTTTCTCCTTTAACTGTTCCTGACTGATAAATGGTAGCTACAGGGATAAACACAGAAGGAGCCTCGCCAAGTTAACCACTGCAAATTGTAAATAATGGCTGCTAAAAACAAACAAAAACTCTGGAGGGTTTTTTTTTTTTTTTTTTTTTTTTTTAAGGAAACCATAGAGCAGTCCTGAAAAAAATATTTTTCCTAGTTCTGCAAAGGATAATTATAGCAGAAGATATGGGAAAAGTCCCATAGCTATCACCAATTGCTTAAAGAGGTTTCATTACAATAAAAATTTGGATAGTATAATAGTAATAGCAGTGTTGCTGGAACATTAGCAAAAGTATATACATTCCAGTTACCTTTGATTTAGCCATAATCACATATGTATGCCTTTTTTGGACAAAAATATATATTTTTATAAAAAACTGATCATCCAACTTTAATGATTTCATTTATGGACTCAAGAGTGGTAGTAAAAGGAACAGACCCAATTATGACAAGGCGATTCAGGGACAGAAAAATCAAGTTCCTCAGGAAAAGAAAAGTATAAAATTAGAGATTCAAACACATTTATTCAGCCCTATTCCAGACTTCCCACAAATCATGATGTTAAAATGGGCTCTTCGATTTATAAAGGCTTTCAAGGTCTCACTACCCCACTTGTGGTCTCTTCTCACTGGGAAAAAAGATTTTGACTGCCTCATCTGAAGTGCCCTGGCTTGGCCATCTGAAATACTAGATGCTTCACTTTTATAAAACAGCCTTTTTTTGGTTCTTTATATAGGTTTATTTTAATTAATTGATAAAAGAAAGGGGAATTGATTAGCATTTTCCATCCCAACATCACCTATCTTCACCGCTAAAAATCCTTCATTCAATCTGCTCCTTTACAATCTCTCATTTGCTAAAGTTGGCGAAATTTGCAAAGGCATCTTGCTTGGGTTGCACAGTTCCAGAAGTCATGGCTAAGTTGGGCATGCCCATTCCCATTGTGCCCGTCAGGCCCATCCCAGCAGTTGACATCCCTATGTTCATGTTCATGCCCATCATGCTCTGGTTCATCATTGGAGTATTTCCAAGAGGGGCCATTCCCATGGTGCCAGTCATCACACCGGGCATGCTCATAGGCATGGGCCCCCCCATCAAAGGGTTAGTTTGGGGCCGGACAGGAAGTATGTTTGATGGAGAACTGAGGTTCACAGCTCCAAAACTTTGCGTCATCACATTCATAGGTTGTTGCATATCTACCAGAAGAAAAGAGACAAAAGAACTTTAGATCAAGCAGAAGAATAAAACAACCCTTCTGACCATCAACACTTGTAACCTCGATTAAAATTCCTTTATGGTGATTTTACAAGATAAGTCAATTAACTTGCACTATTTGCTCTAGAAAAATACTCTGTGGCTGTTAACTCTGGTTTCCCAAAGATGCAGAAACAGTTAAGAGTGGGCTGGGGGAAAACACGAGGCACTTTAAAATCATTCTGACAAAATTTATTGTTGAATCCAACCTGACCTAACAAGTTGTCAGGAGCTATTGTATATCAAAAGCCTTAAAAATGTTTGTACCCTTTGACTCACTCTATTTTTAGAACATTACGTTAAGGAAGAAAAACACAAGTACAAAGATTTACATAAAATCATGGAGTTATTTATAATAGTAAAAAGCTGGAAACAATGGAAATAACCAACAATAAAGAAATTGAACACTGGTATGATGCAGAACTATAAATATCTAAAAAAAATTTTTCCTAAAAATATTAAATAAAGGAAAAATGATAACTTAATGCTGAATGACAACTGCAAGGAACAAAACAATATACACAAAGTGATTCCGAGTATTAAAAATATGGTTAGAAAAGATAAAATGAAATATGAATTAATGGCGATTATCCCTGGATTATGGAGTTGAGATGATTTTTGTTTCCTGGTCATATTTACTTATATTTAAAACGTTTTCTACAACAAATATTTTTATTTTAGTGATCAGACTCCCAAAACTCACCATAATACATACACAATCATGTTACCATGCCAAGAGCAGAATACAAAGTACTTCGAATGTGCCAGGATGTACATCAATCAAGTATATGGGAAAAAAATCCTAAGCAATACACAGTTGCCTTTAGTACAATCTGTGTCATGTATTTTTTATTTCATGGCTTACACTAGTCCTGGAAAAAGGGTAAAGACTGCAAGCGCACAAAGAAGGAAGCTGTCTCACGGTAACTTACTCTGCTGTTGAATCATTGTATTGAGCGATGGCTGCTGGGGTTTGGAAGGCTGCATACCAGGTAGTAAGTTGTCTAGGCTGATGTTCACACTGGGGTCAGACCAAGTAGAGGGTAGGGTTTTGCTGACTGACTTCTGGACCATATCTGTATTCTGATTATAGAGAGGATTAGGCTTCTGCAGCACTGTGCTAACATTTTGCAAAGGCTGGAAAATAGAAAAATGCTCTAAAAATTAAACATTTGCTCAATGAAGGTTATCAAGTGGTAATCTAATCACAATAATTCCAGATATACACTAGACTTAGTAATAAACTTTTAAAACCAAAAAGAACCACAAATGTTCTAGACTAAATTCTTCGAGCTGAATCATTAGCTTCCCCAAAATGTTCCTCTGAATCCCATGTTTGGGGTGAAAAAAAACCAACAATATATTTATAGGAACAATTACCCTGCCAAAGTTTAGAAGCTACCATCCCAGAGCAATTACCAACTTCAGGTTAGTACAGTTTTAAGGAAATATACAAGTGGAAATTTATTCTTATAAGATGAAATTTAGGATATGATTTCTCATGTTATAAAAAGCAAAACCATCAAAGCGGCAAATTATATTGCACAAATCCTGACCAACATTTTCCTGCTCCACGTACACTTCTATGCCTAAAGTTAGCAACATTAGTGGAACTTGATCTATGTGGACCAGTTCAAGAGAAAGGAGAAATTCAGGAGAAAGAAGCAGGAATGCCTGGTAGTTACTAAGGATAACTATGAAAAGGACAGACAAAGGGAAATGAAAAGAAATAGGAAAAATAATTTAAAATGTACCAATGCAAAGAATTACAACACAGTTGCAATTAAGACTGCAAATAAGTTGACTCGCTTTACATTTAGACCACATGAAAGAATCTCAAAGAATCAACTGGCTTGGGCTTATTTGGTGGTGCAACGTTCAATTTAATGGTATTGGTGTGCCCTTCATGTCCTTGTTCTTAATATTAGGTCCAACTTGTTATATACAACGGTCACCTTTCTGCTTCTTTCTTCTCTTCCTCCATCCTAACACCCGAAAGAGGAGAATCTACACATTAAAATGAGTAATTAGCATCAATTTGATTCTAAATTGCTCAAATCAAAAATAGTAAGCTCCTGGTGCAACTCAGGCACATACATTCTAACCCTGTGTTTGTCTGAATTCTAAGTTAGTACTAGGTAATTTAGATTTAACTGTAAAAAAGTGAATTAAAAAATTCCCATTTAGTGGTTTTCCTTTATGAAAATGAGAGTTGAAAGAAGAGTCTATATAAAAATTACATAATGTAGAGCAGGCCCAAAATAGAGAAGAGAATTTGTCATTTTAAGAATGATCTTCTAGGGATGCTGGGTGGCCGACTTAGGCTCAGGTCATGATCTTGCGGTTCATGAGTTCGAGCCCCACATCAGGCTCTGTGCTGATAGCTCAGAGCCTGGAGCCTGCTTCAGATTCTGTGTCTCCCTCTCTCTCTGCCCTTCTCCTGCTCTTTCTCTGTCCCCCTGTCTTTCAAAAAAAAAAAAAATGTTAAAAACAATTTAAAAAAAAAGAATGATCTTCTATATTAGTAATGATTACCTACAACCAGTAAGTGACACTTCTTTAAGGATCAGAGATTTTACTGAGTGAATATAGGCCACGGGTGAACCAAGAGCTCTTTTTCTTAAAAAGTTTTTTTTTAAACTATTAAATACCAAATTGCTTATTAATTCAATACATTTTTATCCAGTGCCTCCTCTGTGCGAGGCATCATGCTTGGCTCTGCATGGCCTACAAGATGGGTGAGACAGCCTTGTCCTCTAGAACCCAATGACTACACCAGGGGAAAAACTGTACGGTGAATGCAATGCGCAAAAACATCTCTGTATGGCTTATGTTTCTGTTTCATGTTAGTCTATCATTACATCAGTTATGGAATCTCAAAGATTAGGAATCCGCAAGGGATGCAGACAACTTACCTGTGATCTTGACATGGGCAACCCCAGGCCTACAGTATTAGTGCTCATCATGGAGAAATTCATACTCTGGGAAGATGTCATGGTTGCCTGGGACGAACCCATAAGATCAAACAGGTCTGAAGAACTTGAAGCAGCTGCAGGTGGGCCTAAAGCTGGTTGTGAGCCACTGACCAGTTCTACAGCTGGCTGTGAGGCACTGCCAAAGAGCTCACCACTGGAGGCAACAGGGCCTGATGGGGCTTGGTTGAAGGCACTCCAGTCACCAAAGTCTCCATTCCCACTCGTTGCTGTAACTGAGAAAGGAAGGGCAACAGGGGTAAGGAACTTCATTTTGAAATGCACAGAACAAATGTAACCATCTACGAACTGAAACAAATTAGAGCTGATCTGTGTCCACCCAGATTAACATCTGCAGGTACCATCTCCATCTGGATGTTATTTTTTTCTCATGAATATTCCACAAATGTTAACAAGGTGGCAAAGGGAAAAAAAAATAAAGGAAAATCCACCTCTTAGCAGGTCTGGGGTGATATGCAGAAATTACAATAAAAACTTTCTTCAACCTGAGTTTGCGTATTAAATATGATGCCAGCTCAACAAATATGAAAAGCAAGAAGAAAACTTACCTGGCAAAACTTTTTTTGGGGAGACTGAGAATCCTCATGTGAAGAGACACTCAATAAAATCAGAGAATTCAACTCATTTCACCCATTCGTTATTTGGAAAGGTTCAAAAAGAAATCAAACTATGACTTATGTGTTCTCATGTAAATAAAAACCCATATTCATGACATTAAATTTATTTTAAAAAATAAAAAAGAAAAGCATAGAGAAAATAACTCAGTAAAAGTAAGGGTAGGGTTAGTAAAGTTCTACAAGAAGCTCTCACCCTTTTGGCCATGCTTCCACTCACAACACAAGGGCTATAGATAGCCATGGTGTAACTTTAGCACAGTGCTTGCTTCAAATGGGACCATTCTACCTACCTACCTACCTACCTACCTACCTTATCTATCATCTACCTACCCATCTAATCTAATCTATCTCTCTATTCATTTATTTAAAAAAATTTTAAGTTTATTTATTTATTTTGAGACAGAGCAAGCTGGGGAGGGGCAGAGAGAGGGGAGAGAGAGAATCCCAAGCAGGCTCCATGCTATCAGAGTGGAGTCCGATGCGGGGCTCAAACTCACCAACTGTGAGATCATGACTTGAGCCAAAACCAAGAGTCAGACGCTTAATCAGCTAAGCCATCCAGGCGCTGCTCAATTTATTTATTTAAATAAAAAGCAGGGTATAGTCTTAAGAGGGGAACTCAATGCTAATATTCTTTTTAAAAAGGAAAAGAAACCTTAATACTACAAAGATAATTGTAACAAGTTTAAGATTTAATGCATTTGATAATGTAAACATTGTTAATAGGTTAACTGATGGATGGGCTACAATGCGTTAACAGCATGGACTTTGTACCTTACTAGCTGAGTGACCCTGGGCAAGCCACAGGACCCTCTCTGTGTCTCACTTTTTAAAGATTCTAAGTTGTAAAGATTAAATAATTTAATATAGAGTAAGTGCCATTTTTACAGTTTGTTATTGTTACTATGGATTAATTGTGAAAACACAGGGGAGGACCAAAGCTACCACTCTCTTTTGTTTAGATATGCCAGAAAAAAGTATAAGTCAAGCTTCTATAAATTCTGCAATACATATACTATTTAGAACACAATAAATATAAAGGCAATTGATAGTCAAAAATGTTCTTTTTCAGTATTCATGATTCTAAGTAAATAAGCCTTTCCTTAAGAAAGGGACAAATAGATAAATAAGAATTAATGAAGTTGAAAAAGCAAAGGTGAAGAGTTACACATAAACTGTCATCTGAAAGAGAACACTATATATTTCCAAGTTAAAAACACTGTCACTCTGTATTCCATGTTCACTTACAACTTGGAAATGCATTTTGTCTAGCCTAAAAGGTAACCAGCCACTACAATACTGTGTCTCATTATGCTAAATATCTAAAGATAATGGTTAACATTAAGTCCTTAAAATTATTTTCTTCTATTACCATATTAAAATATAAGCCCCTTCAAGAGAAAAGAATTCACTTAGAAAATCCACACTCTACCAAGAATTTAATACAAGAACTGGGCTAATATTCATTACCTCAGGGTTTTACTATAAAACATGTCTTTGATCTTCTATACAAAAGAGACTGAATTAAGAGTTTTACAATTAGTTCTATATATTAAACAACTTAAACTAATTTAAGAAAGACTGCTGGATAAAGGTACTTTATGCTGATTTTCTATTTGCTTGATCTATAAAACAGAGTAAGAATGGAAACTGGGGCAAAATGTGTTGCCCCATCTGAAAACTTTATCTGAGATGATTAATCATAGGAGGAAGAGATTTCTAGTGGGGCATATATTGTTCAGAAATGATTAATCATTGTTGCAACAGTTTCAGCCCCTCGCGTAATGGTGATCAGGTTATATTAATCACATGCATACAGATGAAGAGATGTATCACTTAGCAACATTAACATATTCAAATTATTTGCAATAGTAGGCAACTTTATATATATAAAAACTTTGAGAATTACACAGGCAGTCTGTAAAGTTAGGGCAATGTTTATTGTCCACTCGACTTGCCTAAAGTAAGATATTAACCCTTAGAGGGCATAACCACGCTTCTGAAATGAAGTTAATTACTCCACAATTTTGGTTTCTGGGAAATACTCAGAATTTACACAAGTAGGCTATCAAAATAACCCCAGATGATTAAAACCTATGCATCTTTCTTCCTAAATCCTCACAACTCTCAGAAATTAGTAAATATAAATTTTAACTCCATTAATCTAATGGCTAACTCTACCTGAAATGAGTAAGACTAATTCAACTAAATTATACCTTTCTCCCTGCTTCACTTCATGTTTAAAATTTATAACTGAATTTTCATATTCTCTCTCAAACTTCAGACTGACAAGATTTTATTTAAAAAAACCCTACAGCCAACTCCTTTACAAGTTAAAGAAGAAAGGACACTGAATGAACTTAGTCCCTCTTCTATATACTTTCACACACATTACACTATCCTTATAAAGAACAATGTCAAGTGATGTTCCTGATTCTAAAGTTGGAGGCTCTCAGAAGCTTTCCCAAAATTAAAGAGCTACCATAGTATATGCCAGGGGCAGTACGGTAAAAATAAAGAAAGGGGGGAAAAAAAGACAAGTACTTCACCTCAATCCCTGATGTTTAAACCTATACTGTTAGTTGCAAGTATAACAACATAGATTTGATATCTGAATATACTGCAAAATGATCACTACAAAAAGTCTAGGGCATTTTAAAAATTTCTAATCTAACATGAAGAGAAGTTTTGCCTGAGGTTCAATTGCTCACTATTTAAGGATGTGTCAAAATGAAGTTTTCTTATTTTTTACAGAAATCCTCTTAATATATTTAAATCACAAAGAAATAAATTTTATTAAGATAGTCTGCCTAATCCCATCCTTGGGATCAGATCATATAAACTAACCATAAACCATAATATCCATCAACCTAAACTGAGATTATTTACACTTACTCAAACTCCTCACCCACACTGCCTCCACCCCTTCAAAGCTAAACAAAAGTCCCTTATGAATAAGGGCAATTTTATTTAGGTGTGCCTGCCAGAGTAGTTTGCAACCACATTAATCCATGTGGCACATTTAAGACACTGACCCAGTAAAATACCTTTGTGAATAAATTCTTTAGGATTTAGGAATTATAAATACTACAAGGAGTAAAAACCAAAATGAAGCTGATTTGGTGGGGAAGGGAGTTATTTGGTTTTGATAACCTTTTTACTGCCCCTAGATTTCTGGCCAAATTGTATCATACCTTGGGAAGGGAAATTGCCTGATGCAGCAGCTGAGCCAAAATCAGCAAATCCTCCAAATAAATCAGCTGATCCTCCTAGAAATTAAGCATGAAGAAAAGTTGAACTGATAAAACCACAGAATCACTGACAGCAATTTCAGGAAGCCATTTTGGCACCACACTTAAAAATCACCCAGTAGTAGAGGTTCCAGACCCATTAAAAAAGCCAGTTTGTTGATCTAGGCTTTCATGTCACCATGTTCCTTTTAAGCTACCAGAACTCTTAATATTCCTCAGTTCTTTATCTTGTAAGTAATTGACACTACATTTGTGGTTAAAGTTATCCCTCACTTCCACTGCCTGAACACAGTGTGGACCTGTGGTTTGCCCAATTGTAAGAATCTTCAGTGGATGCTAAAACTTGGGTAAAGTGTTGCTAGGAAATAAGATACTCACATAATTGCTAAACATCACCCCACAGACTACTTAGTAAATACAAAGGAATGAAACTACTTTTACAATGGACAAATTGGATGGATATCACCCGAAACAACTGATTAAATTTAATGCCACTAATAATCGGACAAAATAGTATTCATGGGCCCTCTAATGCAAGGAACTGAAAAGGAGATCATCACCTGTGTTAAGAATTCCTGCCAAAAATATTTAACCTGAATGTAATCATAAGGAATGAACCAGACAAATTACAAAGTGAATGACATTTTCCAAAACAACTCTCAAGATTCTTCAGAAAATGTCAACATCATAAAGACAAAAAAGGCTGGGATTACTATAGATTAAAGGAGTCTAAGGAAACATGACAAGTATATGAAACGTATGATCCCTGATTGGATTATGGATTTTTAAAAAAGTGCTATACTCAAATGACATAATTGAGACATCAGAGAATCTGAATATAGTTTGTATACTAGACAATACTGTTTAAATGTTAAATTTCCCAAGTATGATAACTGTATTGTAATTATTATAAAGAAGAATGTCCCTGTTGTAAGATATACGCTGAAGTATCCTGGGGACAGAATGTCCTGGTATTTCCAATTTTCTATCAGATGGTACACAATAAACAAATACTATACAGCAAATGAAAAACAAAAAAAGATCTAGAGAGTGATAAAGAAAATGTGGCAAATTTTCTGTAGGCTTGAAATTTTTTTATATAAAAAGGGGAAAAATTTGAGATTGATTTGCACAAAAATCAGTCTTAATAGCTATACAGTAAGGAAAATTAATGCAATGATTTTGATGGTTACTCCATGAACAGCAAATACTTGCATTTTTAATATACAAAAAAATAACAGCTTTTTGCTACTTCTAGACTGGTGTTTTTAAAGAGGTGAGATCCAAAGGCTACAAATCAATCTCTGTGTGCATAACATCACATTCTCAAATCTTTATCTGTAAACACTGTGTGATTAAGAATATTTACTTTCACCTACAATTTGAACAGTAATATTACACTCAATTTTAATATTCCATTTCTGTCCAATTCAGTTATCAATGGAAAAGCAATAGCCAAAGGATTTAAAACGTTAAATACCTGTCCTTATTTTTCTTTGTCCTTAAAGATTTCACCTCTTAAGAGTCAACAACCTTAGAAGTTTAGAGCGGCAGTTCAATTATGGTGTTTTTAGTGTTATGCGAACATTATATAGGTTGCATCACAGCTGCTTAGCCTGCAGTGCTTAGAAACTAGCCAGGTGGGACTGGAACATCTGGGCTGTACTCAAATACCACCAGGGACAGCTTCCAACATCTGGTGCCATTTCTGAATTGTCTTATCGCTGCAAGACATTCTGCCCCATCTGCTACACTCAACTGGGTTAATTAAACTAGAACTATCTCCCCTTCTTAATAAATGGCCAGCAGTAATAAAAGGAACAAATCAGTTTCTGATACATGTGTACTTGGTATTTCTTTTTAATGCACATTTACTGTAGGCAACTATCAGCAGGCCTAACAAATTTCTCATTTCTTTACCTCATCACAGACGCACATACTCACATATATTCTTACTCACCATGAACTAACTACCACCAAGGCCAAGGTTCTCCACTCTTATCAACACTACAGGTCATCTGGCTACTTTTGCTTTATCCAAAGAATAATAATAGAGTGATTTTTCTCTTCTTTGAAGATACATACATCATAATAAAATGGGAGGGGCACAAAAAAAATCCATAAGCTAGATTTTTAAACTATATAAATAAGCACATATATTAATAAAAGCCAGCAGGGAAATGAATGTTGCAAACGGCTGCTGCTTTATATTCAAAAATTTTTCTTCTGTATTGTTCCTTCATGTTAAAAATATTGATCAAAGTATACTGTTAGGTAACAGAATGACAGTTAATCATTTATGGTAAAATTAAGGGATCTGAAAACTGGAGATTATTTTAATTTGCTTTATCTGGCAGTGAATAAACATCAATATGTAATTTATTATGGTAAGAAAGTTAGGGATTTTCAATTCTTTTCCAGTCTGGGCTACAAAGAAAATGCATGATACAGAAAAAGGCATCTGAATACTACAGGATCATAACTTCAGACTGGGTGAGAGGTTTTATTTTTGTCATATTCTAATTTGATATTTCAGATAATTACCTACTTTGGTTATCTCACTGTTCTACATTCTAACATCTAAACTGGAATTATACCGTACTTATCTATAGCAAATATTCTACCTCTTCATACTATAGGGAGTTTGATTTCAACATAACCAATTTACAAACACTGCAAGTAAAGAATGGAAACACACATAAATATTTTACAAAAAGAAGTCACCTTTTCTTGAAAAGGACTTAAGTTTTCTCTAATGTTTTGAAATGCCACAAATTATGGTTCTACGTAGGTTTTACACAATGTGATCTTCAACTTTGAAAATTATCTCAACAATTCAAAATCTCTTTCTTTCTTTTAGGAAAAGTTTCTCTCTCCTAAGGGAACTGTCCTTACCTATATGTATGATGTTATTCTTATCAATACCTTAAATTCAACATTTTCTATACTGAAGCATTTTTCCAGATAACTTCTATCTAAGGGAATTTAAATAAAAGAGTGTACCCAAAATTGCTGCATGTGGAAGACTGCTAAATTTCACAACAAGAGCTATCCTTCAAGATTCCCACACGAGAGCTGTCATTATAAATGAACCATTTCCATCTGCCTTTTCAGGACAGCAAGGAGGTTATTTACAATCACCAGCTGGGAACATGTATTTTCCAAAGCAATACTGTGAACAGGAAAAATATAGCTGAACTAGACAGTGCTTAAGCTACAAATGGAAATTTTCTTCAACAAAGAATTGATTTAATCCAGATTACATTATAAAAAGCAAACTTCTGCAAGAAGAATTGTAGTTAAGAACAAAATTAAAATGACAAAATGCAAAAAATTATAAATGTATGACAAAGATTAATATATATCTGTAAAAATCGTAGTTTAAATATAAAATAGTAAGGATAAACACTCCCACTCAAAGAAATGGACAAAGGAATATGAATACACAGGTTACAACTGGCCTACAAAAACATGAAAAGTTTTCAAACTCAGCCACCAAATGCAAAATTAAATGTTATTTTCTCCTTACAAAACTGGGTGGTTCTGAAAGATACTATTCCACGACTATAATAAAGAGAAATTTGGGGAAAAAAACCCCAAAACCTAATACTCCCAAAATAAGAAACTGACTAGTTAAATAAATTACAGGATATACATACAATATTAAGATATAAGGCAGTTAAAAATCTGTAAAAGAATACCAATGATCATAGGGAAATGGTCATGAGATTTCAGGTGAAATGCAGTTCATAGGGGGGAAAAAAGCCCTTATCAAAAGCCTGAAAAAGATTTGCCACATAATAAATGCTTAAACAAATACTTTGCCTACATAGAAAGTGTTATTTAAAAAAGAGTATTCACCCAAATTATTAATAGTTTATGCATCCAAGTCATGGCGCGTCACTTGTTCTCCATCAAATTTCTAAAATGAGCATGCATTACTTTTAATTAGTGAAGAGAATGTTAAAAATTTTTATTTTTAGTAAACTTGGCTTAAACTACAGATGACTCTCATGGAAATTCTAATACACGTGAATATCCTCAACTAACTTTTGGGATTACAAGGTACAAGGCAACAGGGTCAAATACAAGTGTAATAAAAATTTTAGAACCGACATACTTCAATCTTAAAAAAAATTTTAAACTGAAAAAAAAAAAAAAAAAGAATTCAAAACACACTGCAAGTCATGTAATGTCTTTCTATTTGTACTGACTACGGTGTATTTTCTCTTCAACCTTATTTATTAACTTATGGAATAGTAAGTTAATTGAGACCTAAATTCCTTAATTGGAAAGGGACAAAGCAGACAATGTGGACTTCTAAGGAAATGAGATAGAATAAAAAACGAAATGGGATGTTTTTGGCATTCTAGTTCTAGTTGGCTTATTTTCTAAATACTATGAATTATTCATTTTTTAAAATGTGTACTTAGAAATGTACTATATGTAAAAGCCACCAAAATATCCTTTGAGTACAGATTTTAAAAGAACATCACCATAGTGGGATATTTATCAAGATAGTTTCAAATAAGTCTTGGTGAATGGGTTTCACATATGTATTTTAAAACCTGGTAGATATTCTGCAATGATTTTACCACACATGTTTTTGAAGATGTTAACAAAAAGGATGTAGTAACACATAAAAAAAAAAAAAGAGAGAACCTGAGCATATTCTCAGAGGAGGTATTTATCTGGTGAGAGGTACAGATGCTGCCGTATCTGCTTAGGTTTACAGTTCATGCCCATATTACCTGCATGATGGTAATAGTGTAAGTATAGGCACATCTGGTAAATGACACCCAAATGGCATACCAAATAGCAATGCTAATATGGTTGATTCTTAGACTTTTTCATGTGTAGGTACTAAAGATTTAATATCCAATATTTTTTCCACTGCTGAAATTCAATTTAAAATATATTATTAAAAGGGCGCCTGCATGGCTCAGTGTCCAATTCTTGATATAAGCTCAGGTCATAATCTCATGTTCGAGACTGAGCCCTGCATCGGGCCCTGTGCAGATGGTACAGAGTCTACTTGGGATTCTCTTTCTCCCTCTCTCTCTGCCCCTACCCCACTTGCACGTATGCATGTGCAATCTCTCTCAAAACACATAAACTTAAAAACAAAACAAAAATAAAATACTATTACTAAAGCATTTAAATAGAGATTTGGAGTAACAAAATTTATCTGCTGCTTGGAGAGGAGTTTACATAAACTAGTTAAACATACTGTTTCAAACAGAAGAGAACTTTAAAAAATAATTCTGATGTCAACCTACATTCAGCTTGCTTTTAGAGAGTACTATGATAAACCAAACATTCAAGGCAAGAAGCTGTCCAGATTTCACTCAGATTTTGTCTCAATTACTGTATTAACATTAATCGCTACTTCTATTTAATTAGTCAATCTACTGTTTGCACTGGAGAAGAAAAACCACTCAACGGTTTCTTGCCAAGCAAAGGAAACATGTTGGTATTTAATAATTCTCTCTGTTCAAAGCAATCTTGGTATCACAGAGGAAAAAAGTTACATCACTCATCTGACCTTCCTGGTTAATTTTTCTCTGATTGCTCCATTAAAACTTTCCAAAAATGCATGAAAGGGGCTCCTTAATATTTCATGCCAGGGAGTCCAAAATATTTGATATTCTGTGACACTATGTCTGAATTATGACTATATACTAACAATTAATACTACAGTTAAAATTTTAAACATACAAAAAGATAGCACATAAATTGTTAAACAACTGATATAGTTGTTTGTAACCTTCAGCATGACAGTTCAATAGAGTTTACAAGACAATTTTAGGAAGAGTTAGAGTTATAGAAAAAAGGGAACAGGAACTGAAGAAGCTCAGAAACTTGGTTGAACCAGAAGCCCTGGGAAGTTCACTCTTCGTCCAAGAATTTTATGATAATGGACAAGGAGAAGTAGATAATAACAGAAGACTTTCTATTAATTACATGTACTTAACTATCAATCAAAAGTAATTTCCATCACAGATCTCCACTCAAACACCAATGTAAAACAACTCAGTTTTGAAAAATCACCACATACATCGAGAAACAATAGATTTACTTTGCACATTGCTTATACACCAATCTTGCCAGCTACATTTTAATGTGAAATAAACTTAAACAGATTGGGAAAGATGGTCTTTAAACAAAAGTTGTATTTCTTAAGCTGTTTTGACTTGCAGCATAGGACTTTATTAGAACTACATAATCATTAAATGCAACCTAAAATATCAATTTTCTTGATGACAATATATAGGGAATTACTCAAAATCTGGCATTTATGGAAAGTCTAACTGAAGAATTCACTAATCCCATCTATTAAAAAAATCTTGGTAAAGAAAGTATTCTTTTGCTACAGCCCCCTTAAAATATATCAGGTAGGTAGTTACCTTTCATAGAATGCCCCTTTCCTCCAAAGCTCTCTGCATGCTTATCACTAGGTAACTATGTGTGACTCTTTATTAATGATTACTTCCTCCACCTGACCTTCCCATGAGGGCAAGTTTGTTTCACTAAACATTATACCTCAAGCACCCAGAGCAGTGTCTAGTTCAATAAATACTTGTTGCATAATTGAATGAAAAGTTTAAATGTACTACCATAGCTGATGATGAGAGCCAGAATTAAGATTTAAGAAAAGAGAGTAAAACAGGCAGAGCACAGTACATTTCGCTTAAGGAGAAAGCAAAGGTCCCCAAATGTTCAGCACTAAGAAATTAAGGAGATAGATATTAATGAATTATTGGTCAAATATTTAAGCACACTTCTCTATTGTAGGCAATTAAACAATTTCCCCCCAAATAATGCTCAAGGCCCACTAATCTCACATTAAAAATAAATCCAATTGCAAAGCATTTATTTTTCATTCTATCATTTATATGGCATTTTGAAAAATTATTCTGAAAGTGAGATTACTAAAAAGAAAAAAGCAAGTGGAAGCTTACCTGTTGACTGGCCGGTGCCATCAAACAGATCAACAAGGTCACCAGATGACTTGCTGCTAGGCACTGAAGTCTGAAAACACGCACAGAAATTTACTAAGCTTAGAAAACAAATTTACACTATTTATCCTAAATCTGCTCTACTCATCTCTAATTCTGTAATACCTGTAATATCTTAATAAAGGTACATTTGGTTTTCTGAAGAAAGAGAAATGACCTTGAATCCTTATGGAGAGAGAGTAATTCTATCCTCAGTGCCGTAAAATCCCTAACCTCTACACTGTTTTCCCTAACTTACTTCTTTTCTCACTGCATTTCACTGTGGAAAATATACCTTCCAGACCCCACCTAAATCTTAACGCTATATATCAGAATCATTTAACAAGCATTAAAAATTACTTACGCCCCAACCCATCACAGCATATTGAGTCATAATTGCCCAGGGTGGGATCTTGGCTTATACAGTCTGACAAAGCTCCCTTGAGAATTCCAAGGCAGAAGGTCTGAGATCCACTAGATTAGAAACCAAAATCCTAACAAGCTCTAAAATTCTATGATTTTATGATTCTATGATTCTTTGATTACTGTTTTGTATACTACACAAGTCATTCTATGTTGCTTAATATCCCTTCACATCTAATTGCTTCACATTTAGTTCCCAAACTAAAATGTGGGGCTGGAGCTTATAATACTATTTTTCTCTTCTCCATAGTCCTAAGCACCTTGATGCGTATGTCCTGTGTGTTCAATACATACATGATAAATTAGAACAGAATTGCCAGGCAATAGGGAAACACTGTAAGTTTCCTAGGCATGCTAATTTTAGCCCTGAAGATTAAAATACTATGTGCTGGTTCAAAAAGGTTTTGAGATTAAAAGAGATCCAAGCAGCTGAGTAACTTTCCAAAAACTCTGGCCTTCTAGACATTTTTTTGTATAAAAAAAAAAAATCACAGAGCTTACACTATAAATACAAAATATTTGCGGCAGAGTGACATGTATTTAGGCTATACTACAAATTGATATTTAAAATCCTTTAAGATACAAAAGTCTTAAATTATCATTAAAAAAGTTATACAGTTTGGATGATTTTCCCCAAGCAGGCTTACATGAATTTTTCCTTATAACAGCCATTATGTATTCAGGTTTTAATTATGACGATCTACCACATCCTGAATACAGCCATCAGTAAGCTCACTGTATCCACAGTAGGGGAAAGGACCACAAAGGACTAAAAGAGCCATTTCTCATCTTTAACTACAACTAAAGTGGAGTTTTAATTCTGAGATTTTCATCAAACCAAAAAGATGGGTGAAATTATACAAAGAAGAGATTTGGCAAAAGCTGAGTTGACTACAATTTGCAGGATACATTAGAAAAATGTCTTCCCTAGCTTTTAGCTACTTCTGATGCAAAGCCAGGTAAACACTAGCTGGGGGAAATGGACAAAACACTAGCTTGTGGCTAGGTATCTAGTAAGTGGATTTCATTTTCTGTGAGTGAATAAAAAATAAATGAAAAGGTAGAAGGCAGTGCTGCTCCTAGTCAGCCAAATAAGCCTCCCTTTATAGGCAATGACTCTATATTAAATGGGACTATTTCCTCTATGTATCTATTTGGGTCTCTTTTGTCATTTTTTACGACTTCTAAATACTCCCCTGTTTTCCTTAGTGAATCTTACTGTGTTTGGCAACCAGTGACATTCTTAGAAAGGAACAAATGCAGTACATTCTGATTGACCACCCTTCCCAAACAAACCAAAAGTGTCATTTCTACTTTCATAGAACGTGCACAATCATTCAGCAATTGGACAGGTTTTTTCCCCAATTTCTTCTTATTAAGGACTCTGAGTAATACAGGCCAAATGATCTATAATTAATATGACTGCCTACAAATGCCCAACCCCACTAAAGCAGTAATTCTAAAAGTAATTCATAAGAATAAAACTGTGTTCAATGTGTAAACTCATGTCGTTCCCACCTTCAGTGAAGACTGAGGTGTATGAGTTGAAGTATTCTGATCTGGACTTGCTTTGTCCCCTGTGTAATGTGCTGCTGCTCCAAGATCAATGGTTTTGGAAGGATTTGCTGTGCGCTTGTGTCTGGTTGTGGTGGTCTCTGTGGCCTGTGTGATATGGATATGCTTTGTCGTCACAGTCTCCTCTTCATCTTTGAATTCACCTTTGGGAGATCTGCCTCTTCTTGCTTTCTTTTCCTCATCACTGTCGCTAAAAGATATTAAAAATGAAGCAAAATAATAAGACTAGGGATTATTTTAAAATGGAGCCCACAGTGATTTGAGCTAAACATTTTCAAATGCAGTAACTCCAAAATTCCATACTTTGACTATTTGACAGGGATCAACAGAATGTTATCTAAGCTATCTGAATAATGATATGTATGTGTTGGGGAGGGGAAATGGGAACCCGCTCAATTCCCTAGGTAAGTCTAAAACACTGTTACAAAAACATATTTACATAAATGCATACAAATAAAAAAGTCTGAAATTATTCAACTGTTTATGTATTATAGATTTAAAGCTTAATTAAAAAATAAAATGGCAGGATTATTATCATATCAGAATCAACTGATGAGACCCTGTAAGCTTAAGCATCTGCATTTGACAACCATTTTCTTGAAATGGATTGTGTGCAAACTACAGTCCCATTTAAGTAACAATTCTGTCACTGACTCTTATATACTAATACAATAAATTATTACAATTTCAACGAGTACCTTTTCAACCACTATCCTAACTATATTCAAATGATTAAATTCTCATCTGTAAATGCAAAAACAAAAAAAAAATAATAAGGTGTTGCACTGTACAACAGGGCTCTATTTTACGATAGCATGAGGAAACAAACTTTTACGTAACTATGAAAACTGCTTTAGAGAAAACAAGTATACTTTAAATATTTTGAAATTATTCCTTTTTTAGGCATACTCAAAATGATTTCTTTTTCTATTTTAATAGGGTCAAAGAAAAACATACACAGTAGAAAAAGACTGGGTATTTTTCATATGCTATGAATTAAAAACATCAGCACTAATCTGTTCTTCAGTAATAAAGCAATTGGGTTTTTTCCCTGGTGCAAGCAGGACAGAAAGGAATTACCTAAAATATGTTCCATTATCTACATTACTTAATTTTTAGAGTAGATGGCTTAATTTATAAATATTCTGAAATAAAACACTTAAAATTCTCCTTAAAACTATACTAATTTAACCCACACAAATCAAAAGCAATTACTACTTAAATATAAACCAATTCGGAACCTGTATAAATCAAGGATCAAGAATAGCTTCCCACAAAGAGTACAAGCATTAACTGTATTTTTATCTATAAGCATTTTAGGGAATCTACAAGTTCTGATTAAGTGTTCAAAAGCTCCTGTCCCTTATCAATTTCTCTCAGCAACAAATGACCTAAAGATTCCCACTAAAATTTCTTACCTAGATTCTGATGTCCAATTTGAGTTCAGTGGAAGGTATACATTAAAAATATAAACTGAGGGGCGCCTGGGTGGCTCAGTCGGCTGAGCGTCCGACTTCGGCTTAGGTCATGATCTCACGGTTTGTGGGTTCGAGCCTCACGTTGGGCTCTGTGCTGACAGCTCAGAGCCTGGAGCCTATCTTCGGATTCTGTGTCTCCCTCTCTCTCTGACCCTCCCCTGCTCACACTGTCTCTCTCTCTCTCAAAAATTAAAACATTAAAAAAAATTTTTTTAATAAAATAAAAAAAATAGAAAACTGACTAGCACCCAATGAAATGGAAACTTAATATCTGATCAATGTTCAAGAATTCCTGAATTTAATAATGAACTAGTAAGTCTGACATTCTGGTAACATGCCAGAGAGGTCACATGCAACTTTGTCTAAAAATCTACTCTTCCATCACTAATACTCAAAGATGTAAAGTCCCTGGTATGCTCCTCAGTGACTATGATAAATATTACACACTATATTTTTACTCTTTTAAACCCAAATACTCTATATAAAAGATTTAGGGACTCTAGCAGATCCTTAGATGCAACATAAAAAAAAAATTCAAGGGAGAAGAAAGAAAAAAAAAGACAAAGCAAAGAAAGAAAAACTGAGGGTGGAAGGGCAAAGGAGAGAAAGTAACAACATAAGAATGCACAGTCAGATCTCTAATCAGCCTACCTACTTGATCTCCACATCTCTTTAGGATATAGCAACTGAATATATGGCCACTATGTTTTCTAAACCAAACTAAAACCGTAAATACAGGGGCTACGAGAACATTAATGAGAGAAAAAAGTAGAATATTCACAGAATATTTGAATAGGCACAGTTTTCCAAATTTAATATTTATTATCACATGATATTCTTTAGTATAAAAGAGCTAGAAATGTAGTTGCAAAATAGATATACTTAAAGTACTAAAAGTAAATTCTGGATCTTCAAGATCATATTCCAGAAAGTCTTGAAAAAGGCATTTCAGATATTTAATAAAGAAACATACTGAAGACACTAAATACATATTTCAAAATTATGCTTTTATATTTACTTCTTTTTAATGACCCCTAACTCTGAACTACTAAGATTTTTTTTTTTAAGGAAAAAAGAGATGGTATTTAGTTACAGGTAATAATCATTTGAATGAACAGTTCCGTCATGAACTATTACTTAAGGCAAGTTCCATACAGTCTGATTAGGCCTCAGGTTTTACTTCTAAAAAACAAAGGTAAAATTCTTGATCTGGCCTATCTAATAGAAATACTGTAAGGCATAAATGACAAAGAACTCTTAAAACTTGCTTTGCAAATAAAGTGCTACATACATTACCCTTTCAACTTTTATAGAGTTTATAGCTATATTGACAGGTAAGAACAAAAAATGAATGCTGAAAAGTTCCAAATATTGTTCTACATAAAACTAAATACAAATACACTACTATCAGAAAATGTAGTTCAAAAACATTTTAGCCTAAAAATTCATTTAGATTTTTTTCCTGTATATACTGAATGGAATCCTAATAAAATGTCACAGAGTTACACTCAAACACTTTAACTTTTGTTTAAACTTAATAAGCTTCATTATCCCTCAGCAATAACTTAGATGACTGGGTCATCTGATGCCCAAATGCAAAATAAACTGTGAAAGCTCTTAACGGGGAAAAACAATTTCAATACATAGCCTGAATATAAACATACAGAAAATGTGAGCAACTTTAGAAATAAATGGACACAGACAACACAGAAGGTGTATCAATACTAATTACAAATGTTTGACCTAGCATCTGAAAAACAGTTGCACGGCGCTGGCATCAGCAGCAAATGTACTAAAATTGAAACAATACAGAGAAGATTATCATGGCCTCTGTGCAGGAATGACATGCAAATTCACGAATCATTCCATGTTTTTACACAGGGCATTTTTAGGGCAGTGAAACTAGCCTGTACGGATCAATAACGGTGGATATTATGCATTTCTCAACTACACACCACAGTGAACCCTAATGCAAACAATAGATTTTAGTTAATAATAGTATAACAATATTGGTTTTCAACTGTTAATAAATGCACCACACTAATACAAGATGTTAATAACAAGAGAAATTGTGTTTGTGTGTGTGTGTGCATGTGCGTGTGCAACATGGGGGGTTAACATAGCAACTCTGCTACTTCATTTACACTTTTTCTGTGAACCTAAAACTGCTCAAAAAATAGAATCTTTTGAGAGAGAAAAAAAAAGCTAAACTTCAGATAAACGAAATCCCAGCGACATAAATTTAGCACCCTTTCCAAGAGACCCAGGAGACAAAGTGTTACTACCTGCATCTTTCTGGAGAGTCTTCTCTATCTTTCCTTCGGAATTTGCTGATGGTGTCATCAATTGTGCTTCCAATTTTATCACTCAGTTCACCTAATTTATCACTGAATGGAAAAGCACTCTTGTTTTTATCCCACTCTTCATCCCACTTTGATTTGGGTTCAGGATCATATCTTTCACCTATATAAAGCAATAAAAAGAAAGGCAACTCTAAGGACATTAAATTCAAAAGGTGTCTATAGTCCTTGTTTCTGAAGCTTTTCCTCATAATAAAATAGTTTTCAAAGGAAAACAGAAAGCTCCCACAGTGCTGAATCAACACAATTACAGCAAGGCACAGCATGTAGTGCCAGTCATTAAGTGGCAGGAATGCAGATTCAAAAGCTTTTGTTTATGAAAACTTACACAACCTTAATGCACAGCACAGCATATCAGGAAGTTCTTAAAAGAGTAGAGGAAAACACAAAAGCCAACACAGGCTATTAAGCCAAAGAGAAATGGAAATCTTTTTGTTTTTACAAAAGTCACATAATACATTATATTTCATTCCTGTCTCTTAATGGTTCTTCAATTATTAGAAAAAGTATTGGATAGCAATAGTCTCTTAAAAAATACCAACTCTAAGAGACACCACTCTGAATGCTACATATCCCAATATGCTGTAAATATGCTGAAAATAACTGTCAATCTTTAGTGTCAAACTAGAAAAATAACTCCATGGATTTCATGGCATGGGAAAGCATCTTTTAATTACTGTAAAGAGAAAAGACTAGCTATCTGAAAGTACACAGACGAGAATCACTGAAATATGCTCAAGCAATTCAGAACAGCTGATCTATTCAAACACCAAGTCCAAACGTATGCTGGGACTGGCAAAACCTGGGGAGACTCTGTGTGAATTTGAGAATGAAAAGATCATGGCAGTGAGCAAAAACCCCAAAATGTCAAGATTTGTTTTAGTCCTTGACCATGGGGCCTAACACACAGAGGAGGATTGTAAGCACTAAACAGAACCTCTCCATTTCTGTGTCCAAACTCAACAACAAAGGCAAGAGCAGAAGGTACAGAGAAATCACATGAGGTTAAAAAGAAGAAAAGAATGAAAATTAAGGCAGTGCAATAAAAAATAACAAAATAACCAAAAGGTGCCTGAGCCTTTGTGTTGACCTTTGATGAGCAAGTTCTTATGGCAAAAAAGCCCTTTGGAGATTGAACAAAAGCATTTTGCGCAACTGCCTATGAAAACTGCAAAGCCAAAATTTTCCCTAAGAGGATTTTAAAATATGTCTACTAGACCTGAAAGTGACCATCAACTTAAAGAGAACATGACAAAATTTTAACCAGATGGCTTTATAAAAATGAGTGGTTTTCTAATAATGTAAATGTACATTTCAATGAAAATGTCATAAACAAGACTCTAGAAAGATAAATTTATAGGAAAAATTAAAGTAGACAAAACTAAACTGATTAGCGTGATGGACATCCTGCTGAATGAGTACCAAAGATACCGGATTATTGGCAAGATACCATCTAAGGTCAGAATGAAAAGACATAAAATAGTTAACGTTGATCAGTTAAGTCTTTGAATAATATATATAACATGAAAAATAATTTTACAAGAATGTGATGCAAATACACAGGATGTTCAACTCTCTCTCTAATGCAGATGCTGCAATTAGTTCACAGTGACTGAGTCTGAGAACTTATTCAATTTTCTAAATTTATCTAATTACATATGGTGCTGGTAAAAAGAGGGTTACAAGCAATAGAAATGAGAAAATGAGTTGCAAATAGCAATTTTTCCTCAGAAACACATTAAATTTCTCTAGCTACTTTAAAAAAGCTAAAGAATAAAATAACTTAACTTAGGCAAATAATCCAAAAACTTGTTACTCCCCTAAACAAATAAAAACTCCAAAACATATTTAACATTGTTTGAGAAACATTTTTGCTTAATTCAAGAATAAACTTTTATGTGATGCTTAGACATAAAAGAAAGGAATTTTCCTGTTAAAAAGATCCTTTAATAGTTAATTAAGTACATACAGTATTTTTTCTTTGAGAGCAAGGAAGCAAAAGGGTGAAGATATTATTTTGTAATAATCACAAGATAAGAAATAGAAAATCTTTACACAGTTCCAATGAAGGAGTTCTGCGATCCCAGTATAATCCAAATACAAACAACCTCAGATATGGGTGCGGGAACTGGGGAGCCCCCATATGTAGCTAAGTATACATAGCACTAGCCTGTCTGTGTATGCACAAAATGACCAGGGGACGCTCAGAGCTTCGAGAAGACAGAATGAGTCCGAAGGGACATGTCTGTAACAGACAGTTCTTATTTTCTGTGCCTGTTTCAAGTACCTAGTGATCTATTTTAGGGAAACTATATTATTACATTAAAAATAAACATGAGTGATCAATGTTCTAGCTGCTCTTAAATGTGTTAGAATAAAGTGATAGGCGTAGCTGAAAAACTGACGGTATTATTAAGTCACCTTTTTCTATGTCAAACTACAGTATTGCTTAATTATGGGAAGAGACAGAGGCAGGACTAACTCACAGGAAGCTCACCTATTTTTGTCCCAAAGTAGAGCGAATTTGGTTTCAAATTAGGAAGACGAAGCTCTTTATCAAACTCTATATTTTGATGTTCTAAATGGTGAGGTAGAAAAATCCTTTTTTCTTTTTAAAAATGGTAATTCCAAGAGGGAAGCGTATATATGTTTTATTCTCTGTATGTCAACTCAAAGTTTGTAGTCAATTAACGATTAATGGTTCAAATCATATTAACAGAAAAGATGATTCCTAATATCCATATAATAGGAGCCAAAATGAGTACTTCATATACTTTAGTATTCTATTTCTGGGGAAAAAAATGGTATTTTGTTCTTTCATATTTCAGTGATTCTTAAAATACACCCAGGAAGCCAAACTGATGCTTAGGTATCCGTTTGTCTTTGATACTCACTGTATCTGAATCCTCCAACACTGTCTGAGGAAACCCCAACATATTTGTCTTTGTTCTTCTTTGCTTTTTTTCGCTCTTCACGAAGCCTGTCGTCATCCTGGGCAAATTCAACCAATTCTTTCACCTTCTGGCGAATATTTATACCTTGATCCTTGCCATGCTCATCTGTGAGGATGGTGAGGGAGAAACAAAACCTTAAGAATTCAGTTAATAAGTATCAAACCCTTTAACACAAAAAACAGACATGAAAATTTCAATATAAAAAACCAACTTTAATATTTAAAAATTTTAAAAAGAGAAAATGCTACTAAATTTTGTCATTTTCTCATCAGCAAATTCTAAGTCTTGAGATTCATTTCTGGCTTGTAAGAGCACGTAAAGATAAATCAACAAGGACCACAGATATTGGTGCTATGCAAGACCAATGAAAGATCTACTAAAAAGCATTACTAATGATGACCATACAAAAAAGACTTTTATCCATAAATGTTTTCTTTTCCTACAGTATTTTAACAACAACAACAACAACAACAAAATCCACTTTACTATTTTAATGACTAAAATGCACCCAAACGCTTTGGTTTCCCCAATACAAGTTTGGAAACACTAATTACCAGGATTTAGTGTAGCTGAAAAACTGAATTTTTAAAGTGCTTTCAACTGGGGTACACTACAAAATGAAATGTGGTTTATTCTGTATCCTCGTTCACATTCAAAACACACTCTGGCCTTGCTGCCTTTGCACAGTAAATATTATTTGGTGGGAGGAAAAAAAAACCCAGCTTCAAACAGATGTGTGTGTTTTGGAGCTCTAACCTTTTCTTCCCATATGATTAAAGCTATTCCTTTATGGACACCACAGGGGACCAGTCTCCAGTGCATATTTTAATATAAACCCGAACACTCATGTTGTGTTGGTTCTGTTGTTATTAGCCAGTCTTCTCTGCAAGTTCTTGTCTTCACTAATTAATACTCTAGGGCCCCACGTCTTGGATTCTGCACTCGTCACACAACCAGCAATAGTCACATTCTAATTAGAGTGGAGAAGCTTCTAAGCTGGTTCAGGTGACTGACAACTCCAACTACTGTTTTAATTTGCTTATAAGGTTTTTCTATTGCTCACCTACAAAGTGGTAATTTTCCAGGGATCGCAAATCATAAATGTGTTCTCTGGCACTTGTAACCACACGCTCTGATCCATTCCTTATGAGGTAAGCTAGAAGCAGCAATGACTGTGAAAATACAAAGCACCAAATGATTTAACAAAATAAATTCTGGTAGAGCTTTGGTAAATGGTTAAAAAAATAATTCCGACATTAGCAAATAAATAATCTTTGTGGGGGCAGGGGAGAGGCAGGGAGAGTCTCTTTACCTTATATTGGACTTTAAATATATAGTCTAAAACTTGTATTACAATTTGAAATTCCTCTTATAATCAAGCATAGTAAATAATTAGAAACTGTCCACTGGACACCATGTGTCAAGAGATTTAAAAAAATAGTTCTGATGTCAAATACCTGAACGTATGATACAAAAGAACATTAAGCTTTTAGAAAGCTGGCTCAGTTTTCACTTTTCATTTGGGCAGTATGGAACTGCAAATTGTTAGAAACATCAGTTTAAACAGAACAATTACTTGGTAATTATATGATCCCATAGCATTTTCCCCAGATAAAATTAAATTTGGAAGGATGGAACTTTTGTTTCAAAAACTAGCTGCCAACAAATAGGAGAAAAAAAAACATTTAAGGGGTTTCTTTTTGGGGTGATGAAAACATTCTGGTATTGAGTAGGGGTGACTGACATACACCTTTGTGAATACTAAAACCCACTGAATTAATGCATTTTGAACTTACCTTTGCTTGGAACAAATCTCACATAAAGAAATACTATTTCATCACAAATATTATACAAGGTAAGGGAATGACAGTGAATGTTTTCAGAAACAACATCAAAACCACCGAAATAAATATGGCATTGCTCTTCAATCCTGAAAGCTAAAATGCTGCTTTCAAAGTTTCAAATATAAATATTATATGCCATTTTGAAAGCACAGAAAAACTTATTCCGATAGCAAGAAAATGCAGTGGGTTTGGAAAATAGAGGACTACCTTGCTTTAGAATTCTACATTATATGATGAAATCAGAACTAAATAAAAAGAATCTGGTAAAAAAGTACATATTTGTGAATTCAAAATGTTAGAATTTTAATATGTTTTAGAATCTCTAATTATGTTTTAAAGTAACAATTTTGGTGCAGTGGTGTTAATACTATTATAAATTAAGCAAATTTTTATGTAGAGATGAGAAAACATATTAGACTGTGGTTTTCATTTTAATTACTCATACACTAAATATGCATCCAACTGTAGATTCATTACTTTTGATAGGCACAAATATATTTTTAGAAGGAAAATTTTTAACAATAAAATTAAAATATTTAGAAGTATTATTTATATTAATTTTAAACATTTTAGATTCAGAATAGTTGTTTATAGTGACTAGAAAACAGAACACAAATAGCAAATCTACTTCTTCCATCTGTTTAAGAATATTCTATTCTGGGATTTAATGATCTTCATAACCACTTATGCATGTATACCTTAAAATTTTAAGCATCTGTTTTCAACATGTCAAATAATAAAAACTGATGACCATTACCTTATAAACTCTTCTCCAATTTTTTTTGTTGTCTTTTAACATTCGTGACCAAAGCATGTTCATAAGTTCGGGAAATTGTTCATACATAAATGTAGCCCTGAAAAAAGAGTAATTTTCCTCAAGACTCTGCAATACATTAATTTGGACAGTAGATGGCATGCTTGTTCTAAGTTACTGTGTTTTCCCAAAGCGCTTAAAAAATATAAGCTTAATTTAAAAAATTTAGATATGCTTTCATAAAAATATTTTTCTCATAGTCTGTAAAATCTAGCACATGTATAAACCCCACTAATTAATATCATCTTTTACAAGCCCTTTATTTAACAGGATAGTGGTTGAGATGCTCATCAGAAAAAAATTTCCTAACTTTATTTCATTATTTTATACACATTTGTCAAAATTTTATGATAAGGTACACGAATCTCTAAACTTCACTGAAAAATAGTTTTACTTCTTTGAGCTAATTTTTAAGGGGAAATGGACTGTGCATAGAACTTCCTCCACTGATATTGGAATGATTATATAGAATTTCCGTCTGGCAGCTAAACTATTTAAAACTGAAAGCAAATTTCATATTTCTATGTAAAGATAGTTGGATTCTTTCTGCACTGCTGAGTCAAATTATCACTTACTTGGCAATCTCTCCCATGAGTTGCCCAGAAGGTCCCCAAGGATCGTCATTCGTTGCTTCTCGAACCTTAGACTCGATCTCTGAATAATTCATAACCACATTGGTGCTGCAGAGAAAAAAAACGCACGCACATACACACAAAGATTAGCATCAAAACTGAGAAACACATGAAAACTTAATAATGACACTACTGGGTGTCCTAATGAGATACCTCTACAGGGTGGGAAAGAAAACATCTTTTGTGCATAAGCTACTTCGAGGATACTATACAGCACTTTAAGAAAATTTTACTAACCCATTAGCCTTACAGAAAACAGATGAGAGACTGATTACATTAGAGCTGGCCTAAGTCCAGCAAAAAATGGCTTTGGGTCAAATTAAAAAGGAAACTGAACACACTAGAGTCTATTATAAAACTAAGTTGTCAGTTTCCTGACCAGATCTAGCTTACATGCACTCTTGTTTCCTTACAGAATTTCTGTAAATTAATCAACAAAATTATATAAGAGCTAAACATTATTTATATTGCATTTTTAAAAAGCAATGACAAACCAAAGGTAACATTAAAAATGTTTAGAATCACTATGAACATTTAAACTGTAACCCCTTGGTCTCATTTCACTTATTATATCATATAGATTTTCTGTGTCACTAGTCACCATAACCCTCACTCTTGATGGCTACATAATATTCCATCAGGAGTCTATATAACATCTTTAACTTTCACGTAAGACTTCAGCAGTGGTCAAGAACATGGGTTCTAGGAATCAGAAAGATCTGACTTCAATTACTTTGTGACTTTTAGCAAAATTATTCTAATTGTCTTCATTTTGGTTTCCTCAAATGCAAAATGGGACTAAGAAAGAATACTACCTAAAAGGGTAGCATCTCAAATGATATCTATTAGTAGGACAATGTCTCACACACAGAAATTGCTCAATACAGGCCAGCTGTCATTATTATTATGACAGATAATAATCACCTATTAGGAGGACTTAAAAATACTAAGTCATACTTTTATAAGAAAGAACTTTGAAAAGAGTCCCTTAAGATAAAAGATAGCAAAATGTTTGGTTATTAAAAGAATTTTCATACTCATATGGATTTAAGAATTCAAAGTCATTCTGAACAAGAAATACTATGAAAATGTGACAAACTATACTAGTATCCATTTGACATCTAAAGCTCCAATTATTACTGTTATATATATATATATATATATAACTGTTGTTATAATAGATGGCTATGAATACGATCATTCAAATCTTTCACTTAAAATCAAGCCTTAGATGTAGAGAAAAATTAGAATTTGGTAACAATTACTTCCATACATCCCACTCTTGCTGTATGGTTTTTTAGTTATCAAAAAGTTCTATTTTTTAAAGGAAGGAAGGTATGGATATAATTTGTATTCAAATCTATTTTTCAAATATAAGGAAATATAAATTTCAAATTCATTGCAAACCTTTCCCTTTCTTTACTTAAAAAAAAGACTAAGAAATGGTTTGGGGTCAAATTTGAAAGGGACCATTACACATATATGACTTGCCAAATCACAGAATTAATCTGGCTTCTAGATTTACATTCAGAATACTGTTCTACTAAAGAAGGATAGTGAAATCCTATTACTTTCTTTCAAATCTTGGAGAAAGCTGCCTCCTAAAACATCAACTAGTTCGATAACCTAAGTACAAATTATTTCCCTGGGACATAATTTCCAATGCCTTAACAATTGAGATAATTAATGAATGAATTTTCCTAAAAAAACAGTAATGATCCTCTTGACAATTTTATGTATAAATACAAAAGAGTAACATTTTTTTCTATTTTTTTCAACAATGGAAACAAAATAAAATCAAGGCAGTCAATGACAGATTTGCAATTTAAGTTGCCATAAAATGATGGATTTCAAAATGCTTTTGTTTATCCTAGTGGCTGAAGAATGCGTGGCTTAGGCAGTTGTAAGTGTCAACATGCAGCTGTGGGAATGAACAACAGCAATTAGGATTATAATTCACCCAAGCATTTCATTAGCAAGAATGCACTTAAAATCTGTTTGCATTGTTTAATTTCTAGAGAACAAGATGAAAGGAGTTAATCTCTAGTCCATGCACATGAAATATTTTTACTAGAGCCTTCATAAATGCTGTAGCTTTCAGAACACTACTTTCCTTGTTCAAGCTACAAAAGCCCATGGGTCAAATGAGAAAGGTCCTGTTTCTCTAACCCTTCACAAGATTCTTAGCTGAAGGCTTGTGTGTTTGAGTGCTGTGTGTTTACAGGAGGAGGTGGCAGACAGCCAATAATTTAAGAATCTCCTTATTTCCTTGGTTGAAAAACAGTGGGAACTATGTAAAATGACAACTTACTATTAAAACATACTTACAATATAGTTACAAAGTATACAAAGTACATTCACAAAACAATGTGTCAACAATAACAAAATATAAATAAAGTTAGAACACTTCCATGAAGAGAATCACAGGCTCTATTTTAAAGCTATTTTCCAGTGAAGCTATTAACTTTCAGAAACTGCAAAAAACTCTGAAGATGAGATCCGATGGCTATAAAGAATTCCAAAATAAGGTATTTTTAAGCTGTACCTAATTCAGAAACAAATATAAACTAAAACAAAACAACACACCACTGTATAGTTTGGCCTTACTCCAGGTCATTTAAAAATAACTATTTCTAAAAAGGTAGAAATGGCATTTTGATCCTTCCTTTCCCATGTTTTTAGCTGCCCTCAATCCACACTCTACCCATAATTCCAGTGACCTTTTTTAAAAAGGAAAATAACCTCTTCCCTCCCCCCCCCACAAAAAATAGTTAAAAAGAAATTACATCCAGATGTGAAAGGAAAAATAGCTAGTTTAATTCTTAAAACTTCCTATGATTGACAAAAATGTGTTAAGAATGGATAAATCAGACACTAGATGGGGCTCTCTCAACAGTTTTTTTTAAACACAAAATTCAGACAAAGGTCTGGGATGTGTTCTGCAAACAAAATTATAGGAAATTACCACAAAATAACCAAAGACTGAAGAATATTAAGAATCTGCTCATGTTCTGAAGATTTTGGTTTAAAGCAATAGTGAACCATGGCTTTTTTCAAGGATAAAATCCACAACTGAAACCATGATTGTTTGCATCAGTCAAGACTTCCCTAGGTCTACAGTCATTTTCATGCGTTCACAATTGCTCCTCACAACACCCCAATAGGCACGACAGGACTAAGGGAGATCCAGTGAGCGTACTTAACTCTGGACAACCCAGCACCACTCACTCATGATCTTTAATGGCTAAAAGTTACTGCCCTCAACTTCTGTACACATAATTCTGTGGCTGTGTTCACACAGCCAATGTTCAATTATTCAAGGGTTGATTATCAATTTGTAAACTATTAGTGTTCATTTGGCTCTCTTCTTTATTCCTCATTTTCTGTTTATTGCATTGCTCACTACTGATAAAATATCAAGTTATTTTACTTAACAGGTTGGGTACAGGTTTTAGAGGCAAGATTGGTTGAAAGTAAAAGCTAACATGGGGCTTTTTCTTATAGATGGTCAATGCTTCTTCTAATCTGCATTAAGAATAATCAGTAAAATAACTGACAAGAAAAAATTTGAATAGTTCTTATTGATATATTTTCCTGTCAAAAGTTCAAGAATATGCTTTGTTAAAACAAAACTATATACCAAGAGAAAAGGTAAAGCTTAGGTATAATTCAGTCCTAACTATCAGCAAAGGAATAAGGAAACTGAAACAGACTGATGTAGTAAGAAGTAGTTTTCCCCAGCTTGTCCTTTTAATTTTACTTCCTTTAAAAAAAAGAGTCATATTTTTCATGTTTTCTTCTTTTTGTTTTAAACTTACCATAAAGCCTTCATTCACTGAGATCAAGAAAATATTTAGCAGTATTTTCTTAGACCTTTAAATTTGTGTTTTACGGTATGCATGCACACATACATCCATACTTACAGAGTCCCATTAAGCAAGAGACAGAGACAAAACATTCAAAGTAATGGTTTTAAATAATAGTATTTTTTCTTTATACTTCCTTGTATTTTCTGAATTTCCTCCCATGAAATGTAACCAAGGGAAACTATTAAATGCCATTAAAAATAGAAATCAAGTACAGTATCATCATTAGCAACTTTAACTTCATCATCAAATAAGCATCATGGTAGCCCACATAAGTATTATTTGTACTTCCAACGTCTTTTAATCAGGCTAATAAGTGCAGCAAACTAGTAACTAAAGTATATGTATACATACTAAAATATGCATACCAAGTGCTATATGTGTAAAACTACAGGGAACAATTTAAGTACCTAATATTACCTTAAAAAAGAGTTTTTAAGAAACTCTTTAAGAATGATTCCTAAACGTTAAAACTTACACTAAAAACTCACCTCTTAATCTCAATGCCACAAAGATTTCAGAAGATACTTTTATGACACAGGTAAAACTATTATCCTTCCTTTAAAGTATGAATTTTTAAATAACTTTTAAAAATAATAAAACACCCATAAAATAAACCCTAAAACAAAGTTTTCTCAGGTAACAAGTTCCTTTTTTTAATGCTTGTTTCTTTTTCTTTTTTTAAGCTTCTGGTCAAAGCATTAGGAAAATAGTTTTAAGAATACTTGCTCTAACAGTTTATAATAGACCACTGGATATTCAGTTTTCATCAGGGGACCACCTTTACCACATTACCCTTATTTGCAAGCTGAGCATTTTATAGGTTCAGCACTCATTTTAAAACCAAGTACGTGGTATTACAATCCTGTGAACAGAATCATATTATGATCAACAACCAAGAAGTCTCCTGCTTCTAAATTCAACAAATACATAACTTTCATTGTTAGCAGAAAATCTGAGCCAGTATAGAAATGGTGTGGGGAGGTGGAAAAACTGATTCATCTACTTGGCTGGATATTTGCTACCAATTGAAAGAAAAAAGTATTTTTTTTTTTTTTTGGTCTGAAAGTATAACACAAAGCAAGAAAAATGTCTCTTTTTAAAATTTTTTAATGTTTATTTTTGAGAGAGGGAGACAAACAGTGTGAGCAGGGTAAAGGCAGACAGACAGAGAGGGTGACACAGAATCTGAAGCAGGCTGTAGGCTCCAAGCTCTGAGCTGTTACCACAGAGCCCAATGTGGGGCTCGAACTCATGAACCGTGAGATCATGACCTTAGCCGAAGTCAGATGCTTAAAAGACTGAGCCACCCAGGTGCCCCAAAAAATGTGCTAACAAAAGCAATGGTTCAGTAGAATTAATAACTGCTAAAGCAAATTATCATATTTGATTATATAGTATCTTAGTTATAAAACAGCTACAGTACTAATATAAGGAATAAACTATAGTGCTCCCTCCAAACCAGAAGAAAACTAATATAATAATATAATAAATATTGTAAATATTGTAAAGTACAGAAGAAACAAATACAACAAACTGGCCACTTTCTCTCTAGTGCTGCCATGCTGTCATTAGCAGCAGCGGCCCCGTCTACCAAATAGAAAGAAAATGAGTGAGCAGAGAGGAAAAATATATTTAATAGCAACTCGCTGGCAGAGCAGTTAAATAAACTCACTCGTATCATTACATGACTAGCAAGCAAGTGATGTTCAAACTCTGCTGGGTTTTCTAATTGCAAAGTCCATGATCTATTACACAATGCCCTAAAATCAGAGAACTAGTAATATCATCTTACCTAAAAATAAAAGGTTACTAGTTAATAAATTAAGATGACATCACAAACTGTGCTACTAAAAAGAAATGCTGAATTAATCTTTAAAGAAATATATTCCCAGTCATGGAAATTACGGTTTCTTTGGTTTTACTAAGTATTAAATAGCGAACTATCCAACTGGAAAGGAGGAAACCAATGTACTCCTCCCCGTCTTAAACATAAATACTCTTAAAAAAGGTAAAAAAAAAATAGTTTGAGAAGGGAAAGACTGAAATTGAAGACATCTAACATCTCAGGCTCTCTTATCCATTATTCTGCAGTAACAAGATTTCAGAACCTGGTTATTTAAAAACTATGTACCTTATTTCGATCTATTTATGTCATAAATACGTGGGATGCTCATGTGCATATTATTTACGACTTCACCTATTTACACAAAGGACTATGCTAGCTTATGTACCTTCTGTTTTCCTCTTTACTTTTCAAGAGGGAACATTAAAGTACTAAACGCTGAAACAGGAGACTTTCTGTTTTTTAAAATAACCATCAGGAATTTGCACTGAAATACTATACTTTATGCTTTAGCTATCATAGTAAAAAAAAAATTAACACCAAATAAATATTAAAGAACAGTTTACTGCCAGTTTTACTGAGGGAGGAGGGGACTTCACCATAGTTCTTTTTAAAGCTTCTACTTTTAGAATAATTCTGGATACTCAAAGATCAAGTTAGATACTATAACTGGATACCTAAAACATTTTAAAAACACAGTACAGACAGAAAAATGCTAAAGTCCAAACACAAGCTGCCTGCTTACAACATGAAAACCACTTAAAATGTATTAATGTTCAAAAACCCCACTTCAATTGTTCCTTCCCCACATGATATGACAATAGAAAAGCACCTCTAGCTGATGTATTTCTAATTGAAATTCTAATTGTTTTAAGATGTAAGAAAATTAAGGTCTATCTACTCTTTTCTAAGCTGAAAGCTATTCTTCCATCATACTACTACCAAATTCTTTGATCCATTCTGACTGATGTTGGCCTTCATTTTCAGTAATAGTATAGTCCAGTATAATCGTGGGGATGGAGATTTGGGAGTACAAAATTTAATCACTCTTGATGTTTTCCTATTACTAAACACTGTTGATTAACACGGCTCGATATTCTTGTACTCTTAACTCAAAACTTTAGACTGTGTTTGTACTATTTACAGATATACTAGAAAGATAAATTCTATAAAAAGTATGTTTTCAGTTTTTTATGGGGGACAATGGGGAATAAATTAAACACTGAACATATTCAGCAGGTAGAAATGACTAAGAATAAACCTCTAACATTCACGAATGATTAACAGAAATCTTTATCTTCAAAATTATGAAAAAAATGTTTGTACAGACTCCTGACAATCTTCCAGATTCGATCAAGAGTTTAAAGTATCCTGTACTTATTTTATGTCCCCAACACAGGGTAATATTTAGATTCATCAAGTTTTCTTTCTTAGATAGGAAAGTTATGCACAGCAGAACACTTTTCATAATTTTTTTTAGTGATTCTGTATGATAATTTGATTGTGTCATTAATCCAAGGTACTACCAAACCCAATGTGTTCTTCTCTAAATACACTTTATAAAGCTACCATTTTCTGTTAATCATCATTTTCTCAGGCTCTGCCACATTCACTACCAGTACTAGAGGTTGGCTTTCTTGATTTGTTGTTCACAAAGAAATTAAGTTACAACAGCCCCAGAGCTGTAACATAACAAAGCGGAGCTGCCCAGTGGATGCCAGTGAATGGCTTAGCTAAGTGACTTGTCCTCACAGATGCAAATCAGATTTAGATCGTAATAAAATTATATATGATTTCCTGTTAACAAATCTGTATCTGTTTTACAAAGTCAAAACTAAACAGAGAAATCTATTAAGAATCTACTACATTTAAGAAAGGAGGATGGTTACACAGTAGGAAATGTAATGCAAAAAATATTTATCTAAGAACTTTTATCAGTGACTGACATTAACCGATTTATCACATATTTGCTCTTCTAATCTCTAAACATACCCATTACAGATTATTAGTACTCCAAATGATATCATTATCTAAAGATTTCAAGCTTAAAAACTAGCATTCCAAATCCATACAATTTCAAATTGTACATTAAATAAATAGTTGGTCCCTTGCTTATGGAAGAGTTTACCTAACATTCCAGGAGAATTTCTAATATTGATTCAATATCAGTTCCGTGAGCCCAAACTAACAACCTACATCTAAAATTTCTGAGATCTCTAACAAATGATATGTTCATCACTTAAGTATAAAGTTGTTCTAAAATGTAACTAGCAGAAGTAATGTCTTAGAAACTTTTTTCAAAAAAAAAACAACGCACAGAAAATCATTAATTTACAGTTTACGGAGAATTCAAGGTCAGGAAAACTTACATAAAATGAGTAAGGCTTAAAGAAGTCAATACTCCGAATTTAGTTTCTCAGGGCAAACTGAGATTAGACATACCAGATTAGAATGTATACGTAAATTGATCACTAAAAGATAAAAACTTGAAGCAATGACTAAAATACCTTTTTATCTAAAAGGTCATTAAATGTTTATAGTCCAACATAAAGTCTTCAGGGAAACATTAGAAGCCACACATAATTATTCCAATGCCTCAAAAAATTTAGGAATTGATCCAAAACAAAAAATACTTAAACCAGGATGGTAGTTGGATTTCTGCCCCTCAAAGTCTGTCATTTAATTCTTTTTTCCAAAAGTTACTGACTGATCACTATTAAGTGTGATTTAAACTGGCAATTTTTCAAGGAAATAGCTTAGTAATTTATGTAACAGATGTGCAAAAAAAATTACATGAATAAGCCAAGAAAAACATCCTGATGTCCACAACTAACTTATGACCTGTGGGAGGAAGAAACTATAAAACTATTTCCCTTTCCTTACAACTTCAGTGGTTACTAATATGAAATAAAATAACCTGTTTGATAGCAACCCATTTTCAAACATTTAAAACGGGCCCTGACTCCAGGAACTGTTCCAAACACAAGGCCACCCTAAAGGAAAATACTGCAAATTTATGTATTTTCATAATCTGCTTCATCTTTTATGGCTATTTTGTAGGAAAGCAAAGTAATATGTACATTAACTGACCAATAATTAGAGATGAATAGAGTATGAATTTTGTTGTGGATTCCTGGACAAATCAACCACTCTGTGTCTCAAGTTTCCTCATCTGAAAGACAGTTCCAATGTGTAACAGAGATTAAATGAAATGGTAAGTGTACTATTTAGCACACATGGTTATTTTTCTGCCAGTATTTATTATTTTTAGTTTGAAGATATTCTTTACATGGCCCCTTAGAGTACACTGGCATAATTCTTATTACTTACTCACATTTCATTCATTGTTGCAGAACTTCATAGTCATGGTAACTAGCAGCCCATCTGACTCACAGTGTAGATGTTAAAATGAAGATTTTGAGGACATATGTATATAGGCAAGGTAAAAAACAACAACAACAACAAAAACTCTATTATTAAGTGGCCAAAGAGCAGGAAATGAGTATTACTAAGAGATTAGTAACACTAATAATACAATATAATAATACTAATAATATAGTATTACAATAGTAATACTATTAATATAAGCCCTGGGAGAGAACAGCTGCTATTTTATGCTTAATAGAGTTTTTATTTTGAAGTTTACTCTCCTTATTAATCTTGAGGTACGGTTTTATTTTACATAAAGTAGTAATTTCTCCTTTAGTGGTAACCTGATATCATTTGATGAAATAAATAAAAAGTCCGTTTTTTTTTGGGTTCACTAAACTCATTGACATCTGCTGATGGAGTTGCACATCCCAAAGCAAAATTATACCAAAAATGAAGACTTTTAAGCTATTATAATAAGAAGGGAAATTATCTAGCATTATCAGAAACTGCGGAATTCTAAGCTTTCAAAATGCCAAAAATAAGGTCACATAATCCACTCCACGAGGTGGCTGGCTGATGAAAGCATTTTAGAAGGGCCACAATACCTGGTTTCTATATCCTGTTTCCTCTGCAAGAGCACAAATCATTAAACAAAGAAACGTCTGGATGTCCATGGATCTTGATGATTTATGTAGAAACCCTTCTACTCTCCCTCTAGCACCGGTGCTGCTGCTACCGTGAGCTGGGCAAGCAACATATGACAAGCTTAAAAAAAGCTGTCCAAACCACTGGCTAGTCCCATGATGCTAAGAGTTATTTATTTTCCAGGGAAATATTCTGGTGCCAGTAAGACTTGGGGAAGGGATGTTCTATGGCTGGCAAAAGAAAAGAAGGTATTTATTATGTGGTTCAGGAAAGCAGGATAAAAAGTTGTTTCTAAAATGTGGCAGCAATGGTACCTGGAACAATATAGCAATGAAACAGTCAGAGGCTACAAATTCTTTTCCTTTCACTGCCATAGAAAAACAGCTCCCACAACACAAATCGGATGAACATTAACCACTATCAACTATATAAAAACACATGTGCATGTGGACAAAACCTAGAAGGAAAAAAAAATATGAAAAACAGCATGTGTGAGTGGGGACATATTTGTTTAAAATTTTATTTATACAATGAAAAAAATCAATCACTTTCTTTTAAAGAAGAGAAAAACAGCATTTGCGTATAAAACTTTTCTTCACTTGTTAGGGCAGTATCCCATGGCTGAGCTGATTTACTTCTGCCGAGGATCAGTTTCCACTCCACTGGCTCAGCAGCCTCTTTATGTTGTATCAGTGCCCTGTGCACACAGAGAAAAGCTTTCTGAAGACAGCTTTGATGGAGGCCCAGAGGTAAGGGTGTCAGGCTGCCCTCTCCTCGTGGCTAGCTGCACAACAGTGCTGGAGACAATTCCATAGGAATGCCAGCCCCAACCCAAATCTATTTTCTACTTCCTGCTGATTTTTTCCTTTTTATCATCTATCTCTGCAACTTATAAGATTTCCATTTTTATTTTCTTCTAAAGCAATACTCTAGTATTTTGTGAAACATGGTAATATTTGGGAGATGTTATGTAAAACTAAGACAATTTTATTACTACAGCACTTCTCAGAGACTATATTCTAACATGCTTTGAGAGTCTCAAAGAGGGGACTATATTAAACATTGCTAAAATTTGGGTGATAAACATACCTTTTCCCTGGAGCATTTTCTAAGTGTTCCAAAAAACTCACTTTGGTGTTTTTACACTATTTTTAAAAACTGCCCTTCATACCAGACTCCCAAAAATGTCTATACCTTTCATACTCCCATTCTTGTATTTTGTATCTGTTATTTCTTATTCTTTTTTAATGGATAGCTTTTCCTTTAACTTTTTATGTGTTTAAATTCTTATCTTGATGGCTGGCCTTTTATCTTGCTTTACATCTCATTTATTTTTAACCTATTTTTCAAAAAAAGTCTTGATTGATCTTTACTGTTGATTTCAGTTTCCTATCTTGTTTATTTTAAGTCTGATCAGTTTTATTTCTTGGGCCCTTTTTTTCCACTGAGTTTTTAAAAACTTATAAAATTTATTCCAATCTCTACAAAGTTCCCTATTTTTAACTTTAAGCTTTAAGTTCTCAATCCTCATTTAATAACATCTTTCCTTTTTTCTTGCATGCTTTACTTATTTTACATTTTATAACGTATCACTCACTGAACAGAAACAGGACAAGGAACTCAAGAAAAGAGAGGAATTGCCTCTTCTCATAGCCCCTTACTCTCACATTGTCTGCTGCTGTTCTGCCCCCCCTCCCCCATGTAAGGGTAACATTTTTCACAAAGATCAATGAAACACCTATGTGAGATACTCAAGAAGAGATTAGCTTTATCAAGTCTCAAAGGTGATTAAATTTTTCTTCTTTCAGATTAGAGCTGCTTTTTAACAATAAAATGTTAGTTTTCATGTATTTGAGAAGGAGCAACATTAAGGCAGCTTCACAGTTTCTCACCCTGTAACATGATCTGCAGGGCACATCGTAAGGCCAGGTAGACTGCATGCAGGTGCTAGGTGTTTGCAGTCATCGTTGGGACCCTTTTCCCTCAGTGCCTACTTCCCATTAATTTCTAAGACCTATTTGTGCTGTATTAAAAATACAAAGCACTCATCTCTAGCCTAGGCTCCAACAATAGCCATTTAACAATGCCTCCATTTGGGGTGTATTCTTCCTTCATTCATCCTTCAAACCATGACCAGATTCAGCTTCCTAATATTTACCATTGGCCATGTGGTCCACCACAAATTTATCACCACCTTCCCTAAGTATTTTCCTCTTTGTGTTATCAGTGGACAGTACCATCCAGAGTTACGGCTTCAACATTATAATTCATTACTTCCCTCCCCTCCTATCCAGCATCAAATCACTTCCTGGCCTTTTCTACTCTGGTTCCTAAGCGTCTCTAATATGTCCATCTACTTCTCCCTACCCACAGTGCCACTGCCACTACCTTAAGGCAGGGTCACAGCCATTTCCCACCCAGATTATTGCCAACAATCTTCTAACTAGTGTCTCTGCTTCTCTATCTCCCACCAGACCAGAGCCAAAGTGAACTCCTGCTGAAATACAAATCTTATATAACTGAGCCCCCATTTTAAATCCAACAAAGCTTTCCTTATTACCTTCAAGATGGAAGTCCAAATTCCTTAACATGACAAAAAAGTCCTTTACATGAGGTGTCAGTTTATTCTTCCAGTCCCATCACCATCATTCTCACCTCAAGGCCTTTGCATTAACTGTTCCCTGTCTGTTAAGTCCTCAACCCACCCAGCCCAGTTCCTGGTCTTACTCCACCTTATCATCAGGGTTTAATTTAAATGCCACTTCCTCCACGAAATCTTCCTTTAACTCTGGGGATCTGCCTATATGCTGTTCATAGCACCCTGCTCTTTATCCTGAACTAAAACTAGAACTAGGGTAGTATAATACACACATTTGTTTCCTTCTCAGTCTCCTGTTCTGGACCGAAAACATCCAAAGGACACAAGTTGTCTCTAACTTTATTTCTTTTTAATTTTTTTTAAGTTAATTTATTTTGAGAAAGAGACAGTACAAGCAGGGGAGGGGCAGAGAGAAACAGACAGTATCCCAAGCAGGCCTGTGCTGTCAGCACAGAACCCAATGCGGGGCTTGATCTCACAAACGGCGAGATCATGATCTGAGCTAACTCAAGAGTCAGATACTTAATTTACCAAGCCATCCAGGTGCCCCTGTCTCTCACTTTAAAGATCCCCAGTGCCTATAAGAGGCTTGGTGATAGATGTTTAATAATATTTATTGAGTAATTGAACAAATAGCTTAAATACCCTCTTTCCTTCGACTCAAAAAGTTCTGGTGATCAGGACCTCCTGATCTAGCCTCAGTATACCTGCCTAGCCTTTCTTCCCACTGCTTCTGTTTCATTTCCTTTATGGGATAACTGAAATTTAAACATGCCCTTTCTTACCTCAGTAACTGTTTACTTCCAGAATTATCTTTCAGTAAAACTCAAACCTAGTTTTTAAAAAAGATGCAAAAGTAAAGTCCTCCTGATTCCTGCCCATAACCTCCCCTTCCTATGGTAAAATAAACATTATAACTTTTATGAATTATATTGTACCCTATATAATAGCTACGTATGAACGTACCTTAATTCCCCCTTAAAACACTGTAAGGTTTTGAAAAACAAGTACAGTTGATCCTCCTTATTTGAGGATTCTGTATTTGTGAATTTGCTCACTAAAATGTTTTTGTTAACACTAAAATCAATATTCACAACACTTTTATGGTCATTTGTGAATATGTACAGAGCAGTGAAAAATTTGAGTCATCTGTTGTGCACATTCCCAGGTGAGGTCAAAAAGGCGATGCTGTGCCCTGTTTTAGTTCTCCTGCCAGAAACAAGTGTCCGTTCCTTGGTCTATGCAATGGCATTATTCTTCACATCTTTGTGCTTTTTGTTGGTGATTTTGCTGTTTAATGACTGCCAAGCCTGGTGCTGAAAGTGTTGTCGACAGTTCCTATGTGTATGATGGCTGTAATGTGCCTCATAGAAAAAATACCTATGTCAGATAAGCTTTGTAACAGTGGTGTTGGCCCTGAGCTCAGTGTCACTGAATCAACAATATATGTATATGTATTAAGTGAGACACCTTCATACAGAAACAGACACAAAACATGGTTATGCACTGACTGGATGATGAAAATGTGACTAGAGGCCCACAGGAACTTATCCCAGGAACAGTGGTTCAGTATTTGCTAATTCAGTTTTTGTGGTGACTTTGTAGAACCTATGCACCTCAAATAACAAGAACTGACTATAGCATATATTACTGCATTTTTATTCCCCTCTTAGTACCTAACCATGAATGTCTCATATATAATGGGTATTTAATAACTGACCAGTGAATTCATAAATGAAATCTATCCTCTCTTGGTAACAGAGAGGGCGATGGAAGACAAAGAAACAGATTAACATATGAATAGAGGGGGCTAAAATAAACAATCTCTGACCAACAAATATACGAAGAGAATGACATGAGAAGTATCACGCTCACAAAAAAATTTTTAAGGGCTAGGTGGGGCACCTGGCTGTCTCAGTCAGTAGAGCTTACGAATGGATCTCAAGAGTCTTGAATTCAAGCCCCATGTTGGGTGTGGAGCCTACTTAAAAAAAAGAAAAAAAGAAAGAAAACCAAGGCTATCCTGGAATAATGTTGCAATTTCAGGTCCTCTGAAGGCATGGCCAGAAAGACTTGTTAATTTGCTATATCTCCTAAAATTAACTTCCTGACCCCTCGCAAAGACTTAAAACGTTATGACATGTTGGCAGAAGTATTCTGTGTCCACAGAAACGTGTAAAGCTAAAACACTGAAATCTTAGGCTAAAAAAATCCTTCAAAAACTTTAAATCTCTTACTTATACTCAGTGTCAACTACAGATTTGGGAGTCATCAAGGGTCTCCCTTCTACAGATGCTGTAGTTCTCATAAAAGCCGCCCTCGTTTTGCAAGGTGCCCTGTTAACTGAAACTTTTACATACTGGAACCATGTCTTCACTTTGCACAATCTGTTACTACAGATAAGCTGTGCAAAGGAGACTGCACAGCAGTAATTCCTGTGTATTCTTTTCAAAGTAAGGCAAATAGCAGAAGCAACTGAGCACATTTTATTGCTCAACATTGCGTTCCATGAGATGGCCTTATTTATTGGTTTTTAAACACTTACCTAACTCTATGGGCCAGTCAATGTCCTAAACTCTTTACAAACAATTCATCTGATCTATCAACTTTATGAGGCAGTTAACATTATTATTCCCATTTTACAGACGAGGAAACTGAGGCACAAAGAAGCTAAATACCTTGCTCAAGGCCATACAACTATTAAGTGGTATGCTTGGGATTTCAACGCAGGTAGTATGAATCCACATATTTCCGCTCAGAGGTTCAGAGATTCCGCTCCTAACCTCTTCCGTTATAGTCATAATTTTAACCACTGCCTCTTTCTACTTGTTCCCCTCTGATCCATTATCCACCTTGGCACCAAGAGTAGCTACATAAGTGGAATCATTTCACATTCTTCATTCTTGCTTATAAAATTTCTCACTGGCTTCTTTTTTTATACTTAAATCCAAATTCCATGCAATGGCCAAACATTCCCTGAAACTACCTTCTTCCATGTTTTTGCCATACTGTTCTCTTTCTCACCAGCTCTTTCTCCACTTTGCTTGTTCCGTAATATCTTCTCTCTGGAACACTCTTAACTTTAATCTCTGTACTACACTTTAAAATCTTTTAAGTATAAGATAAATGCCATGTCCTCAGAAAGTTCTCCTTCTCCAATCCTACTTAAAATAGTTCCATTCATCATTCTCCTACTTCAGCCCCTTTTCTTCATAACAATTAAAAAATGTAATTATTTTATTTACTTGTTTATCTATCCCCATCAAAACTTGTTTATAACTTTGAGTTTACACTTTGAGTATCTGAAGGAGTTCCAAATAATCAATAAATACTCATGGATAAACTAGGTCATCCTGTGGCTTCCTGCGATCCTTAGTACAACACCTCATTTTCTGTCATTTGGCCTTTGGCCATCTGACATGAGAAGCATGCCTCTAAGTTTCAGTCTTTTTATCAGAGATTATATAAACATTAAGAATATAACTCAATTCATTCACTAGAAGAGGATTACCATCATATATTCAAAAAAAGTTCTATCTGAAAAATGTTATCAGTCTAAAAGGAATGTGAATATGTTATTTTTAAATTACTCCTTACAAATTCCAACATGGCCAAAGGGATATTACCTATGTTGAAGTCAAACACCAGTGTTGGATCTCCACCAATTTTCTCAAACTCTTCTACTCTTAATGTGCAAATTACTTGTATCTGTTTTAATTGCTTAAAATTATGTAATTTTGCTGCTTAACACACACATTATACACAATTATTTTTCTAATTGTTGGAAAAAATGCCACTCTCAACATATAGCTAGTTTTTTCCAATGTAAGTCAAAAGGATTTCATATTTCAAATGAATCATGTATTTGGTTTGCAGGCAAAGTAAGCTTAAGTCTATACTTAAGATATACACCCTAAGATTATCTACAGAAAATTAATCCTTAATACTTATTTCTACAAATGTCACACAGACATTTTACACTTGTTTGCTAAATGAAGTGCTAACATCCAGCATTCTAATTAGAATAGTGCTGCCATAATTGAGACTTAAATTACTCAGTAATCAGCAGCTAGCATAAACAATTCAAAATCCAAACAAGAGTTATAAAACGAAAGAAGTATATGAATTACAGGTGGATGCCTGTAACAGGAAATATCACTGGAAGAATACATTCTATGGGAGCATTTTACTGACATAATCAGATTATCTACAATATATACACTTGTAAAGCACATGCTTTAATTTTTGTCTTTTCATACTTAAAATTGATTTATGGAAAGCAAATTACACTGCTGTAACTGGGAAAAGCAGGGAGAGAAGAGCAATTCTCTTGAAGTTTCACTATATGAAAACAAAACCTTAATTATCCAAAAGAAAATCACCACCACACTTCAAAAAAGCTTTGTCTCATGTGCCAACTCTTTGTACTATAGGTGTTTCTACATACTAAGAAATTCTAGCAACATCTTAATTATGACAAAAATCTCTCTATATAATCTACAATAGATTATTTAAAAAAAATAAAATAGATTATTTTAAAAATCTCTCTAATCTACAATAGATTATTTAAAAAAATTATTTTTAAAAAAATTATGACAAAAATCTCTCTATATAATCTACAATAGATTATTTTAAAAATCTGCCTCACCACTAAAAGTAATCAAAACCAAGGGTCCTTGGAGAAATGGTTGATTCCAGGCATGAAGTAGTAAAAGTACAGGATAAGGTTCAAACACCTTGTGCGAGAAAGTACTTAAAGAAAAAAAAATCAAAAGGACCTAAGCCAGCTTTACAAGGCTCCAGCTGACCAAATCTCTGACAATTTGAGTACTGAAATAAATGACAGTAGGGATTACAAGGCACTGAATACAATGAAAATCCACAAAGGAGGGATATAAGGAAGGAGGGGAGAAAAAATGAGAGCTCTTCCTTACTACAGTAAACTGATTTAAGTTGGTTGAAGGATGGACTGTGGGGAAGGTGGTCGAAGGGGGAGGAGTCACCATTTGTAACCATCACACTAAAGATTGGTTCAAGCAAGAAGCAAGAGTAGATGCTAAATCCAGGGTGGAGTTTGATAAGGAGAGATTTTAAAGTATCTCCCCACAGACGACTTATTAGTTGCAACAAGAAAAACATAACTACATGATAGAGAAACCAGACAACACCTTGACTAAGTGCTCAAAATTAAAAGAGCATACACACCTTGTTTTCCTCCTGAAAAGGTCACGTTATTACTTAATGTAATATCCCAGTTCAGAACACCTGAGGAAACATCAGGTAACCTTAAATTGAGGAATATTCTATAAAATAACTGGCCTATAATCTTCAAAAACATCAATATCATGAAAGGCAAAGAAAGGTTAAAGAACTCTTCATTAAAGGAGACTAAAGAGTCATGACAATTAAATACACGATTTTGGACAGAACTGTGCACTGTAATGAGACAAGTGACACAATTAGAATATGGACTACAAAGGGATAAAATTATTGTTTCAATGTTAAGTTTTCCAAATCTAATAGCCATACTATGGCTATGTAAGAGAATAGTCTTTGTTCTCAGGAAATGTGCACTGAAATCTTGAGGCAAAGGGAGCATGTAACCTACTTTTAAACAGATCAGAAAAGTATGTGAGTGAGTGAGTCTGTGTGCGTATGTATGTGTGTGTGTAGACAGAGGGGAAGAGGAACAAAAGAGAGAATGTCAAGCAAATATGGCAAAATCTTAAATATTGGTGAATCTGGATAAAGGATACATAGGTGTTTTCCTTACTATTGTTAAAATTTTAATTTCAGAATAGAAGTTTATTTAAAAATCTACCTAATTGCACAATATTGTGAATATACTTAAATGCTACTGAAGTCAGCATTTTAAAATGGTTAATGTTATGTGGCTCTTACCTCATTTTTTAAAAAATTTGTCTCTCTAGGTAACATACATAACTTGGAACGAAGTAAAACTTCATGAAAATGATTGGTCAGGCTTATTTCCTTTTCATTTTGAGCTATCATTTTCCTGATTCTACAATTTGGAGATGATTTATTTCAGTCTTGAACTAGGCAAAAACTAGCTTTCTCAAGTGCAATCAATTTTCCATTAAAGAGCTTAATCTTTTAAAGTGTTTTATGTTTATTTATTATTGAGACAGAAACCGAGCACGAGTGGGGAAGGGGCAGAGAGAGAGGGAGACACAGAATCTGAAGCAGGCTCCAGGCTCTAAGCTGTCACCACAGAGCCCAATGCAGGGCTCAAATCCACAAATCATGAGATCATGACCTGAGCCGAAGTCGGACACTTAACCGACTGAACCACCCAGGCGCCCCTAAAGCATCAAAGAGTTTCGATGCAGAGTGTCCGTGAATGCGTTTAGATACAAAATGTATTAAGTTTAATTGTTAGTGTTTATCAGAGTTAAAACACACAATGAAACTGAGGCTTACCTGATTTTTAGAATTAATATCATTTTATATTTAAGTTATACTAAAGGAACACTTAGTAATATAAGTTATACAAATTTTATCCATTAGGTACACCAAACACCACATCTCCTGCCCCAAACCATGTTAGCATGTCAAGCAGTCTTAAGTATTCATATGAGTAAAAAATCCTCACAGTTAAACATTTTACTCAACTAATAAATAGGACTGATCTCAATAAAACTCTTAGGACTGTTCTAATTCCAAAGTTTCCATGTATCACAGTAACCTATTACCATATTTAATGGGAAGTTAATAAAAGCTAGCAAAATGTTATATTTAGATACAATAGTGATAGAATATTCATGACTCTAAATAACTAGGACACCCATTCCCACTTACTAGAAAAACTTTTAGTCAAATATTTAGCATAAAATATTTATTTGAAAGTTTTGGAAATGCCAGTCATAACAAATTCAACTGTATATCCTGTGGTACACATTATTAATTCAAGTACAAGTTCCTCAAGTGCAATTTCTGATAAGTTTTAAAAGCCTAAGCTCCCAACACAATAAAATTGAAAAGCCTAATCTCTCAAGGTCTTTTTTTTTTTTAAAGTATGGAATATTATTCCTATTCAACAACCAAAACCACTCCTACTCTGTATTTAAAGAAGCTTTAGACTTGCATTGCTTTGTGTGTTAATGGTGAGACAATCTTTCCCTATTGATGAACAGTTGTTTAAAGCCTCTTACACAGGTTAGTTAGTAAATCAAAATATATTTTTTTTATAAAGAAAGGACAGTGTGATGTTTTTCTTTTTAAATATTTTTTTTATTTATTTTTGAGAGAGAGAGAGAGAGAGAGAGAGAGAGAGAGAGAGAGAGAGAGAGAGAGAGAGAGACAGCGTGAGCAGGGGAGGGTCAGAGAGAGGGAGACACAGATTCCGAAGATAGGCTCCAGGCTCTGAGCTAGCCATCAGCACAGAGCCTGACGCGAGGCTCAAACCCACGAACCGCGAGATCATGACCTGAGCCGAAGCCGGACGTTCAACCGACTGAGCCACCCAGGCGCCCCGATGTTTTTCTTGTTAGGAGCTATCATATGGTTTCACAAACAGATTAAAGATCCAAGATAATGAAAAATAAGTACAGTGTTAAGAATCTTATTTGTGTTCTAGTTTTTACAGGTATGGATAGAATAGCCACTAAAATAATTTTAATAGTAAAAATTTTACTGTTAAAGGGGTTTAAAAATTTATTAAATTTCTGCCAACTTTTAAATTTCTATTAATTAGAACTAATCTAAGGAAGGAATTGTTATTCTATTTAATTCTAATAAAACAGTCTTTGTTCATCTCTTTTAATTTTGGGTTATCCCTTTTTAAAGCTGTCTCACAATGACAAAACTAAATAAACAAAATGAAAGCAATAAACAAGAACATATTGAAAACCCAAAGGTAACATCTGCACAATACATTAACTCATTTAATTCTCTAACAGTCCTGGAAGGTTGACCTTCTCCTGTTTTATACAGCAGACGTGGACAACATCTCCTAAATATCATGTATCCCTTCAATATCCCTTTCACCCCTCATTTAAATATAAAAGTGAGGGGCACCTGGGTGACTCAGTCGGTTAAGCATCTGACTTCACCTCAGATCATGAACTCACAGTTCGTGGGTTTGGGCCCTGCGTCGGGCTCTGTGCTGACAACTCGGAGTCTGGAGCCTGCTTTGGATTCTGTGTCTCCCTCTCTCTCTGCCCCTCCCCTGCTCATTCTCTGTCTCTCTATGTCTCTCAAAAATAAACAAACATTAAAAAAATTTTTTTTAAATAAAATTGAAATCGAAAGAAATGTGCTCAATTTGGGCCTACTCAAGACCAATTATCTTTCAGAATATGTGGCACCCTACTTCTACTTAAAATACCTTATTAATAATTTTATTAAATGTATTACCTGACTCCTTCAGGAAAAAAATCTAAAAGGAAGTACCAAAATTAGTTGACCTTAAAAAAAAAAAAAAAAGCATGAAACCTTCCGAGAATGATAAATTGATGAGACATTCTGCACTGGGACAACATGTGAAAATTACATTTTTGTAGACACAAATGCTTGATATTTACAATGTGATTACATGACTAACAGATTTTTTTTATTTCTATCTGATTAAGTTCAGAAACAGTGCTAAATATCAAACACTAACCAAAAGTATGTAATCAAAAGTATGTAACTAAAAAAATCCTATCAACAATGCTAAAATGAGAAATCTGCACCCACCTTAACAGTGATAAGTTTGTAAAATTATCTCTATATGAAGTCAAACACTTTGACGTTTTGTGTAATATTTCATTTTTTTACCCTTGAGTGATTAAACATGCACTTCCAAATCCTGAAAACTAGATTCAACTTTTCTGATGTAAAGGAAATTACTTCCAGAACTTATCAAAATGTTGAAACCTTTATAATTTATTTCCTCTCAAGCTCTAAAAAACATCAAATATTTATACTTCAAATAACTTAAGTTGGACTAGTTGATTGGAATAGAAAGGGGACATCCTTTTGCAATGGAACATCTTCTCAGAGAGTATTCACTGATGTCACCCTATGCTCCGAACCATTTGGGAGCAGGTTCTTATCAGTGAGTCTATATCATCATTTGACCTGTTTCAGATTTTGCACTTCATGTTTGATACCTTATTCAGCCTCATCTTCCTTTCAGGAAAATACACTTTAACAAAAAAGGGGGGAGCACCTGTGTGGCTCAGTCGGTTAAGTGTCCAACTTCTGCTCAGGTCATGATCTCATGGTCTGTGAGTACGAGCCCCACATCGGGCTCCGTGCTGACAGCTTAGAGCCCGGAGCCTGCTCAGATTCTGTGTCTCCCTCTCTCTCTGCCCCTCCCCTGTTCACACTCTGCCTCTCTCTCTCAAAAGTAAACACTTAAAAAAAAAAAAAAAGTATCTCAAGATGTATCTCTTTCATGAATTTTTGCTCAGTCCTGTTTTTATTCTCTGAATTTCAATAATATTTACATCCTGTAACCAAAATTCAGGTATCATGCCACCTTGTATTACTCTCTATTTCTTTTTCATGTGCTTTTCATGTGCATCTGCTTGACAGAATCATAAGCTGCCACTGGAACCATAAGGTCTGTCGCTCATAGTACTCTGCAGGGCTCAGGGTACATGTTTAATGAGCACTCATTGAAAGACCTTTATGAGGTATGGCCAAGATTAGTAAGGATATCAGTAACGTATTTTCAGTTACTGCATAACATTTAAATACTTTACAAACTATACCAAAAACATAGTACTTGGATAAGTACATAACGGACTAAGTAAAAATATTTCTAAATGCTCAGTCTGAAGAAAAACTGGGAAAACTTGGGCATAAATCACAAATTAATATGACACAGCACTATGGTCACAGCAAAGACCACAATCAAAGGACTACGTGAAACTTTAAATATTGTGGAAGCTCGTTACAGAGGACTACTAATTCTGAAGCACAATACAGTTTGTAAATGTCACATTTAAAAAAAATTTTTTTTATTTTAATTTTTGAGAGAGAGAAAGCACAATCGGGAGGAGCAGAGGGTGGGGGACAGAGGATCTGAAGCAGGCTCTGTCAGTGAGGCCGATGCAGGGCTCAAACTCACGAACTGCAAGGTTATAACCTGAGCTGAAGTTGAATGTTCAACTGACTGAGCCAGCTAGGTGACCCATAAATGTCACAAATTTTAGGATTAAGCAGTGAACACCTTCACTAAAATAGCTAAAGATTTTCTTTTGCACCTACACAAACATCTGTTTGCTTCCCTTTTGTTGAGGGGCATCCAACTTACAGACATTATTCAAAGTACAGCAAGAGTCCAAAAATTTTTCTTTTATGACAGGTACGTGGGGGGGGGGGGCAGATAAATACTCATTGAATTTGGTGCAGAAATTTTAAGTATTATAAATTTTTTCCCAGTAATTTTTAATTAATGTAAGGTGTACACTAGCAACTCACCTTTATTAAAATAGTTTTTTAAAGTAATGTCTTATAAAAGTTAGCAAAAACTGTTAAACATATGTTCTGAAAGTAAACATCTATATTTAAATCTGGACTCTATTTTCTAGATGTGTTACTTTTGGCCAGTTCCTGGACCTCTCTGTGGCCCATTTGCTCATCAATAAATTGAAGATGATAACAATGTTGTCATAATTGTTATTGGCACATGGCAGATACTAAATAACTATTAGCTTTTATTAGAAATATCTGAACTTAAAAGATTTCTTCAGCAATATACATCAACTTATCAAACTTAACATATTCAAAGATATTTACTAAACACCTACTATACATCATACGCTGTTCTAAGAGTTAGTAATACAGCAGTAAACAAAACGAAGTCCCTGCCTTCACAGAGTTCACATCCTAGGGCAACAGCAGAATGCACATAAATAAAGGAAGTAGAGGGGGAAAAGAGTGACTTAGGTGGATGCATGCTATTTTATAGAGAAAGTGAACCCAAAATCATGGAGTAATGGAAGATGAGGTCGAGGGGGCAGCAGAGAGCCAGATCAAGTACAGGCTGAAAGCAGGGAGATGAAAAGTGACTTGAAAAGCTGAGACAGATCTGATTTAGTATTTTTCAAGAACCAATCATTGCTGTGTGGAGAGCAGATTGCAGGGTTAAAATTTTTATTTGGCTTCATGAGAAATGAGCCGCACTTCAAAAGCCCATTCAGTACCAAACTTCTAAATATAAGTTAAACACATCAAACTAGGATGTTACTTAACCATTGTGGTTTAACTGCGAATAAAAAGTTTTAATTATACAACCTTAAGTTGAAGAACAAATAGGAGGAAAATCAATTGAAAAAAAATCCTAAGTACATTTATTTGCTTTGTTATTTAATGATCTACTAAAAATACATGAAAACAAAGGGCAAGAAAAGCAAGAAATTGAATTTTCAATGCAGGTATTTTTGCTATTTTAAAAATTTAAGGCTAATCTGGATGAGACTTCGAGGGAAACATTTCAAAAGCATGCATACACATTTACCACATCATGGTGAATGGTGAATTTATGTGGAAATTTAAAAAAATTATTGATATTTGAATTTGTAGAACTTTTTAAAAAATTTTTTTAATGTTTTATTTATTTTTGAGAGAGAGAAAGACAGTGTGAGCAGGGGAGGGTCAGAGAGAGAGGGAGACACAGGATCTGAAGACAGGCTCCAGGCTCTGAGCTGTCAGCACAGAGCCTGATGCAGGGCTCGAACCCACGAACCGCGAGATAATGCCCTGAGCTGAAGCCAGACACTCAACCGACTGAGCCACCCAGACGCCCCAGAATTTGTAGAACTTAAATACTCTCTTAAGAATTTAGAAACTAGGGGCGCCTGGGTGGCTCAGTTGGTTAAGCATCCGACTTCGGCTCAGGTCATGATCTCACAGTTCATGGGTTCGAGCCCCGCGTCGGGCTCTGTGCTGACAGCTCAGAGCCTGGAGCCTGTCTTCCAATTCTGTGTCTCCCTCTCTCTCTGACCCTCCCCTGCTCATGCTTTCTCTCAAAAATAAAAAAAAATTAAAAAAAAATTAAAAAAAAAAAAGAATTTAGAAACTAAACAAAATTCACAAGTCAAAAGACATTCTAAAACACTTGGCAAACCCACTTAAATATAAAACATGCCTATTGTTGCACATTAACAAAATTACTAATAATTCATTAGCTAAATCTATCCACAAATCATAATTAGCTATAAATTAGTTCCAACATGGTAATACATTATGTTCTTTTACCTGTGTTTAATCTTCAGGCTAAAAAGCTTTGGTAAGCCAAAAGAATTTCTTGCCAATTTGGGAGAATGGGCTGAATAATAGGAAAGCCCTTTCTGCAACGTGCTTTCCCTGTATATACTGCTCATCTGTTGTCAGAGATCACAAATGTGATATATTTTAGAGGGTTCTTTTTCTTGATACTGTTCAGTTTCTTTAAGAATTAGGGGGTGTTTGGGTGGTTCAGTCAGTTGTGTCTGACTCTTGGGTCTCGGCTCAGGTCATGATCTCGTTGTTCATAAGATCAAGCCCCACATCAGGCCCCATGATGACAGCATGAAGTCTGCTTGGGATTCTCTCCCTCTCTCTCTGTCCCTCCCACCCCCGCATGCACACTCTCTCTCAAAATAAATAAATAAACTTAATAAAAGAAAAATTAACGGTTAAGTTCAATTTGCCTTCAAAAAATAAATATTTTTACATTTTAGGAGAATGTTTTACATTAGCACTATCTTTAATATCTTGAGAAAATACAAAACAAAATGAACAAAAATTAGCAGATGGAAATTGCAATATGTCACCCCAAAGACTTCATTCCTCAACATATCTTTTTGAAGAATTACTTCTGTAATATGGTTTTCAATATTAAAGTAAAAGTAGTTATGACTTGGTGAAAACACACGGCACACACACTGGCGATACTTAGATGAGTTTTCCTACATGCAGGTTAAGAAGTCCATTCAGGTGAAGAGTTTATGAAAGAGTACTCACTGAAAATAATGATTTCATGGATTAAGACACAGTCCTTACATACTTGTAAATGTACTCTAAAAACAATATTTTCTTTATTCTTTTAAACACTATATTCCTTTGTTTTTTCTATGTTATAAATTATTTTCTGTATTACATAACAATAGGTGTTTCAAGAGTTTATGTCAGGTAATATGCTTACTGTTTCACAAGAACTTAATCCTTACAAGAACCCTGTAAACTAAATATCAGCTCCATTTTCTAGACAGAAAAATTTAAAAGATATTGTTCCAATGCCCAAGACCACTGTTTCTTAGTAGTGGACCTAGGATTTCGATCCAGTTCTGATCTCTGAACTAAACTGATTCCCAGAGGTATCATCTGGAGGTACAGGAGGAGAATGTGTTTTGCTGGCAAATTATGATAAAAACATATAAAACACACATAATTATGCCAAACAAGGAAAGCTCATGAAATGACACCTTAAAAAAGCATAAAAGAGGGCCACCTGGGAGGCTCAGTCAGTTAAGCATCCGACTTAGGCTCAGGTCATGAGGTCACGGTTCATGGGTTTGAGCCCCATGTCAGGCTCTGTGCTGACAGCGCGGAGCCTGCAGCCTGCTTCAGATTCTGTGTCTCTGTCTCTCTCTGCCCCTCCCCTGCTTGAGTTCTCTTTCCCTCTCAAAAATAAATAAACATTTAAAAAAATTAAGAAAAAAAAAGCTGCCTATACTCTTTCTTTTTCTTAAAAGAAATATTAAGTAAACATTAGAAATAAGTAAGAGGGGCACCTGGGTGGCTCGATTGAGCGTCTGACTCTTGATTTCAGCTCAGGTCATGATTTCATTCATGGTTCCTGGGATCAAACCCCAAGTTGGGGTCTGTGCTGATAGCACGGAGCCTCCTTGGGATTCTCTCTCTCTCAAAATAAATAAACAAACGTTAAAAAATAATTTGTTAAAAAAAATAAGAAAATAACACAAGAGCACAGAAAAGGGTTCAATTGTGGAGCATACTGTAAAAACTACAAGTACTAACTAAATAAGTGGTACTTAAAATTAAAAAACAAACAAACAAGTACTTTTAGTGGATATATCAGTAAACAAATGAAAAACTACTTGTAAACTAACACTACAGGGCACCGAAAAACATAAGAGGCAACTAAGTGATTTTAAAAAGCATTTTGACAGTAGTACTAAATAGGCTAATTTGAACTACAGAAATACTGGCAGAAGATAAATTCTTCTTTCTTTGGAATTAAATTCTTAACATCTTCTTATATCCACTTACTAGAGGAGAGGGAGGATAATTATTTCAGCAATAACAATTATCTATAATTGGTTCCCAAAAAAGTTGATATGGTAAGACTAAAAAGCTGACAATCATATCTGCTTTCAAATTCTAAGAAGCAAACAGAACAAAGATTTACTGGTAAGATAGGGAAAATAAGGGGGAAACCCTCTGGTGACTAAAAAGCAAAACTGTAAGTTCAAATTGTAGCATATTTGTACTGACAAGTTTCTTGAAGGCAGGGTACCTGTATTGTACTTTTCAAGTTCAGAAAATACAGTACTAGTCAAAAAAAAAGTATTCAGTTGAAATTACTGAATGAACGAAATTTTTAAAAAGTAAAAGGTTCTCCTGGGGTCTAGACTAGGCAACAGTCTAGTTTCTATAGCTCTACAAATAAGAGTTTCTATAGCTCTACAAATAAGAGTTTCTATAGCTCTACAAACATTTAGGAGCTAAAAACGCATGCTAACACCAACAAAAATCAACTTATAAGGGAAAATGCAAGCTATGCTTAAGAAAGTAACTTAAACGGGCTACCTACAGCACTTGCCCACCTACAGTAGTTGGCCAGCACCTATAAAAAGAGTTAAGGGCCACTGATGAAATTGCTTTACTGCTAGTATTACTCCCTACAATGAAAGAGAAAGGTTAACCAGGCCTGAATAATAAGTAGCAGTTTTGATCTACCACTATCTGTCACGTTCACTAAATTCCCAAAGTTTGGAGAAAAGATAGAACAGAACTGCAGCAACTTTTAATCTGTACCATGTGTGGGATAACAAAATATCAAAGTATCTAACTTTATTACAAGAAGTCAGGTCACAAGATGATAACGGTCAAGCTAGTCCTAGTTGGCGGGAGTGGTGCCACTTATCCTTTCCTGCCACAGCTGCCTTTTATACAACTTGAGTACAAGTGGGAGGAAACTGGTACTCTAAGCTCTGGTGGGCCTATGACTTTATCTGCTTCCACAATGTTCTGCACAACAAGCCACTTAACACGACCAGGAGGTCAACAATTGCGGAAAATATCTCCTCGCCCTCCATGTCTTCAAGCTCTCAAAAGCCAATATTTGAAATACGTCATTATACTTCAGAACTGCCACCATACTTGCAACTCTAGGGAACACATTTTGAAAGAAAACATTTTTATTTCTCAAGTAAACCTCACTGGGTAGGGATATATGCTAAACAAAAGTCCTAGTTTTCCTGAGTCATTGGTTGCATTTATTTACTGCATAAAGCATTTAAATGTAACAATTATTGATTACCACTTCAAAAAATTCCCTTTTCAGCCGAAACTGTCTCTGGAGGATGACTTTCCAAAATTTATGTGCTATTATGAAATACTAGTTCCATTATCTCCCTCCCCGCCCCACAATGGAAATTCATGTCTCCAAATAGCCAATAAAGTTGAAAACAGACTTTGTCTACGCTCATCCCAACATTTTACAGATACAGAATCTATCATTTGGAGACTTATTTGATTCTCTCTAAAACTGTACATATGGTTAGCTTAAAAGGCAGTATCAGAATCTGAACTCGGGTCTCCAAAACCCCTAACTGGTGCCCTTCCTAATATATAAGACCTCATTCTATTAATCCAAACTCTCTAAGCGGTCCTTTAATCACCTCATCGTTTCTTCATTTCCAAGTTTCCTCAATACCTTATTCCTCTAATAATCAAAGCGGCCATTCTATGGATCGGTTTCTCCTCCATTATGGGATTTTACGGTGAAGAATCTAACTGGACACAGTGCCACAGGTACTGGTTCTATAAGATGCTTACATTTTGAGGGAAGAAGTTTTTTCTCTCCTGTCAGTGAAAGATGAACATTAAATCCTGAGTGCTCAGTAAAATAACCTCAAATTCTAACCCTAGTATCATGTGTCAGACGCCCACAAAAGCTTTAAAAAGTCCTTGGTGGCAGAACTCTTATATGTTCCTGAATAACTTGGATCAAGTCTCCATTTTAAGTTGGGTAGTAAAAAGGAAGATAGAAGTTCTTTTTCAACAACAGTTCTTCAATTAGATGACTTGATAACTCCTTATGTAGCAAATTTAACCTGAACTCTTGAAAATTAGTAACACAGGTGATAAAGACAAACAGCAAACATAAAACAGCGGCAGGAACATTGCCTTGATTTCTGTCTCCTCAAAAATGTATACAGCTTCTGCAAATTTGGGAGTACCACACACTGAGTCTTCTAAGATAACAAGGTATTCCTTAGTGGATTTCTTTTGTTGCTCTCTGGCTTAGAAATAGAGAGTTTGTAGAGACTTTAGGCCTTTCAAAACTATTTAAGCTGGTATCCAAGTCTTTTTACCACATACTGAAAAACAACCAATGATCCAATAGGGCATGCACAGTGCCCACAGGAAAAAATACAAAAAAATACAAAAAAAAAAAAAAAAAAAACAACTAAAGAACCTGGATCTGGAAAAGAACCATGATTTTATCTTTAGGAAGCAAAAGAAATATAAGTAGCAAAATAAACCCAAAATAAATGTCTGAAGTCTTAATGGTCAAATGAATAGCTGATAAAGGAAAATTACTAAAGCTAACCAATTTTCAAACACGGAGTTTCTCTTTTAATGTTTACCTCACTCTCAATGCAGAACATCTGCTACAGTTATCCAAAGTATATTGATCTAAGTATACTGTGTCAACGGCTTTATACCTAGAGTCCTTAGCCCTTAAGCTTTACAACAACACTGTAAGGTAGATTATCTATCATTATTTTCATACTGCACCTAAGAAAACTGGGGCACCTTGCCAAGGTTTCTGAGCTTGAACCCAGCTCTGCAGGCTCTAAAATCCGGCACCTTTGGTGCTCTACTGCCTTCTTAGTAGCACAACAAACTGGAAAACACGATCAAACTCTAAGTTCTTTCGGATGATTATCCAAGCCACTTAAATTGTGGGTTTTTTGGTTTTTTTTTTGGTGTCAAGAAAAACTCAATAGTTTGGCATCAACACTTCCTGATTTTAGGTTGGGTGGGTGTCACCAAGGTTTCATTGCACAATTTCTAGAAGCCAAAAGGAAGAGGACTGGTTAAATTCTTACCCTATATTTCCTGCTGGCCTAGAAGTCCTCACTTAATGTTATGTCTGTTAAGTGTCAAGGTTTTTCTGGTATAGCGAGACACTAAAGTTATAACCTAACTCTTAAAGGAAATCACCTACGTATTAGTCATTTCACCTGTCAGAGAAGTTAAAAGCAGATCAACAGGATATAAACCTGGACTGTTTCCTTCTTTCGGGTAAATTTCTTAATGACTTGTTAATTGAGCCCAATGGAACAAGTGACCCTCCAAAAATGAAGTGTAGTGAAAAAGGAAACAGAGGAAAAAAAGAATCATAGTAAGTACTGTGGTGATCTACTATCACTAGTGTTAAAAGAGCAAAGGATGAATCTCCTCTTAAGTTAACTTCAGCCTGACCACAATGGCCACTTGTTACACCTGTGGGTGTTACCACCCACTCCAACACTTCAGGTTCATCAGGAATGAAAAGAAACCCAGTAAGGGACCCGACCAGGCCTAAGTCTCCGCACCACACCCTGAGGAACACAGAGGGTCAGCGCATTGCATCCCTCTCCCCCAAGCCTTCCCCGCTGCCTTGGAGGCAAAGCCCACAGCCTGGGGGCAAGACAGTCCTCCAGCCAGGGCAGTGACCCGGCTCTGGACAACCCCAACCCCTCCCCTGACTAAAGGGTCTGTGCCTAGAGGGACAGGGGTGGGAGCAAGGTGAAGAAAGCCTGCACCGGAGAGGAAGGGGCTAACAGGATGTTTTGAAACGAGGAAGGGTCCCTTCTCACCCTCGCCGGTCGGGACCAGCTCCGGGCCGGAGAGAGAGCCGGCCGCCGCCATGATGGGACTGGCCGAGCCGGGGGGCGTGACGCGGACAGCCCCGGGCGCAGGGCCAGCTCCCCTTCCCCCTTCCTCCCCTCCTCTGCGTGGGCCTTGGCCACAACTGACCCCCGATACTCACGCTTTGTCCACCAGCTCCCGCACCTTCCACATGTTCAACATTGTGCCCCGCGCGGGCCGAGCCGCCGGCTCCCTCCCCTGCTCCCCACAGACCCCCGAACACTTCCGCGCCCAGGCAGATCCAGGCCGGGGTCACCGCCGCCGCCCGCCGCCTCGAACTCCCCCAGTTAGGTCCTTCTCTTGCCACAGCCCCGGCGCCACCGGTGACACGTCGAGACGCGGGGGCAGAGGCGCTGCGTGGAGCGGAAGTGCCCGACTTTCCGCCCTCTGCGCGTGGGGAACACTGGGACTTGTAGTTCTCCGCCCGCCTAGAGGAAAGGTTAGCTGACAGAGTTAGTGTGGTAAACTTCCTACTATTTCTGTTAGACCCTACAGTCCTACGCAGTCTTCCCCATGCGTCTGACCTTCGAAACCAGAAACTCTGGAGTGAGGACCATGAATCTGTGCGTTAAGGAATCCTCCGTGCTCAAGTGTCGGAAACACTGGTACAGGATCCAGCAGCCCTCAGACACATTTTTAAAATAGTAAGTACTGTTTCTCCCCGAAAGCAGTCCTAAATATGTAACAAATACCACATCATGCTATGATTTTGAGCCTTCAAATACCTTATTGAAAGGATTTTCTTGTAAAATAAGTCTTGTTAAAAAATTACCTGAGATAGGAAAGACCCACCGCTAATGTCATCCTCAAAGGGGAACAATTGAGAGGTTTCCCAGGTCAGGAACACCACAGAGATGTATACTCTCACCACTGTTATTCAACATAGTGTTGGAAGTTCTAGATTCAGCAATCAGATAACACAAAGAAATAAAAGGCATCCAAATAGGCAAGGAGGAAGTCAAACTTTCACTCTTTGCCGATGACATGATACTCTATGTGGAAAACCCAAAAAATCCCACCAAACAACTGCTAGAACTGAGCCATGAATTCAGCAAAGTCACAAGATATAAAATCAATGCACAGAAATTGTTTGCATTTCTATAGAATAATGAAGCAGCAGAAAGAGAAATCAAGGAATCATTCCCGCTTACAATTGCAACAAAAACCATAAAATACGTGGGAATAAACCTAACCAAAGAGGTGAAAAATCTATACACCTCTTTGGTGTATCTATATCTATAATTTCTATGAAAACTATAGAAAGCTTATGAAAGAAATTGAAGACACACAAAAAAATGGGAAAATATCCCATGCTTATGGATTGGAAGAACAAACATTGTTAAAATGACAATACTACCCAACGCAATCTGCATATTCAATGCAACCCCTATCAAAATAACTCCAGCATTCTTTATAGAGCTAGAACAAACAATCCTAAAATTTGTATGGTACTACAAAATACCCCAAATAGTCAAAGTGATCCTGAAAAAGAAAACCAAAGTTGGAGGCATCACAATTCCAGACTTCAGGATGTATTACAAAACTGTAGTCATCAAAACAGTATGCTACTGGCACAAAAACAGACACATAGAACAATGGAACAGAATAGAGAACCCACAAACATATGGCCAACTAATCTTTGACAAATCTGGAAAGAATATCCAGTGGAATAAAGACAGTCTCATCAAACTGAACACCCAAAAAGCAAATAATCCAGTGAAAAAATGAGCAAAAGACATGAATAGACACTTTTACAAAGAAGACATCCAATGGCTAACAGACACGTGAAAAGATGCTCAACATCACTCATCATCAGGGAAATACAAATCAAAACCACAATGAGATACCACCTCACACCTTTCATAATGGCTAAAATGAACAATTCAGGCAACAACAGACATTGGCAAGGATGCAGAGAAAGAGGAACCATTTTGCACTGCTGGTGGAAATGTAAATTGGTACAGCCACCCTGGAAAACAGTATGGAGGTTCCTCAAAAAAATTAAAAATAGAATACCCTATGACCCAGCAATTGCACTACTAGGTATTTATCCAAAGGATACAGGTGTGCTGTTTCGAAGGGGTGTATGCACCCCAATGTATTTATAGCAGTGCTATCAACAATAGCCAAAGTATCAAAAGAGCCCAAATGTCCATTGATGGATAACTGGATAAAGAAGATGTGGTACACACACACACACACACACACACACACACACGCTGGAGTATTACTTGGCAATCAAAAAGGATGAAATCTTGACATTTGCAGCAATGTGGATGGAACTAGAGTGTATTATGCTAAGTGAAACTAGTCAGACAAAGGCAAATATCATGACTTCCCTCATATGTGGAATTTAAGATACAAAACAGTGAACATAAGGGAAGGGAAGCAAAAATAATATAAAAACAGAGAGGGCAACAAAATACAAGAGACTCTTAAATATAGACAACAAACTGAGGGTTACTGGAGGGGTTGTGGGTAGGGGGATGGGCTAAATGGGCAAGGGCATTAAGGAAGACACTTGTTGGGATGAGCACTGGGTGTTAGATGTAGGGGATGAATTACTGGATTCTACTCTGAAATCATCATTGCACTATATGCTAACTAACTTGGATGTAAATTTAAAAATAAATAAGTAAATAAAAATATGGGAATGAAGTAAGGATAACCAGACATCTAAGATCTATGGTGAGCTAAGCAAAACCATCAAAAGGCAAAGCAAGAGAAAAAGAACAAATATTGTTCAGGGTGTGCTGAGGCACAGTTTCAAGCAATAAATAAGATCCACTGGATGCTTTGATGTACCAAGCAGTTGAGCACCGGCTCTTTTTGTGTCTATGAATTGATTTTAAAGGAAGACAGATTTTGTAATAGTGGTTGAAAACATGAGAAAAGCAGCTGCCTTTTGTGTGTATAATGATGTGCTCCAGGGGGAAATAACTATTGAGAATTTACTACTTTATTCATTTGCTTTTTTAGTTAAACATACAAATCCAAGTCACTAAATATGAGTAATACTTTTGTGTTTTATGCCCAGGAAAGAAAAAATAAATAACCTCTTTATGACTTTCAAAAAAATTACCTGAGAAAATACAGACTAAATCATGTGGGAATAGTAGAGAAAAAGAGAGAGAGAGAGGAGAGAGAGAAGAGAGAGAGAGAGAGAGAGAGAGAAATAAAAAGTATTGCTATGTTATTAATAATGATTATACAGAACATGGTTACCATATGTATTTGTATTCCTCAATGACAGAAGCATCACTGTATTTGGTTCCAAATGTCCAAATACACTTCCTTCTTGGGACCTTAGTTTCTAAACCTGTAAATTCAAGAGGTTGCATTCTAAAACCTATTCCACTGATGAATGGATAAAGAAGATGTGATATATATAATGGAATGTTACTCGCCATCAAAAAGAATGAAATCTTGCCATTTGCAAAGATGTGGATGGAACTAGAGGGTATTATTCTAAGCGAAAATAAATGAGAGAAAGACAAATACCATATGATTTCACTCATATGTGGAATTTAAGAAACAAAACAGATGAACATATGGGAGAGGTGAAAAAAATGAGGGAAACAAACCATGAGAGACTCTTAAAGATAAAGAAAAAACTAAGGGTTGATGGTGAGAGGTGGCTGAGGGATGGACTAGATTAAGAGGGCACTTGTTGTGATGAACACTGGGTGTTGTATGTAATTGATGAATCACTGAATTCTACCCCTGAAACAAATATTGCACTATATGGTAACTAAGTAGAATTTAAATTAAAAATTAAAAAGAAAAAAAAAAACAAAACCCATTTCACTCTAATTCTGTGATGCAGTGGTTTTATATTTAGACAGCTACCTAATATCCTCCTTAGATACTTTATCTTAAAGCTCAGAAACTTAGTTCTACTCTATGGGAACTAGAAAGACAACACTGTAACACGTCCAAGAACTTGGCAGATTTATATTCTTAAGCATAAGTACAAATACACACTGCATTCAGTGTTTTATTGCTGTCACTTCAGTTTTTACTCATTCATTTTTAACAATGGTCATGTTAGAAGTGCAAAAGAAACCTTAAATTCATTTGGTCCAACTGCTTGAATTTTACAGTGCTTTTTATTCTATGCATATTTATTGAGCGAAGTCTTCTGTGTGCCAGGAGTAGGAAATACAAGTGGGAATAAGACAAACAAGGCCTCAGCTCTCTTAGATCTTACAGGTTTTTGGAGCAAATATAATAATCAGAAAAACATTTAAGATAATTGCAGATTCAAAGTTGTTGAAGAAAACAGAAGCTAATGTTATAGAAAATGGTGTTAGAGGAAAATAACAGTAGGGAGTATTTAGGGCCTCTTTGAGGACACTAAAATTAAGCTAAAACTTGAATGATGAAAAGGAGCTGGCCGTTAAAAAAAAAAGATCTGGAATAAAAAATACCTGGTGTAGGGAGCAAATGAAGACTGAGTCACAAGGGAGAAATGAAATTGATTGCTGCTAGTTGCAAAGTTTGTTAACAATGGTCCTAAATCAAGAACCCAGAACCTTTGACCCCTAGTTCCTCAGGTCAAGTCACCTCTTCACATTGCATCCACTTAATTATTGGAAGCAGCTTTGAAAAGTGTTTCAATACAGCTTTGGGGATTAAGGTCTGAGAGAAGCAAGTTGAAAGAATTGCCAGATAGAAAAGTACAAAAAGCAGAAATAGGGACAAAGCTATCTCAAAGCTTTGTCAAGATAGGAATGCTTAGGCAGACATAAAGTGAATTGGATTGATGGGTGGGGAGAGGCAGGGAAAGATGAGCGGAGATAGGTAGAGAAATGGTGCTTGAGAAGCTTGAGATGAGAAGTTTGTTTCCTGTTGAAAAGACTGTCCAGTCCAAGATTCAAAGGATGGAATGTGGCCAGAGAAGATAAGCAAGAGAAACTACCTTGCATAAATAAGGGCTCAGCAAGTTAAGTTTCAAACAACCAGATCCAGGGTACACCAACAAAATGGGCCTGGCATAAAAGTAACCACCTTCCCTGCCCTGGGCCTGTTTGCACATTCATAGTCATAGTCAGCCTTACCAGAATTACCTAGAGAGTATAATGTCATTGTCTACTTTGATTGTTTCAACACCAAGTCTGAAAGTGTCTAGACTTATTCCACAGTTGTCACGCTAGGGGCATCTAGAATGTAACACCAAAATACTGCCTGTCTACCTTTGATTCTAATGGACTCAGAAGAACCAGACAAGAAGAGTGTGTTAAAAAGTGGTCTCCAAAGACTAACCATTTGCATGTCAACAAAGTGTTCCATTTTTACCTTTTATCTTGCAAGTTTGGGAGCAGTTTCCATAGTAACTTCTTCGTGGCAATTTAAATGTGTCCATCGTAGAAAAATAAATGAGAAAACGTCCCACTCACCCCTCTTCAAGAAAACATATATTTTTCACTAAATGAACTGACACTTTAGTAAGGCCAACCCAACACAAGGTTTGAAAGCTAATGTACTCAGATGTGTGAAGTTCTGTCGTAGACCCCAACCACTTATCTTCTGTGGTTGGCTCCTTGGTGTTTCCTTCTGAGGATTTAATTCATGGTCAACATAGGTGTGGCAGCTATGGAAAGGCACAGCCTAAGTCTCTCTTCAAGAGAACCAGTTGCAAGGAGCGTGGATGGCTGACAGCTTGCAGCAGCCACTCCTCAGGGATCAACCACAGCACTGACACCAAAGCCATGCTCTCACTAGGCTACTCTCAGGCAGTGGTTGAGCGTGTTGGAACCAGGCCATTTCTCCCCAGTGCAAGACTTCTCTACTGGGCAAGCATTGCCTTGGGCTCCCCATCAGCCTCGCCCAGATTACCTCCATGTTTCGAGTTTCATTGCAATCAGGCGGTCTTCCTACTCAATCTTCCTTCCTTCTCTCTCTCCCTTAACAGGTGTCAGAACTTCCTGTGGTCTGAGGCTGTCTCCACCTACTGTTGTTCCCTCTTCCTTTTATTCTTCATAGATGTTTCCCCCAGTAAATCTCTTACACTTCTAATTCCATTTTGGCTTCTGCTTCCTGTAGTAACCAACCTGAAACAACAAGCAAACAGTTGTATCTTGGTTTCAGTATTTGGCCCAATGAGTCCTGTTTTTGATCACACTTGACTATTCCTCTCTAAAAGTCCAGATACTTGGTTTCTAATCATATTATGAGAGTTACCACAAGAGCCATGCATATTATATATTGCATAAAACAAGGGGCACCATTTATGTGGACCACCATGAACTGCCAGATAATTAACCACAGAGAAGTATAAAGTAGCAGTTAAAGAGAGTAGATTTTGGACTCAGACAAACCTAGGCTCAAACACTTCATCTGCTATTCAGTGGCTTGGTCATTGTGGATACATTAATTAAACCAGTATAAGACAGTGGTTATGAACTGGACTCTGGAGCCAGATTGCCTGGGTTTGAATCTTAATTTTTCTATTTATTAGCTGTGTCACCTTGGGGAAATTATTTGACACCCCTATGACTCAGTTTTCTAATCATAATGGGGAGTAATAGAAACCTACCTTAAAGGCTTTTTCAGGCAATTAAATAAGGTTATGTTTAAAAAGAATCTTTAACAGTACTTAATACACTCAGTAAATGTTAGCAATGCTGCTACTACTATTATTACTACTACTAGTACTAGTAATTGTATTAATCTATAAAATGTATTCAATAGTCAACAAGTCTTTAGTAAGCTCCTACTATGTTCCAGGTACTATGCTAGGTGGTGGATATATAACTGTAGATAAAACCAACAAAGTATACAGCAAATAGATGTGGTAGACATAGTAAACTCAAAGCAAAATGCTGTCTCACTTCACACTGGGTCCTACATGTAGTAAAGTGCTCACTAAATTCTACCTCATTGTTATTATCAAATCACTTATCTTATTGTGGATCTCAGCTTTTTTCCATATAAACTGATGGGCTATTCTTTTTTTTTTTTAATAGTTTATTGTCAGGTTGGTTTCCATATAATACCCAGTGCTCTTCCCCACAAGTGCCCTTCTCCATGACCATATCCCCCTTCCCCTTTCCCCCTCCCCCTTCTGCCCTAAGTTTGTTTTCAGTATTCAAGAGTCTCTCATGATTTGCCTCCTTCCCTCTCCCTTACTCTTTTTCCCCCCTTCCCCTCCCCATGGTCCTCTGTTAGGTTTCTCCTGT